>NW_004624781.1:6774171-6844991 GCF_000247695.1 Heterocephalus glaber
AGAGAGAGAGAGAGAGAGAGAGAGAGAGAGAGAGAGAGAGAGAGAAAGGGAGAAAGGGAAAGGGAATTCAGTTCTTATTCCTAGAACCCTTGTAAGATTATGCACAAAATTGTCCTATTTAAAAAGAAACAGTGCTTCTATTTTTAGATTTCTAATATGTAGCAACAAATAGCAGACTTCTACACATCAGACTCAAATAAATACATTTTAATGTAACACAGTTTTTGTTTTTGTGTGTGTGGTGTCAGGGATCAATTTAGGGACACTCACACTGAGTTATTTCCCCAGTGTGTTTTTCTGGGGGTTTTTGTTTTGTTTTGAAGCAAGATTTCACTAAATTGCCCAGGCTGGCCTCAAACTTGCAATCCTCTTGCCTCTGCCTCCCAAACTGCTGGGCTTATAGGTATAATGGCATAGTTTTGTTTATCTTACACAATTACAAAATATATGGAGATTAAAATACAAAAAGGTAGTTGAACTTGTGTCTCTGAAACAGCCAGGGTTCCTGAACTATTCACTTGTCATAAAAGAGTTGGATAACTGTGTTACCATCATAGAGCTAATTTTAGAAGGAGTAATCTTACAAAATGCAGTGTAATTAAGAAAAGTAGCTTTTGTTTCTTTTGAGACTTCTAATTCAGAGATGTACAGGATGCTGGTTTTCTGAACCAAGTCAGTACCCCAAGAATAATCTGATTCATAAGTTTAGGGCTAAACCAAGAAATTTTTAGCTAAAAGAGTCATATTAGCTATATAGCAAAAGCTGAATTCCAGCTCCTTTTTATTAATGGGCCTTACCATGAAGATAAAGTTTCAAAGAAAGTTTTCACTCTCTGTGAGAAAAATGAAAATCATAGTGTATGATGATAGGTTATTCTCTCCTGCAAACCGAATGCCTACATTTGCTTTGTAATGCACCACAAGAGCAACATGCTGCTTGTTGACTTGAGCTGATAACTTACAATAGAAACTTTGCCTTGCTTTCTTTTTCTGATAGAAATTGTCAGCAACATGGAACATGTTGCCACACTTTTTTTTTTTGGAGCAATGATATTTTAAAAATATAAGGAATCAAAACCAAAAGAATCTAGCCTAACCCAAATAATTTAGACCACAAAGTCCAGACTAGTTTTTCCTATTTCTCAAAATAACTGAACTCAGTACTCACCAAATTTCCACTCATGTGTGTGTGTGTGTGCGCGCGCGCGCGCACATGTGTGTGCGCTCATGGGCAACATGCACCATGTAGACATTGCCACAAATGCAAGAGATTCTTCACTTTTTCAGATCAAACCATGCTTCGGTCCTGTACATATATATGAATAATCACTTTGCATTAATCAACTGTAGAAGAATATAGACTGAGTGAAGACAATTTCACATAACTTCTTAGTTTCAAGTGCTACATAGGAAAGATTTAAATGTCTTGATGACAGCTTATTTAATGAGTTCCCAATAAACTACTTAATAGAAATCTTAATTTATAGAAAGTTCAACCAAGATCACTTCTCAGCCTTTTGGCTAAGATCAAGTGAAAGTTCAAACAAGGCCAAGGTCACCTGAAGGAGGTCATTCCAATCAGCCAAGGACCCAGGAAACTTACATAGGAAAAATTTTTTAACAAAGATGAAAGGAAACTGGAATCCTATATTGCTCTGGAATCACACTTTTTCTGAGGCTTCAATTTCACCTAATTATCCTAAAATCTCCCAGTCACACAATTAAACCTGTTTAATAGATCATGAGACCAATGATTGGCTAAACATGCTTTTGTGGTTAGGAAACCACATTACTGAACTGTTAGCCACTGGCTTGTGACATTTATAGGAGTCCTCGCAATTTACCCACAGCTACTGAAGAAAAGTTTTTTAAATCCTTCTTCAAGTTTCCACATTTTAAAAATGAGCTTATGTTTGTAGGACTGGAGAGAAATGTGGAGAAGTTACTCTCATTAGGCTGACTTTGGGTACACTGTGTTTACAAAATGTCTCGAGCTGGTCAGGTATCAGTTCCGATGACGCCATATCACATGGTTATCATGAACCATGTGCAGCCTAAGGAGAATTTTCAGCATATCACAGAGGCCCACATGTTGCTATTTATCATTTCAATTTCATATCAGAATCAAAATTGAGGAAAAAAATAGACTTTGACACTTAATAAGTCATCTGTGACCTGAGTAATGAGGCCTCTTGGGAAAAAAACAACAGCAACAGTGATTAACACACTTGAGAAGCAAGCTTTGGTTTCAGAGCACTATTTCAGCTATTTAATTCACTTGCTGATGTGGTTCAGATATGTAGGTATTTACAGTAAATTTTTAAAGCATATACGTGCCTTAGTGACTTTTGCCATTTTTAAGAGAAATAAACACTGTGGTAGTTAAACAAGTAGCACAAACATATTTTCTGAACCTGTATTTTAGTGACAAATGCAATACTTGTAGGTCATAGGATCATGTCTTAGTTGCAAGACTGTCACTGAGTGTCACAAGTGAGATCTCCATGATATAGAGAGGGTTCATGGTCACTCATGGTCACTCATAGCATTCTCTTGCAAAGGCCATAGCTTTCTTTATAAAAAGCAACACACAAAGTCTAGCAAACCTGGTTTCATTTATTCCATTTTGATTGCCTAAGTTTTCAACCAGGCAGTACCATTCTCTTTCAAGTTCATTCTGTTGCAAAACCTTGCCTTGTGGTTGTAACATAGCTGTTTCTGTTGTAAACTGGAGAAGACAACAAAGTAAAAAAAAACCAAAAAACAGGAGAAAGAGTACTTTGCCTAACTTTCCACGTGAAGGTCTCTAGTAGATATCTGATTTTTAAAGCAAAAAATTTGAAGTGTTCTGAGCTTCTACCCATGTTGTTACTGAAGATGAAGGTGGTTCCTACAGAGATTCTAACATTTTGGACAAAACTAGATTAAAGACAAGTAATTTTCTAAGTAAATGATTGCCATCTTTATAATCTGAGAATTATGAAGACTAATGAAATAGCAATGATCAATCATCATTTATGGAGTACTAATCAGGCATGGGGTCCTTTGCAATTTCTTTTGAGGCGTCAGCTTTGAGATGAGATTTATTAGTTTTCTACGAAGTTAATTATCTTGCATCAAGGTTATTACTGGTTGATTGAGGAAAGGGAATGTCTGGAATCTCCTGTATAAATGTCTACTCGTATGGATATATATATATATGTGTGTGTGTGTGTGTGTGTGTGTGTGTGTGTGATTATTTTTTACAATGATGATAATACTTTACAATCATTCTTTGGATATATCTAGGTTGTTATAAGCTATGTGAATAAGAACTGGCTCAACTATTTACAAAATATATGATAGACAATGTAATGAAACATTTGAGAAGTCCTTCAAACAATTATAGTCTTAATTATAAAACACTCAAAAGGGGGAAATGTAAAGGTTAAAATGTCCTTGGAGTAGAGGGTAGGTAGTTAACAGAAAACAATAGATCACCAACCTTATCTGCTCCAGTATCCCTGAATCCAGACTAGGATTCATTAATATCTTAATAGCTTCTCAGTAGTGAATAAAACTAAGGAAAAAAGCCAAAAACAAAGCAAAACAAAACAAAATGAAAAACAGCCGTTTTGTGAGCTATTTCACGCCCAGGCCTTCTCCTCAAGTCCTTATCCAAGGCAAAAAATTCCCTTTCCTATTTCCTCTGAAGTTACTAATTTTTAAAAAATAACATTACAAAAGTTTCTCAGAGGCATCTGCACAGTTCTTGAAAAAATTAGCGTCCTAACTTCTGATTTCAAGGAATTTACGCCCAAAAGAAAACAATACTTTGGTTTTTTGTTTGTTTGTTTGCTTGGTTTTGATTTTTTTAGGCCTTACATAAAAGCTTTCCAGAAACTGTACGCTAATAATCACGGTTCAAAAGCACAGTCTCTTCACGAATAAAACATGCATTACTGGTGTCTTTCCTGTTACCGGAAAGTGACAGCTCTTACTCCACAGCTGCTTAACATCTGGAATAAAACCTTGCCTCATAGACCATGCACTCACTTAAGCCATACATCTTCTCACATGTCAAAGTGGAATTAGTGACAAGGGCGAAGTCTTTCATAAGACATCTTCTGGCCCACTCTAGTTAGCGGCACAGATATCCCCAGCCTCTCTGATATCTTTGTTTATACAAATCAGCTTCTGGTCCAGTGATTCAAATTCCTTGAATTCCTTAGGACTGAAATAGGCACTATCAAAACTCCCCAAAACTTTCACCTTTAATTATTCCTAACAGACTAATCTTCAAATGTTTCAACTTTCCTGTTGTTTTGGAAACCCCTATATATCATCAGTTAGTGTGTACTTTGCATTATTGTAGTTCCTTATAAATATACTCACTATGATTTTGGGTATGAGGATTTGTTTTATGTTATTTTTATGTATAAGACTCATTCTAAAATTCTGCTTTTCCTTAAATATGTGCATTAGTTGAAGTATTAATAAAGTTTCTGCATTAGATTTTGTAGATCATATTAAATTTGCTTAGGCAACATGTTAAACTTTGCCCATGTTCTTCAAAAAATAAAACCAAACATAAGCAAAACAAAGAGGCAAGAAAATATTCTAGCAGAGAACTCTTTCCAAGCCACAACCACTTTTTATGCTAATTTATAGTTTCACTACTGGCCATGCTCTAGTTCTGCTTACTTTTTTTAGTTTATTTTTTAGATCTATTTCTTACATACGCTTTTTGGATAACACTAACCTCCACTGACTTTCTCCTTCTATTACAAGTTAGGCAATTTCACTTGAACTCTAAGTGCTCCATGTAATACAAAAGATACTGTTCTGAAGATCCAGGCATATAATGGAAAAGATCTTTGTATTTATTGCCTTTTCTCATCCTCTACCCTCTTGTCACTGATGTGAAGCTACTCTTTAGCCACAATGGCCATACCTACATGGCCAACTAAATACACTACTGCTTCTCGTTTGTTTGGCTTAATTTTTCCTTTTTGATTTCAAAAAGTACAACAGTTTTGGAGCTGGGAAGTTAAAAAGAATTCTTTATCATTTTCAGGGTAGAAAAGATGATTTAGTAATAATTCAATCTTTGACACGTTTTCTTGTTCAAAATTTTATGAAAGCTAACTGAGCATCATTAGTCATCCAAGAAACTTAAAAGGGGTGAATGAGAAATACATTGAATGTTTAAATTAAAAAGAAAAACTTATTACAGTAAAAGACACATTGCCAAGAATGGCAAGGGTGTTTGAAGTGAAGGGAAGTATTTTAAGTATTATGAGAGGGATTAATGGCAATGCGTATTTTACTCTAAGACATTTTTAAAATTTAACACCATATCTGTTGATCACACTTCACTGGTCAAACACTTATGGAAATTTCTCTCAAATGAAAATGTTGTAGTGTGTCTTCATTCACTCTCTTCCCTGGATTTGGCACCATGCAACTTCTGGCTCTTCTTCAAAGTAAAAATGACCATGAAAGGCAAATTTTTTGACTCAATTCAGGATACTGAGACAGCCATAAGTAGGCAACTAAAAACACTCATGAAAGAGGACTTCCAGAACTGCTTCAGAAAGTTCCAAGAGCACTGGGATAAATGTGTTCAAAGAGATGTGGGGAATTTTGAGGGAGATTAAAGGCAATGTGTCTTTTATTGTAATAAAAATTTAAAATATAAACCTTCACTATTTTTATCATACTTCATAAAACTACAATGGATAAGCTTTTTCTTTTGGTACTGGGGATTGAACTCAGGACCTTGCACTTGTGAGGCAGGCAACAGCACCAATGAGCTAAATCCCCGGCCCAAAACTACAATGATATGTTACCATATACCAATTAGAATGGCTGAAAAAATTACACACACAGACACACACAGACAAAATCTGACAACCTAAAGTTCCAAAATAAGCTCAAACCAGGTAGAGCAACTGAAACTGTCATTTTACATACTGTGGGAATTCATAGAAAGAATGATGATTGCTTATAAAGTTAAATAAACTCTCATCATAGGACATAGCAAGCTCCTTCCCTAGGTATTTAGCGAAGGAAAATGAAAGTGTATTTCCGTACAAAAAGTTGTATGCAAATGTTTATGGAAGCTTTATTTATAATCTCCTGAAACTGGAAACATCTTAAATGTCCATCAACTTGAAAATAGGTTAAAAAAATTGTAGTGTATTTAGGCAATGGAATTTTACTCAGCAATGAAGAGGATCAGACTACTGATGTATGCACCAGGCAACACAGGCAAATCTCAAAAGCCCATGATATTTGAAAAAACAAGCCTCAAGAGGTGACATATTCTATGATATGCTTGTTATCCTGGAAAAGTTAATATTATGCAAGTAAAATTCAATGCATGGTTCAAGATCAGGAGGGTAGGGAGGAACTAAGGGGCATGAGAGAACTTTGGGGTGATAGAAATGTTCAGTATCTTGATTACAGTGAGGGTTCATGGGGTAAACATTTGCTAAAACTCATCAAACTCTATACTTCAAAAGAGTGAATTTTACTGTAGGTAAATTTTACCTCCAAAAATCGGACTTTTAAAAGAATCACAAAAAATCTTTATGAAGGACCAGGGATGTAGCTCAGTGGCACAGCACCTGCCTGGCAAGTTCGAGGCGCTGGGTTCAATCTCTGGTACCTCCCCCCAAAAGTCTTTATGAAAATTGGCGGAAAATTATGAAGATATTCTTGTCCCCTTGCATATAAGGATCTGTGCTGTTTCTTAATTACTGCATAACTCTTTAAAAAACTTTCAGCAGGGCTTGATGATTTCCTAAAAAATTCTGGTATTGTCCTCATTACATACGATTTAGTAATAATGAAAATAATGGAAGAAAAATACAATGTTCAATAAATCAGCCAAACAGCTATAATTACAATATCTACATTTGATGAACCACTAAATTCTGACCAATTTGCTTGTGTAAGAGGAAGTGGCCATGTTAACTGTCATTTTACTGCTTCCTGATAGAAGGATAAAGTTAAAAATGCTTTGCTCTTGTGTGTAGATACTCTGCAGTAATGATTCATTGAATGCAATTTAATTTTGAAATACTTTAGCACACAGAAGTTTTTTTTTTTTAAAGAAACCATGTACTCATAAATTTAACAAATCTATAATTTTCTTATACTTGCTTAGTTTTTTTGTTTGTTTGTTTTGGTACTGGGGATTGAACTCGGATCTTTGCGCTTGCGAGGCAGGAGGCAGGCGGCAGAACCACTGAGCTAAATCCCTGGCCCCTCTTTTTATTTTATATTTTTTCAAGCACCACAGTGTTATAATTGAAGCCCCAACCTCATCCCATTTCCTTTGCTCCTTCTCCACAGGTAACCACTGTCCTGAATTTGGTGTATGAGCTCTTAGTTTAGAGATCTGTCCATGCTGGTAGATGTTAGCTGTTAGGGTTTATATCTAGATGTCCCTCAAGAGCCTCCTGGACTCATAAGTGGGCTTTTGGAAGGTGACTGGATGCCTGAATCTGGGCAATATAGCTGGGCTGGTTGAAAGAGGCATTTGGGGCGGGGGTGGCCTGGAAGGATTTATCTCCCTGTCTGCTCCCCGCTTCACTCTCTTTTTCCTGGCCACCATGATTCACACAGCTTTCCTCTGTCAGACCCTCCCATTATGCCTTCCTGCCTGGAGTTAGCCAAGGATAGATTGAAACTGTGCATCAATATAAACTTCTCAAGTTGGGGATGTTACCTATTTTGTCCCAGAGATGACAAAAGTGACTGAGATCTTAGTTGATCTCACTAATTACTGTATTCTACTGCACAACTATCCCATGGTTCTCCTGTTGATGCACATTTCATTTCTTGTCCAATCATCGCTATGAGCAATATACAGTGAACATCCTAATCATGTCTCCTTGTGCATACGGGCAAGCTGCTCTAGGCACGCAGGTTTTTAAGCTTTTATGGCAAGTAGTTAGAGTGAAAATTTTTACATTTGGATGTTATCCGTGCATGCAGGTACATGTCATCACAGGCCAGGCTGCTTGGGAAGCAAACTCTGAGGCAGAGATTTGTGTGCAGGGTGTTTACTGAGAAATGTCCCGGAATCTGCACCTGTAGGAAAATGAAAGAGGCAGGAACAGGCACAGGGAGAAGCTGGGCTGCAGTGAAGTGGCTACAACTGATGCCCTCAGCTGATTCTGGCATTGGCTGGGGTGATCCTTCAAATTATTTCCATGGGGTGTAGGGAACAGGGGAAGGGGACGTTACCAGAACCTCTGCAGTGAGTCCTGGTCTCCTGCGGGCCACGGCAGCACACGGCGAATTACAGGAAAGGTAGAAAAATGAGACTGAGAAGAAGCTGAGCTTTGGGTCTGATCAGTGCTGCTCTGGGCGGCAAAGACAAAAGCCCCCAGTTTACCACATCTTTTATTCAGTACATCGGGAGAAACAAATGTAACAAATGAAATATAGAGTTCAATAGTTCACATTGGGATAAACAAGGTGTAAACAAAAGGCTGGGGGTCAGTGGAAATCTAAGAACAATGACGAACTGAGCAGATGTGTGTTCTCCCAGGATGTTTTCAGCTCCCAGGACGTTACTTGTCCTGGAGAATCACAGCATCACTGGATCACTGAAGTCTCAGTTGTGACTGGAGGCCAAACTGGAGTTATTCTGTAGCTGGGCTGTAGGCAAGAGAACTAGGCTAACCAAATGATTTTACCCTAAAATTATGTAACATTGCTCCCGACAATGGGGTAAGGGGATCAGGCCTTTATATAATTGTACTGACCAGTTCCTGGATATAGCTGCACCCAGAAAGAGGAAGTGACCTTGGACAAATAGCTCTCTTCCTGCAGAGTCCCGGAGAGGGACTCAGCTAAAAGCTGTTGGCTGCCAACACTCCTAGAAGCTGGAAGAATCAATGTTTCAGTCCTGGAGAGGGAGACTCAAGGTGGCAGGCCATGACATCTAATATACGTGTGTGTGTGTGTGTGTGTGTGTGTGTGTGTGTGTGTACACATGCATAAGAATTCCTTGCTCTGATATATCCTGTTTTATTTCATTAAAAAAAATATTTGAAGTCCAGCATGGTGACACACACCTGTAGTCCCAGCTACTCACTGACGTAGGGGAACTTCTGTGCCCAGGAGTTTGAGATCAGCCTGGGCAACACAATGAGAAACACTGAGTCTTAAAAAACTGTTGCAGCTACAAAATTAATTTCACAATTCACTAACAGGCTCATGAATCATAGTTTGGAGCAAATTGCATTAAAATATATACACAGAAATGGAGTTGCTATATATATATACACATATATATTTTAAAATTATATATATGAATAATCTTTTTAATTTTACTAATACTTTCCAAAAGAGTTGGGCCATTTGATGTTTCTTTCTGCCAGTAGAGCATGAGAGCTCCAGTTTGTCAGAGCCTAAGCCTTGGTATTGGCAGACATTTTAATGTTTGCTTTTCTGATTGATTCTTTTTTTCTTTTTTCTGATTGATTCTTTATAGAGAATCAATGAAGCCCATCCTTTGGTGAAAGTTTAAAAAATATTTCTAATACTATAGCAGAATATTTCTAATATTTTATTGAAGGCTTACTCCTTGCTAGTTTATTAACCACCAAAAAGACGTGTGTTTTCCTGATAATTAGAGTGTTCGATTTCTCTTGCAAAAGAGAAATTAATTTTGCAAAATGAATCTAGCAGAGTGCACTGTGTACTATGGTACAATGTAAAATACCTATATATTGAAGGAGTGAATTCTATGCCTAGACACATGGCATTTGAGGTTTAATTGGTCTCTTTGGTAGAAGGCTTTTAGCCCAGGGATTATAAGGCCTAGCCTCAGGTCAAGTCCAGCCATATGACTTGGGAAATTTACTTTTCCTTCCTGAGTTTAAGTTTCTTCCTGTCTGATAAGGATTCTCCAATGTGTCCAGCTTACTTCATGAGGAAGTGGTAATAGTGAATTCTCAGAGCTGCTTGGTATGTGTATAAGACAGAAAACCGAGAACAAGGAATCAAAATCTGGATTCTAGCCCTCGTTTGTTTCAGACTAATGGGTGTATAAGACTTTGGAGAAGCCAAAAGTGGGCAAATAATCACTATTCTGAAAATGAAATGGATCCCTGGATGATCACTGAGGCTTCTCCCTGCACAGAAATCCTGTGCTGTGGCTCCGAGAAATATGAAATCAACTTATGATAGTCTCATAAAGCCATTATGACGTGGGTGAGATGATAAATTTTAAATCCATTTTCTCACTGCCTGTTCTCTAACCCAGTCCAGTCAGCCTCGCTCTTGTCCAGCTGCTGTGCATGTTACTTGAACTCCACCCTTGGCATTTTCCTTTGCAAAGAGCACTTCTATTATCTTTAGTACTGCAACTCTTGACCCTAGCTTTATAGCACATAGAGCCTTCCTTTGTGTGGGAATATGAAATGGAAGAATATGTTGCTTGTGTCTTCATAAAGATACTATTTTCCCATTCTCTTTTAGCATCTAATTAGTCTAAAATGACCAGTATCATTACATACTTGATGTAACCTGACATCAAAAATTCTGTGGCTGTCTTTTCTTGGACTCTACCATCTACTACCTCCCAGGCAGCATGACAAAGGCAGGCAGAAGTTTGGCAGCACTGCCCTATTGTGCCAACTTTAAAGGCCTTTCTTCCATTCCAGTTCCAATATATTCAAACAGAAACCTCATCTCAACTTAATTCTTCCTCTTTCCTTTTTAGCATAATTTGACACTATGTAAGTTATCATTACAACATTGAAAGTCTATTAAATCCACAAGGCTGTTTATTAAAGATGCTGTTAAAATAATTACAACCACATATGAAAAAGTGCAGGGTTATGAATGGAGAATGTAGAGGAAGGATATCTATTTCTAGCAGACAGTAAAACGATGCTGACACTAAAGTGTTTAAAATAGCTTGTAGAGACTAATTAATAAGAAAACCACCTTACAAGAGGCTTGAGAGATCTTTTCTGTTTTAAATCTAAATATTTATTATTAAAAGTCTATGATTCTCTGAATCTTGAAAAAGCTAATCTTTAGTTTGTCCTTTCTGAATTAATTTTGCCCTTGATATAACTCACTTGATATAACTGACTCATCTATTTGTATGCACGTGTGTGAAAGGGGGATAAGGGACTTTTATGGGCAGCAGAGGCTTAAATGCCTTCTCCCAGTTAAGACCCTTTGCAGTGGCAGGAGTAGTGGCACATCCCTGTAATCTCAACTACTGAGGAGGCTGAGGCAGGAGAATTACAAGTTTGAGGCCAACCTGAACAACTTAGAGAGACACTTTCTGAAAATACCTATTTTTTAAAAGGCTAGGTACAGTGCTAGAGTACTTGCCTAGCATGCACAAGGCTCTGGGTTCGATCCCCCGTACCAGGGAATCTGGGAAAGGGTGTGTGTGTGGGTAAGAATGACAAGATGTGCTATGTATATGTGCCAATTCCCCAAGGTGAATGTAATTATTTCGTATTGCAAACATATATTAATAAAAAAATTTAAAATCTCCAATACCACACACACACAAAGAGCCTACAGTATGAGTTTGAGAGGGGTTGGGGAAAGACACAGAGGCCCTGATGCCCAGCTCCAGGTAGCATCAAAACTGGACATTGATGATCTTTCCAGTGAGAACAGAAAGGAGAGGAGGAATCTAACAACTTCAAACTGTAACAACTGATCTTGCTTCTTTTTTAGAAAGATCAGCTTAGCAACACAGGGGTGGATAGATTAAAAAGAAGAGTGACAGGAGACAGGAAATCCAATTAGATAACTGCTGCAAAATTTCAGGTTAAAAAAAAATTTGAACTAGGTCAGTGGAGATGGCAATGGAGAGGCGAGGAAGAATATTGTTGATGTTAAGGAGGTGATGTCTGTTGGTTGGTTGTTTTTTTTTTTGGTACCAGGGCTCAAACTCAGGACCTTGCACTTGGGCAGCAGGCAGCGGAACCACTGAGCTAAATCCCCGGCCATGTCAGTTGGTTTTGAGGCTTGATTAGATGTCAAGGAATGAAAGAGAAGACTTGATGACTCACAGGTTTTGACTTTTGTGATCAGATACACTGTGGTTACTATTCAAAAAAGTAGAGAATACAGTAGTAACAAGTGTAGGGTAAAAATAATGAGTTCATGTTTGAAAATGTTGAGTTTCAAGTGTACTTGTGGAGAAATCTGGAGGCAGCTAAATATACAATCCTGGAGTGCAGGAGTACAAACTTCCTATGTGTCTGTATCCTATTCTGCAGGATTATATAGAAAACAGAAGTTCTTTTGTTATTGTTGTTTATTCTTTCCCATTGCAGGTGTTTCCCTTTGCTGGCAAGGTTCCTTAAGCCTAGACAATAAAAGGGCGTCCCTGTTGTCTGCTCTTGCAGGATGCATGTCTGGGCCAATCAATGAAAAGAAAAGATGGTGTCTGATTTGCTCAGCTTCATGTTTTCCAAACTTGCAGGCTGCACCTAGAGTGCTGAGTAGATGAAAAAAGCTGACTCATATTTCCTGCAAGTCAGCGCAGATATCCATCCTTCCAAATTATTTGAACCTTTGGCCACTCCCAAAGATGGTCGAAGTGTTGGAAAGGTTTATGAGTATCTCTTTCATTTATTACATCTATTGTAAAGATGCATAGAAGAAAAGAAAGAAATGTTTCCTGCCGTGTACCACCCTCAGCCCCCAACTCAATGCCCCCCCAAAAGGATATCCTCATCTCTTATAGAAAGTCTAGGTTCTCTCAGGATTATGAAAATATTGTCTTACCAATTAAAGAAAGTCAAGGGGTCTTTTTTATTTGACTGTGCACAATGGCAACTAAACAGATACAGTATTTAAAAATAACTTTGCAACTTAATGAGTAAAAATTCGAATTGTTTAAAGAGATAAAATTACTGACTTGAGAATGTTGAGAAGTGATAATTTTCAAAGTGGTGAAAAAGCGCTGAGTCAAAGATGACTCCTCAGATGGCCACCGAAGGGCAGAGACAGCACTGTGTCTCAGACTGTCCCACCCTGCCTGTTCTGGGCCATTTCTCTTAAGCACCAGGCTTAGAATCTGACATTTCTAACTATTTGGATAAATTGTCTTTCAAGGAGAATTTCGCCAGATTGGTCCTTTTAAGAAATAAACTGATGATTTGACCACATTGCTAATAAATTTCAGCTTGTGGATTAAATACATTGCAGTGTCACTCTAAGGCTATTTCACAACAAATACATTTTGGCAGAGTATGTTCTGCTTTTGGACACATCCAACCAGTCTCTAAAAGCTTGTAAATTCCTGGTGGAAGGTTTTCTCGCTCAGGAGGAAACCCTGCAGCATACTTATCAAGATGTGCTTTAAAGCTTCAGGTTTTCATTTGAAGATGTGGGAAACATCTGGCATAACAATTAAGGTACCTGAATTTCACAGGTGGAGGAGATTGAGCTGTAAAACAGCTAAAGTGCTGTAAATGGTTACTGGTTTCATAGTTTCCCTTCATGCATCATTCAAATAACAGTATTCTAAAATAACTTCTAAAAAACAGCCAAATCGAGTTCCAGGTGTGAAAGATGACATCATTTCAGAAATAGCTTGGGGCCAAGATTTATAAGCCACACTTTTCTATGTGGCTCACATCTACATTGTTAGAATGCCTTGCCCAAGTCACATTTAGGGTTCAAGTTAATGTAGTTGTGACTGTAGTGACACATGCCAGGGATAGGTAGGGGATTCATGCCTTCTAAGGGCTCTGAAGTACTTAAAGATACTTCCTGAGCAACGTAGTCAGATACTTTTTATTGGTTCTCTACTGCTTTTGAGTATCATTCTTTTCGGAGCTATTTTTCTTGATTAAAAATTTGAAACGTTTTATAATCCTATTCTTTAAGCTATTCTTGGAAGTGTGTCCATATTTTAATTTATACCTAGTAAACTATATATATATGAAGTGCTTTTTGCTGCTGCTCAATTATTTTAATACATCAAACTACTACTCCTGAAAGAGAAATGGGGTCATCATGTGTAGCAATGATTAAAACCAAAAAAAAAAAAAGCTAAATGTGTGTCCAACGGAAAAAGAATAGGAATTACCAATTGAACCTTAATGAAACTTTAAAAAAACCAATTTTCAGTGAAAATGCTTTTCTGTTTACAATGTTATGTGATACATTTTTAACAATGAGAAAATGTAAGAATGGAATATATAATTCAGCCAATTTAGGTTGAAGAGGCTAAATCTTAGAAATTTTTTTCTTACTTTGAATCCACTTCTTTGGCCCATATATTGCCTGAAATATAAATACAGATGTCACACTGCAAAGTGTCACTGTTATAATTTCCTTGTGCCTTGCTTTCAATGACTTCTGCTTACAACTAGAATAAAACCAAATTTTTTTTCTTTTGTGATATGTACTGGGGATTTAACCTAGGGGCTTTGTACTGGGCTATCTCCCCAGCGTTTTTATTATTTTTTTTTTTAAATCCTGAGTCAATGTCTTGCTAAGTTTTCCCCAAGCTTGAATTTGCAATCCTCCTGCCTCAGCTTTCGAGGGCTGGGATTACTTGTGTGTGCATCATCATGCGAAGCCCAATCTTGCCTCCACGTCTCTGTAGGCCCTGCAGAACTGAGCCCTCACACCTTCTCCAGTCCCAAGGTAGCCTTCTTCACGTAAAACAGATTTCCTAAGCACCACGGACTCCATGTAGCTCTAGTTGCCAAGCTCCTTCCTGCCACAGGTTCTTTGCACAGCCTTCCCCTCTGCCTATACAACTTCCCAGGGCCTTTCTCCCATCACTGGTTCCTTCTCTTGCTTCCGATGAGCGCTCTGGCTTTTAAAATCATTTTGGTATATGCTACCCCAGAATTCTTTTGGGTCATAACCATTGCGGCATATTTCCCTTCCAAATGTTATAGACTGTTTCTCTTCTCCCACTAGACTGCAACTCCCTTTCTGATTCCCTCATCTATGTGTCCCCTCTGCTTAAGTTTCATTGAATGTTTGCTGACTGACAATAGAAGAAGCGGAAATAGAACATAAAACTATAAACCTGGCTGGCACTAAAAAAGATGAATGCCTATTTTGCACAAGTTGACTTGACGCCAGGATTTTCAAGGTCCTATTACTTCCTTCATTTGTCCATCGTATAATATCTAACATTTATTGAGTATTTTAGGCACTATGCTAAGCGTTTCATGTGTACTATAGAATTTAACGCTCAGTAACTCTATAAGGGTAATCAACCTTTATTTTTCTCATTTTTCAGAGGCAACTTGCCAAAAGCCATTAATGGTGGAGACACAGTCGGCCTCGGGTAGGCCATATTCAATTAATCCAGGTAACTGACACCTTTCGGCCAACAATAGGTGTCTTATCAACATACTTTTTGGAGCACCCCTCTGAATTCCCCCTTTTGCCTGACTTTCCGTCTTGGAACCGAAATCCAGGAGGTGGTTGCTAACCCCCCAGGGGGTTTCCTGAAGAACCTGAGTGTCCCTGGGGACCAGAAGCAGCTCAGACCCACGCGCCGAGCTCTAGCTAGAAAGGTCTCCCGGGAGACCGGAGAGGAAGAAACAGGTCAGTAGGCGCAAGCTAAATCCTCGTGCCTCGGGGTGGTGAAAGAGGAAGGCACTGCAGACCTCGCCCACGCCAGCCACGGTCTCGGGATCTCCCGACCTGAGGGGAAACCACGACGCGTTTCCCCAACTACCACGCGCGTCACCAGCCCAACGGGCTCCGCCCCGCCCACCTTCCCCGCCCCTTTTCAGCCCCCGCGCTCGGACCCCAAGACCCTTTACGCAGCCCTCTGCCAACCCTTCCAGCAAGCCTCGGCCTGTGATTGGTGCGCTCGGGCGCGATCCCCGCCCCCACCCTTGCGTCACTGCCAAGATGGCGCCGGTGGTGGCGCCTGCCGCGGCTGCAGCTGGAGAAGGAGGCGGAGGCAGTGGCGACCGCGAGGGGAGGGGGAGTCCCGTCTGACTGAGACGGCAGGCTTGGGCGGGCGGGGGTGCCGCTCTGGGCGGAGCGCCGGACAGGGGGATGAGCTCAGCAGGCTCAGAGCGCCGCGGCATTCAGCCCCTCGTGTCCCGCCGCTGAGCGTGAGAGGGGTCTGGCGCCGTTCCTCGAGCCCGACCGGCTGTTTGCGCGGGGGCCGGCGGGGAGGTGAGTGCGGGGGCGGTGACGCGGGCAGCGGCCGCGTGAGGAGCTGTCACGGCCATGAGGGGTGACAGTCGGGGGCACGGACACCCGCGACCTCCCCCGGGGGCTCTTCACAGCCGGGCCGCCGTCCGCGGGCTCGGGCCGCCCGGGGTGGCGCGGCGGGGCCGAGCAGCGTCCGCGCCCCTGCGTCGGCGCGTGGGGGGCTCCGGGGTTCTCAGTTCAGGTTCCCCATTCCGGGCTGGCCTGGGGCTGTTGTTGTTTGGGTGGTGGGGGCGGGGAGGGGGAGGTCCTGGTGCTGGGTTTGACAAGCCGGTTACGTAAGTCGGCGGTGGCTTCCCGGAATCCCACCTGCTCCGCGTCTCCTCGAGGCGCTGGGGAGCCCGTGCCGCCTCTCCTCGCTGCGGTCTGCCCTGCCCTCTCGGCCCGGGAGGGCGCGGGTTCCGCGTGAGCCCTGCCAGCGTCCAAGTTGGCCAGTTTTTTTGTTTGTTTTTTGTTTTGATTTCTTTTGCGTGGGAGGGGGAGAGGATTCCACGTTACCACCATTCCCTTTGAAGTTTATCGCTATCGGGGTGGGGAGAAGGCACAAGAAAAAAAGGCTGTGACCTAAAATTGGGTCGCAGCGACAGCTTTTCGTGATCGTGCTTTTAAATGACAGACGTGCTGGAAGATTTTTGTTGTTCCAGTGTGCTTTTTAATTCAAGCGTATCGTAACGTCTTGTAGCGGGAGAGAGAGATTTTTGTCTTACAGGACAGTTATGTCTTGTTTGCGTTGCATGGCAAGCATCGGTCAACAGCCTGTTATTTATTTGAGGAGAAAACGCGTATCAGCCAGCCAGAGAGACGTGAGGGCAGAGATTGTATTAATGTGAATGTTATTCTTTAAAATGTATTATATATCAATGAAAAGAATAGCCCAAGTATAAAAGGAGCAATCTTACAAGCTTTTATTTGGTCTGTATATAATCTCATTCTGTTTGCTGCTTCCTGTCTCCTACTTTTTCTCTCTTTGGAGGAAAGAGGCGCAGACACCTGTAAACATCGTAGCCCAGGTTACAGTAATCTTTTGTAGGAGATTTGAGATATTATAAAAAGTAGTCTCTGAGGGACCTAAGATGGGTAATAAATAAGAACATTTAGGAAAGTTATTTAGTTTATGTTTATAATAGTTCTGGGATTCAGCTTCTGAAAACTCAAGTGTACAGAATTCTGAGCTATTAAACCCTGTTTGAACTTATAATAAAAATGGTATTTGGCTTCTTTTATGGGAACTTTTGTTTTGTTTGGGGGAGAAGTAAGCATTTTAGGCAAGTTTTAATTCATCTTTACAATTTTCCTTTGAGCTGCAGCTCAGTAGGAGTTCAGAATGGCATATATTATCATCATCAACGTGTATATGTTACATAGTTTTCTTTTTCTGACTGTTTAAACACAGACCTGTTTCACTGTGGAATTTTATGAGACTACTAGGCAATTTAATTTATGTTGACACCAGGCCAAACTGGGAATAGATGAGTAATTCTTTTTTTTTGGTACGGGGTATTGAACTCAGGACCTTGCGCTGGCAAGGCAGGTGCGGTGCCACTGAGCTAAATCTCTGGCCCTAAATGAGTAAATTTTGGTTTGAGTTTTAAACTTATGTACACAAATTTACAGTTTTGAAAATTGGTGAAGCAATATAAATTCATGCAGGAGAGCCCGGAAGCTGATGCTGATTGTTTTTGAAATTTCCACATGATTTGCCACTAGTTTAGTTATTGATTCTTGAGTTTCTGGAACTGTCCTGCTTCTGGCAACTTGAATAATATTTCATATAATTGGGAGGCTTTAAGAAGGAAGGGACAGAGTATACGACATTTATTAGTTCGTTCCAGAGTTATGGCGGAGTAATAGAAAACCTATTTTCCTATTGTGTGATAGTTACATTACCTTTTGTTTGCACAATTTTTCTAGGCATTTTACTTAATAGGAAAACCTGGTTTTCATAAGCAGTGGTATTGACAACAGTGTTTGTTATAAATCTTGTGCTGTTCTTATTTAAAGTAATGGCTCATCACTCTAAGTAGAAAACAAGTGACTGTAGAAGGAAAATTGACTTGCTATTCTTGCCTTCTCTGATGTCAGAGACTTATCTCTGTGGAACTTTTTCCTACCAGAGGTAAAAGAATGACTAGAGAAAAATTGATTAAATTTTCTTCCTTTTGTGTCTGTTCCTGTAATGCCTTAGATTGATTTCTTTTGTTCAGTAGAATTTATTGGGGAGGGAGGGGAAGTCAAACCATACTTTATTACTGTATATGATAGTTATCACTTTGAATTCTAAAATGTAAAGTGTAGAACTTTACATTTAAGGAGCCATTAATTTACATAGGGTGTTACAATAGTGAAAACTTTTAATGATCAAAATACCCTATAATAGGGAATGGTCAAATTAATGATTAGGTGGTAGAACTAGCTATTAAAAATCATATTTTCAAAAAATATTTACTGACATGAAAATATATAAATAATGTTGAAAGGAAAGTCATAAAGAAATATAGAGTCTATGTAAGTAGACAATTCTAGGATACTGTTTTTTTCTCCTTTCAAAAATAAGGGAATTAAAATTGATAAGTGATTTCCAAAAAAAAAAAAGCAAAATAAAATGTACATCAAAGGAAATAGGCAGGGAGATCTTTTGCACTGGGAAGAAGACCATGAGATGGAGGGAAGGGCAAAGAGGGGAGGGGAAGGGAATTAAAAAGAACTAAGATACCCACAATGAAAGTAATCATAATGTATGGCAAACATGCAAATAAATGTTTTTTTAAAAGAAAAAAATACAGAGTCTGCCAAAAATATAAACACACTTCAGCAGTTCACCATACTAATAAACATCTGGAAGCTAATGGCCGTCACTTTGAGCACCTCTTGTAATTGCAGAGGCCAAAGGTAACTTGTATTAATCTCATGATGCCTCATTCAATTTAGTAGTAAAATAGTTATACAAGTTTTACTTTTCCCGATTTTATGAACAAAACCTCAGTTGCCCGTGAACTAGCACAAACAATCAACAAGTGGGATCTCTTCTTACTAAAAAGCTTCTGCACTGCAAGAGAAACCACCAACAGTGTGAAGAAACAACCCACAATGTGGGAAAAAATCTTCACCTGCTGTTCCTCAGACAAAGGTCTACTATCTCGAATCTATAAAGAACTGAAAAAAATTAGACCTCCCAAATTTAAAGACCCAATCTGAAAATGGGCATCTGAAATGAACAGACATTTCTCAAAGAAGTAGAAATAGCAAATAAACATATGAAAAAGTGTTCAACATCACTGCTCATTCGAGAGATGTAAATGAAAACAAGGCTGAGATTCCACCTCCAGAAAGAATGGCTGCTATCAAGAAATCAACCAATAACAAATGCTGGCGGGGCTGTGGGGAAAGAGGAACCCTGCTTCACTGCTGTTGGGAGTATAGACTGGTGCAACCACTGTGGAAATCAGTATGGAGATACCTCAAAGAACTAGGGCTAGAGGTCCCTTTTGACCCAGCTATTCCTTTACTGTGTATCTTCCCCAAAGAATTAAAAGAATACCACAGCGATATATGTGTACCCATGTTCATAGCAGCACAATTTGTAATAGCTAAAACTTGGAAGCAGCCCAAATGCCCATCAGCTGGAGACTGGATAAAGAAAATGTGGGTTTTAAAAAATAAAATGGAGTACTACTCAGCCATAAAAAATGAGAAATTAGAGACATTTATAGCTAAATGGATGCACATTGAGGCCATCCCCTTAAGTGAAATAAACAGGACACACATGTAAATACCAAATAGGTTCTGTAGTGTGAGAAACTGAAAGTGTAATTAAGGACTAAAAGGTATAATAATGTGAAATAGGAAGAAAAGGGGCAAAGGGGAAGTGGAAGGGGTAGGAGAAATTAAAGAAGGGAATTAAGGAATTAATATAAGAAAATGGAAAAAGTCTTTGTAAATAGGGAGAGATGGAGGGGTTGAAGGGAGGGGAGAGAAAGGGGGAAAATAAGAACCAAGAGACATTATATAAAGGTCCAAATTTCCAACGATGAATGTCATTATATTGTATACCTAAAATGTACCAATAAAATTTTTAAAAAAGTTTTCCTGATGTATACATTTTTTTGGTGGGATCTATATATAGTTTTATTTATAACATTACATGTAAATGATAGAAAGGATTGACAAGAAATACAAAATATTAACAAATATTGTCTCTTGGGTGATAGGATTTTGGTACAAAAATGACATTAAAATATTTTCAGGGATTATAGTAGGAAATACTGAAAATTATTCCTCCTACAGGGAAACTATCTTATGATTCATTGTTAGCAAAACCCAAAATGTGCGTATTTGCTGTACACATAGTAGAAGCAGTTTGTAATTTGAGTAAAGGCGTTCTCATTATCAGCACTAAACTTATGATAGCCTTACATATAAGATGTGATTGACAAATATGGTGAATGTTTAAAAAATTTTACAATGAAAGATACATTGCTGTTAATACTCTCAAGATACTCTCCCTTCCTTCAAACACTCCCATCATTCTTGCAACTTTCCAAAGTAGTTCTGGAAATTCTCTTTTATGAGTGTCCTTAAAAATATGATAAATAATATAGTGAATGCAGCTGTTCTGTGCCATCCAATGGAAAGGCAATACAGTCTGGCACGGTGGGACTTCTGGTTCTTTCAGAAAGTCAAAATGACCCTAAAGGTAAATGTTTTGATTCAGGACATCAAGGCAGCTACAATAGCACAACTAAAGATACTTAAAAAGAGGACTTCCAGTACTGCTTCAGAAATGGCAAAAATAATGGGATAAGTGTGTTGGAAGTGAGGGGAAGATTTTGAGGGAGATTAATGCAGTGTGTCTTTTACTGTAACACATTTTTAAAAATTTAATCATTCACCATAATGGTTGATCACATCTTGTTTGTAGACCTTTTGCATCAGTGCACGTTGCTTCTCTCTACCCTCTTTTCTATTTGCTTCCTGCACCAGATTGTTCTGTGTTGACAGTGCCACCTATTGATGTACTCCTCTCACCAACCTTTCCTCTAATTACTTTTATCAGTCAGTAGGCAGAGGTCTTGGAATGTTTATGAGATGCTAATATTTTGCTAGTTACTGAGACACAGAGGTAAATGAAAAACTCTGCCAGAGAATGCTTTTTGTTTTTTGGATTTTGGGGGGAGGGTTTAGCTCATTATGTGTATTCCTCTTTTCTGTTTCACTGCTAATACTTGGGTAGTATCTTTTTCCCAGTGCTCAAATCGTCTTGTAAATTTCTTAGTGAAGAACATATTTTTGAATTTCAGGTAACCAACTTATAAGTAACTTTTTGGAACATTTTTTGATTGTATGTTTGAGGATCTTAATATTCTGTATATATGTTCATCTGTGGCTGTTACTGTTATTTTTAGAATATGTGACACTTTTTTGCTTCCTTCTTTTTGCTTCCTTCTGTTAAAAGTCAGAAACAAGTAGAAAAATAAGAGAAAAGAGAAACTATCAAGGAAAAAGATATCACTGTAGTTTTTCTGTTGGTGTTATACTGTACTTTATTTTCACTAAAAATGATGAGTCGTGAAGATGAATAAGTATAGTAAGTGATACCATTTCTGGTATACTTTGCTAAAACCTCTTGATTTGTGTAGCAATTCATTTTCCATATATATATATGTATTGTATATATATATGTGTGTTAAAATGTATATGCATATATAAATTCAGGATTTATCTGCTTTTTTTCTCAAGTAAAAGCTGAAATAGGAAGATCAGAATTTTCAAAAAGTGTTGTAATACTGCTTTATAGTTTTGTTTTTTGTTTTTTTTTTTTTGGTACCGGGGATCAAACTCAGGTCCTTGCACTTGCGCAGCAGTCGGTGTAACCACTGAGCTAAATCCCCGGCCCAATAAATTTTTTTTTTTTAAGTATTAAAAGTGAAAGTTATTGGGGCCGGGGATTTAGCTCAGTGGTTCTGGTGCCTGCCTCACAAGCTCAAGGTCCCGAGTTCCATCCCTGGTGCCAAAAAAAAAAAAAAAAGAGAAAGTTATTGAAATATGTAGCATATACCTATTAAACCCACAAATGAAATGTTAACATTTTTCATTTTTGTTTCATGTATTTATATTTAATAGAACTATGTGTATCCTAGTTATCACACTGAATTCTTAAAAAAACAATATAGGGCCAAGGATTTATCTCAGTGGTTCCAGCGCCTGCTGAGCAAGTGCAAGGTCCTGAGTTCGATCCCCGTACCAAAAAAAAAAAGCAATACAGAGCTTTGTAGTTCACTTGAAGTTAGTCTCTTTTGTTCACAATTTCATCCCTCTCTCCATCTCTTCCTGATTTGTAAACTACCTGCAGAGTAGTACCTCAGTTCATGAACTTAATTCTTTCCATATTTCTGGTTGCAAACTGAATTGGATGAGAACTGAGTCAAATTTCCCTATAAGGTCAACATTGAACTTACCATTGAATTTGATTTGGTTCTTGTCCAACTCGGCTTGCATCCAGAAATGTGGAGAGGATTAAGTTCGTGAACGGAGGTACTACACTGTACATGGCATTGGTTTGGGTGCTTTTAAAGTGTGTAGGCTTTGGAGCCAGGCCTCCTAGCTTTGAATATTGTGTATGTTACTTAATAGTTTTGTGCCCTAGGTAAGTTAATTTTTATAGGCCTCAGTGTCCTTATCTCTCAAATAGGGATAATGGAAATGTCCATCTGATAAGGTTGTTGTAAAAATTAATGAGTTTATTTACATACAGTGCTTGAACCTACCTGGCGCTTTGAAAAAATATACTGGTAACTTTAAGTATCTGTTAATATGATTATATCATATACATGTAGGTATTTGGAAACCTAATTTTAACCCCCCACGCTCCTTATTGATACTGTGTACTGTTCCAGAAAATGTTTATGCTACAATTTATCATTGCGTTTATTGATGAGTATTTAGATTGTTTACATTTTTTATCTGTTACAAGCATTGGCTCATTAACATGGCAGTTTCTCCAGGTCATATACCTGGTTGTCAAATTTCTGGGTCTTAGAATAGAGGTATTTTTTCCTTTACAAGATATTTATAGGATATTAGCAAACAATTCTAGTTTCTGCATATCCTTGCCAGCAGTTAGTGTTGTCAGATTCTTTAAGTTTTGCCACTTGGCTTGGTGTAAAATGGCATTACATTTTTGTTCTACTTTTTTAATTTTTAAAAAATTTTGTCCTGTTTTCATTTTTCTTATTCCTTTAAGTATAAGTATTTTTTATTCTTTTTCAGTGGTTTGCCTGTACCCTTTCCTTTATACAATTTCTGTTTGGCTACCTCCTTTTTCTTATTTATTTATCAGAGAATTTTGTTGTTTTAAAATCCTTTTCAGGGTATTTACAAATACTAGGGAAGTTTTATTTTTCTTCCAGTACTGGATATTGAACCCAGGACCTTTGCACTCAGCTACATTTCCAGCCTATTCTTTTATTTTTTATTTTCAAACAAGGTCTCACTAAGTTCCTAAGTTACCCAGGCTAGGCTAGAACTTGCAATCCCCTTGTCTCATCCTCCCGAAGTGCTGGGATTATAAGCATATGCCACCATGCCTGGTTGGGAGGCTTGTTTATTTGGTTTTTGATGTTTTCAAATCTCTTAGGACAATTACCAATGTAGATCCAAATTATTGTAATTTTGGACTTAAGTATACTGTTGATAGGGAGCTTTCCAATGTACTTTCTCAGAGTATGTATGATTATATTCCTCTCTTTATAAGGAAATGTTTCAGTAATGTGTTACAAATATATTTTATCTAAAACTTTAAAATTTCTTGATTTCAAAATCTGGGTGGACTTTTTATTAATATGATTAGTAGTACACCTTTGCATTAGTCTAAAATTTGAGTGGCCTCATGCTTGGAGAAGAGTTTTCTGCTCCTAAATTGCTTAGCAGCTAAGGAATCAAAATGTACACAGAAGGACTGACTTGGAGTCATTTACACCTACAGTATTATAAACTATTCAGCAATGTTGAGATTATTTTACACAGTATTAACTGTATTTCTGTTTTTGTCCAGCCCTATATAATGACTTTAGGACTAAAATCAGTCTGTTGAAGGCAATAACTTCCTTACCCAATTGTTATTATTTAGTTTAAATAAATTTAATCATAAAATAATTCTAGACAGAAAAGTTGCAGAGGATTAATGTGTATTCTGCACCTGGTTTCCCTTTTTTTTTTTTTTTTTTTTTGGTACCAGGGATTAAACTCGGGTCCTTGTGCTTTCAAGACAGGTGGTATAACCACTGAGCGAAATCCCCAGCCCTGGTTTCCCATATTTAGTATCTGAAATTTCTGTGTTACTTTTGTCACAACTAAGGAAACAACATTGTTTCCTTACTATTAACAAAATCTATACTTTATTTAGCTTTTGTTAGTTTTTACCTGATGCTCTTTTTTGGATTTCAGGGTCCCATCCAGAATACACATTTAGTCATCATGTCTCTTCAGGCTGTTCTGGACTGTGATAGCATCGCAGGCTTTCCTCGTTTTTGAGAACTTTGATAGTTTTAGGAATACTGCCTTAGCTTTCTGTTGCTATAATAAAATACCTGAGAAAACTTGTGAAAAGGAAAGTTCTAGTTTGGCTCATGGTTTCAGGGTTGCAGTGCATGGTCAGTTGGCCCTGTTACTCTTGGGCCTGTGGTGAGGCAGCATATGGTGAGGAACAGGCATACAGTAGAGCAAGGCTGCTTACCTCATGGTGCCTGGGAAGCCAAAGAAAGAGGAAAAGGAGGGGCAGAGTCCCAATAGCTCCTTCAGAGGTAGAACCTAACTCTACCCACTGAGTGTGGTTTAAATGTAGTGTGTACTACATTTAGTGACTTATTTCCAAAAGTAGACTATGGGAAAACTTTAGAGCAGAGAAACCTTTACTGCCTTAGCCAGATGGCTAAAGTTAACTATACTGATGGAAAGTCATATTAATAGTCACATTAATACATCACATCCTGTGATGTGATGAGAATGGCACTTTATCTCCATGATTGTCCTCCCCCAAATCCATAACCCAGTCTATCCATAAAAACATCAGACAGACCAAAATTGAGGAATATTCCACAGTGATCTTGAATATTCCACAATTGATCTTGAATGTTATCCCCCAAAGACCCATGTATTACAGGCTTGGTCACCAAGCCATGGTGCTACTGGGAGGTGGTGCAACCTTCAGGAGGTGGGGCTTAGTGGAAAGAAGTTTGGTTACTGTCCCTCACATTCCGATTCCACTTAATTTGTTCATTATTGGTACATGTATAACAGTTTCAGAATTGTTAACCTGTATCTCCATGAGAAATGACTTTACAGTCATAGAAACAGAGCAGTGTTTATTTACTATGTATAATTCCTTTTGTGTTTAGTCTTAATAGAGTTTTCTGCCAAAGTACTGTTTCCCAAAGTTACTTTAGAACCTCTTGTCTTCGACTTTCATATTTTATTTTTATAATTGGTCTAAACTACATAATAATTACATATAGAACTTATAAAAGGTTTCTCTTGCTTGACTAGATCATTACCTCTGTGTGGTTTGTGGTAAAAATAATCTCTTTAGTGAAAGTATTTCCTGAGGTTTAGTTAGAACAATACTCTTCATATGGTTGTTGACACTTTTAGATATGTACTCCCTCTGATGTTTTTAGCAGTATATATTAAGTACCATTTACTGGAACATTAAGATCACTGCCGCACAAAAATCACTGCCATTAAACAAGTACACAATAATATTTGAGAGTTTAGACTATGCCTGTATTCTTAAAATAACTTATGTGTATTAGCTCATTTAACTCCTCTGTGTAGTCTGTGAATTAAGCACTTCATTATTTTGTCTATATTGAAGATGAAATTAACTCTGAAAGGTTAATTTATCGGAGGTCACATAGCTAATAAATAACAGAGCTTTGATTTGATTATAACCACTCTGATGTGGAGCGGGCACTCTTAATCACTTTGGTGGATTACCTTTAAATAAAGAAGAAAGGTTCAAAGAATATAAGAGTTACGAAGGAGTAAATCAGGGTGACCAAGAGAATGTCTAAGAGGGTCTTCGGGTTATTTCTTAGGGAAGAGATATTTGACAGGCAAACTAGAGCCAGCCTTGTGAAGAGCTGAAGAAAGAGGGATCCGTGGGGGTGGGGGAGGGGCGGCATCAAGTGCAAAGCCTTGCAGTGAAAATGAACTTGGGATGTTTCAAATAGGCACTCACCACTGAGGGGTCCATAAGGCTTGTAGGACTTTCTGTATGAGAGGTTCCACGCAGTACCTTGTTTAATGTTCACAGTTGACCCATTATTTCAATTTCATAGATCAGAAAATTGATCATCTGCATTGGCTAAAATTACTTTGCTCTTGTATTTACTTTTTATCCTACTTCAGTCTTAATTTCTGCTTGTTCATATCACTAAACCTGCCCTTGCTTGCTCAAGTAACCATTGGGAGTAGTACCGTTGGTGACTTTTCTCTGCACACTCTGCCCATCTTCTTCCATCCCACTTCCTTCTGTATATTCTGAAGCTTCTCACTGCATGGATCATTTCCTTTGAGGTATTGTCTTCCTCTGCACGTCCTCCAGAAGTATATTCGCAGTGTTGGGCAGTTGCTCTTCTCAGACTTCACATTTTCTTAGGTTACAACATCTCTGTAGTTTCACTACCCATGTATCTGGCCACTTACTCCTCAGGCTGTTTTTCCAGCATTAGTATCTTTCCAGAGCATCAGATTATTTTACTAGTTACTTATCTTTACCTAAACTTTTGTCCAAACAGCTTGTATACCTCCCTGAAGTTTTGCTTTGATCTGTTGCTTTTAAACGATATCATGGACCACTATTGATTTCATCACCCAAAGAAGAAACTTTTAGGAACTATTCATGACATTTGACAGGCAAGGTAGACCCACCCATGGGAAGAGCTGAAGAAAGAGGGATCCTTGGAGGGGAGCATCAAGTGCAAAGCCTTGCAGTGCAAGGCTTCTTTCTTAGTCCTTATATCCATTCATTTACTAAAATCTGCTGGATTTGTCTCCTAAATGTTTTATCAGTCATTTCCGTAGCATCCTTGTTCCAACTGCTTTATTAGAAACTATTTCTTTACCTTCTCACTAGTTTTCCTGTTTTCACCTCAGAGTTGTCAGAATGGTATGTCTAAAATACAGATCTGATAGTTTCTCATTGACCCCCCATTATAACTAACTGGATAAAGTCAGAACTTGGCATGTCATTGAAATTCTCTATGATTTGTCCTCTGACTGGCTTTCTAATCTTAACTCTTACAGTTTCTGCTTTCCATTTTTCATTCTAGCAATATAGAACTACTGTTTTGAAGTTTTCCTGACTATACATGCTACTGGATTTCTGGATTGTTGACCATTGCTTATGTGGCCTTTCTGCCTGGGTTGATGACTGCAGTATTGCTTATGCGGCCTTTCTGAAGAATGCCTTCCATTTTTTTCTTCCTGGTTCATTTTGTTGTGTTTTGTATTTTATTAACTCATTCATTTTAGCAGTACTGGGGATTGAACCTATAGCCTTTTACACTGAGCTAAATCCCCAATCCTTTTAAAATTTTTTTATTGTGAGACAGAGTCTTGATAAGTTGAACTTGGAGTTTGCTTGCCTCAGCCTCCAAGAGTGCTGGAATTTTGTCTTCCTAACTCATTTACTTCCTTGCAGACTCAATTAAGGAATTACTTTGTCTAGAAATCCTAGAAATAATCTACTGTTATTATGCACCTAGAGCAGTACCAGACCCACAGAAGATACGTAATAAAAATTTGAGTACATTATTGTAGTATTTTCAGAGGCAGGATAAAATATTTGGGTCTGGATCCTGACTGCCTAGGATTGAAACCTGGCTTTACTAATTAACTGTATGTTGTCTCTGTACCTCATTGTCTTCCCCTATAAAATGGGAATAATGATGCCTTCATAAGATTGTTGTGAAACTTAAATTCATTAACACAAATGAAGTATTTAGAATAATGTTTAGAACTTAGTAAATAATTTATTACAGCAACAGTTGCCCTTAGAATATTTTAATTTACATATCTGTTTCTGCCACTAGGCTTTGAATTAGTGAATGAATGAACAAACCAACTAATCCTGGCTCTTAAAATGTACATTTCTAGCTTTTTTTTTTTTTTTGGTACCAGAGATCGAACTCAGGTCCTTGCACTTGCGCAGCAGGCGGCGAAACCACTGAGCTAAATCCCCAGCCCCATTTCTAGCTTTTGAGAATGTCATGTCATGTTGACCACTAGTCATTCTTTCTAGTAACACTTAATATTGGTGTCTTGTCAAAAATCTGAAATTGGCATTAATGATAATTAGCATTTCTTAATTATACCATATAGCTACTTGCTTATTTAAATTTTAGCATATTTTCTTAATAGTAGTACAGCTTAAACTATAGACATTCTTGACTTACTTTTAAGTTTTACTTAGCATTTAACTAGTCTTTCCTAGGATGGATTAAAGTACAAGGAGGATAGCTGTGCTAAGATTATGCTTTTTAATTTTATTTGGATGATGAACTGAAGCATGTAGGGAATAGTTGAATAAGAGGGTAAAGGTAGCATAAAAGAATAAAGTGGGGAATTTGTAAAACTTCCCAACTATTTCTGAACTAAACATATAGGATATTCCTTTTGTATTTAGTTTAAAATAAATTGTCAGGGGATTAGACAATCCTAATCAAATGCAATTTCAGTAAAACTTTGTAGGGGCAATATAAATCATTAAAATTATCTGTGCCTCTGCCTTCTATGATGGTAAAAAATGAGACTTGTTTTCTTAAAATCTTTTTGAGGGGCTGGGGATATGTCTCAGTGGCCTAGTATGTGTAAAGCCCTGGGTTTGTTACCCAACTCTGAGAAAACACCTTTTTATAACAATCCTCATTCAGTATTTTATAAACCTTTCCTTTTACCCTAATTTTAACATCTCTTATTTTGTTTGGAATGCTAGAATTATCTGTATAATCTTGGCAAACTTGATAGTTGTTTTTTTAATCTCTTATTTCTGTTAAATATGGAAGTTTTTCCCAGTCTTGCTGAACTTTTATTATATGAAAGTAAGTTTGTCCTGTTCTTTTTGGGGGGTACCAGGGATCAAACTCAGGACTTTGTGCTTGCCAGGCAGGCGCAGCGCCACTGAGCTGCATCCTCGGCCCAGTTTGTCCTGTTTTGAACCTAGAGACAGTACAAATTACTGGTATTCATCCTCTGTCAATATCTACGTGAAAATTGTTACTGAAGAAACTAGACTTTATTTCCTAGAAAGTCTGAGTTGAGAAAGGAAACCTCCTTACTAACAAACCAGTATCAGAGAAAAACAGAAAAGCTAATATATCTGTCTTACTTTGGAAGCTAATACCATATAATGACTGTGCTGCTAGTGAACGGGAAATGTTCCTCCTCCTCCTCCTCCTCCTCCTCCTCCTCCTCCTCTTGGCATTTTTTTAGTTGGGGTGTCTGAAGTGCCATTCATGTTTATTGCTACATGTTTGCTGTATATAATGCTTACATTCATCATGAGGAGTTGGTATGTGTACATAATACACCTTAAATTCTTTTGAAATGCCATGTTTTCCAAGCAAAATGAGTGTAGGTAGATGGGAAAACTATATGACGATACTTTGGCTTGTTAGATAGGACTGGCTGTTATCAGAAAAGTTATACCTCACCCCTCCTTTGGTCAGAATTGTTCTTTAAAAAATTATTTGTTCAAATAAGTGCTAAAATATTCTCTTAATCTTTATTTTATGAATACCAAAACTATTTATTTATTTATTTTTTATTTAGTGGTGTTGGGAATCAAACCCTGGGCCCTTGTGTATGGTAGGTAACTGTAGTACCACTGAGCAATAATACTAACCTGTATCTGTACTGGTTTTATTCATAGTATGTTGTTTGAACCTGCTATGGTTGGTTAATATTTTTCATTTTCATAAGCTGTTGGATGTTTGAAGATGCTAGTTTAACAGCTGTTTTCCAACAAGTCTTTTTCTTTCTATAATAAACTGATATTTTGATATTACTTGACTTTTTCTTTTTTGAAGTTTGTGTAATCAAATTTCCTTCATTTGCAAATAAAAGAAATAAAATTCAAACTAGCTTACTCAAAAAAAGCAATTAATGGCAAGGATACTGGGGATTTCACAGTACCTCATAATAGAAGTACAGCCAGGCTTCATGAATGAGAGTGAAATCAGGAACTAGAAGCTCATCAGAAACCCGGGGAGCTGCTTTCTTACCATCCTGGGGCAGTGTGGTTTCTTTGCTACCTCCTATTTGTCCACTTTATTTTTCTCTCTCTGCATGTTATCTTTCACCACTGTTCATAGCTGGACATATCTTCTGACTCTTGGGTTCATTTATTGGCTCATGCTTCTGTGATCACATTCTAAACTCTTGGAAGAAAATATAGTTTGAGGCAAGCATCTGTCCAGTCAGCTATGGTTGATGAAGCCAAGGTTATGTAGGGTATGACTTTCTGTCCTAATTTTTGTAGAAAAGAAGTAGATATAGGACATACAGCTCTGGATGAAGGTGTGGACTAAATAGATTTCTAAAAGGTGGGAAGGGGTCCTGAGGAAGGGGCAAGATGGAAGGTCTGGGAGCAGAAGGGAAAGTAAAAATGATTAAGATGTATATTACCAGTTCCCTAGGATGAATGTAATTATCATGTATCACAAATACTAATAAAAAAGAAACTAAAAAAGCTGGTGATTACAAAGGGTTACTAACTAATAAGAAATAAAATTAAGATTTTTATGAAATTAAAGAAAAAGACCTCTCCCTGGCTATATGTAGTTGCAGATAAATTATTTCATCTCCAGTCCATAGGCAACTCTTCTCTTTTTAAGTAAAAACCAATGGAGGTTATCTTAGCTTCTGAATACAGAATTTGAAGTTTGAGTTATTTTATAAATACATGTATGTTGATATGTTCCTTTTACCTAATAGTACCATGAATACATCATGTTATTATTTAGGAAACATTTACTGACTGTCTGCTCTCAAACAGGGGCTGTGCCGAAACATATTTACAGAAATAGAAACATAACATTGCCTACTCTCATTCATAACCTAGTTGAGAAGAGATGTTCAAAGAAGCAATTACAGTACTGATAACAATAATCATAATAGAAGTATGTGCAGGACACTCTTGAAGCATAAGAAAAAAAAAATGGCAATCTCCCAGGGTGAAGTGTTAGGGACAGGTTCCAAGAGTGAGTCTCAAATATTTCACATTGGCCATTAGAGTAGGGATATTGTGGTAGGAGGCACTGAATTTGCAGAGGTCCCACAGAGTTGTATAAAGTAAGTAGTTCAGTATGGCTGAAGTGAATTTGTACACCGCTGAACTTAAACTGAAATTAAAACTTTTTTTTCAAACCTGTTGTTCACCTGGTAGTAAATACACTCTTTTTCAAAGGACAGTTGTAGATTTTAGAATACTCAGATTACTTGTTTTTTAACTTCGATGTCACTTTTGAGAATGAGATACCATTAATCACTTGCTTTCAGATTCCTTTATCAAGTTTTTCTAGTAGTGGTTGGTTGGTTTCCTTTAATACTGATTTTTCCTGGTGAAGATTAGACCTCTGTACAGTAAATGACTAAAAATGGTAGAGCTGATAAAATTTATGAAGAACATAGTTTCTATAAAAGTAAACAGTGAAAATGATTCTAAAACCTAATGTAATTTTAAACGATAAATCTCTAAAATGAATTGCCAGTACTGCAATTTTATAATTTTAGAGAAAGCTTATGTATATTTTACGAAATATTATTTTACATAATTTTCTTCCCTGTAGAATTATACCTACCATTAAGCAAGATTCATGAAGGCAGTTAGCAGAATGCTTTGTGCTTTGGTATTTTGGTCACTTGATTAACACCTTCACTTCTCTTTTCTATTCTTGTATCCACTCATTCATGATTCCTGTTCCACCTCGTTACAGATAACCAGCCAACCAATCAAACAGACATACAAAAAATACCCCAAAAGCCCACTTTGACTATTCTGAGAAGTGACTGAGGTGAGAAGAGAATGGAGGTACTTCAGCCAGCTGCCTGGTCGAGATAGAGTGTGGTGGGTGTGTGTTTGTGTGTGTCTGTGTTTCAAGCATGAGGTTAATTTTCATGAAGCAAAAAATACCACCATTGTCACCAGCATCACAAATTGGGACTGTTGCTGCCCTTCCATGAATCCAGCAGTCTGCCTTTTCTCACTTTGATTTTTTTTTTTTTTGGTACCGGGATCGAACTCTGGTCCTTGCGCTTGCACAGCAGGTGGCGAAACCACTGAGCTAAATCCCCGGCCCTCACTTTGATCTTTTAAATACCCACCCCACCCCCGGCTTTACTTGAGGTGTGTTCAAATGTGCTTTTAGGACATTTTAGGTCTTAGGAGGGACAAAGTAAGCAGAAGGAGAGCTGACTTGCCTTTCTGCTTGTTCCTCCTTTTGTTTGGAAGGCATTTCCATCTCTTACTCTAACCCTCTTCTATTGGAGGATTTTCATATGATACCTTTCTGTTTTGACTCCTCAACCCTAAGCTGTGTGCTCTTGTGTTTTCTTTGTCTATTTGTGTTATGGACTTATCACTTGTATTGCCTATTTATCTAACTTCTCTGTTAAACTGTAAGAAGAGTCAGGTCTTGTCTTTGTGTTGCTGTTGCTTACTACGGAGATGCGGGACATGGGGGAGGTACCACTTTAGGATTCTTGGTTGCAAATGTGTAACAGAAAGTAAGTCTGCAGCAAAAGACAAGGAATTTATTAGAAGGGTATTGAGATTGCAGAAATGGCTGAATAACTGGAGAACCAGACTCAGGAAACAAGCCTCGGGGCTAGACCACAGTTGAAGTAATAACTATAGGAATACCTTTTTTTTTTCTTTTTTCTTTTTTGGTAACAGGGATCGAACTCAGGACCTTGCGCTTGTGAGGCAGGCAGCAGCACCACTGAACTAAATCCCCGGCCCTGGTTTTTGTTTTTTTGAGACAAGGTCTCATGTACTTCAGGCTGGCCTTGAACTCACTATGTAGTCCAGGTTGGTTTCAAACTCGTGGTGAACCTGCCTCAGCCTCCTGAGTGCTGGGAATGCAGGCATGCGCCACCAGGCCCAGCTAGGAATATCTTTTTTCTGTTTAAGACACCTTTCGGAATATTGCCTCCAGGTGCTGTATGTCACTAACCTAAGAATGAATTTTCTTTTTTGCCTTATAAAAAGAAATTGACTTCTCACAGTTGTGGATGCTGGGAGTCTATGATCAGGATGCCAGCATAGTTATATTATGGTGTGGGCCCCCCTTTGGTGGGCTGATATGGCAGAAAGTGTCCTAAGAATGACTTCTAAGCTGTGCTTGCAGTTTTAGCTTTAGATTTGAATCCTGAATAAGCCCATTTAATTGGTAAGTTTGTGTGCCTGGTCCCTAAGTAAAGAGGGCAATTATTTGGTCTTTTTGGTTTCCATGATTGGTGCCAGACACATTGTGTCAGATTTTCTACATATAAAGCTACTAGTTCAGGTACTGGACAGTAAAACATGAAACTGACCCATGCCCTCTTGAAGGATAAATATTTGTCAGATGGAATGAGTGAGAGAACTAGAGTCATGATTTCTAGTATTTAAATCTTTATCAAACACTGAAGTGATTATGATGCCACTAATGTAATTCAAAACAAAATCAGTACCAAATCATAAAATAAGCAAAAGATAAGCAAAGTCACCAGAATTCTGATGTTTAAAATGTGTACCCACTTCATTATTAAATTATTTAAATCAAATTATTTGAATTAAATTAAAACTTTTATTGGGTCTCCCATTCTGTCAAGCTTATTTATCTAGTAATCTAACACTGGATGGAAGTAGGATTTAATTTGCCCAAAGTGATTTCAGAGCACATACTGCTGTCCCTACCACTTCTTACAATTTTTATATAGTTGTGTTCAGCAATGACTTAAAAACATCAAATATTTTAGCTCAATTAGAGGAACGTTTCTGCTCACTAAAAGTAAAAAAAAGTTCTGTTTCTAAGCTATCTTACTCATAATAATGTGAAGTCTTATTAAAAATGCTTTGGAAAACTGGTATTATCTGCAAAGGTTGAATATACGTATACCATATATGCTAGTGATTTCAGTCATAGTTTTTATTTAAATACATGCCCATGTGGATCAAAAGACTTGCACAATAATTTGTACATGATTTCATAATCACCTAGAGTAGTCTAACATTGGAAACAAGCCTAATGTCTATTAACAGTATAGTGATAAATAAATTGTATATTTTTAAATGAAAAACTATACAGAAATGTAAATGAACGAATTATTGAAATGAGTATAAGTGTGACTGAATCTCAGAAAGCATACTGTAAAGGGAAAAAGTTATACCAAAAAAGAATGCGTACTGTAATCCTTCCATGTTCCATTTATGTAAAGTTTAGAAAGAGACAAAATAACCTAGTGTTAGGATTCAGGATACTGTTTCTCTTTGGGAAGGATGGAGAGGGCTTGACCTGAAAAATGTTTATAATGAGTGATATCTTTACTTTGTAACAATTTCTGAAGCTATACTTTTTTTCTATCTGCGTGTTTAAAAAGAAGAAAGGCAGACTATTTTATAGACTAGCTTGGGAAGTATGGCTAAGTCCCCCCTCAAGTTCTGTGTGAAGTCCGATCTCAACATTTTCTGTGTGTATATTTTAGGGGAGAGAAAATCAGTAGCATTTATTAGTTGTTCAGAGAAGTTTTTGACCCAAAAAAGGTTAAGAGCTCATATCACCAAAGCCTGCATATTTTGGCCAGGGATTTAGGTCAGTGACACCGCTCCTGCCTTGCAAGCACGAAGTCCTGAGTTCAATCCCCAGTACCACAAAGCCTGCGTATTCATGAAAATTATTGGTTTAAACATCATGGGTAGCTTACTTTTACAGTGCGATAACTCCTTGCCTCTGTTTAGATCCTGTGCCCTCACACTCTCAATGCTTTGGCTTTTACAGCTATCTTCTTTCCAGTCATGTTTCTCTCTCCTTCCTCACTTTCTATCTCTACTGAGTGACTGCTTTGCAAACCTCCTTTCATTTCCTTCTTTTAAAAACCCATCTGTTGATTTTATGTCTTCTTCCAGTTTCCACTCAATTTCTCCACTTCCCTTCATACCACAGCTCCTCCAAAGGATTATATATATATTTTTTTTTTGGTGCCAGGGATCAAACTCAGGACTTCGCACTTGGGAGGCAGGCGTGGCACCACTGAGCTAAATCCCAGGCCCATATGTATACTTCCTTAACTCCCATTATCTCAACTCATTCCAGATGGACTGTCATTTATACTAACACTTTACTGAAATAGCTCTTCTCAAGGTCATGCCGATTTGAGTTTTGCTAAAACAAGTGGTTAAATATGTCTTTGGAAGAAGTGAGGTGACTGTCTCAGCTATAGAGAATTGATTTGATCATGTTTCTCATTTCACAGTATACTTCTGTATCTGGCCTGTTTGGGGCGCTGGGTTAATTTTATCCTCTTTTATCCCTTCATTTCTATTCCCTTTCCCTCATAGGTGTCCACTTTAATATGTTTAATATATCATCCTGAATATATTTTTGAAAACTGTAGTGCTATTTTGAGTATGTATGTGATTTTGATTTATATAAGTGCTATTTTCCTCTAGATTCCTTTCTTGATTTTTACTATTCTCATTCAACACTAAATTTAAAGGATTTATTCATGTTTCTGTCTTTTTTATCTATTTATTGCTTTTGGCTGCTGCATAGTATTCAATCATACCTGCCACATTTTATCGCATACATTTTGGGGGGGGGCAGTGCTGAGAACCAAACCAAGGGCCTCATGCTAAACACAGTCTCTACCACCAGCCTACATTCTCAGCCCCCACCTGCCATATTTTAAATTTATTGCTTTAGTTATGGATACCTCTGTTTATCCATTTGCCCATTCAACAAATGCTGACTGCATACTATTTACCAAACACTCTTCTAGTTGCTGGTTATACAGCAGTAATTACAACAGAAAAATCCTTATTCTTAGAGAACTTAAAGTCTTGTGGAGATAAATAGAACAAATAAAACAAATAGGTAAAATATATGTGCTGTGACAAAAAATATGGTGAATGTTTAAATTTTTATAACCGAAAATGACATGTTGCTATGAATCTTCCTCAGGGTACTCCTTCTTCCCTTGAACACACTTATCCCATCATTTTTGCCATTTTATGAAACAGTCTGGAAGTCCTCTTTCATGAGTGTCTTTATGAAGTGTGACCAAAAATATGGTGAATGTTACTGCTGAGTGCCATCCATTGTTAGGTTAGTGAAAACATTGCAATGTGTCTTCATCCACCTTATTCACTAGATCTCGCACCAAGGGACTCCTGGCTCTTTCCCAAAGTCAAAATGACCATGAATGGTAAATGTTTTGAATTGATTTAGGACATCCAAGGCAGCCACAGTAGCCCAATTGAAGATACTAAAGAGAACTTCCAGAACTTCTTCAGAAATCGCTAAGAACAATGGGATAAATGCGTTTGAAGTGGGGAGGAATATCTTGAGGAGGTTAGCAATGTATCTTTTACTGTAATAAACTTTTTGAAAGATTTAAACATTCACTGTAGTGTGTGACCACACCTTGTATAGTATGTTAGTAAAAAATGCCAAGGTGAGAAAACTAAAGGAAGGAGAAAATATGCCATACACATCCTAGATTCGAATTTGCACCCTTACTGGTGAATTTATAGAGTGTATGATGTATAGTTGGCAGGGAAGTGGCCTTAGGCTTAGTGGACAATTGCCAAGGAAATACTGTAGTTCTCTTTTTGCCAATACGTGTAGGTAGAGTTGTTAAGTAGGCATTTTTGGATCACAGTGGTGAGTCATGGCTGGTGACAGATTTGAGAGTAATTAGTACTGAGTGGAGCTAATAAGGTTTTTTGGGGGATTAAGAAGAAAAGGAAGATTTTTGCTGAAAATAGATGAAAAGAGTTTAAAGAATAAGTCGGATGTTGTGCCACATGCTTATAATCCAGCTGTTTCTGAGGCAAGGGGACTGCAAGTTCAAGGCTAGACTGAGCTGTTTAATGAGACCCTATCTGAAAATAGAAAAATAAAAAGGATTAGGGTTGTAGTTGAGTGGTAGAGCACTTGCCTACTATGTGCAAAGCCCTAGATTCCTTCCCTACCACTACAAAAAACAAAGAAGATACACTTTGTCTAAGGGTCATTTGATCATTAGAATGTTTTGTTTTGTTTTGTTGGTACTGGGGATCGAACTCAGGACCTTGTGCTTGCAAGGCAGATGGTGGAACCACTGAGCTAAATCCCTGGCCTTCATTAGAATGTTTTGAAAGAGCAGTGTGTCATCCGGCCTCACTAAGCTGTTCAGGGTTCTGTGGGACAGTCTACGTGGTATAGTAGCCAGAGATACAGAGTAAGGAGATTCAAGCCCTGCTCTGATACCCTTGAATTGTACTACTTTAAGCTAGTCAAAGTAGCTTTCCTAGACTTTAATTTCATCAACAACAAAATGATGAGATTGAACCAAAAAAAAGGTAAGGTCTTTTTTTGCTCTAAACTTCAATGAATTTGTGTGTGTGTGTGTGTGTGTGTGTGTGAGTGAGTGTGTAAGGGGGTGTCATACTGGATGTTGAAGCCAGAGGTGCTCTACTGTTGTGCTACACTCCCAGCCCTTTTTATTTATTTATTTTTACATTTTGAGACAGGGTCTCACCAAGTTGCCCAGGCTGGCTTTAAACTTGATATCCTCCTGCCTCAACTTCCCAAATAGCAGGGATTACAGGCATGTGCTACCACAGCTGGCTTGTGAATATTTTACTGAGATGTAGTGGTCATCTCCAGTCCAGTAGTTTGAATTTTTTTAAAAATTATTTTCTCCCTAAAACTTCTTTTTTCAATTGACAAGTAAAATTATACATATTTGTGGGGTACCATGTGATGGTTTCATACATGTATACATTATGTAATGTTCAAATCAGGGCAGGCATACCTACTCAAGCATTTATCATTTCTTGGTGGTACACAATTCAAGGTCCTAGTTTGTTTGTTTGTTTTTTTAATAATAGAATGTTGTCATTACTTGTAGTTGCTCTGCTGTGGAATAGAACACTAGAACTTATTTTTCCTCTCTATAATTTAGTACCTATTGGCTAGCCTTTCCTCAGTGCTCCCTCTCCCCTACTCTCTTCAGTTTCTGGTAACCACTGTTCTACTCTCAACTTCTGTGGGGTCAAATACAAAAATATTTTCATCAAAATAAGGGTTCCTTGGGGCGTGGATTTAGCTCAGTGGTGCCAGCACCTGCCTTGCAAGCACAAGGTCCTGAGTTCGATCCTGGGTACCAAAAAAAAAAAAAGTTACTTGATAATAGTGCCCGAGGTTTTTTTGTTTGGTTGGTTGGCTTTTTTTTTTCTCTTCTGCACCTTCAAGTTTTATTTCCAATCCCTGTTAGCCACTTCCACTTGCTTCCCTCCAGACAAAGTCTAGAACTGGCCACCGTCATGGTCATCACTTTAGCCTGTTATTTTCATAAACACAATCTAAGTTTAAACTCTACAAATAAGTCGCTAAAACTTTACCAATTAGATTTTTATGTTTTCCATACACCACAAACTGGAGTTGCCCTGTGTCCCATCGGTCTTGACTTCACTACATTCCTAAGTGACCGAGGGGAAGCCCAGGGTGGGGGCAGCTCCCTAAATTACTGGTCACCAGTGGGCACAGACATGCCCACTCGCTTCTGGCTTAAGGCTCAAAGGTCAGGCAATGCCAGGAAAAATGTTAACCTTGCACAATCCATGGGGTCGTCCAGAAATACAGCAGTGTCCTCTTTTTGTGGGCTTGCCTCCTCTTTCAGTTCATCCTGTTGCCTTTAAGAAATGTCTACATATTCACAGCAAGTTGAAGGCAAAGGAAATAGCAAGGAAGACCAAAGCCACAGGTATTACAACATGGACCTGCTCTGTTGTGGAATGCAATGGTAAGGGGTCCCCAGGCGTTCGCAGTTCGGTGCAGAGGCATCCTGGACATCAGAGTCAGAAACACTCCTGAAGGGACACAGAGGTTGGCTGTTTTTTGAGACAAAGTCTTGCTCTGTAGCCCAGGCTGGCCCTGAACTCACTATGTGGCCCGGAATGGCCTTGAACTCATGACAGACCTACTACAGCCTCCTGAGTGCTGGGATTACAGGTGTGTGTCACCACGCCAGGCACCATCAGTTTTAAGTAATTGCTGTGTTACATTTTAGAAAAGCCATTCTCATTCACGGTGCCATTAACAGTTGGCAGGTGTGCTCACTTCACTCCAGCGTCAGCAGCATTGAGTTTAGTGTTATGTTCTAGTTGAATTTAGTACAATACCTCAAAGTTGAATTTAATTATCTGCAAGGATAATGATTCTTCCAAGAATTTTAGTACGTATTTGTATTTCTTTCTATATGAAGTGTTCTTTTTATGAGCTTTAACCAACCATCTAGTAGTTTTACAGATTAAAAAATGATACCAGGGGCTGGGGATTTAGCTCAATGGTTTCACCGCCTGCTGCACAAGCACAAGGACCCAAGTTTGATCCCTGGTACCAAAAAAAAAAAAAAAATGATGATACCAATCATTATGGGTAGTGGAAGGGTAATAGAAATCTCAAAGGTGTTTTCAAGCATTAATTCACTCTCAAAGTCCTTTTCAGATACAGGAAAAATAGGGATTTTTAACAAGTCTTAAAGTCTTTAAATGTGTTAAAATAATTAAGAAATCAAAATGTTCTACTCTTATCAAGTGATAGAACTATATGTTTTGTATATCTATATAATTTTGAATAGTTGTGTGTGATTGTGAAATTTAGAGAAGAAAAACCAGGTGTGTTTGAGAGAAACAAATTCCACTGCTGGCAACAATTCATTTTAGATATCAGCTACCAAATACATCCGATAATTCAAAGAGAAAGGAAGAAGTTTGTGATATGGGGTGGTATGCATTTGGGAAATTAAGTAAAAGAAGATGGTGCAAGAAAGGAAATTTAAAACCAAACTTCCCTTTCACTCTAGTAAATACTGTACAGTTGTATTTCATATTTAGTCCAAATATGATTTTATTGTGGGAATGGTAAATCTCATAGTTTCTTTATGTAAAAGAACGTATGTAGCATTAAAAGTTCTCCATATACAATTTCTCCATTCATTGTTAGTCACTTCTCACCTTTCTCATTTTTATTTCTGCACAAATTTTTACTTTTATTTTATACTTTCCCTCTCATTTTTATATACCTTTTCTTGCCATACATATTTACCTTTGTTTTCATTTTACTTTATTTTTTTATTATGCATTCTACAAGTTTTTTTCCTACTTACCTATGAACCTTTCGTCTATCAAAGCCCACATTCACTAATTAACCCACCAGTCTCCTTGAGGCATTGATTTCTTTTCCTCTCTTGAATATAAACTGTGGTGTGGCAGAACTCCAAATAAAAGTCATAAGAATTAAATTATAAATTGATTAATTTGATTTTAGGCAATCTGTAATACTTTTATTTAATTATAAAATTTCTTCAACTATAAAAAGAGCAATTAAAACAAAATCTACAGGGACTTACCTAGCTCTAAAATCCTATGATTCTATAGTGTTTTCTCTTTTCTGTATTTTCCACTGTGTTGCTCTCATTCATTTAATAAATATTTACACACCTGCCATCATGTGTAGGCCACACATCTGAGGGAATCAGGAGATGTAGAAGACAGGGTTCTTGCTTTTGAATAAACTGTAAATGTCTATCCAGAGACAAGCAGTATCTGTATATTAACACCTAGTTATTTTCAGGCTGTTCCTGTTCTGTCAGAATAGATCCACATTTTCAAGACAATACCAGTTAACGTTAGTGCCCGCGTAATTTCCAGGTGAGAGGCAGAGTTGCTCTTGAACAAAGTATATGAAGATTTCTTTTTATATTCTTGTATATCTGGGAATCCTCACTGTAGTTACTTTGTACCTTTATTTTATATTGTTTACTTGTTTCTAGTCTAGAATTTATCCATGACAGGAAAATTTGTCACAGAATTGAGACAGGTCTTCATTGTGATTTGATAGATGATTGATTCTTCTCAGTCTCCTTTTCTGTACATGTATATGTCTGTTTATTTGTGTTTGTATAATCCTATTCAAGTATAATACTCTAGCAATTGAGTAAATATGACCAGTAAGTATTTCTGCACCATATATATTTATTCTTTGTGCTTTGGTTTGCTTCTGCATCCATTTTGTAAGGACGCCTGCTTTGGAAACATCTTTTTCTTTCACAGGCTGTATGTACTTCCTGGTAAAAATATACCACTCCATCAGCACTCTGGGAGGCTGAGGAAGGAGGCTCACAAGTTCAAGCCCACCCAGCCTGGTCTCCCTAGTGACACCTTGTCTCAAAATAAAAAGTAGACAAAAGGTTGGGGATGTAGCTCAGTGTGAAAAAAATGTATATGTATATATATATGTGTATATGTGTGTATTACTCCACAGCAATTAGGAACAGTAGGATGGACTGGTCTGGAGGGAAGTGTTTGTGCTTATTAAAAGGCAACACCAAGAATCCTTGTGATATAACTGCACTTTGTCTTGACTTTGGTGGTGGATACATACTGTTATGTACATATGATAATCTCATCTGTGTCAAATAGGAAATCAACTCTAATGTTTTCATTTCGTCATAGAAGTCATAGAATCAGAGTAAGTTTTTGGAAGTTGATTCTATCAGAGGAAACTTTTGATATTGTAAATGCAATTCTAGTCTTAAAAATTCAACATTGAAGAAAATAATATTTGTTTTTTGAGTAATAATACAGATGTTAAATTTAGTAGTGCACAGTCATCAGAAAAGTGTTCTTGATAACTTAAAGTAGCATAAAATGTATTTGACATTGGTTGCAGCACACTCGTCTTTGCATCTAAAGAAACTTGCTGGTTTATCAATATAATAATGTTCAGAATTTACCAATATTTCTGTAGATGTAGTGTCTTTTTTTTTCTTTTGGTACCAGGGATCGGAATCGGGTCCTTGCTCTGGTGCAGCAGGCGGCAAAACCACTGAGCCAAATCCCCGGCCCAGATGTAGTGTCTTTTAAGTAGAAATTTTTTTTTTTTGGTACCGGGGATTGAACTCGGGTCCTTGCGCTTGCGCAGCAGGCAATGAAACCACTGAACTAAATCCCCAGCCAGTAACTAGAAATTTTTTGTGATAATCTAATGTTGAACTTTTAAATTTTAATTGAGCTTAATTTTAGTATTCTAGGGATTGAATCCAGGGCTCCAGCCCTTCTCAAAATTTATTTATGTATTTTTAAATTTTGAGACAGGATCTCACTAAGTCATTAAGTTGCCCAGGCCAACCTCAAATTTGGTGATCCTCCTGCCTCTACTACCCAGAGTGCTGGGATTATAAACATGCACCATCAACCCTGGCTTAATGTTGATTTTTAAAATATGTTTCAGCAGCGCAGTGTTTACATTGTCTATTTGCTACTTGTTGGCAGAAAGACTTTAGAAATTTTGAAAAATATGCATACTATTTTGCATTTCCTACCTGCAGTTGTTCACTGAGCCTGAGGTGGTGTCCTGCTTTTTAAAAATACATTTTTTATCCTGACTATTTTTAGCAGTCCAAAAGGTAACAAAGGTTATATTTACATTATTTCTCATTTATCCTTTTCACTCTCCTTTTCAAGACACTGTCAAATTCTTGACTCAAAATAATTTAGGCCATTCCCTCCCCACTTCACTCATACTTCCCGTACACATACACATATCCAGGACCAAGTTAGGTAAATCTCATTCCTGTTTGTTGCTGTTGCTATTTTCCTGTCACTAGTAGATATTCCAATTAGCTAAAGCCGTGTTTTCTTTCTGTTGATGTTTATGATTTCTGCATTTCAGCTTGTTTTCCTGCAAAAGCTTTGGACACTTACTGAGACTCGTGTGCATGCGTGTGTGTGCGTATATCTGGCATTACAAAGCTAAACTTAAAGTAAATTGGCACAATACAGTCAGTTTGGCTATGTTGTAAGACTTTGTCAATGGCACCATCTTTCTATTTAGTGTTTAAAATTACTCATCACCACAACTTACTAAAGAAAACATGTTAATGACAGGTTAAATCCTACATGCAATGTGGCTTATTATCCTGTTTACAAGATTGTGGCTTTTTGGTGAGATCCCCAATATAACCTATTAAGGATTTGATATGTGATTCTGTTTAAATAGTGATCTTTAAAATTTGTAATAGAAAGTACTTGTCATTGACTTCTTTGAAACATGATATGTATGTGGAAAGTACTTGAATCTATATTTGAATTATCTTATATAGGATTGTTTTTTCTTCAGGAGTGAGGCATTATACATAAATGCCCAGAAGTAGACATTTTTAAAACTTTCTCAACTTCATGCTTCTATAATGCTTATTCTTTTATGCACTTTCTTACTCTTTCGCCTTCTCACTGTGGTCTTACTCTTCCTCATCTGGTGTATTTTAAGCATGTATCTGTTCTTGACTAAAAAATTTTTGCTAGAAGAGCTAGCATGTGAAAATGATGTATAGGCCCTTAACCACATGAGCACAATGCATGCAGTCATTTTGTGTAAAAATTGTCAATAGAACTTTATCCACAGGTATATTAAAGGAAATATTTGACTGGAATTAATTTAAGCCCAATTCTTATTCTTTTTAATACAGTATTTCTCAAACTCTGAGGCCTGCAGAATTCACAAATTGAGATCTGGTATTATTTTCAGACAAAAATCTTCAGTAATGTGTAAGTAGTTTTTATTTTTCATTGTGATTTATTTCAGTTTGTTGTTTTCTATATTAAACACAGTGAAACCTGAATTTACCAAAATTCTTAAGAATTTGAAATATGTTCACCACATAGTAATTGCAAGTAACCAAGGACATCGCATGAATTATTGAAAGATGTCTTAAGATATTTCTTAAATCTGTATTAATACTGTTTATTAGAGGCAAAATTCTCAATGTAAAGAATACTGGTTTAAGAGATTTGAGTTCTTGCCCAAGGCCTGCCACTAACTAGTCAAGAAGTCTTCAGTAAATCACCCTCTGTGCTTTAGTTTCTCTGGCTATAAAATGAAAGGTTGGACTGTGACTAATAATAAGATCCCTTCCCCTCCAGATATCAATTCCTGTCTTTTTTTTATAAATCAAGAATTAGTTATCTTTCAAAAGAGAGTTATCATATTACACATTTACGTTTTACATTTTGATTTTAAATTTTTGCTTGGAGATAGATATAGAGGGGTTCCAAAGTAGACTGGAGACAAATAAGACCTGCCGGCTCCAGAAATCTCCCTCACATAACCCATAAAGGGAAAGAGAAAATAAAATAATGGTAACAGCTTCTGTGAAAGGAGCTCTTAGGGAGAGACTGGTAGGGGGAACTTTGGGCAGGATGAAGGCAAGGACTTGCAGTCTGGAAGGATGATGGGTGAAGAGATGGCTAGAGGTGGAATAAAAGTATAGAAAAAGATGAAGATAGGTAGAAATGAATGAGAAACTTTGAAGTCAAAGGCTGTTACTTTTATCTCAGTTTTCACTGTCTCCTAGAATAGTGTTATATCTTAATAATATATGTTAAAATTTTATTGAATGAATGAATGACTTATCCAATACATTTTTAATTTTGCTGAATGTCCTAACAATGGGTATTGGTCCCTAGACTCAAGCCCCTAGTTTATGCATGTCAGCAATTATAGTTTTTAAGGTTCAGAAAAATGATTCTGAATTATAGAAAAAAAGACATTGTGTTTCATAACATATGCTTGAGGAAAGTTATGAAATAAACATTCATTTAATAAATATTTTGAAAGTACCTATCCACCGTGCCTTGGATACTATCTAGGAATGGAAAAACAGGGTATTGGTAGTATATATTTTCTCCCCTCCCCTCTCTTCCCCTTCCCTCTCCTCCCCTTCCTCTCTCTTAGGGATTGAACTCAGGGCCTTCACAATGGGTTACACCCCAGCTTTTTAAATTATTTTTATTAATTTGGCCTTTTTGGACCTTTATTAATTTGCCCAAGCTGGGCTGAAACTTGGAATCCTCCTATCTCAGCTTTCTGGATATGCTGGGATCAGTATATATTTCTGTGTGATACAGTATTATGAAGTAATTTAGTATAATTATAAAGATTACAACAACTTGGAAAATGCTTATTAAATACACAATTCAAATACTTACATTCTCTGATTTTAGCCAGGTATGAGGATTAGGATACGGTCTGTTCTCAAGAAAGACCAAGGAATATAGTGAACTACAAACCTGATTTATTGTGAATGAAATTGTTGATTTTTTCTTTTGGTTGCTCTGTGCAAATCATAGTTTAAATGAAAATACACATAAATTTGTTTTGAAAAATATGGTAAACATATATCAACTGTAAAGAGGAAATACTATGTAGTGAAAGAGGAAAAAAATAAAATTATTTGAAGAACAGTAGATTATCTTGTTTGGAAGAAAGATGAAGTTCTAGAAATGATGATCTCTGTTTTGTGTTGGTTTTTTGGTATCGAGGATTGAACTCGGGACCATGTGCTTGTGAGGCAGGCGACGGAACCACTGAGCTAAATCCCTAGCCCCTGGTTTTGATAATTTAGGAAAATATGAGCTAGGACAGTGATGGCGAACCTTTTAGAGCTTTCAGTGATAACAGCTGGCTGTGGCATGTGTGCCATAGGTTTGCCAGCACTGAGCTAGGATAACTAGGAAAATATATATTTTTTGAAAGCAAAAAATTTCTTTAAGTGAACTCAGGGGTGGTGAACTGGTCCATTGTTTTAACTTACTACTTTTGTATATAAGTTTGTATTTGCGACTGTCAGTTCCTATCTGGAAGGCGTTTGTTCCTTTTGCCGTTTCAGTAGTAGTTGATCATTCTAAAAAACTTTTCATGTTCAGGAGATTTTGTGTTTTATACATTTTTTCAAATGTTTCCTATGATTTTCACTTTTTCTTTTCTTTTCTTCAGAGTTAGCCTAAGTAACAAATGCTTAATTGCTTTTGCCTAATGGGTGAGATAAGAAATAAAAAGAATCTGAATTGATTGGACAGAGATTGAAAGGAGAAAAATCAGTCTCCATTGGTTGGTGAATGGGTAAAAGCCTTCTTATTAATGACTTCCCAACTTAGTTTTCTTTGACCTTTTTGGAATAGAGAGCATTTCCTTCTTATTTTGTTTTCAAAGAAAATAAATGTAATAGAGTTGTTAGGAAATACTAACTCATTACTATGTTAAATATTTTTAGTACTTTTTTTTGCCTTGTAGTTTTTAACAGTATCTTTCCATTAACTTCTAAAGCCCAAAGTTACTTTTAAAACGGTTGAAAATTAAGAGTAAACATGGCTGTGGTAATGTGTGTCTATAGTCCCAGCTACTCTGGAGGCTGAGAGTGAAGAGTTGGCATTTAACAGTCTTCTCAGAAAAGCAGGATATTACTTGCTAGACATATATATCTAAGTAAAATATGTGGGAACATTTAAACCTTCCTTAGGCTCATTTTCTAAGCCAATAGTGAGACTTGCAATAAAATAGGGTTCATTACTCAGATAAGCTTGAGAAGTCCTGTTACTTTATCAAATGACTGCTAAGCTTTAATTTTCTCTCTCTCCTCCCCTTCTCTTCTCTGCCTCCCCTCAGAGAATTGGAGTACTCTCGCCAAAGAGAGAGTAAATATATAAAAGAGATGTGTAGTATATACACCTAATTTACTTGTTCTTGGGAATCTTTTCTTTGGATATATTAAAACTAAAGTCTGATATGAAACACTTTCTGGGATATTCTGTTATTGAGTAAACTTTTTTCTGTAACAGCGGTCTATGAATATGATAGTGCTGTGGAGTGTTTTCTTTTTTTTTTGGTTCCGGGGATCGAACTCCGGTCCTTGAGCTTGGGCAGCAGGCGGCGAAACCACTGAGCTAAATCCCCAGCCCCAAGTGTTTTCTTTTTTAAAAGTAAAGTATAAGTGATTCTACTTTGTATGTTTTTCTTTGGATTCATTATAAGTATCCATCCTCTATTTGTTGTATCTGCTAAGATTCATTCACAGAGGATTTTTTTTTCTTGTACATTTTTGTGGCTTTAGAATAGGGACTCATTTTCAGGTAGGCTTCATGTATTGAAAACCTGGGTTGAGAGTGTCCCCCTTTAGAGCTGTTTTGCATTTGTTTCCCCAGGGACATCACTCGCCTGAGAACACTTTTATTATTAATTTCTCAGCTTAAGGTTGCTGGGACGATGCAAATGGCTTGAGCTCAAGCCATAAATCTATCTCAGCCAAGAGGCAGATTGAGGCAGACTATTAACTCCTGGTGCTAGTGGATGGGTTTTTTGTTTGTTTTTGCAGAAGTGCTGAATTGAACCCAGCTTGCATATGCTAGGCAAGTGTGCTTCTACTACATCCCTGGCCCAGTGGGTGGGTTTTTACAGTACAAGTATAGTCATTTGAAGCCTTTGGCTTTATGTAGGTGTCTCATTTCCAGTTCCCTATCTGATGTGTTTCTAAAGCTTTGTTTCCTGTTCCTGTAAAGTCTTCAAAAGCAAAAATCCCTTGGTTATTGAGGAGATCAGTAAATTTCCCCACCCAATATTAGCTTATTATAGACTATATTCAGGCTTTTTGTTTCCTAAGTGTTTTGAAGCCCTGAGAATTTCCATTAGTGCATTTTTGCAAGTTATTCTGTACATGTAAGAAGAATTTTGTTGTTGTTGTTTATTTAGGTGACCTAGGTTTCCATGTTATCAAAATTGGAAATGCATCCATTACATTTATAATAAATAAAAATGCTGAAGATATTCTCATTCATTTAAAAAGGGGACATGCTTTGTACTTATAAAGGTAAAGTATATAATGTAATATTAGTGTGAATATTAGGGAGATAACATTCTTTTTGTAATTTTGTGTTCTTATTTGTATATCAGCCACTTATATTTACTTGTCTTAGGGTAGACTACTAGTTTTTTATTTTCCTTTTAGATGTGACCTTATGTAATGGAAGATGATTGAAGACAAGGGACCTCGTGTTGCCGACTACTTTGTAGTAGCAGGATTAACTGATGTTTCAAAGCCTCTTGAGGAAGAAATTCACTTCAATGATGCCTGTCATAAAGTAGCTAAACCAAAAGAACCTATCACAGATGTTTCAGTTATCATTAAATCTCTTGGGGAGGAAGTGCCACGGGATTATATTTGCATTGATGTTACCCCAACTGGATTGTCAGCAGATCTCAATAATGGGAGTCTTGTGGGGCCCCAGATTTACCTTTGCTATAGAAGAGGAAGAGATAAGCCACCACTTACAGATCTAGGGTAAGTAATTTCAATTAATTATTGCTACTGATCCGAATAATATGTCTTCTAGATTTTGAAGTTAACTGTTCATTTTGTTCATTAGTAGAGGTATGGTAGCTTTAGAAAAATAGATATGTTTATATCCAGAATCTTATGTTCTTTTCCTGTTTATCTTTTGTCTCTTTCTGTCCTACAGGTTCCCAGCACTCTTATCTTTCCCTTAGATGCAAAAGACAGGATTTGAAAAACATTCATAGAAAAGTACCAAAAATTGATGTATTGTCCTCATCAGAAACTTTTAATTTTTATTACTTTCTTTTGAGACAGGGTCTTTCTCTCTTTCCCATGCTGGTCTCAAAGTTCTAGGCTCAAGCATTTCTCCTGCCTCAGCTTCCCGTGTAGCTGGAACTATAGGCGTATGTCTTAGCACCCAGCTTTATTTAAAGTACAGAAAAGGATGGCTTTTAAACATGCTGTAATGATTATAATGAGTGTTTAACTGTGTATCAAACAAGCATCTTGGGATTCAGTAGAGATTTACTTGGAGTACTGTATTGAATATGAGATTTTTTATTTATAACAATATTATTAATTTACTTTACTAATTACCCTACAATTCACCCATTTGAAGTACACAATTCAGTGTATCTTAGTGTATTCAGAGTTAGTAGCAGTCACCACAATATATAGTAGAACACCTTCATCATGGCAGAAAGAAACTACTCACTAGTAGTTGCTACCTTGGTTCCCTAACCTCCTTAGCCCTAGACAGTCATAGTTTACTGTCAGTGTATAGATTTGCCTCCTTGGGAAATTTCATGTAAATGGAGTCATACTATATATGGTGTTTTCTGACTTGACTTCTTTTACTGAGCCTATTTTTAGGGTTCATCCATATTATGTATCAGAACTTTATTCCCTCATGTGGCTCAAAAGCATTCCACTATATGGCTATACCATAATTTATTTATCCATTCATCAGTTGATGGATAGTTGGGATATTTCCATGTCTTGACAATTATGAATAATGTTGTGAATATTCATGTACAAGTTTTTATGCAGACATATATTTCATTTTTCTTGTTGTATACCTAGTAGTAGAATCACTGGGTCATATGGTAATTCTCTGTCTAACCTTTTGAGGAACTGCCAGAATGTTTTCCAAAGCATCTCTACCATTTTGCATTTCTACCAGCAGTGTATGAGGCTTTCAGTTTCTCCAAATTGTCATTTTAGCTAGAGCTGTCCTAGTGGATGTGAAATGGTATCACTTCACAGTCTTGATTTGCACGCATCTGACAGCTAAAGATATTGAACATCATTTCATGTGCTTGTTGGCAAGAAATGTCTATTCAGATCCATTACCCTTTTAAAAATTGGGTTTTCTTTATCATTTTGAGCTCTAAGACTTCTTTACATATTCTAAGACAGTCCCTTATTAGTTATATGATTTGCAAATAGTTACATTCATTCTGTGGGTTTTCACCTTCTTTATGGCTTTCTTTGAAACCATAAAGTTTTGATTTTGTAGCTGCATAGTATAAGGCACAATGTTAAGTACAGCCTTAGGTGACGGAGGTAGTAATGGGTGTAGGAATTTGAGTTCAGTTGTGTCTCAGTTCTTGATTGATTTAGAGACAGTTTTGCTAGGTAGTCCAGGCTGGCCTTGAACTCACTCTCCCCCTCCCTTACCTTCCTGAGTGCCAAGATTAAACACATGTGCACCACCATGCCCAGCAAGATCAAAAGGAAGAAGACAGGGCTGGGGATTTAGCTCGGTGGTTCTGTCGCCTGCCTTGCAAGCACAAGGTCCCAAGTTTGATCCCCAGTACCAAAAAAAAAAAAGAAGAAGACAAAGCACTTAAGCTAATGTTAAGGTTAACACAGTTATTGTGATTGAGTGTCAAATTCAGGTCTAAATTTTCAGTAAAATATTGTTGAGAGCCAGGAGCACAAGAGGAATTATATAATTAATTAGAAAGATATGATCATTTTATTTTTATTATTTTGGTTTGGGGGGAATTTTTTTTTGGTACTGGGGGTTGAACTCGGGACCTTGTACTTGTGAGGCAGGTGGCAGTGGGGGGGATTTTTTGAGCCAAGGTCTTGCTCTGTACTTCAGGCTGGTCTTGAACTCACAGTTATCCTCCTGCTTCAGCCTCCCAAGTACTGGGATTACAAGCATGTACCACCATGTCTGTCGATATGATTATTTTAGAAATAATTTAACCAATTCCTGAGTAAGCTTTATTTGTATAATAGGATTTTATATGAAGGACTGTTGATTGTTGTTAAAGACGTTACCTGTTATTAACCATTTTATATGAAACACAGAAACACATTTAATATCATAGAGTTTTTAAAACAATGTGAAGGACTACATTAAAGTCAAATTGGTGCCTTCTCTGAGGGAATAAACGAATATTACTAAGTGGGAGGTTTTCTTGGTGTTTGCTAGTGCCAGTATGGAGACTTAAAAAGTGGATGTCAAGCCTGCCCTTTATTAAAATCCTGTGATTTTTGCCACAGTAAAGAAGAAAAAAAGATATTTTTCACACAGATTTTTTTTTTTTTCAATGCTCTAGATAGAACTCAGGACCTTGTGTGTGTTAGGCAAGTGCTCTACCATAGAGCTACACCTTCAGCCCTTTCTCACAGATTTTTAATTAAAGATAGATCTGAGGTTGTTTTCTGTTGAACTAAAACTCCTCTTGTAGCTAAAGGAAGTATTAGAGATGAAGGTATGCAAGAAGGTCCTATACTGTCTGAGCATGTAATTTACTGTAAAATTTTAACTTTGGCCAAAATGCAAATTTTTTTTTCTTTTTCCTTTCCTTTCCTTTCCCTTCCTTTCCCTTCCTTTCTTCAGTTCCTTTTTTCCTCCTCTCTCTTTCCCTTCCTTTTCTATAGAACTGGGGATCAAACCAGGTGCTCTCCACCACTGAGATATATCCCCTGCTCTTTTCATTTTTTATTTTGAGACAGGGTCTCACTAAGTTGCCCAGGCTGGGCTTTAACTTGCAGTCCTCCTGCCTAAGTGTCCCGAAGTCATGTGCAAGTTGTTTTTTCTAAAGATATTTTGGGAGACAAAAATAAATTAAATGATAAACAAGAGTCCTTGTATTAATTGTTACTACTTTCTGGTTTATGTTAACAAACACAAAAGTTTATTTGAACTTTTTCTTATTTACATTTTTATTGGTGAAAACAGTTATCCTTTAATTTTGTACAGGACTATACAGTTCAAACTTGCAATAAGATGTGGGATATTGTTACCACAGCTACACTTTGGGATGAGTTCATATGCCTGAGAATATTACCTTTCACATTTAAGGGTGCCTTGTATATTTGTGTATTTATTTTTTTATTTGATTTTTAGGGTTTTATATGACTGGAAAGAAAGATTGAAACAAGGCTGTGAAATTATTCAAAGTACTCCTTATGGACGCCCTGCAAATATTAGTGGCAGTACCTCATCACAAAGGATTTATATCACTTACCGAAGAGCTTCTGAAAACATGACTCAGAACACACTGGCTGTCACAGACATATGTATTATTATCCCCAGTAAAGGGGAAAGCCCACCACACACATTCTGCAAAGTTGACAAGAATCTCAATAACAGTATGGTAAGTGATTCTTTTGCACTGAGAAAATTAGCCACTGATTAAAAGAACATTATTTTAAGTTTTTCTTGAAAACTATAACATAATTACAGAATTGAAAAAATGTTGTAAAACATGTTGTGTTTTTTTTTTTTGTACCGGGGATCAAACTCAGGACCTTGCGCTTGTGAGGCAGACAGCAGCACCACTGAGCTAAATCCCCGGCCTTGGTTATTTTGTTTTTTTAAAAATGTATCTTAGTTATACTTTGAAAAGAAGCTGTACAAAAAAACTTCTTTTTTTTGGTACCGGGGATCGAACTCAGGACCTTGCACTTTAAAGGCAGGCAGCGGAACCACTGAGCTAAATCCCTGGCCCATAAAAAAACTTCTTAATTTAAAAAAAAAAAGCTTTTCACCCTAACTACAAGAGCACTGTTGTAACCATGGCTCCCCATACTCCTGACTTGTGACCTAGATTCCATACTGTGCACAGCTTTAAGACAAGGTTTTGGCAATTTTTCCTACTTCTTCTGAATGATCATTTTTTCCCTGTCAGATTACTTCTTCCAGCATGCAAAGCATGTTGCAGGATCTCCTATCGTCACAAAACTTTTTGGCCCCATACCCCCCACCTTTCATTATCCCATTTTATTCTTTACAATAAAATTTTTCAAAATAATTTATGTATATTCCATTCCATTCTTCACTTTGACTCTTTCCTATTAAACTTTTGTCTCTGTTTTTCCACCGAGATTTCTCTTTTTGAATTCAGTTCTCCATCTTAGTTGTTCAGCAGGTCTTAACCTGGATGATCATTTTTTCCTTCTGGAAACAGTGGCAGAAAGAAAGGATGTGTTCTCTTCATATGTGCTTGTTTTCTTTTCCTCCTACCACATCATTGCCATTCCCTTCTCCCCAATTCCTCTGCAGTGGGTGCTTCAGAGCTCAGTCCTTAGTCCTTTTATCTTCACCATCTAAACCCGCTCCCTTGGTGGTCTGATTTTTCACATATAGACTATGTGTGGGTGATTTCTAAATTTATGTGTCTAACTAGGCTGCTGTAATTTATTCTTTTCTTGAATGTCTTTTCTAATGGAGCATCTCAAATTTAATGTGTACAGCACTGGATGCTGCTGTGTGTTTCCAAACCTGCTTATCTACACAGTCTTCCTTGTTTAGCAAATGGAAATTCCACCCTCCTAGTTCCTCATACTAAGAAACCGTGAGGTAATCTTCGATCTTTCTTTCCCAGTTCTCATTCAATATCTGTAAACTCTGTTGATTCTAATTTCAGAATCTGTCTTAAACCAGACCACTTTCAGTTACTCACTTGCCACAACTCCAGTCAAAGCCATAGCAATCTCTTAATGGGATTATTATAATAGTCTTCAAATTGGGGAGCCAGACAAAGTTTTTCTCTTGAAGGCTAGATAAATTAAACTTTGTTAGCCATATATAGTAGTTTCTGTCTGATGTTCATCTTTTTTTTTTTTAACAGCCCTTAAAGTGCAAAAACCAGTCTTAGTCATTATACGTTGTATAAATGTACTGAATTATCTCACTATATTCCGTAAATATGCACAATTACTATGTCTCAGTTTAAAAGAACATTTTTAGTTGAAGTATATGAAAACAGGCCTTACCCTGTTGCAACATATGGCAGGCCATAGTTTGTTGGTGTTTGATCTAACTGATCATTGATTCCAACTCTGCTCTCTATCAGGTATTCTTCATAATAGCAGCAAGGGTGATCCTTTGAAAACAAATCGGATCTTAACACTGCTTTGCTTAAAACTATAATGGCTTTCCAACTCACTCTTAGTAAAAGTCTAAGTCTATAATTGTCTTGTCTTTGTTCCTTTTTTGCTGTTTTCAGTTTTAAAAGTTTTTTTCTCACATCTATGAAGTAGAAAGTGAAGGTTCCATCTTTTGCCAGAGAACCATATTGCTTTGTTCTTTCAGACCTTTTAGTGTGCACATAATATACAGTAAATATAGTAAATTTACCCTTTATCTTTCAAATATTGGAAATTTCTATATATTTTGATAAGAGCATTTTTATTTTTGTTTTTGGTACTGGGGATCGAACTTGGGTCCTTGTGCTTGCGGCGCAGGCGGCGGAACCACTGAGCTACATCCCCGGCCCCAAGAAAAGCATTTTTAAACTATTCATCTGTATTAGTTTATATAACTGTCTACTTAATTCTTTTAATGATTCCATGATATTCCAGAAAATACCAATGCAGAGTGATAAATACAATTTATTTCTAGTTTTTCCCATTACTAATAATGCTGCTTTGATTAATCCTGTGCCTTTTTCTTTGCATTTTTATTACCATGTTGGCAGAAGAGTAAATAATTGCAGATAAAATTGGTGGCTCATGGCTATGCTGTACATTTTGAAAGATGCTTATAGATTAGTGTCAGCCTGTATTCCAAGCAGCCATAGTGTCTAAGAATGTGTGTAAGAATTTCCTAGTTCCCACACCTCACTAGTATTGGTTGTTACCACTTTTTATGAATTGACTGTCTGATAAGTAAGAAATCACTCTAAATTTTAACTTATATGTCTTTGATTACAGTGGAGGATGAGCATCTTTTAATGTATGCAGTAGTCCCCTGTTATCTACAGGAGATATATTCCAAGACACCCAGTGAATGTCTGAAACCTTTGATAGTATTGGACCCTATATATACTATGCTTTTGCTATACATACACACTTATGGCAAAGTTTCATTTGTAAATAAGGCACAGTAAGAGGTTAATGATAATAGCTAATGGTAAAATAGAACAGTTTTAACAATATTCTGTAATTAAATTGCCAGCACCAGTACTCTCACACCTTGGGGCCATTATTTAAGTAAAATAAAGGTTACTTGAACATAGGCGCTGCTATAGCTACTAAATGATTAATGGATGGGTAACATTCAGCAGGAATATGCTGGACAAAAGGATGATTCATGTCCCAGGAGGGATAGAGCAAGACTTAATCATATTACTTAGAGCACTATGCAGTTTAAAATTATGAATTTAAAATCATAAAATTATATATATAAATTTATAAAATTATGAATTTAAATTTATGAATTGGGATGCGGGTATAGATCAGTGGTAGAGTGATTGGGTACTGTATATGAGGCGCTTGGTTGGCTCTCTAGCACTGCAAAAAAAAAAAAAGGAATGAATTGTTTATTCTGAGTTTTCCATTTAACGTTTTTGGATGATAGTTCACCACAGGTAACTGAAAATTCAAAAAGTAAAAATGTGGATAAGGGCAGATTACTGTATATAACAGTTTTGAATGAATATTACTCCATTAGTGGGTGTGCCATGATTTATTTGTTACTTATTCTACTGTAGGACATATTCTACTGTAGGTAGGTACTGTAGGTTCTAATTTTTTGTATTAAAATCAAGCTGTTATTATAACACAGTCCACCATTAAATAAGTTACATTTATTGAACTCAGTGCTATACACTATTTTGAGCATCCATTGACTCAGTTAATTCCTCCAAACACCTTTAGTAGGTATTTTTCCTTCCTTTTTCAGAGAAGGAAATTTGAGAATCAAAGAGGTGGTTATTTTCTACAGCTATACCTACAATAAGCAGTTAAAGCGGGATTCAGATATGGGATATGGAAGTGTAGGATCAAACTCCTAGGCATTGTACTGTGTTGCTTCTTTCTTTGTGTGTCCTAAAATTTCTGGATCAAAGTATATGTATTTCATTTTACTTTATTATTTTTAAAACTTTATCTTAGTGTCTTGGTAAGTTACCCAGGGTGCCCTTGAACTTGCCATCCTTCTGCCTCAGCCTGCCATTGAGGTTATAGGCCTGTGCCACCATACCCACCATACCCAGCTGTGTTTACTTTTTGATATACTGAAAGATTTATATTCCTACCAATAAAATCCAAAAGTGTATTTTTCTTCACCTTGTCAATAATTGGTTTTTTAATCACAATTTTCAAATATAATTTTCTTTGGTGGTACAAAGGATTGAACCTAAGGCTCTCACATTGAGATACATCCTTATCCCTTTTTAAAAAATTTTTATTTTGAGACAGCATCTTGCTAAGTCCGTAAGTTGCCCAGGCTGAGCTTGAACTTGCCTTCCTCCTGTCTCAGTCTCACAGAGTGATGGGATTATAGGTACAACCACATCTGGCCAAATTCAATCTTTTAATAGCGCTAGAATAGATATGTACATTGTCGATTATTTAAATTAATACTTTGCTAAGATCTACTTTGCACACATCTTATCATTTGTTAAGTTTTCATGGGAAGTGGATTTTTAAATGTACTATTTAGGGGTGGGAATTTAGCTCAGTGTTTCCACCACTTGCCTCGCAAACACAGAGTCCCAAGTTCAATCCCTGGTAATCAAAAAAAAAAAAAAAAAAAGTACTGTTTAGCCTCTCAAGCTAACAACATGAGATAAACTAAAAGTTTAGAAAAAGCTGAAAGAGAAACACAGGGCTGTATTGATATGTGGCTAGATTTAAGACAAATTTTGGAACTCTGAATCTGTCTTTAACCCAATCAAAAAGAGCAGAGTGGATCTGTACTGTGTAGTGGTTACAATCATTATAGCCTAGTGATTCAGAGAACAAACTCCGTAGTCACTGTGTCGATGTATAAACACTATCTCTGACAACTACTGGGTACGTGACTTTGGGTAAGTAATTTAAACGCTCTCTGTCTTTGTTTCATGATGTAAAATGAGGATAATAGCAACATGTACCTTATTGTGATGATTAAATCAATTTAGGGCTGTGTCCCAATGGATAAAAACAAGCGTTGTGTAGGTGTTAGCTTGTCGTATATAAGCATCAATGGATCCTTCCAATGGTTAATGTGAAAGCAGATTGAGACATTTCCTGTAAGCAACATCTGCAATTTTAAGGCAGTAGCAGTATTTATTTAAACAGTTTAAAAAGTAGATATTGACATCTGAATTGTATTCTAAGAGTTTATTGTAGGCACGTGATCCCTAGTTTTATGATAATTTTTTCCTACTATTCATATTCAAAAATGTTTTATCCTTTTGTGACAATCTTGAATATTGTTTTAATTTGATGACGTGTCGGAGACATGCTGGAGAAAGAAGATCATGATGGTAAATAGTTTTTAAGCCTTACATGATGGTGGTAGTGATGGCTAGAATAGTTTTTGTTTTCCAAGCCTGGGGATTGAACCAAGGGCCTTGTACAGGCTAGGCAAGTACTCTCTAGTTTTTTGTCGTTGTTGTTGTTGTTGATGTTGATGTTGTTTGAAACAGTCTAAGAGTCTCACTGAGTCTCCCAGGCTGTCCTCCAACTTGCCTCTTGCCTCAGTCTCCCAATAGCTAGGACTACAGGAACATGCCTCCACACCTGGCAAACGGTGGTTTTTGAACTCTTCCATCACATGAATCCAGATTAACAACTTAATTAAATTTGATCTGGTATTTCAGCAAGGATATACAGACTTACAGATACTTGGCATTTTCCCATTTGTGAGTTTTTCATTTATTTTGTGGATGTGTTCATTTTGATTGAAAGTAATTGACATTGTCATTAGAACCATTTCTAGGTCTCATTAGTTAAGGTATTCTAGCTAAACTTTGTTTGCCTTTTGGTCATTTTTTTTTTTTTTGGTACCGGGAATCGAACTCAGGGCCTTGCGCTTGAGCAGCAGGCGAAACCACTGAGCTAAATCCCCGGCCTTTTTTGGTCAGATATTTGGAGGTGCATAAACATTCTGTTTTCTGAATGCTGTGTTATATAAATAAGATAGATATTTGAATATTATTCTCTCTTATTTAGTTTGACCACTTTATGCTTTTAGGTCTTGGTTTTGGAAGACTTTTAATTTTAGGAGATGTTCTTTTCTTGATAAAAGAAAAAATGATCGTACAGTGGTATCTATTCTGATTGCTGTTCATGAGGATTGTTTTGTTTTGTTTTGAAGGAGTCAGTACTGATGGTTGATCCCAGGGCTTCACACATGTGATGCAAGTAATCTAGAATTGAACTATATCCTCAGCCCTGTTCATCATATTTTTAGGAATACATAATTGAAAGCTTTATTAAATGTGTGAGCTAAGTATCAGAGAAACCAAAGAAAGAAACTTATGCATATTCAGATACCTGACGTCTTATTGAAAATCTTTATGTTATTTGTCTGTGTTCTCTATAGATCTTACCTTTTTTTTTGGTACCGGGGATTGAACTTAGGACCTTATGTTTGTGAGGCAGGTGTGGGCAGTGCCACTGAGCTAAATCCCTGGCCCAATCATACCTTTTTAAGTGATTACTTGTCACCTGTCCTTACCTAGATATATAATTTATTACTATTCAGAAATGACTTTAGTAAGTATAGTTCTTATTTAATTTATGAAAGGATTACATAAGAAGCAAAAAGAGCCAAAAAACAAAAAACCATCTGAATATTCAATTTAAGTATTAAGTCCAGACACTAAAAGCTTGTACATTGACTTTTAGAAGTATCTCTTCTTTAGTTTACTTACTCTTTTTGTTATTTTGAGTTTTGTTTGTTTTGTTTTTTGAGACAGGGTCTCATTATGTATTCCAGACTGGCTTTGAACTCACTATGTAGCCTAGACTGGCCTCAACTTGCAGCAATCCTCCTGCCTCAGCCTCCTGAATGCTAGGATTACAGGTGTTCATCACCACACCTAGCTGTAGTGTACTTACTGTTATACTCAAAGCATATTAAAAAGAACATTTAAATGGCAGAAGAAGAAGGCATAAAGGAAAAAAGGCTTGTAAGAAAATAGGTATACCAGGGCTGAGGATTTAGCTCAGTGATTCCACCGCCTGCCTCGCAAGCGCAAGGTCCCGAGTTCAATCCCCGGTACCAAAAAAAAGGGAAAGAAATGGGTACTACACCAACAATAACAAAAAGTAATGAGTATAACCTGATGCAGAATAGAAAAATTAAAAAGCAGATATTAGGAATTTTTTAAACTTTATAGCAGTGTCAGATAGGATTAAATGTTTCCATAAATCTTAATAGTTTCTAAGGTCATATCATAATTTATATCCATATGATGATTTTAATGAGCTAATCTTTGCTAAAATGTTTTACTGTGTGTAACAAAGCAAGGAAAAGTTCTTCACAAGGAGCTGAGTTATTGCAGCTTTATTCATAATAGCCAAAAAAGGGAAGGTATGGTGGAACAACCTAAGTGTCCTCAGTGGGAGAATGGATATACTGGTTTATTTATCAGTAGAGTACTTGAGTATCCAGGTAAGATGAAGAAATTGCATTATGATACCAACTTTGCAAACTCTCAAAAAACATATTGATGAGTAAAAATAGGAAACTTCAAAAGGATATATTCAGTTATATCATCATTATGTAGAGTTAAGCACACAATAATTATAAATATACACATACAGTATGTGTGTATTTGTGTAATAGAAATTTTAAAAGTGCATGAGAAGGAAGTACACTAGCTTCAGGCTAAGTTGTTAAGAGGAGGAAAGGGAATAAAAGATAGGACTTTTAACTAAACTTGTAATTTTTAATTTCTTTATACATTAAATATCTGAAGCAAATATGACAGACTGTTAACATTTATTAAATCTCCATGGAAGTACATGATGTTTCTTATACTATTCTCTTAATATTTAAAATTATTAATGTAATTTATTTTCTCTGTATTTGTTCTCAGTGCTCTAAATCTCCCCTTCGTGTACTTGTTTATGTAGATACTCTATCATGTATACAAAAACATATCCTCTTGTGTTCATTAAATATATTTATTAAACACCTTCTACATAGTAGGCAAGGAGGACTGTGCAGAGTGGAAGGATGTTTATTATTGTATACAAGCATGCTGAAGGAAGGGCTTTCTGATAAAGAATGATTTGAATTGAGACTTAAAGGAGGTGAGGAAGCGTGCTGTGTTAGTGTATCTGTAACTACCTGCATCTCATGTGGTAACATCTCCCAAACTTGTATATCCATTTCAGATTTCTCTTCTTAGCTCCACTTCATTCTTCATTTGGACTTCTTATAGAAGTTTCAAATGTAATGTATCTAAGATTGAACTCCTCAAGCCTGGGTAATTTATTGAGATCCTCCAAATGATGATGATTATGATGATGATGATAGGCTGGGATGTAGCTCAGTGTGAAGGCTTAGTACTGGCCCCCAAAACCCCTGAATTCTGTCACCCCACAGTCTATTTTATTTAGTCTTCCCTACGTTGAACTTCATTCTTCCCATTACTCCCCTCTTAACACCTTGGTATTATTGGGTACAAGGGTACATTTGAGTAGGAGGAATAACTGTAGTACACAAGAATAACTATGTTCACAACAATTAATTATATATTTCAAAATAGCTAGTGTAGAAGATTTGGCATGTTCCTAACACAAAGAAATGATACATATCATATCTGAAACTGATCATTACAGATTTTATAGATGTATTAAAGTATAGCTCTATACCCCATAAACAGGTATCATTATGATGTGTCAACTAAAAATAAAAGTAGATATTTAAAGACAAGTTTGGTGTCTTCTTTGATTCCCATAGTTCTTATCTAATGAAATAGGGTATTATTATTGTCTCTATATTCAGAATATCCAGATTCTAACCTCTTTTCATCATTCCTCACTGCTAACACCTCATCCAAGCCACCATCATTTTTAAGCTACCTTTTTTAGTAGCCATCTAACTGACCTCCACCTCTCCATCACTGTTACTCTTCTCTGCTCACATTGCCACTTTAGCTTTTAGAAGACAAGCATGCCCCTATTACCAGGGCCTTTCTATTTGCCTTTCCCCCTGTCTGTAAACCTCTGCCCCAAGAGTCATTCATTCAGCAAATTCTTTTTTTGTTTGTTTGGTTTTTTCTTTTTTGAGACAGAGTCTCACTTTGGAGTTCAGGCTGGCTTTGAACTCACTATGTGGCTCAGACTGGCCTTGAACTCATGGGTGATCCTCCTGCCTCAGCCTCTGAGTGCTAGGATTACAAGCATGCACTACCACACCCAGCACAGCAAATTCTTTTATAAGGCCCTAGTGCCAGGCACTGTTTTAGGTACTAATGATAATATAGAATGTAGAGCTTTTCGGGGTCGGGGGAGGTAATTATAGATCATAAGTTTTAAAGTAGGTTTGAAAGTGATAAATGCTGTCATAAGAAAAGCTAGAGTAGTGTATAATGGAATGGTGGGGGTACTGGAGAATGGATTGTAGTGGGCCCTTAATTGAAGGCAATATTTGAAGTCAGGGAGTAAACTATTCAGATATCATGGGCAAAGAATGCTTTAAATAGAAGGAAAACTCTTTGCAAAAGGCCTCATGGAATAGGTATTCCTGGCACGTGAAGAGACTGATTATGTAAGAATTTTAGGTGATTGTAAAGATTTCGGCTTTTATTCTGAATGAATTTGAAGTTTTGAACAGAACAATGACATGCTGTGGCATTTTGGTTTTTTAAAATTAATTGCAATTTTTATTTTGTGAAAAAATAAAATTTCCTAACAAAATAATAAGAGAATAACAAGTTAATACACGTGTATCATTGTCTTCAAAGTAGTTACTCAGAGTACAAGACATAGAGCAAAAATACTCTTACAACAAAGAAACAGGTCGTAACACAAAACTTTCTTTTCAGTGAACTAAGATAAACTAGTAGTATAAATGGAGCAAATTAACATATAGAAATATTTTTAAAACAACAGATATTTTGTCTTAAAAGGCACTTCATGAGTAATAAATTATAGAGGGAAGCAAAGATAGAAGGAGGAAGATCATTTGGGAGATCGTTGCAATCTAGAGTAGTGGAGTTATAGAATTATCATTAAATTATGATAATAACATTATTATATACTGCTTTTAACTATCAGTGACCTTGCCCTTTTTTATTTGCATGGCGTATATGAAGAGTATTTATTTCATAAAGCTAATTATTTTACTCGTATTTCAGACACTTTTATTTACATATTTAGTAAGATTTACTATAAACCCCTACTATCTGTGAGCCAAACAAACATACCTTGTAATAACAGAGTTATGCTCCTGGTTAGAAGAATACAGAGGATGGAGCCATCCTGGTGCTTTTTAGGCTAGGAATGCTTCTCTGAGGAAGAGACATTTGATCGAAGACCTAAATAAATTAGAGAATGGGCACAGGAAACAATGTAAAGGTCACAGTGTCAGTGTGTGTGTCAGTGTGTGTTTCAGTATGTTTGCACCAAGACAGGTGGTGAGGTTGCAAGATTTGATCAAACAGCAGAGATCCGATTATATAGGACTCTACGGTCTACTGTAAGGGAGATGCAGTTTTGTTCCTATCTGATAGGAAGCCCTTTGATAGGGACATGATCTGATTTACATCTTAATAGGCTCCCTCTGGCTGTAAAATATTGAGGGACAAGACTAGAAGCTGAGAAATTGGTTTGGAGGCTATAGCAGTAGTCCGAGTAAAGGACTGGGGATTTAGCTCAGTGTCACGGTGTCTGCCTTGAAAGCTCAAGGTCCTGAGTTCGATCCCCAGTACCGGAAAAAACCAAAGAAGTAAACTCTGAGCAGTAGTCCGAGTGAAAAATGGTGATTCTTTGATCAAGAAAGTGATCAGATTCAAGGTGGATTTTGAATGTAGAGTTAATAGGATCTGTAGGATAGGAGATGATGTATGAGACAAAAATAAAACTAAATTGGCTCCTGAATTTTGAGACTGAGTAAATGATCAGGCCATTTCCTAAGGTGGGAAATACTGAGAGGAAGAGCAAGTGTGAGGAGGACCAGACTTGTATTATGGTCATCGAAAATATGAGGTTAAACATAGACGTCCAGGTGGCAGAGTAGGCAGTTAGATATGAGTCTAGGCTTGGTGGCAATGGTGATGGGGTTTTGTAGCTGGGACTAGAAATTTGAGATTCCTCAGTGAGTGGCTATTATTTAAAACCACGCAACTGGATGTGTATCATTTAGAGAAAGTAGAGAGAAGAGTCATTTTAATGACCTGGAAAAGAGAAAAAGTTCTACAAAGGAGACAGAGGAGTGGCCAGAGATTTGATAGGGAAGAACCAGGAGAACAAGGTACCTCATAATCAAGGAAATGATCAAGAGGGAGTCATCAGTGGTACCAAAATCTGATGAGAAGTTGAATAAAATGAAGGCTAGGAATCAACCATCAGACTTGAGATCATCACAGATATTGTTAAGGCATTTCCCCCCAGTACTGGGGATTGAACCCAGAGCCTTCACACTTACCGACATCCCCAGCCCATTATTTTGAGACAGGGTCTTCGTAAGTCACTGAGTTGCCCAGGTGGGGCTTGTGATCCTCCTGTATCAGTCTCACAGAGTGCTGGGATTACAGGTGTGCATCACCATGGCTGGCTGTGAAGGCATCTTTAAACCTGGTTTGGAAAGGATGGAAAATATGAAAATGGGTATTATATTTCTTGAGTTTGGCTTAAGGCTTCAGAAAAATATGACACTCACTGGAAGGGGTTTGAGAGTCAAAAGGAAAATATTACATGAATAGGTAGGTATATATTCATTTCTGTTCAAGGTTCAGACCTAAAATAAAAATTGTGTCTAGTTTTGTTTTTAAAAATCAGCTTTTTCTTACATTGTTGCTGTTGTAAGGAGAAAACAATGTTAAATTATACTTTTATAAGAAAAGTGGACAATGAATCCAATAAAATACTACAAAATAAAAAATTGAAAATAGCTAGCGGAGAAAATTCTGCTGCTACATCATAGGTAATATATACTGGAGAGCTTAGAGATTCTATTTTTATCAAGTTATTGCCTTTTAAAATTAAACGTTATTTCTCTTTTAATTCAGTGGGGATCTGCAGTATACTTATGTTATAAAAAATCAGTGGCAAAGACCAACACTGTATCTTACAAAGCTGGTAAGTATCAGTTCTCAAGGAATACTTTATATATAAAAATATTATGAGGCCAGGGATTTAGCTCAGTGGTTCCAGTGCCTGCCTCACAAGCGCAAGGTCCCGAATTTGATCCCTGGTACCAAAAAAAAAAGGATTCAGTAAAGTTAAAGAAACAAACCTGACTATAATATATTAGTATCATCCAACCCAGCTCCTCTGATTATCAATTTTGTCTTCATCCATATATTTTTGGATCCTGCATGGATGATTAATTTGAAAAAAAAAGGGTAGGTTTTTAAAAAGCCTTTATTTTGTTTTATTTATTTACTTATTTATTTATTATTTGCTTTTTTGAGACAAGCTATTGCTATATACCTCAGGCCAGCCTTAGTTTTAAATAACTGATAAGTAGATGCCATTTCTCTTTAACTTTTTGAATCAGCAGAAAGCATAGAAAAAAAGATACTGGGCTGGGGATTTAGCCCAGCAGCACAGCCCCTGCCTGGTAAACACAAGTACCTAAGTTCGATCCCCAGGACCAAAAAAAAAAAAAAGAAATAAAGATATTTTTTCTGTTAATTAATGTTTCTTTAATATTAACGTTCAATTTAGTCAAATTTATAGTTCATATATAATTATTTTCTATAATGTTGAAAAATGTTTTAAACTCATTTGCAGTTTTATGATGCATAATCAAAATATTCAATTTCTCGATAACCTCAAAATATCAAACATTGATTTTACTTCTAAGACAGCCAATTCAGTCTTTTAAAAAATGTTTTTTTAAAAAAATTTGGGGCCAGGGATAGCTCAGTGGTTCTGCTGCCTGCCTCGAAAGCGCAAGGTCCTGAGTTCCATTCCCGGTACCCCCCCCCCCAAATTAATGTCCTAGACTCTTAACTTTCTCTTCTTCCTTTAGTTTTCTAGTACTCATAATTCACCACTATTTGTGTACTTACTTTACAACTTTACTTGTTACCTCATGACCTGAGAGGAGTGCACAGTTAACTAGATCTTCATGGGGACCACTGACTGGCTCAGGTATAATTAGAGAATTTTAATACTGCCTTGAGCTAAGCATGGTGATGCACACCTATATTCCTGTATATCTAAGAGGCTGAGGCAGGAGGATTACAAATTTGAGGCCAAACTGCAATTTAGTGATACCTATCTCAAAATAAAAAACAAAAAGTACTGGAAATGTACCTCATTGGTACAACACTCCTGGGTTTAATGCTCAGTGTCTCACACATACCCTAAAATAAAACTTCCCTTGGACCTTCATTTATCTAGTTGATCTCAGATGAGAAAACCAGAGACTTAACTTTTTCAAAATCAGAGAGATAGTAGTAGTAGAACTATTCTTTTTTATTCTTGTTGGGTTTTTTGTTGTTATTGTTTTGCTTTGTTTTGTTTTTTGGTTTTTTTTTGGTACCGGGGATTGAACTCGGGATCTTGTGCTTGCGTGGCAGGTGCTGGAACCACTGAGCTAAATCCCCAGCCCTTTTCTTATTGTTTTTGTTTTGTTTTGTTTTTAGAACCGGGAATCAAACTCAGGACATTAGGCCTGCAAGGCAGGAGTGGTGCCACTGAGCTAAATCCGCGGCCCAGAACTATTCTTAGTCCCAATTTATTGTTTAGTTTTTGTGGTTTGGTCTGGTAATGGTTTCCACTTACCCTTAAGGCCTTCAAAGTCAGAGAACCTATTTTTTGTTTCTAGTCCCACAGAATTCAGTTTAAGGCTCTGCTTCTAGGATGTGTTTAATAGAAGATATCTGGATCAATTTCTCTTTTTCTTTTCTTTTCTTTTCTTATGTAGTTCAGGCTGGGCTTGAACTCACTGTGTAGCTCAGCAATCTTCCTGCCTCAGCTCCCCAGTGCTGGGATTTCAGGCTTCCACCACCATGCCTAGCTGGAGTATTTTCAAGACTCATTTACCTAACATGAAATAATAGGTCCCTTAAATCTCTATCTTCATATAATCTGGGGTTATTTAGAAGCTGAGTTTGTGTTGATACTGTTGTGATGGCATTTTAAATATGTGACTCTGCTAGCTTTATGAATGATTTTCTGGTTTTTACTCTAGAACTTACATATATACAGTATGTATTTTACTGTATAAAGCCCCTTGAGGGAAAAGTTACTGAGAGCCGGTGAAGGTAGATATATACAAATAACCATATTGAAATTTTTTTTAAGTATATATATATTTTTTGGTACCAGGGATCAAGTTTGGGACCTTGCACTTGCGAGGCTAGTGTGACCATAAACTGAATTTTTAGGGGAATGTGGTATGTTTTTGGGGTTTTTTTTGGAACCGGGGATCGAACTTTGGTCCTTGTGCTTGCGCAGTAGGCAGCAAAACCACTGAGCTAAATCCCTGGCCCTGTGTGTATGTTTTTAGAAAATGCTTTGTCTTGTTAGCATTAACCTAGCTTTTAGGTGAAACTTGATAAATATTAAGTGGTTAAATTAATACTAATCGTTATAATGTTTGAAGATTAAAATGTATATGAATTCCACGAAAGAATTCAAAGTTCTAGATTCACAGGCTAAATATAAAGAATGTGAGAAGTCTTCATTTATGCATGATTTTTTATACAAACATTGCATTGTCGAGAAACCCATGTCGATGTATATTGTGTGGGAACACATCTAGTCATTTTGGTTTTATTCATATTGCAAATGAACACAGAATTGTGATGAGCCATCTGTATATAGGATGTACACAAGTAATAAAGCAGGTTAGATCAAAGCCCTGTAAGTGTGCAAGGTTCTCAATTATAAGTCATAGAACCAAAATCTTTGGAACATTTCTCATGTACTACAAACTCATACAGGATAATTGAAAATTGATGTCAATTATTTCTGTGTAGAATTCTGCAGAAAACATACAACCAAAGGAGGTCTCCTAAAGGATAAATCTACTGTGTTCATCTGTAACTCATTCTTAAAGTAGGTCTCGAGTACATATTTGAAAGTTCACTTTTAAGAATAAATGTGCTGACATAAGAATTCAGAGTTCTTTGATGAGCACATTTACAGTGTTTTTCCTTTCCAAATTTGTGAAATAGTAAAGCATTTTATTTTTTATTATGATCAGCTAAATTCGAGAGGTGATCAACCTAATATCATTGTTTTATAGGTCTAATTTGTAGATACCCTCAAGAAGATTATGAATCGTTCTCACTACCAGAATCTGTTCCCTTATTTTGTTTACCAATGGGTGCAACTATTGAATGTTGGCCATCAAATAGCAAATACCCGCTGCCTGTATTTTCTACATTTGTGTTAACTGGAGCCTCAGCAGAAAAGGTACTATGTATTTCAACAAATTGTATCTGCATACTTCTTGTATATTTTAAGTATATTTTAACTTATGTGTAATACAAGAAACAGTAGAAAAAAATAACTGGTTAAATTGAATCCTTTATACATACTTCCATTTGGTTTAAATAGCTATATCTAGAGAGATAGGAGGAGAGAATTTTCATTCTGACCCATCCTCCTAAATACTTTTTTTGTGAATACCATGAAAGATTATTTTCATCATCAAATGATAATTCACTAGTTTATTTACTGTGATTAAAAAGAAGCTTTGAAATTAATACAAAAGATATTATTAAATATAACATGATTTAGAATCATAGACTTTTTTTGGTAGTGGTGCTACAGATTGAACTCATAGCCTTCTTAGAAGGGACCTTGGACATCCTCATTTTATTTAAAAAAATTTTTTTTTCATCCTCATTTTATACATTGAAGTCCAGTGAAATTCAGTAACTTGCCCAAAGATTGGAATTTGTATTGCCTTATCTAAAATTCTGTCCCTCTTTCTACTAAATAATTTTCAACCATTTTCTTACAGAGAACATTGGTACAGTTGGTTTTACTCTTTTTTAAAAAAAATCCACTTTAATGGGTGAGGATATAACTCAGTGGTAGGGTGCTTGTCTACCATATGTGAGGCCCTGGCTATGATCCCCAGGACCATATACACACACAAAAAGAAATTTAATTAAAACACCTTTTATTCAGCAGTGTGGATAAATACTACTGTATAGTTCTTAAATGCATCAAAAAAGCAAGGGTGATATCTGTTCATCACTGTGTTTCTAGACCTTGGAACCTTGCCTGGCCCATAGTAAACATCCATTAAATAGTTAACTGATTGTGATTTGAGTAAATGATACAAAGTATATTTATTAACTATATTACTTATTTTACAGGTCTATGGTGCTGCTATTCAGTTTTATGAACCATATCTTGAGGAGAATCTCACAGAAAAACAGAGACTTCTTTTAGGCTTATCTTTGGCAGATTGGAAGTCTGATAGTTCCAAAACAATTCACACTAACAAATGCATCTGTCTTCTTTCTCACTGGCCTTTTTTTGATGCATTCAGGAAGTTTCTGACTTTTCTGTATCGTTATTCTATCTCTGGACCTCATGTCCTTCCAATTGAGAAGTAAGTAAGAAGTTTCTTGGTTTAAAATTTGGCAAACCTTTCATTATGTGGTATATTTGTACTAATAATTGAGTAAATTTCATATGGAAATTGGATTTCTTATTTGAAAAAAGTTTGATTATTTCTTTTAATGTATTCATTCAAGTAATATGTTACTGTTTTACTTTTAAAGTCTTGTTATTTTAAATAATTTTATTTGTAATAATAAACTAAACATTTTGACTTAAATTGAAATGAATTATTTTGAATAAACATTTTGAGGCTTTTAAAATATTCTTACGAAGTTTAGAGACCCTAATCTGGAGAAATATTGGAACATTACCTACCCCCTCCTCCCCTGCTAATACTGGGGATTTAACCCAGGTCCTTTGTACAAGGCCCCAGACATGCCCCCCCCCCTTATTTTTTGAGACAAGGTCTGAGTTCCATAGCTGTGCACACAGGATTCAAACTTGCGATACTCCTGCCTCAGCCTCCCAGAGTGCTGGGATTGTAGGCATGAACCATCATTCCTAGCTGAAATGTAACTAAATTTATAATTCTTAGGTATAATTTGTATTTATTATGGACATTTAAAAATAAAGTTGACATGCACCAAAATAAACCTCTCCTCCTTTAAAACAAAACAAAAATTAATGTTTCATGCAGTAAGACCTGCTGCAAATGAGATAGAAATATCTCTGTTGTCTGTCATTGTCTTAAGAGGTCCTTGGCTTACACTTTGAGTTCTGTTATTTTATACCATCTATCACTTAAGCTCTTTTGTGTCCTGTTGCAGAATTTTCTGACTTTGGTGACAATTGTGAAGTAAGAATTATCATAAGTCCATCAGTGTACAATATTACTTTTAATTTTCCTAACTCTTTTCAACTATCATCTCAGTATTCTAAACTAGCACTTCTAGTTAGATCAAACTTTTTTATCTCAGGGCGCCTTTATAATCTTAAAAAAATGACTCAAAAGAGTTTTTCTTTATGTGTTATATCAGTATTTACTATAATGGGAACTAAAACTTAGAACTTTAAAATTATTTACTGTATAATTCATTTTAAAAATGAACTCATTACATGCAGTGCCAATATAAATATCTTTTTTGGAAAATAACTTTTCAAAACAAGTGAGAAGAATAGCATTTTTGACATTTTTGCAAGTCTCTAATGCCTAATTTAATAGGTCACAGCTGAGTTCTCATTTCTGGTTCTGCAATCAGTTACAGTAGTTGTGTTGATTGAGTGTACAAAGAAAACCTGACTTCACACAGATGTAGGTGGAAGAGGGAGACATTTTAATTGTAGATAATTTTTGACACTACAGTAAAGCTTGACAGGTGGTAATTTCCTACAGGTTATTTGCAATGTAGAATCTGAAATTTTGTTAATAAGCTTTCTTTCTGTGTTACATTAAAATCTGTTGGTCTGTTTAACTTTTTTCGTGGAACTTTTACTCATGCATGATTTTGTGGCATTATTCATTGGTTATTTGGAAAATACTTGTTAACTGAGTTAAGTACTTCCAAATGTAGACACACATCGTCATCAGTGTAAAGCAGTCACATTTGTTAATATCACCACCTATCTCAGTAAGGTTTTTGAGTATTGGTGCATTACTAGGTTCATGATGACAAAATTCTTCTTTTTCATTTGGAAGTTTGAGCCAGTTATTAACAATAAGTGCTGCAAGTTATTTACTATGAAGCACCAGGCTCACTTTGTTCATTTTCAAAAACATGGAAAATAGCTTCTGAACACCCAACACTGTATAATCTTAATTTGTCAGTCGTCTTTGAAACAAAAATGCCATTCTGTGGGAGGAAAATACCAGCTAATTCACTCACAACTCAGTTGGTTAAGTGCTTTTCCACAATCAAGACAACCATCATATTAATACTAATGGAAGTGCTTTATGCATACTTCCCTTTCTATCACACAGAGTATTTTTTTAAATGTATACTACAGAATAAAGAATAAGATTATATTGACTGCTTCAAAGACATTCTTAAGTGAAACTGACATTTCTTTTATTGTGTGTAGTAAGTAGTAAAGAATACAACAACTTTTGGAGGTCCCAGCAGTTTTATCCACAATGCTTCTGCGCCATCCACGCAATTGTCAACACAATGAAAAAGGCAAATGGTGTCTTATTATCATCATGAAAATAGTTGGGTTTTTTTCCCCATTAAGTTTATTGGTACATTTTTGGTATAAAATACAGTTACATTCATCATTGGGATCTTGTACCTTTACATGAGTATCTTGGTTCTTATTTTTTTCCCCTTCCCTTGTCCTCCCTT
>NW_004624781.1:6866397-6920238 GCF_000247695.1 Heterocephalus glaber
TTCTCTGCCCTAGGAGCGTGGAATGGCGGCAGGGGAGCCTCTTCCTGGGCACTGGGATTGGCTCACCTTCTCTGCCCTAGGAGCGTGGAATGGCGACAGGGGAGCCTCTTCCTGGGTGCTGGGATTGGCTCACCTTCTCTGCCCTAGGAGCATGGAATGGTGGCAGGGGAGCCTCCAAAGCCATGTTCTTTATAGTCTCTCTTAAACAATAAAAACTGTCAAACTCTCTAAGATGATTAATTGTTCCTCATATTTAAAACAAAATCCTTACATTTTGGAGCACTCACAAGACTTTTTTCCTGACCCTTTAAGGGTAGATGCCCTGTCCTCTGAATAGAATGTATTTCAAATCTCTTCAGTGTCCTTTCTTCGAAAGCAGTTCTTTAGTTTTCCTTCATCTTTTTGATACCTTTTTTTAAAAGTAGTACTAGAATGCTGGGGATTAAACCCAGAGCCTTTGCTCTGAGCTACATCTCAATCCCCCACTGCCCTTTTAATTTTGAGACAGGATCTTGCTAGATTGCCCAGGATAGGCTTGAACTTGTGATCCTCCTGTTTCAACTTCTTGGAATTTTGGTATTTTAGGTATGTGCTCCCATGCCTGGATATTTCTTGATACTTTTGAAAGTTACAGTTACTATTCTAGAATGGTCCATAATGTGAATTTGAGCATCCTCATGGTAGATGCAGGTCATTCATCTTTGGCAGGAATGTTGGAGAAGGGATGATGTATTCCTCTCATTGTGTTATCAGGTGCCCCATTTTAATTTGTCCCATTATTGATGAAGATACCCCTTTGATTACTTCATTAAAGTGCTATCTTATCAGGCTCCTCTTCTGTAAAGTTATTTTTTTATGACCTATTAATTCTAGCATTGAACTGTCCAAAAAGAGGGGGAGTTGTTTTTATATTTTAATCCCTGTGGGTTTATCCTGCAAGCATTTATATTTTACAAAAGGTGTTGTGGGGGGAACTGTTGCATTAACCCTGTGTCCAGTTAATATGGACATGAACTTTTCTTTCTGATGACACAGAGGAATATTTTTTGTTTAACATGCATAAAGTATATTCAACAGAGCCTAAAAATGATATAGTTTATTTTCTTAAGGCTTTACAGATGATGAAGCTCTGTAAATAGTTGAAGTGACATGAGACCTTCTAAAGACACAACAAACTTACACTGATATTATTAGAGCAAAAGTTTTAGCAGTTAGGAGAAAACATTAATACTATGTTTCTTCACAGTGCAGCAGAGACCAAGAGATGATGGACTAATGGATTTAACAATGAATGACTATGATTTTAATTCTGGAAAGAGGTTACACATGATAGATTTGGAAATCCAAGAGGCATTTTTATTTTTCATGGCTTCTATTTTAAAAGGATATAGATCATACTTAAGGCCAATAACACAAGCCCCATCTGAAACAGCAACAGATGCAGCCTCTCTTTTTGCCCTGCAAGGTGAGTGATTGCATAGTTTTATAGCTTTCATATTACTGAGCTTAACCTTGTGACGATTTATTTGCTCTCTGGGTTAATAGTTCATGTTTCTCAAAGTACATACCTATTTGAAGAGTATGTGAACACCAATTCTGGTGATCCATTTCTATAGGAGAAGTTCTTTCTCTGGCTCATTAAATATAATCCTATTAGCAAGATACACAAAAGAAATTATTTGAGCCTCCTAGGCATATACATAATTCTTCACTCTATTATGTGTTGAGATACCAGTACAGTGGTGCCTCAGTTCACAAATGCTTTTGTTTGCGAACCAAATTTGGCAAGATTTTGTTTTTGTCTGCAACTCTGCATTGGGCGACAAACACAGCTGTAGCCATTTTTCCCACACAAACGGGAACATGGCTGTCTTTTCCAGAATCATGGAATGAATTAAGTTTGTGAACCGAGAAACCACCGTAGTTTCTCAACTTTCAGAGTAAGCAGGCAGAGGAATCCCTGGATGGCTACCTCTAGGCTTGAATAGGCTTTATTTGTTTTATTACAGTGTGCTTTATAAATATTACTGTCTATGCCACAAAATGGGAAAAAAAGGTTGGGAAGCCGCAGAGTTCAACTGGTGTCTTAATACATATTTACTTTCTTTTGTAGTGTTTAATATTTGAAAGAAAATTCAACTAGTACACGTTGATGGTTCCAAATGCTAAGCATTGGGTATTTATTAGTATGCAAAAGACACATAGGTATGAAAAAAATGAAAATGGTGTCCTGGTCTTTTTTCTCACAGGGCTTATAGTCAAAAGGATAAACGATTAGAAAGTATGGGTGAACAACCTTAGTTTCACAACTTTAAATTATGAAAGCCTTTTTGAAGAAAAAATGTCTAAGTTGTTCTCTCAAAGATGAATAGAAATTATCCAAACACAGGGAAATGAGAGACTGTTTCAGGCAGAGTTTTTGCAAAGCCCTTGAAGCTGGAAAGAGCTTGAGTTCATGGACCTAAAAGAAGGCCCAAGAGCAGTATAACTGAGCATGAACAGTAAAGTTAAATCAGGAGATAGACTTTAACGCTGATTTCAAGAAGTAAGATAATCAAGTGTGGTGGTGCATATTCGTGATCCCAGCTGCTTGAGTGTCTCAGGCAGAAGAACTCCAAGCTCAGGGCAAGCCAGAGCTACTTAGTGAGATGCTATCTCAAAAAGAAAACAAGAAAGAAGGAAAATATAAATGATCATCAGAAGGAACATATTGAAAAAGACATATATAGTGTGTTTAAGGAGAGAGTGAGTACATGAGAGTATGCATGTACACATAACATACAAAGAATTTGACGAAAAATAGCAATTTTTAAAATACTTTCCGATTCATTAGTTTATATGTAACTTTCAAGACAGAGAAGAAACAAGATAATTCTGGATGAAAATTTGAGATATCTGAATTTATGTTCCTTTCCAATTGCTTTCTTATTTGTCAAGTCATTTCCCTCCATAAGAATCTTAATTTCTTTTTTTGAGAAATAGTTGGGAATATGGGCCGGTAGGGCAACATGATTGATCTTGGTTTCTTCTATCTCAAAAATTCTATGAATCAATGAATGATATATGTTCTCATATTATGTATTTGTGTTGAACAGCTTTCTTAAGAAGCCGGGACCGATCACATCAAAAATTCTATAACATGATGACCAAAACACAAATGTTTATTCGCTTTATTGAGGAATGTTCTTTTGTCAGTGATAAAGATGCAAGCCTGGCATTTTTTGATGATTGTGTAGATAAAGTAAGTATCAGCATGTCTACAGTGGCCTAACTTATTTTCTGTGACTGTTATAAATGTTGTGAGTTATAGTTTGTATTTATAGTTTTTAACAAAATCTAAATTAATTCTATTTTAATAACTGACCATTTAGAATGAAAGTTTGAGTAGCCTGCTGAAATTATAAAACACACCTTTTAGAAGTATCTAATAGGAATTTACTGACTTATGTGTTTTATATTAGCAATGAAGTTCCTAACACTGTACACTTGGAGGCTGGGAATTTTTTCAAGTTTTTTAACTTGAGCATCCTTAATTTATACTACTTTTTTTTTCCAAGGTGGCTGTCACATGTTGAGTGTATAGCATAAGAGATATTTTACTTGACTCTTTGTACATTTGAGAGTGAATTTTTTGTTTTAATTCTTTCATTGGTACATTTTAGGTGTACAGTACGTTTACACTTATCATTGGTTACTTGTACCTGTACATGATGAATCTTGGTTCTTATTTTTTCCCCATTACCTGTGCGCCCTTCACCCCTCCACCCTTCCCTATTTACATAGATTTCATTTCCATTTTTTTTCTTTTCTCATAATTTTTCCTTTCCCTTCTTTCCTTTCCCCTTCCCCTCCCACCACCCGTACACCTTTGGACCTTTTAATATTTCAAATTATCAATTATTTGCTTTAATTATTTTAATCCTTATTTATACTTTCAGTTTCTCACACTAGAGAAACTATTTGGTATTTACACATGTGTGTCCTATTTATTTCACTTAAGAGTATGGCCTCAATATGCATCCATTTAGCTATAAGTGTCTCTAGTTTCTCGTTCTTTATGGCTGAGTAGTACTCCATTTTATAAAAAAACCATATCTTCTTTATCCAGTTTCCAGTTGATGGGCACTTGGGCTGTTTCCAAGCTTTAGCTACTACAAACTGTGCCACTATAAACACGGGTGCACATATATCACTGTGGTATGATTCTTTTAATTCTTTGGGGGAAGATACCCAGCAGGGCAATAGCTGGGTCAAATGGGACCTCTAGCCCTTTAGTTCTTTGAGGTATCTCCATACTGATTTCCACAGTGGTTACACCAGTCCGCACTCCCACCGACAATGGAGAAGGGTTCCTTTCTCCCCACACCCCCACCAGCATTTGTTATTGGTTGATTTCTTGATAGCAGCCATTTTTTCTAGGGTGAGGTGGAATCTCAGTGTTGTTTTCATCTGCATCTCTCGAATGACCAGTGATGTTGAACATTTTTTCATATATTTATTTGCTGCTTTTACTTCTTTGTCTGAGAAATGTCTGTTCATTTCAGATGCCCATTTTTGAATTGGGTCTTTGAATTTGGGGGGTCTGATTTTTTTCAATTCTTTATATATTCTAGATAGTAGACCTTTGTAATTCAGAGTGAATTTATAGGTTTAATTCTGCTACTTTAAATTCACGTATGAAACCATCCTTTTTCTCTTCTAGTCATAAGATCATTAGGTGAGATAGAACTAGTTGACTCTCCATGCTGGAGAGAAAAGAGGTGGGAACAGTGGTCTAGAGAAGGGGTGTCTAACCCTGAACAGGTAGGGAAGCAGCCTGAAGTGGGTTTTGGAGACCAAGCTAGGTAATAGAGCATCCATACAGAGGCATGGCCTGTGTGGAGAATTAGAAGACAAGCAGGATAAAGAGGGTGTCTGTGCTGTGGGGGGCAGATTGTTGCAGGGCATCAGATTTTAAATAGAATGAGAAGAGTGCCCGTATAGAGGGAAGGATACGGTAGTGTGGCAAAGTCTGACTAGGTGAGGAAAATGTCCCTGGTGGATTAGGCTTAGCAAGTGTTATGACACAGTTTGATCTGAATGAAGGAAGTGCCAGCATGGAAGGTATGTGGTTTGGTCTGTAGAGGATTGTCACAGCCAAATTAGGATGAAGTCAATCTGCATGGAGGAGGGTTAGCAGTGAAGACAGGAGAATGTTACGTATGGGGAGGGAGGTCAAATAACTACATATTAAAGGTAATGAAGTCTCTCACAGTCACAGAGGACATTTACAAATATAAAAAACTAGAATGAATGCTGGAGTATTGGAATGGAATTGGAGGTTTGGTGTGGTATCATTTGTTTTAGCCAATATATAATGCATACAGATGCAAGTATATGTGTCTGTGTCTACATATCCCTACATTCTCTATCTCTGTACATTGAGAGGACCTGGAAATAGTCACACCATAATTGCAACAGATAGCTGATGCATAGATTTTTGGCTTCAAAACACTATTTTCCACCAAATGAAATTGTTGGTTCCAGGCTTAAGGCAGAGAAAGTATAAGATGAACCCTAAAGTGTTTTATATTAGAAAACAAGGGATTACTCCAAGAATGATGGAGAGATGATAAAAACATCTACACAGAGAAACAATTTGAAAAAATTCCTACTAGCAAATCTGGGACAACTTGAGCATCCAGTGTCAGTAACAAATTAATCTACTGAACAAAGTAGGAAACCATAGTCTCAGCAGATAACAGCTGATCAGTTTTAAGTCTGATGAATGTTCATTTGTTTCATTTGTACTACTAATTTCTTTTAGTTCATTGAAAAGAAAGTTTTGTGCTATTATCTGTTTCTTCTTTGTAAGAGAATCTTTTTTGTCTGCCTTATATTCTAACTACTTTGAAGATAATGATACACAGTGTAATAACTTGTTATTCTTGTTATTTTGTTATGAAATTTTGTTGTTGTTGTTGTTGTTGTTTCATTTAAAAAAGTCTGACAAAGAGCAGGATCTTACAAAGTTTCAAAATATGATCCCCCAAAATACATGTTAATGGCAGAGGAGGAAAGAGTAGCTATGTGGTGGAAAAACGTGACATACAATCAGGTAATCAGAGAGAACACCCTCAATAACCAGACTGGTCGACATCATGTGCCCCTACAAGGTGGCACTGAGAACACAGCTTCAGTTCTGTGAATCTTCCTGCCAAAGATACATAAGCTGTATATTTAAAAAAAAAATTTTAAAGATGCATAAGCTGTCCAGACAAACAGACATTAGATTCTATAAGTACCAGTTCTGTAATCCAAATGGTGTCAAGGTTACAAAAACAAAGGAAAACTTGAGAAATGGTCCTAAAGTGAAATAAAGACACTTTACAACCAAGTACAGTGCATAGTTCAGAATGGATCCTTTTGGTATAACATTTTAGGATATAATCAATGAAAGTTGAATGTAGTTTGAAGATTAGATAGTATTAATATATTAAAGTTAATTTCCAGTTACGTTGTAATTGTGTAGGAGGATGTCCTTTTTTGTTTTTTTTGTTTTTGTTTTTGTTTTAGTTTTGTTTCGGTACCGGGGATTGAACTCGGGACCTTGCACTTGCCAGGCAGGCAGCGGAACCACTGAGCTAAATCCCTGGCCCCAAGATGTCCTTTTTTGTGTTAAGTACATTTTAAAATATTCAGGGGTGATGGGCCATCAAGACAGCAACTTATTCTGAAAGAATAAGAAAATATTTATTTGTACTATACTCAAAACTACATATGTGTGTGTGTGTATATAGTTCTTTACCATATGTGAGTTATAGTAGAAAAAAAGAAGTAAGCAAAACTTAATCATATATTATCTCAACAGTTTATAATTGTAAGGTTAAAGAAGGTATATCCTTTTCAAATTTATGTGACTGTGAAAATCAGAGATTTTGGCGCAGCAGTCAAAATAAAATACATCTCTCAAGAATGAAAAGTGGCCCGGGGATTTAGCTCGGTGGTTTCGCCACCTGCTGCACAAGCGCAAGGACCTGAGCTCGATCCCCGGTATGAAAAAAAAAAAAGAATGAAAAGTGATTCTCATTGTGCATTGTTTAGCAGTAAAAAACACTGTATTGAGAATCAGGAGTACTTTAATGCAACTGTCATAAATATGACTTTAGTCATTTACTCTTTCTGTGTTGTTTCTGATCTGTGTTTTTTAAAGTACTGTGACGAGAGATAATTATAACTGCCTATCTCATGGTGTTCAGAGTAGGTTGGTATAAAATAAAAATTACGAAGTATTATAACTGTTTAAATTTGACTAATTTTATTCAAATTTATAGATTAAGTCATTTGGTTTTATTTCATGGCATAGAAACACTCAGTTTTTAAATGACTTGTGATTAGCAGGAACAGATTCACAGCCTTGTTTAGGCTTGTGCCTTTTCTTTTGCTTTAGGACATTTGACCAATGGTTGATGTAAAAAATACTTTTTCTGGTGCTGACAGAGAACTTATAACTTAAAGATGCCCAGAAATATCAACTTTAGTCCTTAAAATGCTAAGGAATGGGAAGAGATGAATATGTGCCATTACCTTTTTAGAACTTAATTCATTTTGCCATAGAAACACTCATATAAATGATAATTAGCTAGCATTAAAATGATACAGAGGTACAGTGTTATGCTAAGATATGAGTAATTTTGTGTGTGGAATGATATTCAAACCACTTTCAAGGACATATAAAAATCAAGTTTCTTGTAATATAGTAAATAGACCTTTGACGTCTACACTTTGATGATTTTTGACAAATGTGTATTTCCATGTGACCACTCCAAAATATAGAATGTTTTCATCATCTCTGAATGGGCTTTGTTTTGATGGAAGATGTATTTCCTACATTTTGAATAGCCTATTACAAATGGGTGTTTGGAACCCTGCCTTTTTGTAGGTTGAGCGCCGCCTATTTATTTTGAGAAGGAGATGATGTCCTAGTTTTTTGACAGATTTGTCATTGTAGCATTGTACCAAGAACTTATTTTCAGTATTTTAATAAAAATTTTAAGTTTATCTTATTTACTGCTTATAAAATTAGATATTGGCAATAAATAAGTAGATATGTCTTTAAAAATAGTTTCTCTAAATTCTTTTTCACAGGGATAATTACATTGATTTTTGTACATAAAGATGATGTTTGTGATTACCATTAAGTAGTGTGAATGTTTTTGCCATATGGTCCTAGCTTTCTACTTGTTATGCATATGGACTCAGGGAGTGTCCCTTGTGACCAGCATTGTACATTTGTAGAACAGTTGTTCTCCATGCCAAGCTAACTGAATCACAAGGGACCACATTAGTGACTAGTGTTTAGCTCGTAGCCTGCTTTATCCAGTAAATTTATTAAACCCCATGGGAACCCTGAAGGTAGAGCAGGAGTCTAATTAACAGTTCAGAAGAGAGAAGTCTTACGTTGTTTCCTTTTGACCAATTTAATGCATCTTATTTCCAAGCGTTTGTTTCAGCTAAACTCATGGTGTCACATGTTTTGATGAACTATTCATTAATATTGTAAGATATATCAGACTTGTAGTTTTGCTAGATACCTGTTTTAGTTACTTTTCTTTTGTTGCTGAAACAAAATACCCAACACCCAAAGTTAAAGGAGGAAAGGTTTATTTAGCTCACAGTTTGTAAAGTTTTCATTTCATAATTGGCTGGCTGCAAGGCAGGGTGGCTTCACAGAGGGGCATCACACACAGAGAACTAGTGCATGCCAAGCAGAAGAGAGAAAAAGCAAGCAAGGAATTTAACAGTGTCTTTTTGCCCCTTTTATCTTACTCAGACTACTTAGGGTAAATAGCAAGCACACCCTTTATCCTAGTGCCCTCAGGCCTAGGGTTGCTCCATGAATCAATCACACACTAGATTCAGCCACCTCTGAGAAAGCCCCACCAAAGACTACATGAGGCTTTGGGGGAACATCTAGACATAAGCCATAACAATACCTAAGGGATCATGTCCCAAGGAGTATATCTTAGTTAATATAGGTGATACTTTATGTTGTCTAGGTTTTTCTGTTGGTCACATGCTATTGATGTTAAGAGTGTCAGTGCAGGAGATGACTGAACAATTCCTTAAAAAAAAATTCTGAGAAGTCTCAAAAAAGATTCTATTTTTGTTTCTAGGTATACTATTTTCCTAAAATGTTACTTACCTATTCAAAGTCTAGATCTAATAAAAGATCACCTGTATATTGAATTAACATTATACTTAAAGAGTTTAATGACTAGTCAGAAAATCAAAATTGAGAATGCTTTAATTCAAGGGATTCCTTTATTATATAAAGTCAAGTATCAAAGATCTAAAATATATCTTAATAAACTTTATACATAATTGGAACTGAGGTTAATTGTATCCCTACTGTTCATTAAGCAGAACTTCCTGAAATATAAGTAACTGAACAGTGTGTTGCTACCATAAAGATAAATAAACTGATTTGATTGATTGATTGATTTTTTTTTTTGCTATGTATTTCAGGATGGCCTTAAACTCAAGGCAGTCCTCCTGCCTCAGCCTCCTGAGTGCCAGGATTACAGACATGCACAACCATGCCTAGCCTGCCTTATATATTTTAATAATACTACAGTAGCACAATAAACACAAAAAGTCAGTGCTTATTTTTAATCTGCAAATATTTTGAGTATCAGTAACACCTTAAAATTAATCATTTATGTATAGGTTAGTTGAATGACTGACCTCTTTTTTTTGAGTGAACAAATTCTTTTATCTCTGATAGTTTAACTATAGAAAGTAAATACAGTGGACCCTTGAGTTACGACCAGCCTCACATACAACTTGGGTTACGACTGGAATTTTAGTTTTAACTTATGACCAAAGTCTTGAGTTACAACAAGAATGCCAGCTGCTTGTGCAGCTGTAAACAAAGACTTGCAGTGCCAGAAAATACAAGTGTATGTGTCAGTCTGAGCCCAGATGTGCATGTTTGAGGACATGATTTTGGTCAGTGCTTTATTATGATTACTGCTATCAGAATGGCCCCCAAAAAGCTAGAAAAGAAGCTAAGGAAGGAAGGGAAGGTAAGACAATCGCAATCAAGAAGAAGGAAATTGTGGAGAAATACGAGAGTGACGTTGGTGTGACTGATCTCACTGATATGCACACTGTATCGAAATCTATCGTCTCAACAGTCTTACAGAGAAAAGATTTGTATAAGGAAATTAGTGTTGCTAGAGGTGTTACTCAAATTAGTCATGATCAGTAGTGTTAGATGAGGTAGAGAGGCTAATATTAGTGTGGATAAACGAAAGGCAGATGGCAGGTTTTAGCCTAAATTTATGAAAAAGCTCAGGCTATAAATGCAGACCTTGTAAAGGATAATCCATCAATGAATGATAATGGTGAAACATTTCATGCCAGTAAGGTGTGGTTTCACAATTTTAGATGAGATTGGGCACATTCAGGGTGGTATGGCCGTAGACTGGTTTCACAATTTTAAAGGAAGAACTGGGGTTCATAGCATAACTAGGTATGGTGAAGCAGCCAATGCTGATAAAAGGGCTGCTGAAAATTACATACACCACTTCCAAATGATGACACAGAGAAATGGCTTTTGCCCTCATGAAGTCTTTAACTGTGATAAAACTGGCCTTTTCTGGAAGAACCAGGAGAACATACATTAATCAGGAAGAGCCTGTGAAGGATAAGGTAATCTTATTGCTATACACCCAGTGTGAATGGTGATAAATCCTCTCTTAATTTATCACAGTGATAAATTAAGTGTTCAGAAAACACAAAGTCATGAAGAACAGGGTAGGGGTCATGTGGGGCTCTTAACACAAAGAAGGGATACCCAGAGTACTTTTTCTTGAGTGGATCAGGGAAGCGTTCTGTCTTATTGTTAAGAAATATCTAGAGGACAGAGGTTTACCACTCAAGGCTCTCCTCATTATGGACAATGCTCCTGCTTACCCATGAGATTTGAAAGAATAATTGGCTGAAGAATTCCTATGGCTCTCAGTCAAGTTCCTCCCACCTAATACAACTCTTCTATGGCAGCCTATAAACCAGCAGGTTATAGCTAACTTTAAGAAGCTATACACCAAGGAACTGATCTTAAAGTGCTTCTAGATGGTCTCAGGTACAGATTTAACCCTTAAAGACTTTTGGAAGGAAATTACAACATCCTTTCCTGTGCGAGGTTCATTGAGAGATCTTGGGTCAGTGTCTTTCTAAGGACACTGAGATTTGCCTGGAAGAAAGTGTGGCCTAAAATTATACAGGAGAGAGACTTTGAAGGCTGTGTAGAGGAGCTTGGGCCTTCAGTTGACCCTGTGGTTGATGACTTTGTCATTATAGCACAGTTCATAGGCTTGCAGGCAGACAGTGGTGATATTGAGGAACTGGTGGAGGAACACTCAGAAATTTCCTACGGAGGAACTTCAACAACTTCTGGCTGAGCAACAAAGAATGGCAGCTGAGGAGCTTTCTGAAGAGGACAGGGAGTATCAACGATCATTGCAGCAAAACTCTTCTTTTGAAATAAAGGAAATCCTGAAAAAATGGACAGAGCTACGAACATTTGTAGGGAAGACCCTCCCAGACAAAAAGCCAATCATTGCATAAACTTGCTTAATGACAGTGTCATGTCAAGCTACAAAACAATATTAAAGAAAAGACAGAAGCAGACAACCTTATGCCAGTTTTTAGTTCTGAAAAGGTTGAGACCTAGTGAGCCAGAACCAGGTCCTAGTGGGCTACAGACTCTCCCAAAGAGAAAAAGGACATCAGAGAGCCGGATTCCTGATGTTCTTATGGAAGGGGACTCTCCTTCCCAACAATAACCACCTTCCATTTCATCCTCCCTTCCTGCAAGCCAAAGATGTCAACTTGAATGGTCAGTACAGTATGAAATTGTTGTTGCTGGTAAACTAAGCACATTTTATAACTTTTTAGTGAATACACTAGGAAAATTATTGATGTTTTGGTAAATTATGCACATTATACAACCCTTTTTATTATGAAAAGGTTAGTTAAGGGGTGCTTTGGGAGGTTCAGAAAGCATTATGGATATTTCCATTATTTCTTATGGGAAAAATAGTCTTGACTTACAGCCAATTTGAGTTACAACCAGCTCTCGTGAATGAATTGAGTTTGTAAGTCAAGGGTCCACTGTAATGTTAGATATGTATTAACTGCTAAGCCAGTCATGACTGAGATTAAGCCAGAAATAAGATATCTTCCTCTTTTGATCCTAGCATATCCAAACAGAAAACATTTGACTGACTTTAAGAGCTAAAGTGAAGCCCAATGTGATGGCACAGGCCTGTAATCCCAGCACTTTGGGAAGCTAAGGCAGAAGGATCACAAATTCAAGCCCTGGGAATTGTCATAGTGGCTTAGCAAGACCCCGTCTCAAAATTAAAAATAAAAAAGGTATAGGGATGTAGGCCAGGGTAAAGGTCCTAGGTTCAATACCCAGTACAGAAAAAAAATCTAAAGTGAATAATGCTGGATAAAAATAAACAATATATGAGAATTGAGTTTCATTTATGACTAATTTAAGAACCATGTATTCTTGTTCTTTACATGGTTATATTTTAAATCCTTACAATCTGTTCCTGTAGGATGGTGCTTAACTAAGGGCAGTTTTGTGTAACAGTCTGGTAAGATTTTTTTCTTGGTTTTTAAAGCAACTCTTTGCAGTGTTCTCTGAGCATATTAATGTCTTGTGGAAATATATATAAGAGAATCTGAAGATTAATTTTATCTTGCTGTGGGTGTTGGGTTTCTTTTTCTCAATAAAGACAGATGTCACTGCTTCCAAAAGATAGAGATGTCCAACTGATAAATGCAGGTAGGATTTATGGCACAGCAATTTGGTGTGCAAGTAAAGGAAAAAAATCTTTTACCAAGGTATTTAATCTGTAGTGCAAAATTTTAAATTTTAATAGTCCTTGAAGTATTGCGATTTAGAGCAGTTGTACAGGACTCCAAGCATTTTCCAATAAAAACAAAAAGGCTGGAGACTGAAAAGGGTGCACATGTCTGGAGAGAAGCTATTAAAAAAAAGGGTGAGAACTTGTTAAATAAATAAATAATTTTAAATACCTGGTGTTCATACACAATCAGCCTTATAGTGTTTCACCATGGAGATAGTGGTGGTTTAAAGCTTTCTTTCCTATAACCTTGGGCAATTGTTTTAACCTTTCTGTTCGCATTCATCTCTTTCATTTTGTCATTGCTGCCCTTGCTTATTACTTAACTCATTTTGTTTGCATAAAAACATGAGTATAAAACGTCTGTCTTGGTCTTGGGTAGCTCATGGACACCACATTCCACCAGGGATATTTATGATTTGAATTAGCATTAATATGTTTCTAATATTTTTTTAAAGTATCTTTAGGTTTCCTGATAACAGCTAAGTATTTTATATTTCCTATTGAAAGTTCAGTTTGTTAACACATTTATTAAATTGCTAAAGTAACAGTATGGAAAATAAAAGGGTGAAAAAACTCCGTAAGCCTAGTACCCTAATGAACAATATAGTCGACATCTACTTCCAGCATTTTTACTTAATTTCACAATAGTTCTCTGTTTTATACATGACTAGATTTTATAAGCATTTATAATATTGCTAATCAAGTGTTTTTAAGAGTAAATTTTCATTTTTTACCACAGCAAAACATGACATAATTTTTAAAAGTTAAATAATTTTACAAGGCTGTATTGTGTCCTTCCCATCCTATTTCTGGTCCACAGAGGCAACTGCTTTCTTTTCAGCTATGTCTTCAGTCATTTACTTTCTAAATATGTTTTTAATGATGTTCACTAGCTTTTATATTATTTATTAATGTTATACTTACTACCACCAACATTCTCACAATATAGTTATAGCTTGAGTTTTGTTGAACTAACTGTTCAGTGTTAATATTATCACTTTGTATATAATTATAGCTAGGAGGTATGTGTGTGTGTACATATATATGTGTGTGTATATTAAATTTCCTTTCATATACTGTATAGACTTCTCAGAATTTAATAATCGATCCATTTTTGTCTTGTGTCATTAATTCATCTCTGAACTTTGGTAAAAAAGTGAAAAGTTATTTTTAACACATTTGGGTTTTTCTTCAAATTCATACTAGCATTTTCCAGTCTCTTGTTCTAATATAAACTGATTGCCTTCTTGTTTTTATGGGAAATACTTGGAGTCCATTTTCTTGTTCTGATCTGAACTGATTGCTTTCTAGACTGTCTGGGGATTTTCCTTCACTGTCATCTTGGTAACCACAGTGTTGACCTCTCTAGAGCTGGATTCTGTGCTTTCTGGCTTCAGTAACTATGTCTTTTTTTCCCTCCCCTGTTATCTTGAAGCATATCTTCTAATAGCTCACTGAGAAGAGTACATGGAACATTTTTCTTTTCTTTTCTTTTCTCTTTTCTTTTCTTTTCCCTTCCTTCCTTCCTTCCTTCCTTCCTTCCTTCCTTCCTTCCTTCCTTTTTCTTTCTTATTCTTTGCCTACCTGAAAATTTCTTGCTTCTCTCCAGGACATGATTCATAATTTTGTTGGTTAAACTTTTTTGGGGGGGGTGGGGTTAAAGTTTTGAAAGTCATTGCTGTGTTGTTTCAGCTTCTACTGTTACTGATGATAACTTGAATGCCAACTCACATTCTGTTCCTTTCTTTGTGCCTGAACCCTTTTCTCTATGGAAACTTTTTAAATCCCTGATGTTCTTTCTGAAACTTCATAAGAATATGCCCTGTGTAGACCTTTTTTCGTCATTGATTCTGATAATGCTTCTGCTCTTTTAGTCTGTGAATACATTTCTTTCAATTCTGAGGAATTTTCTTGCCCTTTTTTTGTTTCATTTCTTTCCTCAACTCTGTTCTCTTTCCGACACATATATTTGTATATTAGCCCTCATGGACTGATCTCTTGATTTTCTTTATTCATGTCGTTTTCTATCTTTCAATTCTACTTTTTGAGAGATTTCTTCAGTTGTGTCTTCCAGCCTTTATAGTATACTTTGTCACTATGCTGTCATATTTACAATTCCCTACAGATTCACTGAGTGCTCCTTTTTTATATAGCATCTTGTTATTTTATGAGTGTAGACTTACTCATTTTAGTTACTTTGAAGGTATCTTATCCCTGCGTTCTCTGCCCCTTCTGAATACATTTATCTGTTTATTTTGCTCCCTTTCAAGTTACTGGTTTTCCCTATTCCTGTGATTTTTTTTTTTTTTTTTTTTGGTACTGGGGGTTGAATGCAGGACCTTGCACTTGCGCGCTTTCAAAGCAGGCGGCGGAACCACTGAGCTTAATCCTCGGCTATGTCTTGAGATTTTTTTGGTTGGTTGTCATTTTCAAGAGGCAAAAGTGCTCATAGGCGCACTCTCTGGGAAAGTGGAGCTTGAGGCTTCCTTACTTTTGAGTTGGTAATTGTAAAAGAATTCATTGGAATCTCTGTAAATTGCAGTGCCTGTAACTGCTTTTCCTTTTAGGCTGATTAGTTTTCCCAAGAGGTATCCTCCAGTCTCTAGCCAGTCTCTACCCTGGGGAACAAAAGCCTAACTGCTAGTGGGCTCAGAGTTGAGCGGGGAAAGATAACTTGAGTTTTTCTCTTTGTTGTTACTTTGCCTATTTTCAGTAACCTTCCTCATTGTCCCAGTGCCCTGAAGTGAAAAGGCCCTCTGGCTCACCTAGCAAAACCTAACCAAGTCTTCTGCCTGCACTGGCAAGAGGTAGTGTCCTGTCTTGGGTTGGGCCATGGATTTGGGAGTCCTTAAGTGTGGACTTTTAAATAATCCTTCTGCAGCAACCTCATCTGCACTCCTAATTCAAGGGGCATTTGGCACTTCTTATTCCTGTCCTGGTGTAGCAAGATGGCATGCTTTGTGGTTTGTCTCTCCTTCCCTTCCCCAATGCCAGATGGGTGGCTTTCACTTTTCACAGGTCAGTGACTTAATAGCTTCTAAAATGTTTTAATCTCCAGTTCTGCTGTTGTCCCCTGTCCAGTTTATCTTTATAAGTTTTGTTTTTCCTCCCAGTCATCTTACTCTCATTTTGATAAGATTTCAGGGGCTACTAAAAGCAAACTACTTTTTATTTTGTACAACCAGAAGTCTGCATAATCTTTACCATTTTTACTATTAATGACTTTACCATTTTATTATTAATATTTCATCCAGTGAATTTACCATTATTTATTTATTTACCTATTTTTTAACGTGTGGATGACTTCCAGTTATTTTCTGTTGCAATCCTACAGAAACATCTTTTAGGATGATTTTTTTAGGATGATTTCTTTTTTTCGCATTAGATTACTTTCTTTTTTTTTTTGGAACCAGGGATCGAACTTGGGACCTTCTGCTTTCAAGGCAGGCAGTGGCACCACTGAGCTAAATCCCCAATCGTAGATTATTTTCTTAAGAATGTAGTAGAAATATTTAAACACATCTTGCCTTATAAAACAAGACTATATCAGTTTTGAGTAGTCCAAAGTATATGATTACCCAGTTTACTATATTTATTTTATCATTGCTAGTTTTACCACATAAAAGTCTTTGGCAAGCTAAAAAGGGAAGAAACCATCTTTTATGATGATTAACTTTTAAATATCCCAACACAATGGAAATAATTTGTTCTAAAAGCAATATATTCTACCTCATTTAAATTTCTATTCTGATTTACTTTTGTATTTTTAAAAATCAAATAAAACTAATATATATTTTGATTGAAAAATGAAGAAGAAAATTTATTAATTGCTGGTAATACAACCCAGAGTTTATGTTTTGAGAATTGTTTATGCATACATGTGAGTTGTATGTGTATGACAGAATGCAGAGCTATATCTCTATAACATACATAATTACTGTGTTTTAAAATTAATCATAATGGGGCCGGGGATTTAGCTCAGTGGTGCCACTGCCTGCCTTGTAAGCGCAAGGTCCTAATTTCGATCCCCAGTACCGCCCCCACCCCCAAAATTAACCACAGTGCCCAGGCGTGGTGGCACACGCCTGTAGTCCCAGGACTCAGGAGGCTGAGACAGGAGGATTGCTGCGAGTTTGAAGCCAGCCTGAAATACATAGCGAGACCCTGTCTCAAAAAAAAAAATAATTAGGGCCGGGGATTTAGCTCAGTGCCTCGCAAGTGCTAGGTCCCAAGTTTGATCCCCGTACCAAAAAATAATAATAATAATAATAATTAATCATAATGTGTATATATGGCTTGGCCTGATTTTATTTATCACTATTTTGTGACCTTTTCTCTTAGTTATAATTATATCGTTATTTATAATTCTGAAACATGCTCTAATGTTGACTAGTTCACTTCACAGATATACCATTAATAATATTTTTTAATCTTGGAAATTATAGCATGTAGTACTGTGGAATTATAAACAATTTATGTAAGAAGATTTTGCATATACTTGTTCTTATTAATAGAAAAAAATTTTAACTTTTGTTTTGTTTTGTTTTTCCATATACTCTGCTCCAACTCCTCCTCTTTAAGATATAACTTGTTAGGGCCAGGGATTTACCTCAGTGGTTCCACCTCCTGCCTTGCAAGCGGAAGGACCCGAGTTTGATCCCCGGTACCAAAAAAAAAAAGAAAGAAAGATATAACTTGTTAACAGTTCTTGCTCTCCAACTTACTCATTACATCTATATTGTTTAGTATTAATTCTTTCTTACCAAATATAGTTCTGTGGGCTGTATTTTGTCAAATGTATGACAACTTTTTGAAAATTAAGGTCAATGTTCTGCTGTTTGATTTGAGTCTTATGGAGCAATTTAAGCCCTGTGAAGTCTTCATTTTTTCTGGGTATTACCTTGCCCCATAGGGTATCTAGTACTACTTAAATGTTTTCAATATTGATAGGAGGACTAAAGTTTAATTTGAATGTAATCCTACATATAGTGTACTGAAAAAACTGAGGGAAATTTGTTTCATTTAGTAAAAATTTTGGGGGGTGGGTACTGGGGATCAAACTCAGGACCTTGTGCTTGTGAGGCAGGCAGCAGAACCACTGAGCTAAATCCCCGGCCCCACTTAATAAAAATTGTACAATATTTAGGGTTAACTATTCTAACACACACTTGCGTGCACATTTTAAAAAATATTATCTTGACTATATTCTTTTTTTTTTTGGTACCAGGGATTGAACTTGGGCCCTTGTGCTCGCTCAGCAAGTAGCAAAACCACTGAGCTAAATCCCCAGCCCTTGACTATATTCTTATGACTCAAAAATGCAAAACAATATAAAAATTTATACATTGCAACATCCAGGTTCTAGCTCATCTTTTTTTTTTTTTTGTATTAAATTCTTTTATTGGTACATTGTAGGTATACAACACAATTACATTTCTCATTGGGAATTGTACCTTTATATAATGCATCTTGGTTCTTATTTTTTCCCCATTCCTAGCCCTCCCTTCACGCCCTCCACCCTTCCCTGTTTACAAAGACTTTATTTGCATTTTTTCCATTTCTCATCATTTTTTCCTTTCCCTTCTTTCCTTTCCCCTGTGCCTCCCACTTACCCCTATCCTTTTGGACCTTTTATTCCAATTTTACATTATCGATTATTCATTCTAATAATTGGTACATTTTAGGTATACAATATAATGACATTCATCATTGGAAATTTGCACCTTTACATAGTCTCTCTTGGTTCTTGTTTTTCACCCTTGCCCAGCCCTCCCGTCAACCCCTGCAGCCCTCTCTATTTACAAAAATTTTGTTCCTATTTTTCCATTTTCTCATGTTAATCCCACTCCCTTCTATCCTTTCCCTTAGCCCTCCCACTTCGTTCCCCTTTGCCCCTTTTCTTCCTATTTCACATGACCTATTATACATTTAGTCCTTATTTACACTTTCAGTTTCTCACACCAGTATCTCATTTTTTTTTTTTTTTTTGGTACCGGGGATCAAACTCGGGACCTTGTGCTTGTGAGGCAGGCGACGGAACCACTGAGCTAAATCCCCAGCCCTCTATCTCATCTTTATCCTATTTCTCTTCTCTATGTATTCTTTTATGTAAATATAAGCAAAAATGAGTATACTTATTTTCCATTTTCCATGCTGAAAAGATAGTGTACTATATAAAGTAATTTTCAGTTTGCCTTTTTTTTGGTACCGTTTCTCAAACTCGGGACCTCACGCTTGTGAGGCAGGTGGCAGAACCACTGAGCTAAACACCTGGCCCCATCAGTTTGCTATTTTAATACCTCTATTGTACGTATTTTTGCAAATTGTTTAATCATTACCTATCAATAGATTCTTGGCTAATAGGATTTTTTTAATATATGTTTTTAAAATTCTTTCAGGTAGATATGGACAAGAGTGGTGAAGTACGACTCATAGAACTGGATGAGTCTTTCAAAAGTGAACACACTGTTTTTGTAACACCACCTGAGATACCCCATCTACCCAATGGTGAAGAACCCCCTTTACAGTACAGGTATTCAAGAAGCAGAATGTTTGAGATTGAAAGAGAGAAGCAATCCATCGTCAGTGACATAGCTTTCTAAGGACTGTGGTATTTTCAAAAATCCAAACTTTACAGATACCTAATTTTTAGGTGGTAAGCAAGCTTATCCCACATCCATTATTAAGTTTTGAGGTTTAATCGGAAAAAATATATATATATATAATTTTATATAATACCGAGTTGGACAGCTCCGTAATTAATCTACATAGGTATCATAAATATTGTTTAAATTATTAGACTCCACCACTGAAATGCAGCACTTTTATTGTAGAATTTTGATTTTTCTTCTTACTAAAGATGATTTCCTCACTTTCACTCCCTCTTTCCTTCCGTACACATATTGATGAATGTGACTGGTCTACAAAAAGTTAAATCTAACTAAGGTCAATATTTATGGCTGTGACTTGTATGAGGTAATTTCTTAAGCCATTTATGTTTACAAAATTTTTAACTAATGAAAATTGAGAATTATTAGAATTGACATTAATTTAGGAAATTTTGTCACACTGCTAAATGCAGTGATATAGGCTTCAATGACACATTGTTCCTTTCCTGCCTTCTTCAAGTCTAATGGGAAAGAGGGAAAATTTCTGATCACAGTAAAATAAGGGCTGTGATAAGAGTAGATTCATTATTTAAATTTTAGCAATGTATACATTTATTTTTACTTAAAATTTCCTTTTAGGTTTTTTTTTTAGTTTTAATTCTGTAATAATGCTTCTTTTAAAGATTCTAAAATTATTTCATATCTGTAACTCATTGATTTACAGTTTGTTATTTTCATTAAAAAAAAGATTTTTTTGGAACATCCTTATTTATGATTTGGATTAAAATTTTCATTTTATATTTGAAAAGTTGAGTGCCAGATGTTTGTGAATTAATTCATAGTCTGTTTGACTCCTCCTCTTTCCTTCCATTGATGATGTTCCTCTTGAATGCTTTTTAAAGTGTCTTTTGTCAAAGATATTTAAAATGTTTTACTAATTTTTTCTTTCTAAACAAGATCTCATTTCTTTTATCTCTTTACTACTTTCTATTTCTTTCTTTTTTTTTTTTTTTTGGTATCGAACTCAGGTCCTTGTGCTTGCACAGCAGGCGGCTAAACCACTGAGCTAAATCTCCAGCCCTACTACTTTCTGTTTCTAAGTCTTTTAGTATGCTTCACTAATACAGTTTCGTTTTTCTTTCTGTGGTCTGGTTTTAACTTTGTATTTAAATTTTACTTTTAGGCCTTTAGTACAATTACTTAGCTTAAAACGTTCCTAGGTTTTTGTAAGAGTCTAGTCATTTGTTTCCTGAGAAACAATATAATTTGGGTGTGACCATAACAATCCCTGGAAAAACAATTGAAATGTCTTTTAATACCCACAGTAGGTACTCTTAATCAGAGATGACTCATATCCATATTGTCTGTAAAATGACAAGGCATTTCCTTAAGATATGTAAAATAGTCTCGTTGCCACCCCATATACATGCAATGAATTTTTAGAAAGGACATGATTTTCCGGAACAGTTTTTGCTGTTTTACCTCTGAACATTTACTCATTACTAGTACTTTCTTATTATATTGAATTTGCCTGTGGTAATGTGTAATTATTTATCATCTCTTATTATATTTAGGTTTCTTATTAAGTAAAACTATATGATTTTATAAATATTATAAAGTAGGCTAATTTTGTTGCTTTTGGCCACCTTTTCTTCTTTGCAGTATGTGTTTCTCCTAGCTATAACATTTTAAGTGCCTAGAACACTTTGTTCTATCACCCTAATTAGATCTACCTCCTCATAGAGCCAGTACTAATGTTTGCTTTCTCTTTTCCAACCTCAACTTTTCCAAATTCCTCAGTTTGTGTTTTGTTTTGTTTTGTTTTATAAATGAAGTCCTAAACAACCAGTACCTAGTTAGCCAGTCTGACAAACCAGTTCATAATTTTATAGCTAGGCCTGATGACTAATACATTACACCTAAAGCTGTTGTTTGCAACTTTTTAAGAGAGAGGTTCTACAGTAAATATGTTAATCCAAAGCAGTGAAATTGATGGTTGTGTTGTTTGAAAGATTATTGACTTTATGGACCTCTTACCAATAGTCACACTTTCTAATATGTTTGCTATATATTTACATAAATACTAACTTTTAAAAGTTTGAGTGACTTTGAAATGTGGTATCAAGTTCACTTAAGTGTATTTCTCCTCACTACCACAAAATATACTGAGTCTGTATTTGGCTATTACATTTTAAAATGTTATCATAAAAAAGGCAATGTTAGCATAAATATTTATTGAGTATATATTATGACCTGATGGAGATAGTTAAAGTCTTTTTTTTTTTTTTCCCAGTACCAGGGATCAAACTCAGGACCTTGTGCTTGCAAGGCAGGCACGGCGCCACTGAGCTAAATACCTGGCCCGAGATAGTTAAATTCTTATAAGTTACTGGCCATAATATTTTTAGTTTACAGCCAATGTGGTATTCTGTGTGCTTGAGAATTTTTTTTCTTTTCTAAAACAGCTATAATGGGTTTCCAGTTCTTAGGAACAATTTATTTGAGAGACCTGAAGGATTTCTACAAATGCGGAAGAATAAATTACCTTCAAAATCAAGTAGTCCTAATAGCCCTTCTCCCATGTTCAGAAGAACAAAACAGGTGCTTTGAAAATTTTGAATTCTTCACGTATTCAAATATTAGAATAAGAAGTAAATTTGATGCTCATCCTCCTTTAATATACTTTACCACCATGTATACAACTATTACTAGATTATTGTCTTTGTGCACTCTGAAGATAGTTTATAGTAATCCAACTTCAGAAGTATCCTAGTCACTTTGTCCTAGAATTTTATTTTATATATTCCATAATACATAGTCAAGAAAAGCTTGAAAATGTATTAGTGCTACACAGATTTTTCTTATGGAACCATTATAAAAGCATGCGATTTTTATTTGTTTAGTATTCATTAAATAAGATAGCCTAAGTCTAAATGTATTAATGCGATTTTTCAATTTTTTTCTAGGAAATTAAATCAGCCCATAAAATTGCCAAGAAGTATTCTTCTATCCCTCAGATGTGGTCTAGGTGCCTACTGCGCCATTGTTACGGGCTGTGGTTTATTTGTCTGCCAGCTTATGTGAAAGTGTGTCATTCCAAAGTCAGGGCTCTGAAAACAGCCTATGATGTGCTAAAAAAAATGCAGTCAAAGAAGATGGATCCACCTGATGAGGTAAGTTATTCTTTATAACATATCATTTTATCCTAGATTCATACATGTGTTTTTGTTTCTGTACACTGTTCAACTTGTGTTTCAGGTGTGCTACCGCATTCTTATGCAGCTCTGTGGGCAGTATGATCAGCCAGTACTTGCAGTTCGAGTACTATTTGAAATGCAGAAAGCTGGTATTGACCCCAATGCAATTACTTACGGTTATTATAATAAGGTAATTATTTTGATTTAATGGAGAATTATTTTTGTCATTATTAAACTTTAGTTTAATGGCAGAAATAACTGATGCAGGGGTTATTTGCATTTATTTTAGGATATCAAATTTATTTTGTAAATTAATAATTTTGTGTTCTCCTTCAGGTTATACAATCTACTTTGATGTTCTTTAGCTTAATACTAGAGCCAATGTATGTTCATTTATAAAAGTTATTTAATTAACTAATTATTTTATTGTTTCGAATGAATAGGCTGTTTTGGAAAGTACCTGGCCTTCAAGAAGTCGTAGTGGCTATTTTCTCTGGACAAAAGTAAGAAATGTTGTTTTAGGAGTAGCACAATTCAAAAGAGCTTTAAAGAAGCAGGCACACTTATCACAAACAACTCTTTCAGGTAATTAAGGAATATATGTGTTTTACTTTTTCTTCAAAATTAGTTGAGTGGTTTGCATTTCATATTTTAAAATTTTTTTAATGTTTTCAAAATATTGAATATTTCCGGCTTTGATTATTACCATTAAGCAAATTCTAATACAAGTTGACTATCCCTTATCCACAAAGCTTGGGACCAGAAGTGTTTCACATTTTGGACTTTTTTGGATTTTGGAATATTTGTATATACATAAATGAGACATCTCTGAGGTGGGACCCCAAGGTCTAAATACAAAATTCGTTTATGTTCTATATACACCCTGTACACATGGCCTAAATGTAATTTTATACAGTGTTTTTAGTGTGCCTGCATTGAATTGTGATCTGTCACATGTGGCCAGGTGTGCAATTTTGCACTTGTGGTTTCACATTGGCACATACAAAGTTTTGCATTTCAGATTTTCGGATTAGGGAAGCTCAGCCTGTATTAGCGTACTCTTCTGTTTAAAAAAATGTTTTTTCTCCTGTTAAATTATCAGCCTTTGGTGATCTTATTTCAGTGTTCATTGATAATTCACAGTAGGTTTCTTTGTGTTGTATTTTGGTGATTATGTGGCACTTTTCATGCTTATTATTACATTAGTAGTTTATTAGCTTGAACAACAAACTCTAATGTATATTTTTGGTGTCTCATTGAGTAGTAAAATGCTATCAAATTGTGTTCTTAAGCAGATGGCAGTGACCTGGATACTGTTAGTCATGGCAGCATGGATAGTGGTCATGGGACACACACTGTGGAGCAGGCATCTTTTAATACGGGTTTAATCAAAATGTATGCTACTGATGATAGATCTAGTACAGGTTTGTGTGTGCTTATGTATATATTCATTACAGTACATTTGCAAAACAAGATTTGCTAGCCTGTGTTCTTAAAATTTTTATTTTCAGTGATATGCTTAACTGTCACTTTTAAATTTTATGTTAGGTACTTGATTTCCTACTGAATTTAGTAACTACATGTAATTTTATTCATTCTTTGAGAGATTGTAAAGTACTTTAATCAGGAATTTAGTTCATAATAATTTAACCGTGGGTAGCCACAGATCTCTTCATTGTATCTTTTTCTTTTTTTCTGCTCCTGCTCCTTCCTGTTACCCCCTTTCCTCCCTTTCTTCCCTGCATCCCCTATCCCTTTTGTGTACATGTGGCGCTAGGGACTGAACTCAGCGTCTTACAGTGGTAGGCAAGTATTCCACCACCGAGCAACCCAGCCCCTTTACTATGTCATTCTCTTGGATTATTCTTTGTAGTTATGAAAATATTGCTAGCTTTTTAAAAAAGAAACTTACAGCTCTGTTTCTCAGTGGTATTATAGCAATGTTAGTTTTCTGATTTTAACATTGTGCTGTGGTTATATAAGGTGTCAGTGGGGAACTTGGATGAAGGGCTTCCCAAGAATTCTCTATGCTATGGTATTTTTGCAAGTTCTTATGGGTCTTAAACTGTTTTTAAAGTTACAATTTTAAATGTTAAAAATAGTATTCTAGCACTGAAGAGGGCATAGCCTTCATTGAAATACAAGATTTGTGTATAAGCCTTTTCTGTTATTGAAACTAACACTTTAAAAATATGCTTACATTATTCTGAGTTTTTATTATTACATTTTAACAATTATACATGATTTTTAGTATAGTATAAGCACAAGCTCTTAATGGATTGAAACTTTAAAAATTGAAACATTACTGATAAAATATGAGAATTTCCATCTGCAATGTCAATTTTTTTTTGGTACTGGGGATCGAACTTGGGTCCTTGCGCTTACACAGCAGGTAGAGAAACCACTGAACTAAATCCCCAGTCAATGTCAACATTTTTTATGCCTTCTTTTATTCCTACTTTAAGATTAATAAATGTAAGCAGATTGTGTTGAAATGTAACATTCATAGTAATTTTTCCTTGGCTGATTTTATTTCTTGATCCTGCAGTATGAATTTAATCAGTTATAGCAGTCATTCTCAGGCATTATCTCTGAAAAATAATGAGTTTTTTATTTCTTGGTACCAGGGATCGAACTCAGGACCTTGTGCTTGCAAGGCAGGCACTGGAACCACTGAGCTAAATCCCCGGCCCGAGATCTTTTACTTTTAACTAATGCTTTTTATAAGTCTGTCTTAAAATAGTGCAGAACCTTATAAAATGAATTACAAGATTATTTCACATATTTCTATTTGTAATTTCTTTGCAAGTAGGACTTTGACGTTTGATTAGAAAAAATGCAAACTCAAAATTATAACAAAGATATTGAAGTAAATACTGGTATTTAATATAATTTTCTTAGATTTCTTAACAAGTTTATAGAACAATTTTACTTTTAGTCTAATCATGGCAACCGTATGTTTAACAAATCTGGGAATTTAAGATTCAAACAAAATTAAATTGGTGCCAGGCATGGTGATGCATGCCTGTGATCCCAGCACTTGAGAAGCAGGATCAGGAGGATCATAAGTTCAAGGCTAGCCTAAGCAACTTAGTGAGACCTGTTTCAAAAAAAATATCAGAACCTTGTCTTTTGATACTAATCTAGTGGAAAAATTTACTAAAAATGAAAATGACCCTCTTTAACAAAAGTTTGTAGTTTTCTTAAATTGATGTAACTTTTGCTTTCTTAACAGTAACTTTAATACTAGATATTTTTCTTGTTCCTGTATATTGGTGCAATCTTGTAATTGTTCATTTAAATTCTGAAAAAATTAATTACTTACCAGTAAATTTAAAGAAACTTAGCTTCTTGGTAGAGTCATTAGTTATTCAGCTCCAGTGGCCTATGTATGAATGTGTTCTCCATTACTTAGTTGGAACTCAGACCTTCCCCAGTGAAGGACATGGCCTGATTGATCTGTGTCTTTTGGTACCCACATAGTAGTGTGAATGAATTTTTGGCTGCACTATAGAGCCAAAAGTATATTATTTTGAGATTTCTTACATTAATGGAGATATGGTAGAGGTAACTAACCAAATAGTGCTTTCAATTAGAACTTATCCAGAACACTAATGTGTTGCTCCTAGTTTCAGGTGCTTTCTCTAAAGAAGTATGGTAAACAACACAGGGTTTTGTTTCTTTTTTTTTCCTAGGTGGCCAGTCTGATCTTGGATATAATTCATTGTCTAAGGATGAAGTTAGACGAGGGGATGCATCTACTGAGGATATTCAAGAAGAAAAAAATAAAAAAGAGAGTGATTCTAGTTCCTGTAGGTATTGTTTAAGTTGAAAATGTGTAAAATTGTAAATTTATATGTTCATAGAAAGTACAAGTAATAAAGTATGTTTTATTTTCCATTTTCCTATTATAACACTTTCATTGTAAGCTCTCCCATGTTTTCATACAAATTTTTCAGGTATGATCTCAGTGGCAAAACACTGTCCAAATACTATGAGTGAATGGTGTATTGCTCACAAAATACTCAATGTAAGGGCCGGGGATTTAACTTAGTGGTTCCACCGCCTGCCTTGCATGCACAAGGTCCTGAGTTCGATCCCCGGTACCAAAAAGAAAATAAATAAAATAAATAAATACCTATATATTTTTTTTAAACTCAGTGTAGGAGAAATATAGGATATATATATATATGCATATATATATATTTAAACAGAATCTCTTTTCTGAGGTTTAGTAACACTTTCAGTTGAAGTTTTGTAATGGCCTATGACATAATTACCCCCCACTTCCTTCACCAAAAGTTCACTTTCACAACTAAAGAGAAAATACAGAATTTGTGGATGAACCTCATGTATGACCAGTACTTGTAATTTGATCCATGCTTTGAGGCCTCAAGTAATTGGAATGATTTATTTGTGGGTGACTAATAATGTGGTAAAGAGGTATCCAGTATATCCTTATCACCAGTTTCCAGGTAGACATATTTAAGACTAAAGGCTGCTTCTCTTTATGCCTCCTATAGTGTAGATTCATCTTATTAACATTTTCATTTTCATCTTTATAGTATCAGAGAACGAGAGTGCAAAAGGAAGTGCTGACTGCCTTCCTAAGCTCAGTTGTCACTGTTCTTCCAATATAGTCCGCCTCAATGGCACAAGTAATAACAATGCTGATAAAATATCAGGAGAATGCACAGGTAAGTTGAATAGAACACATTTGTTATGTGCAGAATGAATTGTACTATGACCTAGTGAATATTTATTTTTAATGAGTCTTAATTCTTCCCAGTTATTTAAAAAATGTATTTGTGCAACCTCTCATGGTGCAACTTAGTAGTTTGAGTTTTGTATTTTGTAACATACTTTGTTCAAACTTTTATTATAACAAAGTATATGGCATACCTCCTACTATACACTGCCTTTTGAGTTTGGAATGTTAGGACTTTCTGAAAGAGGGAAGTAGGAGCAGGAGAGGTAGTAAGTGTAAGGGTGCCATACAGCTAGATAATTTTTAAATGAAACTCTAGTTCTTTAGTTTGCATAGAAGCAAAGAAGAATAGCCCTTCGCATAGTTTAAGTAACATTATCCTTTATTTTTTTCTTTTCATAGTGCCCTTTTTTGTTTGTTTATGGTAATGGGAATTGTACCCAGAACCTCATATGTGAGAGGCAAGCACTCTACCAATGAGCTACATCCTCCAGCCCTTTTTATTTTTTTGGTACCAAGGATCGAACTCTCAGGACCTTGTGTTTGCGAGGCAGGCGGCAGCACCACTGAGCTAAATCCCTGGCCCTAGCTCTTTGTTAAAATACTATTTTATTGGAGACAGGATCTTGCTGAGTTGCCCAGGCTGGACTTGAACTTGAAATCCTCTTGCCTCAGCCTCCCAAGTAGCAGAGATTACCATCTGTCACCACACTCAGCTCAAAATGCTTTTTATGTATTATTTTGTATTTCTCAGTACAGCAACATTTATATTAGTGAGAGGGACTATTAGCACTACTTTTTTCTTCTTAAGTAGTGGGACTTGAACCTAGGACCTTTGCACTGAACTATGTTCCCAAGCCCTTTTTTGCCTTGCCCTTTGAGACAAGATCTTGCTGGGTTCCCCAGGCTGAGCTTAAACTCATTATCCTCCTGCCTCAGCCTCCTGGAGTGCAAAGGTTTCATGTTTTCATTACTCTGTTCATGCTTGCTCTTTTCTTAGGATTTACTTTTACAACCTTTTAAGTAAATATTATTATAAATGATCTTTTGATCCTGACATTTTTTCAGAGTAATAAATATCTGATCATCTGGTTTTTTGGTTACCCTATATGCTTAACAATTCAATTTTATAAAAGCCTGTAATGGATTTCATTAGTATAAGTTAGAATTATTAGTTTGATATTTTTGACTTGAAAACTTTCCATTTGTTAAGTACTATGGATTTATCACTACTCCTAAAGACTATATATGTGACTTATAGCATGCTTATTTTTCAAAAACTTTTTATCTTATTACACACTAGTGCATACTAGGATTCAAAGCATTTTTCAGGTTTATGTTTTTCAGTACAGTATTGGATATTTACTTTATATCACTGGATACATATTTGCATATGCATAACCTGTACTGTGTATATGTACACAGCGATCAGCTACTAAAAGACATGGGAGTAAATAGATGTTTTAATATTAGATTGGACAGTGAAATAAAATCATCACCCTACAGTTCTTTCATGATTATCTTGAAATTTTAATAATTTGGTAAACATACCTTGAATTACTGAGAGTTCAACCAGAGGAAAATGTAATTCTGAAATGTTTCTCTAAGCTTAATTCTGTTTTTAGTATGCTTTAACTTTTTGTCTTTACACATAACAGAATATATCACATTCTAATATATTATATATGTTATATCCTGAGTTGGTGAGTTGACTACAGTTTTTGCGCAATGGACAGTATTCATTCAGTAAATACTATTTTGAGCATCTTCAGTAATGTTCACTACTGTTGGGTATATGATACGGAAAAAAAATAAACAGAGCCCCTGCATTCATGGAGAAAGCAGGTGGGAGGAATGGAAAGATGTTAATCAAGTAAATGTAAAAATAGTCTAAACTTAAATTTGTGAAGAATGGCTGTAAGTTGCTATGAGAACATACAGTCGAGATGTGTCTTGTGTTTAGGGGGAAATTGGCGGGGGAAGCCTTCCTTGTGAATATGAGTTTTGAACTTAGATCTGAAAGAAGAATAGAAAATAAAGACGGATAAGGGTTGGGAATGAAATTGAGAGGGTGAATCCCAAGTCGAGGGAACCATATGTAAAAGGTTGTGTGTAGGAGTGTATCACAGTGTGTTCAAAGATCTGGGAAGAAGCTAATCTGTTAAATCTCTGACAATACAATTAACAGTGGCTTCAACAAATTGAGGTTTGTTTTTCTCAACTAGGAAATTCAAAGTTAAGCACTTGTTCTAATATTGATTAAGTGACTTTGCCATCAATTTTCTTGACCCTACCCGTGATTATAATATGGCCAGTGATATCTCCAGGCATAATCTATCTGTTCAAGGCTGAAGGAATGGGAAAAAAAGAGTACAAATTACTTCTATCCCTTTGGTCAAGAAAGCAAAAGATTTTCCAGAAACCTTCCATAAACTGCTGCCACCTTAATATGACTGGCTAGAATTATGTCATAAAGCCACCTGGGACTAAGGAAGTTAAATCGTCTATAACCTCTGTGTTAGAGGCATGCAGAATTCAGCCTAGTCTGGTAAAATTTAGCATGTATGTAAATTTAGAATTGGGCAAACTTTTTTTTTTTTTTTTGTACCGGGGATCTAACTCAGGACCTTGCGCTTTTGAGGCAGGAGCAGCACCACTGAGCTAAATCTCTGGCCCTTGGGCAAACTTCTTTACAAAAGGTCATAATAAATATTTGGGTCCTTTCAGGCCATATACAATCTTTGTTACCTTTTCTTCTGTATGTGTATGTGACTTTTACAGCCCTTTACAGGTATAAAAACCATTACTGTACCCAAAAAACAGGCCTTGGACCAGATTTGGTTCAGAAGTATAATTTGCCAATCCATGGCATGGTCTAATAACCAGCTTTGCCTTTTGGTCATAGCATAGGGCAGACTTTGCAAGGAACCCTGGGTCATCTATTTTAAGGCAGTTTCAGAGTATTATATTTGAGTTACAAAATTCCTCTAAGCTTTTTATAATTTTAACCTGTCAAGCAGAAGGGTTCCCAGGATATCAGAAGAAAGTATGTCTTGGTTTATGTCCTCAATTATAAACTGATAAGGGAAAAAATTGCCTCTCTTATATCCTCTTGTTAATGGTACATGCTTATTAAACAACAATAGTTTTTAATCTTTTATGCCCTTACTGTTACCTTTTATCTCTTGTCCTGTTGCCTGCATGTATCACATGGCAGGGGGAAAAAGGCATATTTTTACTAACTGCCTAGTTATAGAGACTTTTTTATTTTGGTACTGGGGATCAAACTGAAGACCTTGCACTTGTGAGGCAGGTGCGGCACCACTGAGCTGAATCCCCAGCCCTAGTTATAGAGATCTAATTCTGTTGAATAATGCATCATTAAGATAAATAAATGATAGTACTATACCTAGATTAATGCTTTATAAGACTCCCACATTATAAGAACACTTAAAGATAACAGAAACCTAGATTTCTGTCACTTCTCAGCCTTTTGGCTAAGATCAAGTACAGAAACCCAGATTTCTGTTTTCAGCATTATTAACTAAGAAATTTGGTAGGAAGCAGTGAACAGTGTTTCTGAATAATGTGAGGTGCCCATCCATGTTTCTCTGGTATAAACTTGGCAGTCAATATATTAAGCAAATGTAAAGTTATTTGTCTCTCTCTATAGTCCCAAAGATTTGGTGATTTTAAAATAAATGTTATTTATGGATAAAGTCAATAGAACTGCTATCTCTTAGGTTTGGTTTGGGGATTTAGGGGTTTGTTTTTCATTTTAATAAAGAGAGAAGACCCAGAATCTCAAGCTCATCCAGCACAACCACAGTTGTATAACTGTAGTCATTTAATCCATTTAGTGGAATTAATGTACATTTACTATTATTAAATGTAAATCTCTCTTTGTGTGGTTTTGGGGATTGAACTCAAGGCTATGCACATGCTAGGCAAGAGCTGTGACACTGTGCTACATCCTTCAGCCCCCTGGCTTTTTATTTTTTGAGACAAGATCTCACTAAGTTGCCCAGGCTAGCCTTGAACTTGTGATCCTCAAGCGTTAGCCTCCCAAGTAGCTGGAACTACAGGCATGTACCACTGTACCTGCCTTAAATATAAATCTCAATTGTCTTTTTAAGTTTTTTAGAAGTATGTCCTAATGTCTAGGAGCAGAATTTTTATAGTTAAACAAATCTGGATTCAAATCACAATTCAATCGTTTAAGGACTGGGTAACTTAAATCTGAGTATTTTTTCTTAACGCATAAGAATGTTGAAATGTTTGCAGTAGATAATATAAGTAAAGTGCTTAATATGATATGTTGAATAACAGGAAGGCAGTGAGTACCTCTTAAGATCATTTTCATTACTAGAACTTTAAATATTTAAGATAACTTACATTTGCACATTACATTTTCATGGCTAAAAGTACTTTTCTCATTTTTCAGAAAGCATACCTGAGCAGCTCATAATGTCAACTCTTGAGGATACAAATGAAACAGGAAACATTCAAAGTAGATGCTTCAGGAAAAGACATAAAAGTGACAATGAACCTAATTTGCAGCAGCACTTGGCCTGGGGAACTAGAAACCTTAATCTTAGTGGAGGTGTATTGATGGGATTTATGCTGAATAAAATTAACCAAGAAGCAAACCCTGGAGATATAGTTGAAAAATTAGGAGCCGATGCAAAAATTCTTTCAAATGTTATCTCAAATAGCACAAGGCCAAATAGTCTTGATATTGGAAAGCCACCTTTAAGATCAAAAAGAAGCAGTCTAGAAAAGGAATCTAGTGATGATGATACACCTTTTGATGGTCCTAGTTGTTTGGCAGATAAAATGGATTCTGCTGTTATTTTTGACTTAGAAGATTTAGACAATGAAGCAGACAGATCAAAAGTAGGATATGTTGCTACACAAAATCCCAGGAGGATTCAACGTATGAACAGCAGCTTTTCAGTAAAGCCTTCTGAAAAAACTGATGTTGCAACAGGATTTGACCCCCTCTCTCTTCTGGTTGCTGAGACTGAGCAGCAGCAAAAAGAAGAAGAGGAGGACGATGAAGATGACAGCAAAAGCATTTCAACACCATCTGCTAGGCGTGATTTAGCTGAAGAAATTGAGATGTATATGAATAACATGAGCAGTCCTTTGACAAGTCGTACACCGAGCATTGATTTACAACGAGCTTGTGATGATAAATTAACCAATAAGAAAAGTCCAACATTGGTCAAGGCAGGCAGAAGATGTAGCCTGCCTCCTAATTCTCCTAGGCCCGTGAGACTTACTAAATCTAAAAGTTACACAAAAAGCGAGGAGAAAACAAGGGATAGACTCTGGTCTTCTCCAGCTTTCTCACCTACTTGCCCATTTAGGGATGGATCTCAAGATACAATAACCTATCCATCACCTTCATTTAATTTAGATACATTGCTAGTACCAAAACTAGATATTCTAAGGCATAGTATGTTCACTGCTGGAAAAGGAGTTGCAGAGAAAGCAAGCAAGTGGTACTCAAGATTCACCATGTATGCTACATCATCCAAGGTAAGTTTGGTTAGTATTTGCTGCTTTTACTTTCATACATCCTCTACCACCACTGAAAGGCTCTTACCTACAAAGATAGCTGTTTTAACCATTCTCCTTAAACATAGCTTTATAAAAAGGACTTACAGGATGTGTAAGGTTTGTAAGCATCAAAATTTAAACTGAAATAATGACTTTATAAAGAAGGAAAATTCACTTTAAAGCTATATTTATAGTTCAGTTTTGAAAAGCAATGATTTGTAGCTGCAGTAAGCATTTGTGTTATGTGAAAGTTTAATGACTAAGTTTCAGAATTTCCTTCAGAGTACACTTTTTTAGACAGTGTACAGTGTACAGTATGGCTTCAGAAATTGCCAGCCAGGCAATGATTTCTCTTCCTGGTAGGCTGGATTTAACAGCAGATAAAACACAGAAATAGAAAAGTTAGTAAACTAGATGGGAAATCAATAGAAAATATTCACACTGAAACCCAGACAGGAAAAAAACAGAAAATACACCAAAGAGTATGTAGGTCAGAATTTGAGTTAATTCATCTAGTGGAATTCAAAAAGAAAAAGAAGAGAATGAGATATAACAAACATTTATAAAGCTAATTACCAAGAATTTTCCAAAAATGATTAAAGATGTCAACTCACATATTTAAGAAGTTCTGCAAATGTCAAGCAGAATATAAAGAAAAGCATACTTAATCACCTAGGGGCCGGGGATTTAGCTCAGTGGTTCCACCGCCTGCCTCACAAGCCTAAGAATCTGAGTTCAATCCCCAATATCCAAAAAAAAAAAATGAAATACAAAGCAAAAGTATTAATTAAAAGATGCTAGAGAAAAAAGATAAATTATCTTCAAAAGAACAATAAGAAACTGAACAGGAAGTGTGGTATCAAAAAGACAAAGTGCCCAACAAAATGGCTCCCAACCTATTGTATCATTCCCAGCAAAAAACCTACAGTGAGAGTTTTGAGTTTTACTATGGTAATATAAACTGAGCCATTACACCTCATCCTTACTCCCTACTGATTAAAATAAAGAAATCCAGATGAATTATTTTAAAACACCCAGAAAAGAATTCCAAAACAAAACAGGAGTTAGCAGATTGTGGGGAAGGATCCACACAGAAGTGAGTTTCCCAGTTTCTTTTCTCGTGCCTCCTTACCTCCTTCCTCAAGGGTAGTCACAGTGTGCCATAGCAGCTCTAGCAGCCAAAATTTCAAGAGAAACCCATATTTCCTGCCTAGAGAAATAAAGGAAAAGATCCTGTATGGGTTGAAGAGTTAGAAGAAAATCCTACAAGTCTCAGCTTAACTCTTGAGTTACACATGCATGGGATAGATGCAAAACATCACACAAAGACCTACTTAGAGAACTAGCCTGAGAGTTTAAACATTACCTGTTAAACCACACAGGGCCGGGGATTTAGCTCAGTGGTTCCGCCACCTGCCTCACAAGCACAAGGTCCCAAGTTTGATCCCTGTTACCAAAAAAAATAAATATAAATAAATAAATAAATAATAAATGAAAAGAAGGGAATTCTCAGCATGAAATGAAAATTAAGATAAAATTTTATAACTTGGAGAAATACATTGTCTAAAATAAACTCATTGAATGGGTTCAGTAGCAGCATGGAGTTGACAGCAAAAGGAGTTAGTGAACTTAAAAACCAAGTAATAAAAATTACCAATTTGAAGAACAAGGAGACAAAAGACTTTTATAAGTGCACAGAGCCTCAGAGACCTATGGGACAATATCAGAATAAATAACATGTATAGTTGGACGTCCAGAAAGATTGAAGAAAGTGTGGCAGAAAAAATACGTGAAGAAGTAATGACTGAACCTCCCCAAATTTGGTGAAGGATATAGATTTACAGATACAAGATAAACAGCAAATGACAGAAAGGACAAAGGTAAAACCAAACCTGGAAAAAAAAATGTTTTTAATCCACAACTGCACACATCATAAACTGCTAAAAACCAAAGGTGTCTATCTTCTAATAAAACAACTGCTGGAGAAAAAAATATCTTGAAAGCTACAAAAGAAAAATTACACATTTATCTATGGAGAAGTAAAGATTTGAATGACATGAATTTTTCATCATAACCTAAGGAGAGAAGAATTCAGTGAAAACATATTTTTAACATGTTGAAAGAAGAGATCTGTCAAGCCAGAATTCTCTATCCAGTAGAAAGATTCTGAAGGGATGAAGGTAAAAAATAAAGACATTTTCAAATAAAGAAAATTCATCTATAGCACACTTGCTCTACAAGATATGCTAAAGGAAGTTCCTCAAGTTGAAGAAAGATAATACCAGGAAAAAAGCTGAATTGTTGGGAAGGAAGAGCAAAACAAATGATAAACAGCTGGCTAATATAAAACACTGCTTTCTTGGCCTCTTAAATTCCTTGACAAACTTGTAACTTGTCCAACACAAAAATTATAATGTCATCTCATGTTTTGTTTTTTTCTTTTCTTTTCTTCCCAGTACTGGGAATTGAATATAGGGCTTCATGCTACTGAACTGCATCCCTACCTCAAGTTTTCAATATATATATAGATGTTTGACAGTAGCAAAAGGACTTATCCCACTGATCTTATGTATATACTAGTACAATACTAATTCTAAGTTAACCATAGAATATTAGGTATTTGTAGTATAACCCCTAAAGCATCCACTTTAAAAATATAAAGAAGGGCCGGGGATTTAGCTCAGTGGCGCTGCACCTGCCTTGCAAACACAAGGTCTTGAGTTCAATCCCCAGTACCAGGGGGATAAAAAATAAATAATAAAAATACAAAGAGCCAATCATGGTAGTACATGCCTATAATCCCAGTACTTGGGAAGCTGAAGCAAGAGGATCACCATGACTTTGAGGCCAGCCTGGGCCACATAGTGAGCTCAAGACAAGCCTGCATTACAAAGTGAGACCCTGTTTCAAAATAAAATGCAAAGAGAGTCAAAAAGCCAATAAAATTTTTAAATAGGACAGGAAAAGGAAAAGAGAAATAGTACTTAATCCAGTTCATATCGATAATTAAATGGCAGTCATTTAAACACCTCAAAAGACAGATTACTGACAAAGTAAGAACTTATATGATGCCTGTATGATGTACACTTTAAATATAATGAAACAAACAGCTTGAAAGAATGGAAGACAAAAAACTATGCTTTGCAAACAGCCTAAGAAGATTTAGGTGGCAATTTTAATATCAGAAAATAAATGTCAAAACATTTTGCTAGAGACAAAAAGCAACATAATAGAGAATTCACAAGGAAGATACAATTAACAAAAACAATGCAACAAAAATTGACAGGAGTTCTAAAACCTTAGTTGGGTATTTTAAGACCTTGCATGAGCTGTGTAAACAGCTAACAAAATTGGTCAAAACATAGATCTGAACAACACAATTTGCAACTGTGTTACAACTGCCTTTTTTAAGAATATACTTTTTTCAATGACTGAAGAATGTACATTCTTTTTAAGTGCACATGGTACAATAAACTGTATAGCTATAAAGCTCAATGAATTAAGATCAAGATAAAAGGGCATTCTAAGAATTATTAAACATTGCTGAGGAAATTTAGAGGAGATTTAAATAAATGGAGAAATACTCCACTTCTATGGATTTAAAGAGTCAATATTGTTAAGATGTAGTTAAGACTGTTAAGATGTAAGCTGGGCGTAATAGCTCACTCTGGGAGCCTGAGGCAGGAGGGTAGTGAGTTTGAGCCCAGCCTGGGCAATTTAGCAAAACCCTGACACTAAGCATAAACATTTTTTAAAAAGGAACTGAGGTTGTAGCTCAGTGCAAAGGCCCTGAGTTCAAATCCCAGTACCAAAAGGGAGGGGGTAAAAAAGATGCCGTTCTTCCCAGACTGATATATAAATTCAGCACACTGTTTATCAAAATTCCATCACCGTGTTTTAGAAATGGACAAGCTCACTGTAAAATTCATACAGAATATTAGAAATTCCATGTTTCTGAAAGCAAAAAACAAAGCTAGAGGACTGATACTTCCTAATTTTAAAACTTAAAATAGCTATCAATACAGTGATACTGGCATAAACAGATTATTAAATAAAATTCAGAGTCCAGAAATTAAGCATTATATTTATGGTCATATGAGTTTCAATAAACATGCCAGGGCAGTCCAACAGGGAAATGACCATTTTTTCAACAAATTGTGCTGGGATGACTGGATAGCCACATGCAGATAGGTGAACTTAGGCATTCACCTTACATACAGCAATTGCTGAAGTAACTGAAAAGGATCAAATGCCTAAATGTAAGAGCTAAAACTACAAAAACCTTAGGAGAAAAATTTCAAGACCAGAAGTTAAAGAATTCTTAAGTATTAATCAGCTTTTGATCATGATAATGAGATAACTAATACAGACAACATATGAAGAAAAAGTAGTTTATCTATCTCAGGGGTTTTGAAGGTTTAAAATTCAAATGGCATAGCCTAGACTCAGAGTCACCCCTTGGCTGCATAACCTCATGGCATTGATAGCAATGGTAGGACCACATACTACAGCATGTGAATGATTACATCTCAGAGTCAGAAGCAGACAGAGCTAAATGGGATATGGCTTGCTCCTTTAATAACCACCCTCCTTGAGAATTCAGGAGATTGCCTCAGAACCACCTTCCAAGATTGTGCCCAGTGACCTCTCACTAGGCCCTGCCTTTCTAAGTACTGTACTACCACCCTGAGGACCAAGTGTTCAATCACATGAACCTCTGGAGGAACAGTTACCCAAACCATAACGGTAGAATAGCAGTCTATAAAAGAAAGAATTGGTAGGCATTTTCAAAATGGTGTGCTCAAAAATATACCAATAAGGAGTTCGATCCCCAGTACCAAAAAAATATATAGATAGATATATAGATATATATATATATGCGCACACACGCACACCCATAAGAGGATGAAAAGGCAAGCACATACTAGGAAGAGCTATGCAAATCACTTATCTGATAAAGAGCTTGTATCCATAATATACAGTTCACACAATTCAGTGAGAAAGCAGGCAACCTAAGTAAAAAGTGGGCATAAGCTTCAGCAAAGAAGATATGTGAATGGCTAAACAGCACATAAGAAGTAGCCTCACTATAATGATGTAACATTTCATACCCACTAAAATGGTCATAACCCTAACCCTAAATTAGTCCACTGATTGGAATTAACATAGTTCTGGGTAGCACCACCCAAACGGCTATTAGCCTGGATGGAATATAAAGGGGCAGAAAGAAGGCAGGCTTGCTGCTCCTGCTCCCGCTCCTGCCGCTGCCACAGCTGCTTACTGCTGCTTGCTGCTTGCTGCTTGCTGCTGCTATTGCTGCAGCTGCTTACTGCTTCTCTGTCTCTTGCATGCTTGCCATGGACTATTTCTCCTGTGATGGCCCCCCTGCCATGCCACCCTGCCTTGGAGTCAGCTGACTATGGACTGAAACCTCTATGAGTTGTCAGCTGAAATAAACCTTTGCACCTTTTAAAACAAAATGGTCATAACTCAAAAGTCTGGGAATAATAACTACTGGTGAGGATGTGGAGAAATGGGAACCCTCATACATTGCTGGTGGGAATAAAATACAGTAAAGCACTTGGGAAAATAATTTTGCAGTTTCTTTGAATGAAAGGCAAAAGTTTAATACAGAGCCCAGCAGCATCTTGGTATCTAGCCAAGAGAAATAAAAATAATCTGCACAAGTTTTCATGCCAGCATTCTTAAAAAACAAGAAACCAGGGCTGAGGAGTTAGCTCAGTGGTGCCACTGCCTGCGTTGCAAGCACAAGGTCCCAAGTTCAGTCCCCAGTACCAAAAAAAAAACTAGAATCCAAATATTTTTCAACTGAACAATAGACAAAAGGTTGCATCTACACAAAATGGAATACTAGCAGTAAAAAGTAATGAAATACTGATAGGTGCTAAAATAAAACCAATGAACTTCAAAAAATGCTAAGTACAAAGGCCAAACATTGTATAAAATTCAATAATACAAAATATCCAAAGGAGGTTAATCTGTAGAAACAGTGGTTGCCTGGGGTTTGAGGGGTGGGGAATGGAGATTAACCATGAACAGATGTGAGAGATCTTACTAGGGTGATGAAAATGTTTTAAAGCAAGAAATGTTTTAAACCCAGGTAAATTAACTATAAAGTTATTGAATTATATACCTAAAGTGAGTGAGTTTATGGCATATAAATTACATCAATAAAGTTTCTAAAAAGTAAAGCATATTTTCTCACCAGAGTGGAATTCAATTAGAAATTTTTTTTTTTTTTTTTTTGTACTGGGGATCAAACTCAGGTCCTTGAGCTTGCGCAGCAGGCAGTGAAACCACTGAGCTAAATCCCTGGCCCTATTAGAAATTATTAATAAGGAAAAAAAAGAAATTATTAATAAGTCAAGAAAACAGACTTCCAAATAATTCATGAGCCTTAGATAAAATCATAAAGAAATTAGAATATCATTTGGGAAGGATGAATGAAAATGCAAAACATCAAAATTTGTGGGATTCAGCTTAGAGGTGCTTAGAGATGAACTTACAGCTTCAAATACTGTGTAGAAAGAAAAATTTTAAGTCAGGATTGATGGCTTACCATAAGAGGCTAGAAAAATAATAAGAACTAAGTAAATAGGAAGGAAATAATACAGGACAAAAATCAATAAAACTGAAAGTGAGACAGAATATTAATGAAACCAAAAGCTGATTCTTTAAAAAGAATGACAAAATTGACACACCCCTAGAGTGATCAAGAACACAAATCATGGTTCGATCCCCAGTACCAAAAAAAAACAAAAACAAATCATTAATACTAGAAAGACCCGCAGTTTGATGGTTCTACTTCGTACACTTAGTAAAATTATGTTAACCAAAATAATGAAAATCCTAGTTCTCATTTGAAGAAAAATGGATGTACTTTGAGATCAGATTGCTAAATGAAATAAATCAGACCCCAGTGTTAATTATCATGTGGTTCCTCTTACATGGGAAACCCAAAGTATAAATACAGAGAAAATTAAAAGATAGATGGAAATGGAGATAAAGTTTGTGGAAAAGGAACAGAGATCTGGGGATAAAGAGAAGATGGGAGGGTGGGGAAGGAACGAGGAAGTAAAAGGAATCAAGATGCAATACATACATATACTATTTCCCTGTGATGAATGTAGTATGTATTACAAACCTATACTAAAAAACCTAATTCTGAGAATTTTAAAGGAAAAACAACCTCAGTTTTTCCTACAGTTTGCTCACAACACAGATCATTCTGTGATCCTAAAATGTGAGAATTTCTCCCCATGAGCAAGTAGGCAGTCATTTCTGTAGCGGACGCATGCTGGTTGTCCTCTAATTTAGTTTAGTTCTAGCACACTGTTCCTGGAGATAGTCAGGTCCCATACATTAAAGACTTGTCCCATAAGATTGCCTTAGAAGCCAGCTGCAGGAAGTTTTATCCTTTATTTCTGACTGCCCAGCTATAAGTCTGGGTTCCCAGACTCTCTCCTTAGGTTTTATTAATTTGTTCCTGAGGCACACACAACTCAAAGAACTACTTAAATTTACCAGTTTCTTATAAAAGATCTTAAAAGGAATACAGATAAAGAGATGGAGGGCCAGGGATTTAGCTCAGTGGTTCCGCCGCCTGCCTCGCAAGTGCAAGGACCCAAGTTCAATCCCTGGTACCAAAAAAAAAAGAGATGTATAGGCTTGAGGTATACAGGGAGAGCTGTAGAACTTCCATGCTTTCTGCTGCTTTCCCCACCACCTTTCCCACTCCATGTGTTCAGCTGTCCAGAAGCATTCCGAGCCTTGTCGTTTGGGTTTATGGAGATTTCATTAAATAGTCCTTGTTGAAGCATGGGGAACCACATAGAAATGTGATTAGACAAGAAGGGTATGATCTAATGTTAACAGGAAACCCAGCAAGGCCTGTGCAGATTCTTCTTGGCCTCTCTCTTCAGCATATTCTTCCTCCCAGGTATGAGGCACATTCCCTCAATCAGAAGCCTTATGTTCTACTGTCAGACCAGGTAGTTCAGAGAATTCCTTTCTGTCCAGCTCCAAGACGGCAGGATTAGAGGATGTTTTTTGTTTCTGTGACCCACCTTGGGGGAGGGAAATTAGTTTCTATAGCCTGCCTTTCAGAAAAAAAGTAGCAGATATAAGAGCAGGAAAGGGTCAGAGAAATTTTGCTTTTTGAGACCTAAAGCTCCCCAGCATTGTTATGGAAGACCATTTTTCACTTTTATCACTCTAAAGGTGTGCTGAAATAAGAAGGGCTGTGGACATTATGGACCAAAAACCATGAAGGAAAACTGAAAAAACTCTATCACCATAGCACACTAGTCCAGTAAAAAACCCACTGAAAGTACTAAATAACTGGTATATTGTTATAAGTAAGGAAACTTCTAGTCTCATTAAATTTTTACTGTCTCCCAATGTAAAATCTTTTTAAAATCTCCTTAAGCCTGCATAATCTATAGTTAGAAAAATTTATTCCACTTTTTATGCATGTAGCTCTTTTTTTGAAAGGAATAGCAACAAGACCTCTAGTTCAAGATGTTAAAATACACATTTATCTCCCCTCCTCAAAATTCCATTAACCTGACAGAAAAATATGGGAATATAAATCCATTATAGTGATGAGAATAGAAAAGCATGCCATCAGTACGTCAGACATTCTCAGACATTTCTGAAAATTAGCCGGTGAGGTTAGATTAAAGGAGACACCTAAAGATAGAAAGGAGAGACTCCATAATCATGGGGTAGCCAGGCATGGTGGGGTACCCCTATAATCCCCGCACTTGGGAGGCTGAGCCAGGAGGATTGCCATGAGTTCAAAACCAATGTGGGCTACATAGTGAGTTCAGGGCCAGCCTAAACTACATAAGGAGACCTTGTCTTAAAAAAGAAAGTCACAGACTAGCCACCATGATGAAAGCTGCTTACTTGTGAAGCCCAGATGAACAAGCCAAGATGTAATTAGCATGGTAAAGTCTACATTAAGTCCTGACTTGGGAATGAGTCCCATTCCAGGAGACCATTTGTAAATTGAATTCATTCTAAGTCTAACAAAGTGAGCCTTATATCCCTTTGACACAAACATACAATCTAAAGCATTAAAAAACCAAACACAGGGCCGGGGATTTAGCTCAGTGGTGCTGCACCTACCTCGCAAGCACAAGGTCCTGAGTTCGATCTATGGTACCAAAATAAAAACCAAACACAAATACCATAAATAAACTTTATTTTTACAGTTAATTTTAAATGGTACAGTACAGTACAACTATAAATAAACTTTTTACTTTTACATTTTCCTTTAAGGAGTGTTATAGTATTTTTACTTTTCTTTCCATGGTTATTACTTTACACTTGGTAGCAGTCCCCTCCACATCACCACTGTTTTTCCTCTTGCTTCCGTGCATCGTAGGCTCTGATTGAGCACTGTACTATTGTACACTGTCACAGTGTACAGTAAACACACAGCAGCACAACTCTGACAATGTCCGGCAGACACATGAACTACTCGCACAATTTGTTCACAACTACAAGCGTTCGTAATGCGAGGTCATTTGTGTCTGTGAAAGTTCACAACTCAAATATTCAAAAGTCTGGGACTTAATGTATTTAAGATATAGTCAGGATGGATGTTTTTCTTCTTATAGAAGTAGTTACTTAAATTGGCTTTAGAAAAAAAGGATGTCCCGCCTCAAAAAATCTGAAAATACCACATCATGGGTCTAAGGATGAAGGAGAGTATTATGGCTTTGTGTCTAAATGTCCCCCCAAAGCTTCATGCAGTCATAGGTGAGGCTTTTTCAGAGGTGGCCAAATCTAGAATGTGTTTGATTCATGATGCAAAGCTAGGATTAAGGGTGGGTGGTTACTAAATCTGTCCACTGATTGGTTTGGCACTACCCTAATCTCAGTAGCCTGAATGCAATATAAGGGACAGAGGCTTGTCTTTGTCCCTTGTTTGCTTGCTTTGCTACCTTCTGCCCACTATGAACTTTTTCCTCTGTAATGCCTGTCTGCCATGGGACCCTGCCTTGGAGCCAGCCAGTTATGGACTGAAACCTGTATAAACTGTAAGCTAAATAAACCTTTTCCCTTTTAACTTTGGGGGTCAGGTATTTTGTCTCAGCAATGAGAGAAAAGTAAGACAGAGATTCTAAGTACAGGCATTGACATGAAGAGAAGCCACACAGAGCTCAAAGTAATTTCACAATCCTACAAGCAACCCAGAACTTTTTTTTTTAAGGAAAGTCTGATTCTATCTAAAATACACTGAAGTACCCACCAACCAAAGTAAAATCTTTCTTCCTGTGACTGTCCTATAAATTCTCTTCTTACACCCCAAAGACTGCCCTACTTGCAAACATGCCCATTTGCAGTCAGTTCCACCACTCAAGAGGGTTGTTATTGAAATAGATTTTTACAACTTCTGAGTCTGTTTACAACTGCTGAGTATGTTTATCATCTTAGTCTTTCATTACTAACTATGTATGGACATTTTTATTAACATGTAAGAAGGACTTAATAAAAATTTATGCCCACCCTAACTTAAAAACGTTTTCAACTGATAAGAACAGATACTATACTTGATCTTAGCCAAAAGGCTGAGAAGTGATTAAAAACGTTTTTAGAAAGCTGGGATAGGAAACTTAAATTAGCTTTATAGAGTATTTAAAAACTATTAAATACTATACTTGAGGGTGAAACCTTGTAATCATTTCTTTTAACCTCAATATCAAGGTAAGGAACATCTGTGCCATTCAACAGTATTCTGGATTTGCTAACAGTGCCAGAAGACAAAAGGAATGAGAGAGAAAAAACACTGCAAAAGAATTAATAAAATAAAATTGCAAAAGTATTCACATATGTGAGATTTTGTGCTACCACTGAAAAACTGAACCAGTTAAATGGCAAGAAACAAGATAAACATTTTTAAAATAGCTTCCTTATATTTGACAATAGCCAATTAGAAAAATGACAAAATTTTAAAAGAAAAATGGTAATTCACCATAATACAAACCTAAAGTATCTAGAAGCAAAACCAATATGAAATGGTATCTGCATGAGTAGAACTATTAAGACTTTACTGAGGGATATAATGTATTGATGGATTCAACATTGTAATGATACAAGTTTTTCTAAAATTAGTCAAGGTAGTCCAGTTAAAATTTTTTTAAAAGAGGAAATGATCAAACCAAATACCAATGTGACTGATGAGCCATAGTTCACTGGTCAGAATCAACCTAGATCAGGAGAAAGTCTTGAAAAACAAAAATGTGGGACTACTCACCCAAATATTAAACCTGAAACGGGGCAGGGATTTAACTTAGTGGCACCACGCTTCTTGCCTCACAAGCTCAAGGCCCTGAGTTTGATCCCCACTACCAAAAAAAAAACACCCCTGAAACTATAATTAAAAATGTTAGTTAATGCAAAATGAGATAGACTAGTATAATGGAAGAGAGTCCAGAAACAAGACTATGTGTACATACAATGAAATATGAAAAGACAACATTTCAAATCAGTGAGCAACAAGAGAATATTAAACATATTGGGGTGATTAGCTATCTTTTTGGGGAGATGTTATAATCCTTTCCACATTAAAAAAGCCCTAGATGGATTACATATTTAGATGCAAAATAAGAAAAGATACTAAAAAGATTTTCTTGTTGTCATTTTGGAATAAAGAAAAGATACCCTGGAACCCATAAAAGTTGAAAATATTTGCCTATGTAAAAATATTAAAGCAATATGTGATTAAAAGTAATAATGCACACATACGGGTAGCAAAAATAATGTCACCTGTGCAGTGGAATTACTTGTGTATATTAAATGATCTGTCATATGAAAAAATTATTATTTACCAGATTTTCTTATATATTCTTAGCATAGCCAGAAAAATATTTAGTGTTCTCAAAAATGAAAACTAATGTATCTTTGAAACCTATGTTATTATGGAAAAGAATAAAACATAATTCTAATATCATCTTGGATAGGGATTATGGGGAGGAAGATTAGCAGTAAATAGATATTAAAAGTCAGCAAGGGGCAGGGTATTTAGCTCAGTGGTTCCGCTGCCTGCTCTCTAAGCGCAAGGACCCGAGTTCGATCCCTGGTGCCAAAAAAAAAAAAGTCAGCATGGTTGCCTTACGAATAGACTTGCTGGGAATAAAAATTATTTCTTAAAAATTTCTCTCCAAGCTGGGCATGGTGGCTCATGCCTGTAATCCCAGCACTCGAGATGGTGAGGCAGGAGGATCCCAGTGAGTTTGAGGACAGCCTGGAACACATAGTGAGTTTGAGGCCAGCCTGAACTACATAGCGAGACACTGTCTCAAAAAATCGAGAAAAAAAAAATTGCTCTCCAGCATGTTTACTCAAATTAGTTTACCTTTATGAGGTTGGGTTTTTTCCTCCAGAAGTTGTAGTGTTGATTAATTGATCATCTGAGTGGTTAGGTAGTTGGTATTTTTCCTACCATAGAAGTAACTTTTTAAATAACTAACTTTAAATGTGAAGGAAATTAAGCTTATAATTATGTTCTTAGGATCAAAGTTCTGATCGTACCAGTCTTTCTTCAGTGGGAGCCCAGGATTCTGAATCTACCTCTTTGACAGATGAAGACGCCTGCCATGAGTTGGAAGGAGCCACTTCCTCCCAAGAGAGCAGTGCCACTTCCGGGACCAAGGGAATTGATCTCAGCCGGACCAGCCTGGAAAGTTCTGCCTCCTTAGAAGGTTTGTCCAAACAGTTCTATCTTATTGCATTTGATTTGTAGTACTACTTTTTTATGATTTTACTTTATTTTTCAATTTTGTAAAAGATTTGTATAACTCAAAAACAACTCCCAATAAAAGTGTTTTCAAAGAAGTCTAGCTTCTATCCCCACCCCACCCCCCATACTGTTTTCTTCCTGTCCCTAGAGGAAATTATTTTTACTAAGTTTTGTTTGATCCTTTCGTTGTTTTTTTTTTAATGTAGTATTGGTACTTCTATATATACTTTTTACTTCCCTCTCTCCTTACTCAAAAGGTAACATACTACAAATCTCTTCTCACCCGTTGCTTTTTTCTCTTAACAGTGTATCCTTAAGAATTTTTATCACATAGCAGTGTCCCTCATTCATTTCTGTTGCTGCACAGCTCATCATGTGTGGTTGCATCATAGTTCACCTTAACCACTTCCCTATTGATAGGCATAAAGCTTTTAGTCTTTGAAATGCTATAGTACATATGTCATATTTTTACCAGTATTCTTTAGAAGTTATTTCAGAATTGATATTTCTAAGTTCCCTCCTATAAGGGTGTACTATTTTGCATTTCAACAGTATGTGAGAATACCTTTTTCCCCAGAGCCTTGTGAACAAAATACACTGGCAGACTTCTGAATTTTTGCCTTGAGTTAGGTAAAGAATGTACTTCACTTTATTTTTTGTTTATATTTCTCTTATACAAATGAAATTGAGAATCTAGTGTTTAACATGTTTTCCTGTTACATTTCTTGTGAACTGAGCATTTATATCACTTCTTTTTACATTGAAAAAATTTCTTTCATTATTGTTTTTTCTAAATTACCTTTAATATTTTATATAACAGATTGACATCAGAAAAACTATGGAATTGAAAGATTCTCATATCCTTTCTTATCAGTTTTAATGGTTTTGCTGTTTGTGTTTTAATAATGAACAGGATCCCTCTCAAAGTTTGCCTTATCTGGGAAATCAGAAGTGCTATCTTCTCTGAACACGAGTAATGCAAATATCTTCCAGAACTATGCAATGGAGGTACAGTTTTACTCAAAAGAGGATCTTTATGTGCTACTTTATAAAATGTACCCTTAAGTACTGATGGTCCCTGGTACAGTAATAAGAAATAGGTAGCATCTGAAATATCAGCATCTACATCACCTGAGAATAAAGTTAAAATCTGGCTTTTGGGCCGCTGTGTTGGATCTTGCATGGTAACCCACCTTCATGCTCTGGGCTTCTTTTCCTACTTTTACTTGGCCCAAACTTGCTTGGGTGGGGCCTGTTTCTTTTCCTACCTTTAATAAAACCTTTCTACCATTAAACATTTTCTATCCAGCTTTTGGATATCTATTATTTCAGATTATTGAAGTCATACTACTTTATTAGGTCAGTTGCAGGCTTACTTTGAGATTTACCGACGTACAGAATGTTTTCATTTTCAGCATTTGTGTTCATCATTCTTTGTTATATGGGTATTCTCTTTGAATGTTTATTTCACATCATAAAGACAAGCACTTTTGCTATGCAAGCAAACTTTTTGATAAAGGTTCAGAAAGTAGTTTCAGCATTTCATTGTCAACTTCTTCATTGTGTTTTTTTATTCTCATGTCAGTTTAATGTAGATCTCTGCTGGGTAAGCTTCTGCATCCCCTTTTCTTGGAATGAAAAGTCATACTTTTATAATTTTAAAAATTTCCCTAATTTTCCTGTGAAAATTGCTTCCAGCAATATTTGTGAGTATAGTCACTGTTTCACACCAATTTATATAAATAAATCTGCATACAGCTGGAAAACAGATGATGAGCACTGATGTTGCTGTTTATAAAGTTCTTGTGACTTCAGGAATTTCTGTATTTTATTAATGTAATGATAGCATTCACAGTTATCCACAGCAGTGCCTCTCAGCCTAGTTACAGTGACAGGCTAGGCCTATTTTTGATCAATTTCTAATCTGATACTCCTGCAAAATATGTTACTTACGCACTGAAACATCACAGCAGTGTTAAATTACTTTACAGATTTCTAAATCCTGTCATTTGCTTTCGTATCACAAACCAATAAAAGTTTGTGGATCAGAACTGGTCTGCTGACCACACTTTGGTTCGGAGTATTAACAAATTTAATGCGTAAGTTTGCTTTTCTGTGACTAGAACCAGAGTAGATTTTATAGTACTGCAGTTATAATAGAAAATACTCACTAAATGCAAACTTTCCTTTCAAGCAAAAGTTTTGGAATAGATTTAGCTGAAATAGTTGAAGATGAGTATGGCATACAATGCAATGGATGTTGTCCAATTTTTGTTTGTAATGTCTGAATCCTTCTGAGTGTTAATTTTCCAATAGAAAATTGAAATCGTTTTTAACTCAAGATATGCCCTCACCGGTTTGCTTTGTAAAGTACTATCTTCTCCCTCAGGTTCTCATTTCAAGTTGTTCTCGGTGTAGAACTTGTGATTGTCTTGTTCATGATGAGGAAATCATGGCTGGCTGGACAGCAGATGACTCAAACCTCAATACCACATGCCCATTCTGTGGCAATCTTTTCTTACCCCTTCTGAATATTGAAATTAGAGATTTGAGACGACCTGGAAGGTAATGGTGTATTTTTCCCATTATGATTAAGGATCATGTCTCCTAGAATATTTCCTTTCTCAGAAAACTCCTTTGATTCACATTCCAGATATTTTTTGAAGTCAAGCCCATCAACAGAAAATATGCACTTTCCATCCTCCTTTTCAAGTCAGACGAAGCACTCTTGTATTTCAACGTCTGCCTCTGGACTTGACGTATCTGCTCTCTCTGTTCAAGGGAATTTTGATCTAAATAGGTAGGTATGATTATGGGGAGTTATATTTTTATTTTTTTCATTGTTACTTTTTTTAAGACAGGGCCTTGCTATGTTGCCCAGATCTTGAATTCCTGAGGCCTTCTGCCTCAGCCTCCTGAGTGCTGGGATTACAAGCATGCCCCATACCCAGCTGGGGACTATATTTTAACATTATTCTGCATGTTTTATATGTTTACATATGTTTTAGATGTATAACAGAAAAATTGGCTGAGCATTTCAAGGCTTAAGTTTCTTTGAAATGTACATTTATAATCTTAAAGTCTTACTCCTAATTAAACAAATATTAAAATTCTCCAATAGCCTAAATTTTAAATATATATAGTTATTTATATGCTATGCTTTATGAATCTCCAGAGTTTAGCCAGGTGGGATGGTGCATGCCCGTGATCCCTTCACTTGGGAGGCCGAGGTAGGAAGATCACAAGTTCAAGACCAGTCTGGACCACATAGCAAGACCTTGTTTTAAACAACAAACACTATAGAGTTTAACTTATATGCATATATGATATTGTTTACTCATCATTTAAAGATAAAAACTCTGTAGCATGCTGGAAGTTTATAATGATCATCTTTCTTATCACCATCTCTTCAGAAGTTAAGTCAATACTGATTTCTGCTTTGTAATATTTAACTTTCTGTGTAGAAATAATATATGAAAATATTTCTCCATATTTCAGCTAAATTTATTTAGTAAGCCTGATATAAGTAATCTTTACTTAAATGCAGAAGTGCCAAAAATGTGTAGATAGCTGGACAGGCGAAGCAATTTTGGTAGCTGCACATGCCAAAAAAAAAGCCTATACAGTGTTGGCAGCCAAACATGACCTATTTGATCTTAGGTGCTTACACAGTAAAACCAAAAGCCTGTGTGTGCACCTTCTTTCATCATAGATCTGTTCTGACTCCTGAGGGATTATGTGTCCATCTTCTGTACTTTGTATCCCCAGGGGCCAGTGTGCTTCCTGCTGTATAAAAGCCATCACTGTTTTGAATAGATGAATGAATACTGAGTAAAGTTCACTGGATAAAAAGGAAAATTGGCATGACTACTCTACTACCTAAAAACACATCCTATTTCCTAACAGAAGCCTGAGAAACATGTTTTCTTTATTTGCTATGTCCTGTTAGAATTCTAAAGAAAATAATATGGTTCTTCTATATGAAATAAAGTAAATCTGGACACTAATAACCTTTTTTTTTTCAATCCTCAAGCAAATCTAAACTACAAGAAAATTCCTGTGCCCGAAGTATTCAGATCCCTGCTAATAGATCAAAAACAGCTATGTCAAAATGTCCAATATTTCCAATGGCCAGGAGTATTAGTACTTATGGCCCCTTGGACAAAGAAGATAATGGTGGACAGAAGCTCATTCCTACAGGCAGCCTGCCAGCTAGTTTACAAGGAGCCACTGTATGTTTTTTGGTGTTTTTATAATTTGGAAATCAATCATTTAAATATGACTTTGTTCCCTGTGTCTTAAATTTATTAGCTTCAATTTTATTATTGTTATAAAGAGTCTTATCCCATGATATAATTGTGTTACCTTTCTACTTATATGGAGATTGTTGACAGAAAAATTTTTATGAAGTTTAGTATGATCATTCTTCTGTTATTTATGGTTTTTATTTATTCAATAGGATTCTTTGGGATTAGAATGGCACCTTCCAAGTCCAGATCCTGTCACTGTTCCGTATCTTAGTCCATTAGTAGTATGGAAGGAACTTGAGAGCTTATTGGAAAATGAAGGTGATCATGCAATAACGGTGGCAGACTTTGTGGACCATCATCCAATTGTTTTTTGGAACCTGGTGTGGTATTTCAGACGTCTTGACTTGCCCAGTAACTTACCTGGATTGATTCTTTCTTCTGAGCATTGTAACAAGTATTCAAAGGTATGAGAGTAAAATTAAAAGCAGTGCTCCTATCACCACCATGATGTTTGTGTATTCCTAATAATACAAACTTTTGTGCTTTTTTAATAACCATTTAACCATTGGACATGTAGAATTGTCTTAGTTGCACTTACAAATAATTTTTTCGGGCTGGGGATTTAGCTCAGTGGTTCTGCCTCCTGCCTTCCAAGCAGAAGGACCCGAGTTCGATCCCAGGTACCAAAAAAAAAAACCAAATAATTTTTTCCTTTTTTGTACCAGGGATCGAACTCAGGACCTTGTGCTTGCAGGGAAGGCAGCGAAACCACTAGCTAAATCCCCGACCCTAAATAATTTTTCCTTTTTTTTTCTTTTCCATTAAGTTTATTGGTACATTTTAGGTATAAAATATAGTTACAGTCATCATTGGGATCTTGTACCTTTACATAACATATTTTGGTTATTATTTTTTCCCCATTTCCCTGCCTTCCCATCACCCCCACCACCCTTCCCTATTTACAAAGACTGTTTCCATTTTTTTTCCTTTTCTCATATTTTTTCTTTTCCCTTCTGTCCTTTCCCCTACCCCTCCCACATCCCCTACTCCTTTAGACCTTTTCTTCCTATTACACAATATCAGTTATACATTTTTAAAAACTTACAATATGAAGATTTAGAGGACATTACCACAAATTTTACAGAATTTAAAAGGATATAGAAAGCATATTACAAAAATCTTTTTTGAAATAAATTTGACAACTTCTGTGAAGTACCTTGGAAGACAAATTAATGAAACTGGCTCTGGAAGAAATATAGAATTTGAATAGCACCTATTAAAGAAAGTATATTCTTAGCTTGAAAACCTACCTATATGAGAACAACAGACTCATACACATTTTAACTGATAAATTATATAAAACATTTAAAGCAGAAAAAAGGAACACGTCTTCCCTCATTTTAGGAAATCAACATTGTGCTAATACTAATACTGGATAAAGACAATAGAAGAGAAAAGTATGAACATAAATAAAAATTTGTTTAACAAAACAAACTATTAGTCAGATCTGGCAGTATGTAGAAAGTGGTTTTATTATAGGGATGGCAGTGTTGATTCAGCTTTGGAAGCTCCACCCCCATATGTCATCATTTTAACAGAGGAAAGGAAAAAGCCATATGATCCTGTCACTAGTTGGAGAAAACGTATTGGACTAAATTCTACAGCTATTCATGGTAAAAGCTATCAGGAAACTAGAAGTAGAACAGAACCTTCTCAACAGATAAAAGACATGTACTCCATACTTCCAGCAAAAACACCTAATATGAATGGAAAAGATACAATGCTTTCTCCCTAAGGTGGGGAACAAGGGAAGATATGCCTACTCTTCATCTGTCCATTAAACTCTGAAACATAGCCCCAAACCAAAATAGTTTGGCAATAAAAATAAATACCATAGGATTGGTAAGGTAGAAGCAAAATGTTTATATGTAGATGAAATGATCATCTACAAAGAAAATACTAAGAAATCTCTAGGAGCTCCTAGAACTTGTATTTGAATTTAGCAGCATTAGAAAACACAAGGTATATATAAAAATTCAGGTCTGTGTATACTTGCTATAAATGAAGAATTGTATATTGAAATTTAAAAGTTATGTAGGAGTACAAAGGACCTAGAAAAGTAAAAAAACAAAAAACAAATGAAAAAACCAGTGTTCGAAGACATTTATTACCTAATTTTAAGACTTCCTCTAAAGCTGCAGTAATCAAGGCAATGTTGGCGTAAGGAAAGATCAATGGAATAAAACAATCTAGAAATAGAACCACACATAGTCTACTGATTTTTGAAAGATTTAACATTAACATTAACATTGTATAGAACATAAACTCAACTCAAGAGCAGAGGAAAAGATAATGTTTTCAACAAATGGTACTAGAACCTCTGGTATCCGTATATAAAAAATTAACCTCAACCCTTTATTTCCGTACATAAAAATAACTTGAAAGGATCTATGAACCTAAATATGAAAGACTAAAACTATAAAACTTTAAGAAGAAATTATAAGGGAAAATGTTCATGAATTCAGGGTAGGCAAGAATTTCCTAGGACACAAAAAACATGATGTATAAAAGAAAAAAATTGATAAATGAGATGCCATCAAAATTTAGAACTTTAAAAGACATTGTTAAGAAAATGAAAAGTAGTCCTTAACCAGAACATATTTATAATACATATAACCTATGAGCAGAATATATAAAGAACTCTTACAGGTCATTAATAGACAACCCAATTAAAATAGACACAAGAAGATGATAAATAGCCAGTACAGCACAAGGAAAGGTATGCAACAATAGAATCAGAAAAATACTAAGCAGTACAATAACAAGATTGTATTATACACTCATTAGGGAGATTAAGTTAAAAGTTTTAAAAGAACAAATGTCAGCTTAGGTGTGAACCAGTTAGAACCTTCTAATACTGCTAATGTGAATGTAAAATGATAAAACCATTTTGGAAAACAATATAGAAATTTCTTGTCTTATTGTTAAGAACCAACAGTTCTGTTCTAAGTTTTTACTTAAGAGAAATGAAAACACATGTTCACAATAGATTTGTACATACAAGTTGACTGTCCCTTATCTGAAATTCTTGGGACCAGAAATGTTTCAGATTTTGGGTTGAAATCCACTTGATAAAGAGGATAACTACTCCTGCTTTTTTTTTCCGGTTCCTGTCGCATGAAGTATTATTTTCCACCCTTTAACTTTCAGTCTATGAGTTTCTTTTTGAATTAAGTGTGTTTCTTGTATGCAACATATTGTTGGATCTTGCTTCTTGACCCATTCTGCCATTCTATTTCTTTTGATTGGTGAATTGAGACCATTAACATTGATGGTTATAACCGATACAGAATGACTTATCATTGTCATGACGTTTTGTTTTTGCTGGATTCTCCCCCTTTGTGTTTAATTTCTTGTTTCACCCAACAGATTCATTCTGCTGGGCTTCCTAGGTTGTGATCCTCATTGTCTTTTCCTAGGGAATTGTCTAAAATTTTTTGGAGTGCTGGTTTGGTATTCTTGAAGTTCCTAAGGTGCTCTTTGTTGTGAAAGTATCTTATTTCTCCATCAATTTTGAAAGATAGTTTTGCAGGGTACATCAGTCTGGGTTGTTTTCCTTTAGGGCTTGAAATTCACCACTCCAAGCTCTTCTTGCCTTGAGGGTTTGTGTTGAGAAGTCTGCTGTGAGTCTGATGGGCTTTCCTTTGTATGTGATTTGTTTCTTTTCTCTCACTGCTTGTAGAATTTTATTCTTCAGTTGGATTTCTGGAATCCTAACTATTATATGCCTATGTGTAGAGTTTTTTTAATCA
>NW_004624781.1:6920666-6964614 GCF_000247695.1 Heterocephalus glaber
TTTTCCAGATCCTCTTTTGTTGCCAGTTCAGGGAGTCCAGGTAGTTGAGTGTCAGATTGTTCCATCTCATTTCCCTTTGGGGTTGCCTTAGGTGATCTGGAAGTCTGGTTTTGAGACTTGTTTACATGTCTCTCATTTCAACAGGTGCAGCCTGCAGTGCCTTTGTTGAAGCAACTTTTTGCTCCCCCAGTGGTCTTCAATTCTCAGCAAGCCACAGAGCTGCCTTTTCTCTGCTGCTCACCAGTACACTAATACCTGGGTTCAGAAAGGTGGCCTTCTGGATCCCTGAGCTGACCTGTTGTCTAGGTGGGCTTCTGGCTGGGGCCTGTGCACACTTGGGATAGTATCTAGATGTTCCACTGGCTAGGGCCCCTGTGTAGCTGTTTTCTGGGAGGGCCTTTGGCTGGGGGCTGTTCACCTCACTTCCTGTTGTGTAAGCTTCTGGCTAGGGTCTCACGCACTTACTGATGGTATTGGGGCGAACCTCTGGCTGTTGCTTGTGTGCCTGTGCAGCTCTTCTCCAGGTGGGCCCTTGGCTTAGGCCAGTGTGCCCCAGCCTCTGGGGTCAGGGTGGAGCCCTGGCTGGGATCTGCTTGCAGCTGTGCTGCTTTGGTCCAAACTGCTGCTCCCCCAACTAAGGTGGTCTGATGTCCCTTTATTGCAGAGATTTTCTTCACTTTTCCAGTGAGCTTTAATTTTCATCAACGGGCCTCAGAGAGGCCCTCTTTCTGTTGTTCACTTCTACTCTATCTTCTCAAGCTCAGAACATGTCCTTTATGACCCCTGCAACTCTGCAGTGTGGATCCAGGTAATGGCTCGGCACAGACAGAAGTGGGGAGTGCTGGTGCCCACACGGCTCACCTCTTTGGTACTCTGGGGCAGTGGTACAGTGGCCCCAATAATTTTTTTATTCTAGTTTAACTGTAACATAGTCATGTTTTTGAGCTGCCCTCTAAACTTTACAGAAAACATTCTTGTATTTTTGTTACCACTTCAGGAATAAACTGGAAGTGACTCTTATGAGAAGGCTTTGTGCATTAACCTCAACCTTATTCCAACCTTCAAAACATAAGACTGATGCTTTTAGGAGGATGAATGTAGTTCATTCTGCAAGCATGTAGTACCAGTCTCTTTATTCTCTCACTCTGAATTGTTGATTAGCATCCAGTTAATTAGTTTGTTATGTGTACATTTTCTTCTTTATTTATATTTGTGGTGCTAGGGATCAACCCCAGGATTCCACTCATGCAAGGCAAGTGCTCTTCCACTGAGCTACAGCACCACCCTCCTTATGTGTCTTTTATATGCTGTCACCACCATTAAAGTACAGTTTCTAAGTTCAGGAACTTTGCTTTCTCTCTTCTTGTACTTCATGTCTGTGACTGTGCAGGTACTTTTGATTTTCAGTACATCTTAAATGGATGACAAAAACGTAACTCGGTCATAGTTATCTGGGCAAGGGTCTTGGGCTGATAAAGAATGGGACTCCTTGGACTGAGGATACAGCTAAGTGGTAAAGCGCTTGCTTAGCATGCACAGTGTCCTGGCTTCAGTTCTTTGTGGGGGGGGGGGGTACCATGGATCCAACTTGGGACCTTGCACTTGTGAGGCAGGCGGTGGAACCACTGAGCAAAATCCCCAGCCCCCCTGGCTTCAGTTCTTGAATCCACCTTTGTTTTTGTTTTTGGTACTAGGGATCAAACTCTCGGGTCCTTGCACTTGCAAGGCAGGTGGCGGAACCACTGAGCTAAATCCCCAGCCCTCTTGAATGCATCTTTCTGTGGGCTCTGTTTCATGATCAGGGACAAGAAGAGCCCTTCATGGAATCCCTTTTCACTCATTTCAAGTATTGTGTTAAATCTACTCCTTTAGAGATCATTGGGTTCTCAACTTAGCCCATCTTTCTTTAGTAGATGTCAGAAGCATACACATGAGTCATTTTCTGTTCTCTTTGCTCTCCTTCACACGTATATCCTTCTAGACAATTATAAAGGTTTTTTAAAATATTCACAAAAATCATGTAAGGATCATTAATTAATGTTTTGTTCTATAACATAGATTCCCCGCCACTGTATGTCTGAAGATAGCAAATATGTTTTAATACAAATGTTATGGGACAATATGAAATTACATCAGGATCCAGGGCAGCCTCTGTACATCCTCTGGAATGCCCACAGTAAGTGTTGTCATAGAATGCTAACTTCATTCATTCATTGCAAGAGTAATCTCGACTTGCTTTAAATAGCCTAAAATTATATATATATATATATCTGACTTGTATTTCCCTATACTACTTTTTTCTTACAGGTCAAAATCGTACTCTTTTGTTTGAGAGTGAGTGTTAAGTTTTACTTTTTTAGTGCTACCTTCTGTGGAGATCAATTTTTTTTTTTTTGGTGGCTTTGTTTTGTTTTTGTTCTTGAGTCATGTTTTCATGCTGGAGGGCTTATGTTTTGTACAGTTCAGCTTTCAGCACATTGCTTGTCCCAGTTTCTTTTTACTTATTTTTTATTTGTTTACATCCATGGCTGCTAATGTAGAGTTTCCTTCAGGGGGTGTATTAAGGGAAAATATTTTTGATTACTGTGTATTTGCGGTCACAGAAAGCTTTAGGCCTATTTTTGTCATCTTTTGTCTTTTTCCTTTTTTGCTTTTTTCAATCATAGATTTCTATTTCTTTATCTATTGTCTTTAATTTATTTTTATTGCTCTGTAACTTTAACAGCTGTCAATGCTGTTTAATTTTTCTTCTTTTTACATAGACCATTTCATTCATCTGCTCTTTTCTTCTTTTACAGCTCAGAAGTATCCAATGGTGCATTTATTGCAAAAAAAAGATAACTCATTTAACCAGGAACTATTGAAAAGTATGGTAAAAAGCATTAAAATGAATGATGTTTATGGACCAATGAGTCAGATTTTAGAGACACTGAGTAAATGTCCACATTTTAAAAGACAAAGGTAAGTCATTCTCTTAAATGAACTTAGTGTTCCTGTAAGCAGGTGCATCTTGTTTGCTTAGTTCTTTTTAGAATGTTTCATGCTTGTGTTACAAAACTTCTTATACAGAACATATAAACTATGTGGATACTAATATTTTCTCTATGCCTTTTCCCCCCAGGAGTTTATACAGAGAAATACTGTTTCTTTCACTTGTGGCACTGGGAAGAGAAAATATTGATATAGGTAACTCAGCATAATAAATAATGTATGATATTTGTATAGCATAGTGTAGTTTTTAAAGTGTTTTATATCATTAGGTTTATTGTACTAATATTAAATTATATTAGTTTACCACAAAAATTATTTAGTTTTTTAATGTAATGTAAAAGATACTTTGATGCTTTTGATCATGGTAGTAGTAATAATGATAAATAATAAAAATTAGTATTTTTAGTGCTTCACACAGTAGCAAGCCTTTTACATTTATTATTACATATAATTCTCCTGCAAATCCTATGAGCATGGGGTCTAGTATTTTTTTATATTATAGAGGATACTGCGAGTCTGAAAGATTAAGTAACTTAATCTCTGGTTGTACAGTAAATAAAGAGCTGTATTTTAATCAAGGAGTCTTGGAGTCTTAATTTTCAATCCCATGCTTTAAACAATGTGTTATATCACTAATAACATTGAGCTTTCTCAGAATGAATATAAGGCAGCTAAATTATAGGAATTCCCAGACTTTTGTTGGTCAGCTCCTTCTGCCAGTTAATGTGCTTAGCCTCTTTTTTGTTGTTGTCATTTTGAGACAGAGGTTTGCTATGTTTCACAGGCTGGTCTTGAACTCTTGGGCTTAAGTGGTCCATCTGCCTCAGCCTCCCAAATAGTTGGAACTACAGGTGTACACTACTGCATCAAGTTAGCTTGACCTCTTTTAGATTTCTACTTACAAGTTCTAAGAAAAAGTAGAAATAACCTCTGATAGGCAAAAAGAAGAAAATCAGTGGTAGACTTTATTAAAATGGCTGTTAGCCATTGAAATACACAGTAGAGTTTTGGCATTCTGTTTGAGAATTTATAATTTTGTGAACAGGTTGAGGAAAAAGGTAACTGATACATCTGATGAGTGATATCTGACTTAGGAGCCCTACATAAGCCCACTCACTAGCATATGTGGTGGACAACACTTCTATTAGGTGATTGTACACTGGTTTTAAGAAAAACAGGTTAATTTTTCAGCATCATTGCTTCGTTTGGCATTTGAAGTGCCCCATGCATTTACTAGCAGATCAGAGTCGTAATGGTGAATAGCAGACATAAGTGCTCTTACAAATGCCTCAGAGAGACCACATGGGCTTGGGTGAAAGCAGAGGGTCTCTCCTGAGTCTGCTTGCCAGCAGCTCACTGAGGGGCATGCTGTGAGAGAGCAGCAACGAGTGAATGAACCAGAAGGCTAAACATAGTAGCTATCCCTAGCTGGGTATCCCACAGGTTTATCAGGGGCCATCTAGCCACAAGCATCTTGTACCCCTGGAAATGGTCAGCCTTCCTACCAAGGGATAGAGTGTAGAATTTGATGGCAAAGGAGTGTGTGAGTGAAATGGTAAGCATCTTAATAGAATGAAATTATTAGATCAGTATAATATTTTAAATATTTTATGGACAAAGAAACTAATTTGGTTAGAAAATAAATTTGCTCATATATGAGATAGGAGTGGGAAATTGGCTTATACTACAATGGCCTTACTGTGGTGAAAAAGGAACCCTCCTTCACTATTGGTGGGATTGCAAACTAGTACAACCATTATGAAAATCAGTATGAAGATTTCTCAATGAACTGAAATTAGAAATTCCATCTGACCCAGCTATCCCCCTGCTAGGTATCTTCCCCAAAGAGTTTAAGTCATCATACTACAGTGATACATGCATACCAGTGGTTATAGCAGCACAATTCATAATAGCTAAATCCTGAAAGCAGCCTGTATACCCATCAACAGACGATTGGATAAAGAATATGTGGCAACTATATATAATGGAATACTACTTGGCTATAAACAATGACATCTGAGATATTTGTAAAAAATTGGATCCATCTGGAAAATATAATGTTGAGTGAAATAAACCAGACACATAACCTTAAATAACATATGGCATCTCTCATTTGAGTAAGGCAAAGTACAAAGAAAATGATAAAGGATGGATAGAAAGGGACAAGGGAATGGATCTCAAACTCGTGACAATCCTCCTGCCTCAGCTTCCCGAGTTCTGGGATTACAGGCATGCACCATCATGCCCAGCAAGTTTCTTATTTTTTAGTATATTTGCTGCCAAAGTGAGCAGCCTGAACTACATAGCAAGACCTTGTCTAGGAAGGAAGAAAGGAAGGAAGGAAGGAAGGAAGGAAAGAGAGGAGAGGAGGAAAGGAAGCGGGAGAGAGAGAAAAAAAAGAAGAAAGAAATTTGACAAATGTTTCCAATGTTCAACTGGAAAAGTAATCTGGTAGGGATGGGCAGGAATCAAAAATATGTAGTAAAACAAAATAAAGGAATTGAAATGAGAAATTGGGACCAGCTGGTATGAATGTAAAATGATATAGTCAGTGGAAACAATTTTGTATCTCTTCAGAATGTTAAATAAACAGAGCTACTCTATGACCCAGCAATTCCATTCCTGCATATGTAACTAAGAGAAGTAAAAACACATGTTCTTACAGAGACCTCTACATCATTGTTCATACCAACATTATTTATATTAGCCAAAAAGTAGAAAAAATTTAAATATGCATCACCTAATGAATGGATAAATAAAAGTGGCATATTTATACAATGGAATACTACCAGTTATAAAGGAATGAAGTACTGATACATGCTACAACATGAGTTAACTGTGAGAACATGCTTAGTGAAAGAAGCTAGACATAAGACCATATGTTGTATGATTGCATTTATATGAAATTTCCAGAGTAGGCAAATCTGTGCTGATAGAAAGATTAGTGGTTGCTAAGAGCTAGGAAGAGGGATGAATAGAGAATGATTTCTAACTGCTATCAAGTTTCTTTTTGGTGAGATGAAATGTTCTTTAATTAGATCATGGTGATGGTTGTACAATACTATGAATATATAAAATATACTGAATTTTACATTAAAAATTAATGAATTGTATGGTATATGAGTTGTCCCTGACCAAAAAAAAGGACTAGTCAGGAAATACTACATAAAGATTAGTGGGATTTGCCCCTGTAGAAGCTACTGTAACTACAACAGAGTGAGGTAGCGCAAGCAGCGCTAGAAAAATCAGTAGGACAGGGATAGAATCTAGAGATAGACCCAGACATCTATAGGAATAAAACGTGATAAAATCAGTTAGGAAAAGCAGACTGTTGAAGAATGTTGGAATGATCATTCTAGCCACTTAGGGGGAAGATGCTGGAAATTGCCAAAGTCAGAAACATTATTCTTTGAGCTAGGCTTTTTAAATATAATGAAACAGAAGATACCAAGGAAGAGAACTCAGATCATTTTTATCATTCCTTTGTTGTCTGCCCAATACACACCCAGAGCACACACAGATATTTGCCAGAGGGGTTTCATGTTTCTGGACCTCTAAATTGGAGATGCTTATTTGCTCATGCATTTGCTGTCAAAGCAGCCTTCATTGGCACTACTGTGGCACCTTTTCAGGGGGAGAAGACACTCTAATATCTGTCATCTCCCTAAAGCCTAGTGACATTTAAACCGAATTCATACCTCACTTTGATCCCTAAGGGTCAAAGTTTTCTCCAGTATGTATTTAAAAATAAGTGGTCAATTAGCATGATTTCTACACAGAACTTTTAACAAAAATTTACAAACCTGTGGTCTTTTTTTGTTGCATGTGAATTATCTTCTGAAAAGGAAGCATAGAGGTCTTGGTATGATATCCTTAATAAAAGCCTCAGCTTATTAGCCTCATCTATTTCCATGTGAAAGAGAAAATACCATTATTTGATGATGTCAAAAGATATTTGGGGGATGGAGATTTAGCTTAGTGGTTTCGCCGCCTGCTGCACAAGTGCAAGGACCTGAGTTCGATCCCCAGTACCAAAAACAAAACAAAACAACAACAAAAAAAAGATATTTGGGTATTTTCCCAACGTTATCCCATAATAGAAAGTGTAGGACACATAAATTCCAATTGGAGCAAAAATTTAAATGTAAAATATTAAACCATAAAAGTAAAGAAAATACAGGTAAATTTGAGTATGAAAAACAAGGTACAAAAAGGCTGCATGATATTTGGTAGTTTTGGTAGAATTAAAATTGTCCTGTATAAGTGCCAGGGATTTAGCTCTGATTCTGCCGCCTGCCTCGCAAGCGCAAGATCCCGAGTTCAATCCCTGGTACCAAAAAAACCAAGAAAAAATTGGCCTGTATAGTCTAGCTCTAAAATACTGCAAAGTCTAAGGCCACCCTTCTAACCTTGAAATTAGTGGTCCTTTGAATGGCAGAAATATCCTGAAGATTTCTTCTTGACCCCTAATTTTGTGGTTCTGTAGTTATTTAGAAACTTGATTGTCTGCATCAGACTTAAACTTCTTTATGCTTGTATTTCTTTATCAATTTTTGCAGATGCATTTGACAAGGAATACAAGATGGCATATGATCGTCTCACACCTAGTCAAGTCAAGAGTACGCACAACTGTGACAGACCACCAAGCACGGGGGTGATGGAATGTCGAAAAACCTTTGGAGAACCTTATCTTTAAGATGTGTGTGTGTATATTGTATAGTCACTGTATAAAATAACACTTTTAGATGCTAAACTTTTTTCTTCAAATTTTAAGAATGCATTTGTAAATGATTTGGAAGGTTCAGACAGCTTATGTACAGAATGTTTTCTGAAGAGAGTAGTAACAAATAGGGAAGGAGCCACTTTGTTTCCCATTTCTTTTTTCTTTGACTCCCCTATAATAAGTAATTAAGTATTTTTGTGATGAGGAAATCCTAAACAGAATTGATTGCCATAAAATAAGACAAACGTTTTATGGTTTCTCTTGAAAGAGACATAAAAACCATGTGTGGAACCAAAACAGCAATGTAAGATCAAAGTATCTCCTGTTTTCATAGACTCTTCAAATGTTTTGACCATGAAATTGTATTATACATATTTTAAATTGTTTATAGTAAGTTGATATTTTTTTAATTTTTAAAATTAATATAGCAAACTTAAAATGAATTTAAACTTATGACACAAGCAAGTGTTTATTTTCCTTGTCTGCTGCTATTCAAAGTAATTAGTACAGCTACAGATCTCTATAGATCTCTCTATGTACATCTATATATATATATTTTTTATTACTTGGGAGAATGAATTTTAAAGTGTCAGTGCTAGTGTCGCCATCACCCTAGGATTGCATGTTAGCACCCCTCCACCTGATGGCAGAGTCATGGTGAGGGCGGTGTGTGCTTCCCCTCTGGGCTCACTGAGCCTTGTGGAAGGCGAGCCAGAGGTTCACTGTACAACAGCTCCATATTCTCCTCTGTTGCTAATAGATACCTACAGTACACAGGGAAAACAGCTCACAATCCAAATAGCAATTTAAATTTTAATACTCTCCTTGAGAGTACATTGGAAATATGACAGTTGACTCTATTCCAAATTTCATCCTTATTTTACTATCTAAAATGTTGAGCATGATACAAAGTATACTATAAAATATTTATCTGAAACGATTACTGGGGTATTCTGTTAATAGTATATATAAATATTCAAAGTATTTTTTTGAAAGTAGAAAAATCATAACCCTCTAAAAGTACAGCCAGGTAGAATTTCCCATATTGAGGAATTTAGCTTTTTCAACAAGCTTCAGAATCTGAAGTTTGTGGAATCTAAAAGGCAGAAATAATCCAGGAGTCAGAAAATAAATTGAATGTTTAAACACCGGGAGTGTTAAATTGATTTTGAAAATATGTTTTAGTCACATCATTTCCAGTATCAGTTTCTTTGGGTAATTTCTGATAAGGAAAAAGCATCCCTTGCCGTTAGAATTATTTACTATATGTATTCAATACATGTGTGCATTTGCACAGACTGCCATTTATCAAAGAGGTCTCTAGCCAATTTTAAAGAAGAAAAAAATGATGGTCCCAAATTGGAGTGTAAAGTCAGCTGAGTCCACGATGCTTACACTGGAAATAACTTGGAGCCCTGAGGCTTAGAATTGGTTTATCTGCAGAAAAACTACCTTTTGAATTCATGCCATTATTGAGTTGCACCAAACTAAAACATTCCACAGCTTTTTTACTCTGACAAATAATGGAAAGAGTTTAAAAACTTCAGTTCAATTAGGTTGGGGCTGAACTTGCTTACTTGAAAAATCTGGTGCTATGCACATTCTATCTGCCTCTCCTATGTAAATACCACTCACTCCATTCTTGGTCTTTACTGTTCAGATCCAGCCTTCACATTCTAACTGACTCTTGTGCTCTATAAGTCATTAGAAAGTTGTCAGCTTAGAGTAACATTTGATAGAGGAAGCTTTTGGTGTTGGTGGTATGCATCCATCCAAACAGGATTCTGGGGTTCTCTTCTGGTTTTCTTTGTTGTTTCTGTGTTGTTCCCTTCTAAGAACAGCTTACACTGTTACTTACTTTTTCTGTAAACAATATGTAGAAATCATACTTAATTGATTTCAGATATCTGACAAAAAAAGTAAGGCAAAGCCCATTCTTTATGGTTAAAACTCATTTGGAAAAGTGAATGTAATTTTTATCTCCTCCTTCCCATCCTGAGTTTTATTTTTGTTTCTGACTTTTGATAGAGTTTTGTTTCCCCTATTTTTTTTTTTTTTTTTGGTACCGGGGACCGAACTCAGGTCCTTGCGCTTGCGCAGCAGGTGGCAAAACCACTGAGCTAAATCCCCAGCCCTGTTTCCCCTATTTTTAATCCGGAGAGAATATTATTGCAAAAAGTCTTTAAAAATAAAACCTGGATCTGGAGATGTGGCTCAGTTGTAGAGCACTTGCCTAGCATGGGTGAGACCCTGTGTTTAATCTCCAGCACTGCAAAAAACAAACAAAAATAAAACCTGAAACATGAGTAGAAAATGGTACACCCTGCTCCAAAGAGAATTACAACAGGGATCATCCTTTAAATAATGCTGTACAAACTTTTCAGTTTTCTCTCTGTTGACCATACATTTTGAAGAATCATGGCCAATGATGTTTGAGAGAGATGCCCTTTATCATGTTCTCTCTTTATTTTCTTACTCAGTTTTGCTTATATGTTTAAATTGTTAAAAAAATAAATCCTGCTCTGTACTAGTAATATTTGTTTACTTCTTCCTCTCATTATGTCTGAGTGTCACTCTTTGGTATTTTATATTTCAGATTTCAACTTTTTCCTCCTGTTACCAGATAGGGAGTTATGCAGCTGTTAATCTCATTTTATCTTTATTTCTGATTCTCCTAAAGTGTTTTTTTTCCTTTAAAACTCTAAAACTACAAGCTTATTTTAAAGTTTTCTAATATGTCTCCCCATTTTTGTATGTAGAGAAATGGCCCTGGAAAATGTTGGCTCAACATTTTAGACAATAAATACTTATTTTTACTTAATGCTTATAATTACTATTATACTTTATTGCAACTAGCAAGTGTTAGCTCTTTATAGAAGTTATGTTGCATTTTTAAACACTTTGTGGCAGGTAGAAAGAAAATACTTGCTCAGTAATGTGCCATAGTCCAGCTTTATTTTTACTTCTTCTACTAGCACATAAAAAGTTGCTGTTAGGCACTTCAATCTCAGAGCAAGAAGGGAGAGACCAGACTGCCTCTCTAAGAGGACCCTTGCCTTTGTGCTAGTTAGCATGCTCTGCCCCTTCCTGTTTGGATGTTAACACTAAGCTTCATTTCGGAATGGAAATCTAGCAGCTACAAGCCAGTTTACCTTAATATTCTCAGTACTTAGTGTCTTATCATCCTTTCATGTTACCATACACCATCTTCCTCTGACCTCAACAAAAACACATTTGCTGGAGGAATTGTTTTTGTTTATAATAGTAGCAGTGCACAAATCAATATAGGAATCTTTCTCATTCCAAAAGTCTTTACACATGTCCTTTTATTCTGAGATGGTAACAGACTCTTCTGATAAAGTTACTGTTACCTTTCCACAACTGCCATCCTTTGGCAGTTGAATTTGTTTTGAATTTGTTTTGTTTTTATTTTGGTACCAGAGATCAAACTCAGGACCTTGCGCTTGCAAGGTGGACACCGGAACTGCTGAGCTAAATCCCCGGCCCTCCATGCTTTTGAATTTAAAGAATTTTTTTTTTGAGACAGAGTCTAACTATGTAGTTCAGATGGCCTTGAGCTCACTGTGGAGAACAGGCTGGCCTCAAACTCACAGCAATCCTCCTGCCTCAGCCTACTGATTGCTAGGACTACAGGTGTGCATCATCCCCCTGCTAAAGATTTTCTTTTCAAATTTAGTACTGTGATAAACACAGGATAACTGATGGACTTTTCTACAATTAAAATTTTCCAGATTGTGTTTGCTCATCACGGTGAAGGACTTGAACACCAGAAATGCACCTTTGGTTGTGCAGGAGACTTATGCCAGGGTAACCTGCCAAGCTCTAGTAACCCCGGGGGATGGACAAGCCTGTCCATGAGTCCTATCTTTGCATCTTTTAGAGTGACAAGTCCCTGAATACAATGCAGGCTGCACCTACAGGGGACCCTCCCACAAAAAAGGGGTCAGAACCAAGGGTATTCATTGGCACATACAGCCCACCAGTTTATCTCTGTGTATTTACCAGATTGTGCCCTAAATATTAAATCCTAATTCCTACCCATTTTGGTACTATTTTTAAATTATAATTATGATATAAGCAGTGTGATTTGAAAAGAAAAACCTCTAATTTGGGGGTTTTTTGTATTTTTTGGTGGGGGGTACCAGGGATCAAAGTCGGGACCTTGAGCTTCCGAGGCAGGCAAGGCACCACTGAGCTAAATCCCTGGCCCTAATTTGATTTTTTTAAAAGTTATTTTCAGATCTATTAATGACCATACAATATAATGTTCAAAATGTATAATAACAGTTTAAACATATCAATTTTCAAAACTTTGAAATAGGTCTTTTTTCAGGAACTATATAGAATCTTAGCCCATTTTACACTTTCAAAAATCTAGCACAAACCTATTACCAGGGCCATCAAGGAAATGCAACCCCAAGAGGGACAAAGTCACCCATCACACCCATCAGCCTTTGTCTTCCAGTTCAGACACCTGCGTGGTAACAACATTAAGACTTTCTAGGCTGAATGAATGACCTCTAATTTGCCCCAGGTAACTATACAGATCATTTGACCTGTCCAGTGAGAGTGCCAAAAAATATTATCTTGACATTTTTTAAATGGTGCTTTACCTCTAAAAAGGTATGATGTTAGTTAAGTTATGGATTTGTAAATGTACAATAAAAATTGATCCTTTAGAAGTTACATTGTTTTCCATCTCCCTGAAATCTTCTCCCCACCCTCAACCCAACCTGAATTTCCTACCCATCCACCAAGACTCAGCTTTCATTTTTGTACTTGTCCTTTCCTGTCATGATGTAAAGTGATCAGAACTTCCTTTGGAGTCGAGGAAAATGCCTGAATTTCAGCACACTGGGAATAGGATATTAGATAATGAGAGTTGGCTTTAATTATTAAATCACTTATCTTACCACACTGTCACTACAGAACATTTGACCACCCATCCCTCTTTACTTAATCTGATGAACAGCATCAGGTCTTAGGCTGTCAGTGAGGAGGTGACATCCTCAAATCCACCTGGAATTGGTGCAGATACCAGGTTGGCACCGAGGATTTCGATATTGTTCTGTCCTCCTAGTCTTAGGCCCTGGCATATGGAAACACCACAGTATGGCAGCAAGAATGAGGATAATTAATTTAAGTATATGAAATTTGAACAAGATTTCATATGCTTCACCATTCTGACCAAATGACCTAAGACAGGGATGAACCCACCCATGTTTATAAAATAAAATGCCACTAGGACTCATATTTTTATTGAAATTTAATAAAAATTACTTCCAAAGAATGGGCATCCTGAAGCAGTGTGGCAGTTAATTAAATGAACCAGCTTTCTTAAAAGATGGAGTGCTTTGCACACCTTAGCCATCCAACACCAAATGATTGATTCTGTTTTTTCACATCACATCTGTCCCACTGTCTTTGTACTTTAGTGAATCATCCCTCATATTTGTAATTAAAGCCATATTTGCTGTCATAATCTGAGGTCACCTAAACTTTTGCTCTGAAACCAGTGACATGAGTTTATCAAAATCCACATAAAATGCTTAAACATAAATTTTCATTTTTTATTTAATTTTTGTTTGTTTGTTTTGCTTCTTGAGTCAGGGTCTCCCTTTGTAGTTCAGGCTGGCCCTGATCTCACTACATAGCCCAGGTTGGCCTCAAACTCGCAGCGATCCTCCTGCCTCAGCCTCCCGAGTGCTGGGATCACAGGTGTGCACCACTACACCCAGCTCTAAACACATAAATTTTTAAGATACATGTCTTTTACAGTAGCTAACTTAGTGATACTTTGTTCTCACCTCATAGTCATTATGTTATTTTTAGAATTTCCCCTTTGTAAACTGCCCTAAAATCCACTTACAAATCACACAAGAAATCAGTCTTGCCTTACAATCCTGTCAAGGTTGATGTACAAAAAATAGAACTGTCCTACTGGATTGCTTACTTTATAAACCAGATTTGGGTCTGCTGACTTTGGGCTCTTTAAAGTCACATCATTGCTCAATGAGAACACGTGGGAGGGGCAGTGCCAGGGCAGCTTTATTGGAATGCCTAATCCTTGAGGTCGCCACTGATGGAAACAACACAAACTTGGGTTTTCTAATAAGTATAAATTTTTAAATAGCCCTTAGAGTAGTTTTCTGTTCTCCACTTCTTCCAAATCAAGGGCAAGTAATAAATTTTCATTTCTCTGATTCGTGTTTGTATTTCACCTTCCAGAAATGCATCAGTAAAAGCTAACGTCTTCCTTTTAAGCTAGAAACTAGTGGTACATACATCGCTGGACTATAATGGAGAATAACTGATTGTTATCTTTTTTTTTCCTGTAGCCATAGCTCCCTAATAACCAATCCTGTAGTGATTGCAAACCTGGTAAAACTTCACCTTTGAACAGAAAGAGAGGACATAGCAAACTGCAGTGTGTGCTTGGCCAGGGCCAGGAAAGTGAGATTTAGACTCCATCTGCATCTTTGGATCAGGGCACTTCAGGAATGACCAGGTAACTAACTGCGAGCCGGGGAGCTTGTCTTCTTGCTGCTGTGTGGTCCCACCCTTCCCCCAGTGTCTGACGGCAGGGCTCCTCATGCCTCCGTGTGATAGCCCCGTGCCTGAGTCGGGGTAGGAAAGCCACCCTCCCAGCACCAGGTTCCTTAATCCACAGGTGTTTCCAAGGATACGGCTGGGGCCCAAGTCACATTCACACCAAAGGCTGTAACAGGCTGCTCGCTCCACTCTCCTGGATCATGTTCGTCCTTAATGTTACAAGAGGTCCAGTAACTTCTGACCTGGGCTTCCCACCTATGTCCTTGGTGCCCAGCAATCTCTGACTCAGGCAGACACAGGACAGGATATGATGCGGTCTTCTAACATCACACTGATTATTAGGAACACAAAGTAAAGAAGGAGCATAGTGAAGCCCAGGATCTTGTTCATTCTCCATTTGCACCATGCAATTGAAGAGATGACAAACAGAAGCATGAGGAAAAGCAAAACAATTGCACAGAACAAACCATTGCTGCTGACTGGAACGGGCTGCAATGCGTTGATAAGGGAGAAAAGCAACCAAGGGACGGGCAAGCTGCAAGATTGAAGAAACAATGTGAATATTCTTCATGTTTATAATAATTCCATGTACTTAATTAGCATTTTACACTTTACAAGGGACTTATTTTTCACACATGTGCAAAACTACCAAATACAGCAGAAATTATTAGCCCCATTTTATAGATGATGAAATTTAAGTTTCCAGGAAATTAAAGAACTTATCCAAGAATTCACAGCTAATCGTTGAGAGAGCCTAGATTAAAATGAGCGCTCTGGTTCTGAAATGGCCTTTTTTTCCCCCTGCAGCTTCATGACTTCTATATGACTAACCCAGGTTAGCTGACTTAATTTTTTCTTTAGTGACCAGGGTTCTTGTATGCCTTTTTACCACCACACCACTAATATGCTCCTATGAATATTCAGTTAAAGAACCAAATCCAGAACTTGATTGGGGAAATGAAAATAACCTCTGGCAAGGTTAGGAGGCTGGAAAAAGGTTGGAAGGAGAGGACAGAGGCGTTTTTAGAGCTGCTGAACCAGCAGGAGGTCACATGAAAAGAGCAGGAGAAGACTGAAATGGCTCCTTCCAGCCCCTCCTCCACCACCTTCACCATCTGTATTTGGGAATGAGATGGACTCCACTTTTCATCTACAAATTTCAACCAGTGATGTTTCAGACAGCTTTTTTTTTTTTTTTTTTAAGAAAGGGTCCTGCTGGGGCTGGGGATTTAGCTCAGCGGTTCCGGCGCCTGCCTCAAAAGCACAAGGTCCTGAGTTTGATCTCCAGTACCAAAAAAAAAAAAAAAGATAAGGTCTTGCTAAATTGCCTAGGCTGGCCTCAAATTCAAGATCTTCCTCCCTCCACCTCCCACATATCTGGGATTACAGGTATGTGCCACCGTGCCTGGCTACAGGCAGCATTTTAGTTCTTCTATTACCCCAACTGGCTGTGATAAATGATAGCTACTTTGCTGTTTTGGAGAAACTGACAACATAAATGCCCCTTCATTTCCTGTATAATGAACGAAGCAGAAAGCCAGCAAACAGAGGCAATGCAGTGTTTTCTAGTTCTACTGAAGATGCCTTGGAAAGTAGCCAGCCACTCACCCCACGGTGATATCAAATATGTTACTGCCCACTGAGCTTGACACAGCCATGTCTCCCAGGCCTTTCCGGGCAACAATCACACTCGTGATGAGGTCAGGAATTGATGTACCTGCTGCTAGGATTGTCAAGCCCATAATCTCTTCCGAAATCCCTATTGTTTCACCAACCTGGAAAACAGCAAGTCATGAAAACCATGGAAACAGCAGGAGAAAAACTAACCGCATGCTACTCTGCAAACAGAGCACCTTCCTAGGAACTCAGCACACACACTCTGCCTAAGTGAGGGCCAGAAATGGCCACAGGGAGAAAGGCCCCTGCTCCAGGCTGCAGGGAACCATGCTGCTCTTCTCTAAACTGGATAAAAACCAGAGACCAGATCTGCCCCTCACCATCATTCCAACAGTTCCCCAAAGAACTGCCCTTCCAAAGGTCTACTCAAGTCAGCACTTCCATTTCAGAAATGTGGACCCCTGCCATGTGCCAGAACTAAGGTAGAGGCTGATAAAGTATGAGCAGTGCTGCACAGATCCTACTCGGCTGGGTGAAATGGCTCACAAACAAATACAGCTCTGCTACGTGCAGTTACAGGCAGACCAGAAAAGCCATGAGTGCTCAATGAAATGCCAGAGAGTGGGCAAAGCTGAGCTAGCTGTCAGCATGGGAGAGAAGGCAGAGAAAGGGCTAAGAGGACCAAATCAGCTGCAGTGAAGACACTCAGGACTCCCTGTCATGCTCTGGTAGGAATGCCATCTAAGACAGGAAAGCTACCCTAAAAAGCACTACACTCACTGGAATAAAAAAAATCTGCTTTCTAAACTTTTACAAACACGGTAGAAACTACACTATCCACTTGGTGCTCAATAGTCCCTGAGAGCTGGAAATTGATCTGAATGGACAAAGTTGCTCCCAGGACCTGCTGGTACAGGAGTGACTTCATGCTGTCCACTCACCTGGTGAGCCCACCACACCATGAGGTATGAGAACATGGCTATCCAAATGATGGATCCCAGGAAGGTGATAACAAAAAACTTCCTGGACTCCTGTGGGAAAGTTTGCAAAGGAAGAAAAATAAGTTGTAGAAGCTGAAGGCCTTTGGCCCTTCAATGGGGCACCATGAGGAGGATCTGGAGACGCCCTCTCCAGGGAGGGCCTTGAGATGGATGAATAAGGAGTGGGGACAGGGAGCCAGAAGAAGGGCTCAGTAGCCACCAGACAAGCAGGCTATCGCTGGCCCAGCAGCAGACCCATCTTGGCATTCAGCTGGGCTTTTGCAAGTCTCCCTGCCCCACTTCCTCTGGCCCCAGAAACAGAACAGGAACTACCTCTGCGTGGAAGACATTAGTCAGACTTTTCCCTAGAGATAAGAATGTTGGGTAGAAATACCAGCCATCACCCTGGGTTTTTAGAACACCCCATGAAATGAGGAAGTGGTACAGTGGCATCATTCCCAAATAATCAAGAAATGAAGATAAGAATCAAGGAGTGACTAGTCCATGCTGCTTATAGTGACCAACGTAAGGTACCAGTATGGTCTAGGGCCCTGGTCCCCATGGGTGTCCCCAGGCTTATGGTCCCCTCCAGAACCATGGTCCCATCCCACTTCCTCACAGGTAGAGCCCCACCGTGCTTTTCCCACCTGCTGCCTGCTCTTGAGGGATGAACCCTGACTGCCTCAAGGCCCCACAGCTCCTGGGGATGGGCACACTCACCTGCCTCCGGACATTGGGCACCGTCAGCCACAGTGGGAACACGATGGGCAGGAGGAAGAGGTAAATGGCTCGCTTCTGCCTGGTCTCAGGCCAGGTCAGGGACAGAGGCTCCTCGTTTCCCTCCTCTTCCTCCTCTTCGTCATCTTCCTCCTCATCCTCTTCATCATCCTCTTCACTGTCACCTCCGTCACTCCTCCCTTCACCATCTGCATCTTTCTCCTCATTTTTGACTTCTTGAACTTCAGCTTTGACTTCTTGTGCTTCAGCTTCACTTTGCATTTCACCATCTTCTGCTTGGATTTCACCTTCATCTTCCTGTTCATCTTTTCCTCCCGCCTCAGTTTCACCTTCATGTTTTTTTCCTTCTGTCTCAGTTTTATCTTCATGTTCATTTTTTCCTGCTCCCATTTCACCTTCCCCTTCTGAGTGAGCATCCCCTCCACTTTTCTCTGAAATTTCACCCTCTTCATCTGTTCTTTCGCCTCTCCTCTCAGCTCCAGCCACATCTTCCTGCAATCCAGAGCCAACAGATTAATTTGTGGCAACTGCTGTGCTTGTTTCCCTTCCAAGCTCCACCCCACCACACACACACACTTTTTGGTTATTCTCAGACTGTACCTGAATACTTAAAGGAGAAAACAAAAATTCAACAAAATTCCTACTACAACATTCCTACCTGGTGATTGTCTTTTACTTTGTCATTTCCAGTGATGGAGAGCTCACCACCTGAGGCAGCTTATGCCATCTTTAACAGCTCTTCTTGGTTTGAAGTCCATATTTATATCAAACTTCTACTCCCAGTTTATAAGTTCACTATTTGCAGCCATACAGAACCTTCCACAGGACAGCCGCTTTGCCTGGGTTGAAGATTCCCAGGCCTTCTGTCCCTCTCCCATGCTGTGACCTAGAGACCCCTCCACATCTTCATAACTCATTCTATACCCCTTGGAGGACCTGCCAGCTGAACACAACATCCACAGAGCGGAACCCATTGATCAGCTCCCTGTCTTATATTCTCCCATTTTTGTTGCCTAACAATATCCTTTGGCAGTCACAACACCGTGCCGTGTCCACTAAAACTCCTAAAGTGTTGTACACAGTATTACCTTATATGTGCCAAGCAATAATGATGATACCTATTTATTGCACATTTTTGTGTGCCAGGCAACATGATAAATGGCTTCTTAGTAATAGCATTTACCACATTTCCTGAGTCAATTAATTCATAATATAGATAGAAGTATACTCATGTTACAGATGGAGAAATTAGGATAAAGAGAAGCTAAATAACTCGCCTGTGGTTCACTGACTTTGCAAGTGACAAGGTTGGGATTTGAATATGGATAGTCCAATTTTTCACTCTTCACCACTAAGTCACTGTTTTACAAATTCTAGGACTGAGTGAGACCTTTGGCTCCCAAATGTGGTAACCTGGGGAGCTCATTAGAAATATAAATGTCCTGGTCTACATGTACCAACTGAATTAGGATCTCTGGGATTGGATGCCAGTGACCTAATGCATTCTTCTGCACACTCCTAATGTATTCATCTGTAGACCACTATTCAAGAATCATGGACTGTCTCCACTCTAAAAGTCAATGACCCTAAGGATCCTCAGATTAGTTTCCCAACTAATCTATACCATGCTAGTCCAGGCCCTTGAGCAATGACCTGGGCTATGTGCTCATGAAGTAAGTATAAATATATCATCTGTAGTAAATGTCACAGTACTGGCAACACCCCCAAAGGATGTTCAGTGATTCTCATTTCTGCTGCATATTAAAATCACTTGGAGTCTTTTAAAACCACTGATTCTCAAGGACCAACCCCAAATACTCCGTCTTCATTAGTTGAGGGTGGGCTGAGCAATTTTTTAAGCTTCCCCAAATTATTCTAACAGGCAGCCATCTCTGAGAACACCTGGTGAAGCCATTATTACTATCCACCAAGGGCTCTGCTTAGACTCGAGGATGGAGGAGAGGATTTTAGTCTGAGATAATTCTTGCCCTCCATTCCCATCAGGAGTAAAGACTTCCTGGAGGTGATGACAAGTCATTAAATCATTAGATATGGCACCATCATCTCTGAGGACTGTCACCCCCAACAGCCCCAGCAAAACAGAAGTTTCTCTTCTTCCATGTTGGAGTCCAGGCACCTTAGACCCTGGCCACAGCTGACTGGGTAGGAGCTGGATCCCTGGCGTGTGGCCTGGGTTGAACAGATTCTCTGATAAGACTGAGAGCCAATCTCTGGTTGGTACCCATGGACAAGAGGATGGGGTGACAGTTTAATATTGTGTACCAATAAGGGAAACAAAGGGAACCGGGCAGCTCAGAGAGGCCAAGCTGCAGAGCCTGCTCGCAGAGAAGGTGCAACGAGGGACTGCAACAAATAGAAGGAGAAGCAATTGATTGGGGCCACAGAGGCCCTCACAGGCCTATGTCCTGTTGAGACCAAGCATCACTCCCTGCATGCAATTCCACATCAATTGAACCATTCCCAATTGAGTGGCTACAATGGGTCTGCACAGGACACTTAGGATACAGGAAGACAGCTTAGATGCTAAACCCTAAAGCACTGAGCTATGGATAAGACACAACTGAATACTTCTGGGTGTTGAATAAAGAAACAAACAGGGACAGAACTTGGAAACTGAGTATTTATTTACTGCCAGTCACTCAACCTGACATCTCTCTCTGACATGACTCAAACTTGGATCCGGCCCTCGGGAACCTCACCCTGTAGTAGGGGAACCAAGAGAGGCTCAGAATATGAGAGGCAGTGATAAGAGGCCCAAGACAGATGTAAAGCACTCTTCCAACTTGGGGTGATCAGGGAAGCTGCCTGGAGAAGGAGCCATTTACACTGGGCCTGGCGAGTGAGGCAAGATGAGGCAATCTGAAGATGGGAAAGCTCGTGGGCTAAGCCCTAGGGCTAGAAAAGCACAGAGACAAGAAACTCAGCTTGACCAGATCATGGAGGAAAGGGTGGCTGTAAAGACAGGGCATCATGACTCTGTGGATGAGGAGCAGCAGGACCCGGAAGGCTCTAAATCCTCACCCAGCCACCTGCCACTGTATCTCAGCCCCCTGGTGGCTGGAACTGGTTTGTCTCACTGTCCCCTCACTGCTGACAAACTGGCTGACCATTCCTTGTGTCCTCACCGCTTGTGGCAGTATACAGTACAAGATGTTGACAGTAAATCAACTGGCCCAGGGAGAGAGTTGTATTTTTCAAGTGATTTCAGAGAAAGATAAAGCTTACCCTGGAAAGCTAAAACTCAAATAGGATTTCAGGCCTCCAGGGAAGTATTTTTGGCCAGTATTTTTGGTCTCTTGAATCCCTCCACCTGTGCAGAGGCTGGACGCCTACCTGGCCGCCAGGATCCTCCTCCTGATCTCCCTGGACATCTGGAGCAAGGGCTGGTGTGACTGTGATCGCAGGGAGCTCAGCTGGCTCCTCGTCTTTAAAGGGACAAACAGGGATTAGGTCAGACGCTGGTGAGTGGCTGTGGGGCTGCAGGGCAGTGGGGTCTCAGGAGGTCTGTTTGGGAAATCTCTTCTTGGTAAGAAAAGTAAGATGATTGTGATGTGACTTGTTCTTGCCCTGTCTCCTGAGACCTGCAGAGGGAACGTGGCCACCCTTGCTCCTCCGTATTCACAGACTTTTCTGCCATTGTGGATGGCAGGATGCTGTAAGCAGCTCAGCACATGGAGCAGAGAGAGTGCAAAGATCCTGGTGCTCAGGATCTAATGAATTCATTGGAAAGAATCCTACTGATTTCAAAGGCAGCAGCTACAGAGCCGTGGAATAGGATTGAGATGGAGGGAGACTTGGAAAGTCTGGAAAGCTAAGTTTAGGTACAACTCTCTCACTTCTTGGCTGTGTGGCTTTGAGCAAGTCACTTGACCTCTCTGAGCCTCATACTGGATTTCTGGGTCACCACACCCCAGGTAGTCTTTGCTCCCTGGGGTTGCTGGTTTCAGACCAGTCACTAACAACACTGTCCTTGTGTAGAAGTGACAGGAAGAAGAAATAGTCCAACAGAGTCTCATTTGAAATGAGATTTAGCAAAAACAGAAGTGGGACCTCAACAAGGCCTTCCCCTGCCTGCCCATCAAGAACACAGAGAGAACTGGAAGAACGCACTTGGTGCAGCCATGTTGGAAAGCATACACTAAGAGGAGGCAGGGCAGCCTCAGAGTCTCCTTGAAACCGACTGGCTCAGAAGACCCAAGCTATGAGCCTCAATCCCTGGCCTGGGCTGGTGGCGACAGGAAATGGGGAGGTGGCAGGAGAAAACCCACTGGTCTGGCCATCCTCTCACCTTCTGCTTTGCTCTCTGCTTTGGCCTGGGGTTGGGGTCTGGCCTCCTGAATCAACCTCTCCTCCTTGTCCTTGGAGGGACGGGCTGCAAACAAGAAAGGAAACACGTCTTATCTACGACCACCGTGCTGTCCCTGCTGTCAGCTGAGCAGCCAGAGCAGTGGGAATGAGTGGGCAAGGCTGGCCTGGGAGTTCGATGTCTGGATTCTGACACAACTGGGCCTGATTGTGATGCCCAATCCAGCCACTTGTGTCTTAAATTCCCCACATTATCACCCATGGCTGTGAGCTTGGACAAGTCACTTCCCCCGTCAAGACAACTAAGATTTATTTCCTTTATAAGCTCAAATGATGGCTGTGTGAGTGCTGACCTGAGAAGGACTCTGATCCAAGCCTGGTAGAAAAATACCCTGGCTGACTTCTGTGATGCACTGAGAATGGAGCCATGAAGGTCAGGAGACATACTTCTGCCACCTTTGAGCTAGATTGCAACTTACTTCTTCCAGGGCTCTAGAAATCAGGCAGCACTGTTCTGGTCAAACTCCCCAGGGAGACAGCTGGTGGGGACATTCACGAGCCTTTGCTCTCCAGTCAACCAACAAGCATTTGATCACACCTTTTGGATCCCAGACACCAGGAGCTAGAGAACATCTCCTTCCAGATCCCCATATGCTGGCTTTGCTGGAGGCCCCAGAACAGCACACACTCAATGGTGTGACCCTGATTTTTCAGGCAAGAAAAGCAGGGATGGCAATTTCCTTCCAATGTGACTGTGTTCCAGGCCATGTGTTAGGCACTTAATTCTGATCCTTTTGAGGTGGGAGAGGAAGGAGAGACAGAGACTGAAAGGCAGCAGTGCATGAGAGTGCTCCTGCAGCATGCACCAGGGGACAGGAGAAGGGGAGGACAACAGCAAAAGTGGGAGGAGTATGGGTCGCCTGCCATCTATTCTGGACCCCTGCCTGGCAGTGCTCTTAACCTCTCTGGACCTGAGACTGTAAAAATCTTCCAGAGCTGTCAACAGAGTAAATCACTAATGCATGGATGTGTTTGAAAAACAGTGCCTGGCCCCAAGAAACCACTGTGTAAGTTTTGGGGAGCTAAAACCCCCATGACCATAGTGGTGATAATAAAGTCATTGAGAGCCACTTTCCTACCCAAGAAACAACTCTGACAAGGTCCAGCATTCCAGAAGGTCTGAATTCTAAGGGACCCTGGAGAGATATAGTCCTGGATGCAGACACCAGTGAGGAAATTGAGGCAGCGCGGGCTAGGAAGCTGGGTGGGCCAAAGCTTCTGCCTGGGTCTAGGTGGGCAGGACATAGATAAGCAGTTCTGGAATTTCGTCCTCTCCACCCGTCTCCTAGACTATCCAAGTTGATGCAGCCAGAGCTGCCTCTGCAGAGCCACTATGGTGGTACCTGGAGTCCCTCAAGGTGTCCAGGGGTCCCACAGGCCCTCCTGGGAACCAAGATGTCAGAAGGCTGGCACACCACTGTCTCCTTCATCCAGACAGCCCATGCCCCCTGAGCAGCTATTAAGCCCTGCAGTCTTCATTGAGCAGAGCAGAGCTGTCATACAGGAGGCACCTTGGTTCCTGTCTTGGTACATGTGTTGACCTGGCTGGTGACTCCTGGCTAGGAAAAAGTTTCTCTTATGTTCATCACAAGCTCTCAATTCCCATCACCCTGCCACTGAGGGGAACAGGCAGATTGCCCACACCTATTTGAGGGAAATTTTCAGGAGAAGCATGGAGTCCTAGGCAAGAAAAACCCTTCATGGGAAGTGAGGGTCCAGACCACAGAAAACATCTCTGCCATGATCAATTCTGTGGAAGACCCTGGAAACATTTGGATAGCTGTCTGGAAGTAGCATATGACACACAAACACGTGTCTGGAGGAGTCTTGGGAACAAAGTCCCTGGGAGGCCCCAGCCCCTTCTGGACAGAGAGTCTCAGGGTTCAGAGTCAGGTGAGTCACTCCGAGCAGGGTTGCATACCAAACATGCTGGTCTCCCTGGGTGACTGTTGCAGCTCCCACAGCGCCTGTCTCCTCACATCCCCTCTCCCTCCCTGCGGCTGGATCATCTCCTTAGCGTCAATCTCCTCTGCCCTCAGCCTGGCCTGGACATCACATAATCCTGTTAGGACAAGTAGGCCAGTGGGCAGCTTGGTCATACCAATGGCCCAGGCAGGGAGCCCCGAGGTCCCATTGGGTCTATCTTCAGGATAGAGTCAGTGCTTCCTCTGGGAGTAGCCAAGCATGACTCTAAGACACAGCTTCCCTCAGTGGCCAGGCAGGGGATGACCCAGCACTCTCAAACCACAGGCTCCTGGTGCTGTGTGTTCCACCCACTCCAGAGCCCCAGGCCCTATTTGTCTGGAGCTGATGCCCACAGGAGACCTCTCACCTGGGTCACTTCTCAGGAGCGTTCCATTGCCTTGTTTTTGATGTTCCTTGTCACAGGACAACATACTTGGTTTAAACAAACCTGACACCCAATGTATCTGATACAAATTCTGAATCTCCAGAATGTGTCCCTGAACGCAGAAGGTCAGGCAGGTTGCTCTCAGGTTCTAGGGCTCTTTCTACCCTGTCATTTTCAGCTCAGCCTTCAGCCCTCCTGCCCACAGAACCCTGAGCCCATGGCCTTCTCCAAGGGGCCAACCTTTCTGTGATGGCCTCCTGCTTGGGCCCAGAAAATGGGCTAGGAAGCAGGACCAGCTCTATGAGCTACCAGTAGAGCCCAGGAGCATGCTGGGAAGCTCTCTGGAGAGAAAGAGATAGTGAGAATCTCAGCTGCTGCTGTCATTTGTCAAGCTCGGCATCAGTGCCCACTGTGCTCTGGATGCAGCTCTCACCCTCCCCCCCCCCCAGAAGTGTTCCTGGCAGCTTCCAGGTTGGCCCTTAGGATTCCTGGCTGGCTGAGCGGTGAGTGAACTTCCTAGTGCTAACTACAGAGCAGAGGGAGGAGCCACCCCCAGCTCCTGGGATGCGGGCCCTGGAGGAGGGGTCCCCTGGAAGCATCCCTGGCCAGCCAGCCTGAGCCAAGGCACCTGGCTGGAGATGCTCTATGGGACACAGGGCTGGCCTAGCACAGACCAGGGCAGGGCACATGGCGCTCATGGCCTAACTGTGGGTGAACCCCTTCATTCCACAGGGAGGGATGCTGAGGCAGGGAAGTGATACAATGTGGGAACCTGAGGACCTTAGGGTCCATGTTCCATGTGGCACTCTCTTGGTGAGCCCTGTATTGTCACTTCCCTGTCTCCCAGGCTGTCTGACATTTACCTCCAACTCTTCCCTGCAGGCTCTCTCTTCCCAGCCCAGCCCGCTGCCTCTCTCCCCTGCAGGTCCCAGTGCTTCTGCAGCTGCAGGAGGGAAGGAGCAGGCAGGCAGACCAGCAGGTATGGGGGCCTTGCTTACCTTCCCCCAGGGGGTCCAGGCTGTGGAGCATGAGCTGGTAGATCGTGGTGCCGATAGTGCTGTTGTGCAGTGAGGCTGAGCTGCCCCCTCGAGTCAGCACGGATGGGAGCTGAGCAAGGGGAGAGCCGCACAGGCCTCAGTGAGCACCTGCCCCACCAAGGAGGAGCCGCACAAGGGCCTCGCCTCTGCCTCCTTCCCTCAGGGTTCCAGGATCAGCCCTTATCCTAGGCTACCTGCTTCCTTCACCCACAACACTTTCTCCCTCGGCCTCCGCCTAGATCCTCCAGGACCAGCTCACTCTGTGTCCTGCACAAGACCCCAAGTGCTCGACAAAAACAGACCATGCATATTAAGGATAGCATGTTACCTGGGCTTTGAACCCCCTGCAAGCAAAACCTCCTAGAAACACCCTCTGACCCACACCCCAAACAGACCCTCTGGACGGGGCGCAGAGCTCCACGGTGTTTATCACTGCCCCATCCCCAGAGGGAAGCAAGGCTGTGATCCCCATCTACAGAAAAGGAAAGAGAATTCCAAGAAGCTAGGTGGTACGAATCCAAGGTCATGCAGGGAGCAAATGAAGGTCAGATGAGCACCCGGGTCTGCTGATTGCCAGCCCAGTTTTATTTTCTACCTCGTGCTCAGAGACCTTCACAGGCACACACACACATCTTTACTGTACACAGACGTAACATACACTTACTCAAAGTGACATGCATATAAATGCCATCTGCCTTGCAGAGGAGCATTCCTAGCTAATAGTTGGACCCGGCAGGTTTCCCTCTCCTACCTCTCTCCATCTGAACTCCTCTGCCACCTAGTGGCTGTGGTGACACCTCACAAGAAGACCTGAAGTTTTCTTTGGATGAGGGAGGTTGCAGCCCCCAGCTGCTCCATTTAAAGTCCCTCCAATTCTTTCCACGGACCCCATGGCCCAAAGACAGATCCTGTTTTTCAGAAATCTCAGACCCCACCCCCTCCAGCATCCCTCATATTTTTCTCTAAGTTCCAGGACATGCTAAAGCCACAAGTAATTAGGCGTTTATATCAAACAATCATACAAAACTGGGGTTGGAAACTAGGACTTGAGATCATGTAGGCCAAAGAGTCATTTTACAGATACAGAACCTGAGGCCCAAGTCCACAGAGCAGGCGAGTGGCAGAGCCAACTGTAACATTCAGGATGTGGCTTCCAAACTAGCACCTCCTGGAAGGCCCCCTGAAGTGAGGTGGCAGTTCCTGGCAGTGCAGGAGCTTCCCAGGCCTGAGCCCAGCCAGGCTCCACAGTGCCCTGGTCTGGTTGCATGCAGAGACCCTGTGATATCCCCACTGGCTGACTCCATACAGCACCCACCTTCAGCTTCTTGTGGTCCTGGTGCTCGTCTGCTGCAATGGCCCCATCACCTGGCTGCAAGCAAGGACAGGAACCAGAGACAGGAGTCAGGAATTGTCACAGAGGAATCCTCACTTGCCATCCTTAGGGAAGCCTCAGGTGGAACGCAGAAACCCACCCAGGGCTGGCCTGGCCTCAGAAAGTGGGTGACGTGTCCAGTGCCTTCAGATGTGCCATCCCCTCCGCTACCCTTGAACCCACACCACAGGCTCCTCCTCCCCTATCAGCCTTGCTCTTTCCCTCCCCTTCCTCACGTTCTGGTTTTCACTTTGTCACCTAACTCTGGGAGGGTAAGGATGATGTTAGTTGTTAGGGGTTTTTGTTTGTTTGTTTCTTTATTTTACTTTTTGAACTCAACTGGCTTTTTGTTTTAAAGTCACTGTTAACTGCTCCCATATATGAATTGTCTACCTAGCATGGTAAACCTATGCTGTAGTCATCTCTGTTCCCTTGACCTGTGGCATAGGGTGCTTTACACAGCAAATGTGAGAGGATCGCATCGATGCTCCCAAGCGGCCTCTGGTTCTGTGTTTAGGCAGCCCGCTCACTCATGGCTGCTGCAGTAATTGTCTTTACCTTCCGGGTGCTTCCTTGCCCCCACCACCAACCTCCATTGCTAAACCACAAATGGGTTTGTTATTCTCTGTTCAGCCCAGAAAATGTAAAAAATAGTATGTGATTCCAGGCCATCCTCCCACCACCTGATTCATTCATTCAGTTCTTTCTTTTTTTCTTTGAGACAGGGTCTTGCTATGTAGTCCAGGATGGCCTTAAACTCACCGCAATCTTCCTGCCTCAGCCTCCGAAGTCCCGGGATTATAGGTGTGTGCCACCATGCCCAGCTTAGTTCTTATTTTTGACCACCTGTTTTTTATACAGTGTTGTGCTGGTGGCTTAGGGATAAAAGTTGTTTAGGACATGGCTTCCATGTCCAGAAAGTAACAGACAAATATAACACAAACACAAGACAAAGCAGAATTTTTTTTTTGGTACCGGGGGTCAAACTCGGGACCTTGCACTTGCAAGGCAGGCGGTGGAACCTCTGAGCTAAATCTCCAGCCCCAAACCTGAGTAGTTTTGAGGGATGGGGAAGGTTCAAGTGTGTGGATGCATGCTGCTGAACGAAGAGAGGTCCTACTTGTGAAGCAGAGCAGAAATACCCAGTCTGAAGGGGGCACTGTGTGCTTTTAACACACCCCTTAAGGTTTTCATGACACCCCTGTAAGTCTACTGGGACAGGGGAAGGAGGCTGAGCTGACCCCCGCTATCCCAGCCGTCTCACTATTTATCCCGCCCAACCCCCACCTACTGAGTTCTCTTCGGAGACAGAGAAGTCCGCGGGGCCGGGCTGCCCTTTGGGGCTGCTTGGCTCTGTCCACAGTGGAGCAAGAGAGCTGATCTTTGCCCATGGTGAACAGCCCTAATGATCTCTCTGGCATTCGGATTTCCCAAACCAAAATACTTCTCTCTGGGCTCACTGTTCCTGGCTAACCTCAGTCTGGACTTCCAAGTTTTGGAAGTCATTTCTAGCAACTCTGCGAACCAGACAAGGCCATCGTGATAGATGAGGAAACTGAGCCACAGTAAGGTCCTGTGACTCATCTACACTCACAAAGAGATCAGCAGAACTCCCCTGATCACCTGCTCTCCATTGAGATGGGTTTCATTTATTTGGTCTGAGATTTTCATGTCTGTGTGTGTGTGTGTGTGTGTGTGTGTGTGTGTGTGCCTGTGTGTGTCTGTGTGTGTGTGTTGTTTGTTTGTTTTTACTAAGTTCCATGTCTTTTCCCAAGCATAAATAGGAAACTGACTTCAAATCTATATTCCCTAATGACTCTGTTCCAAATTATTGACATTTCAGGGAAATGGGTGTGTTGTTTGTCCACATTTGGGTGTGGCTGAGGGATCCACAGCGGTTCTGGCAAGAAGATATTTTCTGAAGATGCCTTGTCACAAACACATTTCAATATGCAATTAGTATGAAAATATTGAGGTATTTTACAACATTTTTTCATACTAAGCCTTTGACACCTGGGGCCTGTTTTATACTGACAGCACATCTCAAAAAATTGAACTGGCCACCAAACTGGCTGTATGTAGCTGGTAGCCACCACAATGGCCAGCAAGGCAGTAGTCTCTCCTCGCTCTCCTTCCTCTGGCCTCTGCACACACAGGCAAGACCCTGACCACTTATTCAGTCAGTGACTCCTGCTTTAACTCCCAGATTTGGATAAGCATCACCTCCTGCAGGAAGCCTTCCCTAACTCTCTGGTGTGCTGAGATGTCCCCTCTCAGCAGTGGTGAACTCCCTAAGCACGCACCTTCCACATGGTCCTGCAACCATTGGTTTTGCTCCGTCTTTCCCACTGAGGAGGATTTACTGTGGCACTAATGAAGCTTAAGCTTCGGGGCCTATCTCTCCCCTACACATATCCCTCCCAAGACTTGCATCTAATTTTGCAGCAATACTTTTATATTCTTTTTCCTAATGAGGATCCGTTCCCACAAAGCTTGGATCAACTCCAGCTCCTCCATTAATGTGAGCTCCTTGAGGGCAGAGCCTGGGCCTCATTCACTGTATCCAGACTTGACACAGGCCTCACACAGAAGGAGTCAAAATGAATGAATGCTGGGGTTCTTCAGTGCTAAGTCCTGGACTATCTTGCTCTCTCAGCAGAGCGCCTGTCAGCTGTTGCTGGTGATTACTGCACCTTTGTGCAGTAATTTCTACCTCCAGCGCTGTGCCCAAACTTCAGGCCGGTTTGGGTTACTGCCTCCTGGACAGATCCCCTTGGTGGGGACCCAGGCACCCAACTCACCATTCCAGAGTAAGAGCCCCCGAGTCCCTAAATCTGTCCTTCCTCTCTGTGGTGGGACCAGTAACCCTGTGACCTTCAAAACTCTTCTCAAATACATGCACTGTGTACATGTGCACTTGTGTGTGTGCGTGTCTGTGTGTGTAGCAGTCCCCCCCATCCAGTTTCACTTCCCTTTGTTTCCACTGTGGTCAAAAGATTATTAAATGGAAACTTCCTGAAATAAACAATTCATAGGTTTTAACTTGTGCTCATGATGAGGTATCACAGTGAGTCCCCACAGCGTATGCTGCCCTTCCATAGTGGCTTGGCAGGTGTCTTGGTTATCAGAGTGACTGTCCCTCCTCTGCACTCCTTCACCAAAGGGGGCTCACTGCACGGTCATGTTTGTCACATCCACTCTGAAGGTACCATCTTAGCCAGATGTGGTGGTGCACCCCTGTCATCCCAGCACTCAGGAGGCTGAGGCAGGAGGATCACTAAGATTCTAAGGCCAAGCAGGGCACATAATAAATGGGCCAGACTGAACTATATAGTGAGACCTTGTCTCAAAAAACCAAAAAAATTTTTTTAATAAATTACGATCTTAATTCATTTTACTTATCATCCGTATGCCTATTCACTCACATTAAAAACTTGTTTATTGGTTTTATATTTCCAATTGATTTGAGTGACAGAGAATCTAGAAATCATACGGCTCTTTGTAGAATACCATGAATCTCTAATTTCATATTCAATCCCATCATATGCATCAGGAGAAAATATTACTGTCTTGTATGCATTCAGGTAAAATCTCAACTGCAGGTATATACGTGTCCAGAAAATGACAGCCTGTAGGACTCGGCATGATCGGATGTCTCAGTTTTTCTGTATTTGTCTGTCTCTTGTGGATTCATTTTGTCATCTGCTAGCACACCCTAGCAGGTGACACTGAAAGCTTAAGTAAATAGTATGAGGAACAGTAATCTTATAATTGAGAATTCTGCCAAGCATGATGGCATGTGCCTGTTTATCTCAGCTAATCAGGAGGCTGAAGCAGGACGATCAAGTTCAAGATCAGCCTGGGCAACTTAGTAAGACCCTGTCTCAAAAACAAAGCAAAAAAATCAAATGATTTAGAATTCCACTCTCACCATCTTTTCTGATGACTGGGGAAAGCTGACTACTATTCAAGGACTTGACATCAAGGATGTTTTTTGGGGGAGCACAGTGGATTCCCTGGCACCTAGTATGGGTGGAGCTCACAGAAGAGAGGCCTGGTGGCTGCTTCTTAGCTACAGCTTCCTGTCTCCACAGCAGCCAGCTGGCTGTACAGGCCACTACTAGGACCCCTGAGATAAGCGTAAAATGGGAGAACCAGCCCCTACAGAGGCACTGGGTTTGTCTGTGTGGAGTCTTGTTGGTTGGTGTCATAAAAAATCCTGCCCAGAAGAAAACAGCCTGAGTGTGTTCAGGAAAGGATGGCAGATTTTTCCCTGGAGTTTTACATTCTCAGGTACGCTTAGGGAGGAATGTGGACGCAGGGTTTCCAAAAGGGCTCAAACAAAGCCTACTGCCTGGCTTGTATCCCTTTTTGCTAAGTTGCCCAAGCTAGACTCAAACTTGCAATCTTCCTGCCTCAGCCTCCAGAGTAGCTAGGATTACAGGTGTGCACCAGTACACCCAGCTAGCTCTGAATCATCTTTTTTTCAGCCAATATCAAAGAGAGACTCTAAAATGCTATTATAAATATCTATGATCAATATTAAATCACTTATTTTTTCTGTAAGTATTCTTAAGTGAATTCTGATTTGAACCGCCCCCCCAAAAAAACCCTTTATTTTGAATCTGAATAAAAGTGAAGTAAAAGTTCCCTCAGCTCAGGAACTCAACCAATACCAGTTGGGTAAATACTGAAAAAGAGGGCCAGGGATTTAGCTCAGTGGTTCCGCCACCCGCCTCGAAAGCACAAGGACCCGAGTTCGATCCCTGGTCCAAAAAAACAAAAACTGAGAAAGAAATGAATTGTTGGCTGCTGACTCTGTGGGCTGGTTGTTCAGGTGGAGAACACCTGTGAGTGTGCTGCTCTTAGGAAAATACCCAAGGCCATGCCCACTTATTTGCTTATGGCCAGTAGCTGCTTTCCCACGACAGGGACAGAGTTGAGTAGGCATCACGAAGACCGTATGGCCTGCAGAGCCTAAAATATTCACTGTATGGCCCTTTACCAAAAGTGTCTGCTAACTTTGTCGTTAATTCATCCGGTTTCCTTTACAGGGGCTAATTATCCCCTCTGAGCCTCTGTTTTCTCACCTACAAAACAGGGATAACAATCTAACCTTGTAGGGTCTCGTGAGAAATCACTAACCCTGAATGTATGGAATAGACCCTCCCTAAGCATGGATTCCTTCTCCAACTCCTTTCTCTCCTGAACCTCGAACCCCTGAGCTGTTAATTGTTTCTGAGAAAAAGGAAGCAGATACTTCTGGAGCTTCCGGTTGGAGTAAGATGTTAGGCTCAACCGTTTGGGAGATACAAAGATTGTTCCCTGTTTAGTGGCAGTGACGAATCTGACATAGTGTCATCCCTTCTCCACTTCCCCCCAGGCTGGCAGCAGAGGAAGGAGGAAGCCCGGTATCCTTCAGTCTCTGTTTCTCTCCAACATACTGTCCTCTCTCTGTCCCTGGCTTTGACTTCCCAAGCAGCTGTGGCTATGACTTCACCCCCCACCCCCACCAGGCCCTCTGCTCAGTCCCCAACCACTCTGTCTTCGACACCCCTCTTCCCTCTGACCTCTTATCTTTGGAGCCCTGACTGATTGAAGAGGCCCTGGCCCCTTCCTTCCCCAGGTGATGCTTCAACAAAGAACACGTTTTCAGGGAGAGGTGTGAACTGTAAGTGTGAGGAAGGGTTTGAGCAAGGTATGTTCATTTTCCCAGTTAAACTTTCATAGTTAAATTGCTTTACAAGGGTGGGAACACATGTTAAACCATAAAAAATGAAAACCATCATGGTTTATGAAGTCAAACATTGGGTCTTCATAGAATTGCTTCAGGAATTCAGAACACAATGGCTGGCCCCCAGATTACCAGCGAAATGAGGTATAATTTATTTCCCTCTAACCAGATCATAGGTCTTAGCCAGCCAGACATAGACATAAAAATGCAAGCAAAGGTGGTTTCACTAGCTATAAGAACCCCTAGGATGGAACTCAAGTTCACAAGTATTTAAAAACCATTTTTAAATAACTACTGTGCCAGGTGTGGTGGCACATGCCTGTAATCCCAGCTCTTGGGAAGCTGAGGCAGGAAGATTGCTAGGAGTTTGAAGCCAGTGTAGGCTACATAGTCAGTTCCGGGCCAGCCTGAACTACAAAGGGAGACCCTGTCTTAACCAAATGATGACAATGATGATAATAAATATGGGGGGGGCCGGGGATTTAACTCAGTGGTTCTGCCGCCTGCCTTGCAAGGGCAAGGACCCAAGTTCGATCTCCGGTACCACAAAAAAATAAAAATAGAAATAAAAATTTTAAAAATAAATAAATCTATAAATAGCTATGGTTCTTGAGTTATTTGGACTAAGTTTTAGAATGTGGATGCTAGTAATGGTAAATCCTGACTATAAGTATTTAATTTTAAATACACATGGATTTACTTTCAAGTAGAAATTCAGCTTACTGTTTAAAAATAATGCTGCCAATTAAAAACCATCCTGGATCCATTTCAACAAATAATTAAGAACACAATCAGCACCCTGCTTACTGGTTGGCAAAAAGCTGCTACCAAAGCCCTTGAAGTCTCTTAAGTAGGTTACACAGTCTCCTTTCATATCATGATTGTGCTTCAGTTGCTTGACAAGGTTTTCTTTGAGCATCTAACTCTGATAAAATAGAAAATTCAGAATTGTAGAGTTTAAATAAAAGTAGAATTACTACACAGGTCCTGGAGGCAAGCCAGAGGCATTTTGAGCTCTGGTGGCCTAATGTACATCATGGCTTTTCTTAGAGGAGAGACCATGGTTTTAGGGCCACCCCTAGCCAGCCCAGTCCTGGGAATTTCGTCAGGAAGGAGGTTCCAGCTTCCTCATCTTAAAAGTATGCAACTCTCTGAGCCTCCCTTTCTTTTTAAGCCTGTGGCTTCCTTGGAGCAGCAGTCAGATGGGAAGGAGTGCAGAACGGGGAGAGAAGAAGCTGGATTCTGACTCTTGCAGGCTCTGTGGCCCTGGGCACGACATTTCTCCCTTCTAGACCATCTGCAAAGCAAGCAGAGGAGCTCAATCCATCAGCTCAAAGAATTGTTGTCCTGGAGCCTGCCCAAACTGGATCACATGGACATGGGGTGATGATCATAGACCGTCAGAGTTGGCAGGACCTGTGGGTGATGAGTTGGACACTGTCATTTCCCCTAAAGGGAGAAGGGATCTGTCCAAGTTCACAGTTAATTAGAGGTAGAATCGGGTTAGAATCTTGGTGTCCTGGCTCTCTAGTTGGTGCTCTGACTGGAACATCATGTTATTTCAAAAATCCCACAGAAAATGCATTTCATCTCTGTTGGCCCCGTATCTCCCAGACATGCTGCTGAGTTTGGGTTCTGTCCTGCCCACTCATCAAAATTGCTCTGGATTAAGAAGCTAAGTCCTTGTGCTCTTTGCACGAAAGGAGCAGGACAGAAATGGGGTCTCTGTTCCCTAGGGTATCCTTACTCTAGAGTTTCAAAGAACAAAAACTTTTGAGATAAATTTTCAGAGGTTACTTGGTCAATGTAATCTCACCTTCCGGTTACTGAATCATCTAGTGCATCTAGCACTACTCAGCAAGGGGGTAGAGGAGTTCTTTGGGTCAGGAAGTCCTAGGATTGGTGTCCTGGTGTCCAGGCTCCAGCTGACACACAGAGAGGCTCTTGTCCCCAAGGCTGGCTTGTTGGTGGGTGAGTGGAGCTCCCATCTTTCCCAATATTAAAAAATTTAAAAAAAAAAACCCTTCTTCCCAGACCCTCTCCAAGCCAAACACCCGCTCCCCAGCGCACAAGTCTGGAATGTGAACTAACAGTATTAGAGGGAAATGAGGGTGCTGCCTAAATCCCAAACCCCACACAAGTGGAAGAGATGAGCATTTTTCCCTGCCTGGTATCTCCTTGGACATTCTCCAAAGGCCAACTCAAGCGTCATTTCCGGAGATCCAGTCAGACCAGCTCGGGTTCCAATCCTAGCTGTACTGCCTATTTGGTGTGTGACCATGAGCAAACTAACTGAGTTAACTTCTTTAGGCCTAAATTTCCTCTCCTGCAAATGAGGGTCATAATTCTAACAACCACTGTATACATGAGTAGGGGTGGAGCAAAGGTCACACTTGCGAAGGCTGCAGCGTTGTGGCTGACAGAGCACTCTGGAAACTCTGGAAATACTGAAGAAATGGCAAGCGAACCCGAGCACCCACCTCTTGAGGGCTAACCCAGCCCCTCTACTCTCCAGTCCTGGGCTTTCCCCTGCCCTCTCACCCAAGGGTCAGAGAAGCCTGACCTGCCCTTTCCTTACCTTGCTGAGGTCCCCCAGGGCCATGATCTTGGCTACTGGCCTCCTGCTGAGCTGCTCTTTCACCCAGACCTCGATCTGCTTGTTCCACTTCATGGTGAACACGTACAGGGCATAGGCCAGCAGCAGCAGCAGGCTCTCCCACCAGGCGATGAGGCTGTCCAGGAAGAAGACAATGAGCATGGACAGGTCAAGGATGTAGAAGGAGACATCTCGGAACAGTGGCCACCAGGTGAGGTTGAGGATCTCCCGGGAGAAGAGGGCACAGGTGCCAATGACAAAGAGGATATTGAACACGGCAGAGCCCACGATGGTACTGATGCCCACGTTGCTGTGGGAAATGAAGACGCCGATGAGGGAGGTGAAGAGCTCGGGGGCAGAGCCTCCAGCAGCCATGAACGTGGCCCCTGCCACATCCTCTGAGATCTGCAGCTTGTCCGTGATGACGCCTAGGGCTGGCACAAAGTACTCGTCACATATGATAGCCAAGGCCACAAACACGTACATCATGCCAAAGATATGCAGGACCACCCAGCCCTGTTGCCGCTCCTCCACGCTGAACAGGTCCGGGGGGTACTCTGCCTTGGGGTGGGGCTCTGGCCAGCCAGGCAGTGGTGCTGAGAGACTGGGACTGGGCACCCCTGGGAGCAGGGCCACTGTTGGGCTGTGGGATGGGGTGCTGGGTGTGGCTGGAGCTGGGGCCACAGCCACACAGTGCCGGACGTGGGTGGTCGGAATGGCCCTGACTTTGGGGGTTACTGAGGTGCGGCGTGCTGTGGAAGGCTTTGTTGCCACCTCCCAGTGGGTGGCTGAGGCTGTTCTGGTGGTGGTTGCGCTGGACTGGGGCCAGGGGTTCCTAACACTCCAGGCAGCAGTGGAGGCGTTGGTTTTCACTGGGCTGCTCCCTGTCACAGTGCTGATTGTCACCTGCCCCTCGGAGGTGGCTGAGGGGTACCCCAAGGCTGCTTCCTGGGGAGTTTTCAGCTTGTTCTTTCCCACTGACATCCGAGGTCTGGCAGAGCTGTTACTTTCCCCTCTTCTGGGGCTACTCAGGGCATCCTTTTCCAGTAAATTCCTTGGAGAAGTCAGGATGTTTATTTTTGCCTTGTGTGTTGGGAAAGTTGGGGTGTTGTTAACTATTCCTTTGAGAGTGGCGGGGGTAGTTTCTTCCACTATTCTCTTGGGAGAATTGGCCTCTGATAGTTCATAGGTTGCCATGGTTTCACTGCCTTGCACTGTTGTGTTGGGGGTGACCCTGTGGCCGGTTTCCATTGTCATGAATGTGGACAGAGTGTAAGTGTCTACTGTTCCACCTGCTGGGAAGGTGGTGTGGCTCTCTCCTTTTCTCCTGCCTCGAGTTGCGCTGTAGCTCTTCATTTCTTCCCTGGGTGTTGGGATATAAAGTTTTACTGGTGGTCTGCCTGAAGTTGGGGTGTCGCGATTCAATACTCTAGTGGTTGAGGTGTTTTCCTTCGCTCTTTTTGTACCTGCTGCTGTCGGGCTGTGATTGTTCTTTGATGTTGTTGGAATGGTCTTGGCTGTTCTGCGTGGACTGGGTGTGCTCTCCCTCGTCATGCTGGGTGGTGCTTGATCCCTGCCCACCGCGGCTTGGGGTGCTGCCATCTCACCCTCCACTTCAGAGCTAACTTTTGGAGGCTTGCTGCTCACCATCATCGTCTCATCACTGGGGAGGTCCTGGTTGGCCAGTTTTATGGGCTGTTGGGAAGACACTTCTGCCCACACTGAGAGCAGGCCTTGAGGTCTCCTCAGGTGCTGATAGGTAGAACCAATGATCAACATTCCTAATAGGAAGAGGAAGCGACTCCAACGAAGCCTCTTTGGCCGGAGTAACCGCCTCTCCTGCAGCCCCATCCTGATCACTTTCCCCATGATGGCCAGTTACAACTGGTCACAGAAGGCCTCTCATGCTGTCCACGGAGAGACAGCAGCTGCTCTGAGATTCAGGGTGGTGATCAGGAAAGATTTCTCCATGAAGACCAGCCAGGGGGTATCCATAAGCCTAGGTGGTTAAAAAGAAATTATTTGTGCCTAAGAGGCGATCTGGGACCCACAACTCTCTGATTTGGGAAAGAGTGATGACGGGAGTCCCAGGGACACACAAGTATAGTGCTTTGTGCTGGGGAGGACAGCTGTTCCAGGAGAAAGAGTCCCTATGGGTCCCCTCCCTGTGCTGCTTCCCGGCTGCTGCCTGGCCACCGAGGCCCCTGAGCTGGGCCTGCTCGGGGGACTCTGCCCAGGGCCCCTGCAGAGGCTCTGCCAGTCCTCAGGCCCAGGCCTAAGTTGCTGGGGGCTCAGCTGCCACAGGTGGAGCCAGCCACAGATCACACCTTATCAAAGGCTATGAAGAGGTGGGGAGACAGGGTTTCAAGTGCAGGCAGAAAGACCCAGGGGTGTGTGTGTGTTTGGACTGTCTTAAAATGATTCTACTGTATCATCTGGGAAGGACAACACTTAAAAGTTAATGTCATAGGGCTTCCCGGACAGTGGGGTTCGGTGGAAGGAATGTGGAAAAGGAACCAAAGGCCTGACTCTTGGCTCTGCTGCTGACGAGCTCTGCCATCCTGCAAAGGCTGGACTTTAGTGCCCATCTGTGGAATGGGTGTGATAATACTTATATTTATTACGCAAAAACAATCTCCTGAGGGACATCTGAGAAAGGGAAACTGAGGACCAGGGATCAGAAAGAGGCTTACTTTTCACTGAATATCCTATTAGTGTGGCCTTTTATCGTGTACATAATATTTTTAGTTTAATTTAATTGTAATAATGCCTATGTAAATAGTAATAGTACTTATGCCACAGGAATCTTGAGAGAGTAAATACATGTAAAATCTGTGAGAAGCACTGAATAGAATCAAGTGCTGTTAGCTGGGTGTGGTGATGCATGCCTATAATCTCAGCACTTGGGAAGCTGAGGCAGGAGGATCCCCACAAGTTTGAGGCCAGCCTGGGCTATCGAGTGAGGTCAAAGCCAGCCTGAACTACATAGTGAAACTTTGTCTCAGAAAACAAAACAAGACAAAACAGAATCAAACAACAGGACTAAATAGGCTTAGTTTCATATAAGGATGCAGGAAGAAAAAAACAGAAAAGGTACTCAAAGAATCCTCATTTTATAAAGGGCATAGAGGCCCAGCCCCAGTCAATAGTTATTAAATTTCTTTTCTTTTTTAAAGTAGGAAGATAATTATTAATAGGAAAGCTCCTGAGGGGCAGGAGGGGTCCCGAGTGGGTAGCCAGATAAATTTCTAATCAGTATCCATAGATATTACAAAACAATAACCAGTGATTGGGTTTGCACATGATAGTAATTTATTAGAAGTAGCTGGGTAAACCATAGAATCTGCCTGGTACCAGCCCGTGTAAGACATGAAGGTACTGAGGCCCAGAGAGGACATGTGACTTGCTTAACGTCACACAGCTGGTGGGTGGCCAGCCAGATGAGCTTCTGAACTCTCTTGTCTTTCTAGTATACCCCACTAAGTAGAGATACAAGTGCAGTTGTCTTAAAAAGAAAAAGAGAGGGCCGGGGATGTAACTCAGTGGTTTCGCCTCCTGCTGCTCAAGCGCAAGGACCCGAGTTCGATCTCCGGTACCAAAAAAAAGAAGGATGAGCAAAAAAGGAGAAGTAATAATAAGTAAACTTCCTTCTTGGTCCTTGGTTGTTCTAATTTCCTTTGCATCTCCCCTCAGCCCTCTGAACTTGCCTTGAACTCAGCAGTCTGTAGCAAGCCCACTGGGGTCCCCTGCGGAAACTTCAGGGTGACTGTGTTCTCCCCGTGTGCCAGGATCACAGAAATGAGCTGCCAGCCCCACCGGTCCCTCCTACCTAAGCACATTGTTTACCTTCAAACCCCGACATCCGGTGTCCTCTCAGCTCTGGGAATTTGCCAGACTCCAGGGTTTCAAAGAGTGGGTCCGAAGCTGGACAGCAGGAAACACCCCATTCTCCTGCCCCCAACTCCCCTGTGGAACCCTAATTCGAAGCAGGGTTGAGTGTGAAGGGCATGTCAGGGAAGAATCTCCAATCCTGCTAATACCCACCTCCTCTAAGAAGCTTAGCAGGGCATTGTACAAGTTCTGGGTCCCAGTGCCTTAGACCAAGCCTGAGGGGGTGAAATGTTCACCAGGGACACAGATGGGTTGTCTGTGGACCCCCGAATGAGGGCAGAACTTCTAAAACTGACTTCTAAACTATAGGAATGAGAGGTTATCCTGGTATCCACGCTTAGACAGTGGAAAGACTTGGAAAGATTCAGAAGATGCTCTGAGGAAACCAAGAGAAAGTACCTGAGCCTTAAGAGATCAGAAGACTTTGGTTTTAGCACCAGGCTCTGCTTGCTACTAGGTGATTCTAAACATGATCTAAAAGCAAATATGGGGATAGTAATACCTGTCCTACCTGTCTGAAATGGATATGAGCATCAAAATCCAAGCTGAAGGACTGTGAAGATAATACTCTGCAAATTTTAAAGTATTTCACACATGACATATATTTTATTAGATCTAAAAGAAATCCTTGGGGGAACAGACTGGGTGGGACATCCCAAGGTATCCAAGAAGTTGGGTCCAAGAAGCCTGGACCTCCATCCAGCCCATGGCTTGGAGCTGATCAAAGTGGAGTGGACTAAGGCATCGGGGGTCTCATGACCCTACAGCAGTGGTCAACCTGGAAGCCACTTCTGTTTTTCAGCTAACTCTGCCTGCTATCTGCTGATGGGCGCTTCTTCCTCTCCCTGTTTCCTCCGGGGTACATGGATGGCGAGCTGTGTTGGGTGACTTCAATCTGAAGTAGCAGGAAATCCCTCACAGCCTCGCCTCTCCCTCTGGTCCCCTCGGTGGCCTGCAGTAGTAGGGAGGTAACCTGTTCCCTCTGCTGGTGCCTCTGTGTCCTGGGACCACCTGCATGCTGGGGCCTCAAGAGGGGCTGGCTCTGCTAGCTTTGCGTCTTTGCCTTTGTGCTGCAGCAGCAGAACCAGATCCAGTTCCTTCCCTTTTCATGCCAACTCTCCAACAGCCTTCATCTGGCTCAAAAAGATGGAAAATGGAACACAATGCATGAAGTGGAATTACGAATGATTTTTTTTTCCTGGAAAAATTCCTCTATTTTTACAATGCTATTTGCGCAATATAGAAAGTTCATGGGAGAAGCAAATTCCCAGAAAGGAGAGTCTTTTCTCTTGTATGCTTTTAAATGTTGCCAATGAGTTCCTCCTAGAGCCTAACCTAAATTTTACTTTTGGGAGGGAATCCAGTTTCCCTCTGTCTCATTCTCACGGGGTCGCAGCACATTTTGAAATGCAACAGGCCGTGCAAAAGTTGCTCACCCAAGATTGGAAGCTTCATCTGCACTAGCTGTGTGAGTTGAGAAAAAGTATTTATTTTCAGGGCTGAGTGAACCTCTCATCCTATATAACTAGGATAATAATGACATCACCAGTTTGAGAGGGTTGTTGTAAGGATTTAGGGCATGAGTATGTGAAATGTGAACAGCGCCCAGTAGTTATTTTATTATTATTATTATTATATTATTATTATTATATTATTATTATTATGGTTCTGCTTTAGGAGATCACAGGGCCCACTTGCTGCTGAGGAGTGTGCAGGGGTGGAAGAGGCCCAGCGAGTCCCCACATTTTCCATCGTTGCAACACTGCGGGTCACGTGATTGCTGCGTGCATCTCTTACCGGCTGGTGAGCTGTGAGCGGACAGGACCTTGTCTGTCTTATTGACACTGAGTCCCAGAGCCCAGTACAGTGCCTGGCACTCAGTACGTATACGTATATCCCAAGTATATACTGGAGAAAGCCCAGCACCCCTGGGAAGGGAATCTGGTCTGATTTGTTCTGCAGGGTTGCCTTGTCTTCTGCTCTTCCCTGGAGCAGGGTGGAAGGATGGGTGGGCATGCGGCTCTGAACCTCATAATTATTTCAGGAGCTGAGGAAGGCAGAGATTGAGGCTTTCCTCCCCCAGCCCCAAAGCTTTCCTATGTCCTCAGAACAGAAGGAAGAGGGAATGAGACTCTCATCTAAGGGGGAGGGCTTGTGAGAAAGGCTAGTTTAGTGCTGGGCCTACACTATAGTTGCACAGGGGAAAGTGGGCAACATTTGGCAGGGGTTGCAAATTCAAATGCCTTCCAACCCTGAGTGGGTAAAAGCAAGTTCCACTGGCTGTAGTCTGAGCTGGTGGAGAGGCCTGAGGCTGTGTCTACACAGAGGAGGAATGACCCACTGACAGGCCTTCCGATGCCAAGTCATCCCAATGGTAAGGGACAAAGTGATGAGGAGCCTGGCCAACAGCAAGTCTCCCCAGGCTGCCCATCCTCGGATTCCTCCTCATCAAACCAAGAAAGACAAGATTCCTCATGGGATTGGTATAAGAGTGGAGAAGCACACCAATCCATCAAACGAGATGATGTCACAGCCTCAGACCTTTTGATTATATTATTTATTTTTATATTACATTGTTTGTAGGATTCAAAATGGCTGTCACTGGTAGAAATGAACAAAAGAAGGCCCCAAATATCCTCTGACACTTCAGTTCTCCAACCTAGCAGCCAGAATCATGCCAGAGGCAGGGAGAGGCAGGTAGTGGAGCTTCAGGCAGTTCAGAGACAGGCCTCTGAGCTCTCATGGGCTCTGGCGTGGCCAAGCAGGAACCCACACCATGCCCTGTGATTCATAGGCCTCCTCGAAGTTAGTGAGCAACAGCCCAGGAGCAACACCAGGACAGATCGGATTTTAGAGAGGAATGATGGGTGAGGTATAGCGTTACAACATTTTTTCCAATAAGTTGACAAAGACTGAGACATTTAAGTAATACCCAGTGCTGGTGGAGAGAGTGGCAAGGAACTAAAAGCAGCCCAAATGATCTTATTAAACTGTAAGACAGATCATGCTCCTCTTAGATGCCAAATTTTCTAGAGGTTTCCCACCTCAGTTAGAGTAAAAGTCCTGACAATGGTCTACAAGGCCCATCCAGCATTGCTTGTAATAGTAAACACTGAAATCCATCTAAAAGCTGGTAGAAAACTGGTTGCATACATAATAGCACATCCTTCCAGTAGTCAATTTATATACAGCAGTTAAAAGACATGAAGTTGTAGCTAACATGGTGGTGCAAGCCTGTAATCCTAGCACTAGAGAGACTTAGTTGGAAGGATGAGAGTTTGAGATCTGAGAGTATGACCCTGTCTCAAACAATAAAAACGAAAACCAAAAAAAAGAGTTGATGTCAATATATTACTTAATTGATAATAATAGAAGCACGGAGTAGAATATATAACATCATCACATTTAGTTAGAATATTTTTATTTTTATTATGTAGTATGCATGTACACATAATATATACACACATCCACATACTTCATACACATGTAGAGACAGTTTTGGAAAGATTCTGTTAAAATGGCTGTAATTCCGTCACTAACAGATATGGAATGAACAAAAAACAACTCTCTGGTGTTTCACCTCTCCAAGCCAAGGAGCTAGAACCGTACTTGAGGAAAGAGACACAGATGGTTACAGGTAGGAAAAGAAATGCTTAGTTTTCACTGTATCTATTTTGAAACTTTGAATTTTCCACCATAGATGCAAATTTGTTTTATAATTTTAAAATAGTTTTATTTTTGCATTACCTGCTTTTTCACTGAAAAAAGATGCTACCAAAATTTTACAAGCATGAGTGATGAGCCTAGCAGGATGGGTGGGAGCCCAGATCATGAGAGGACGTTTAAAAATGTAGACTTTAGCCGGGGATTTGGCTCAATGTTGCTGCTGCCTGCCTGGAAAGCACAAAGTCTTGAGTTGGATTCCCCGTACCAAAAACCAAAAACAACAATAACAAAAATGTAGATTTTCTAACACTTTTCAAAGGAGAAAATTTGCTGAATATTTTTAATTCCCAGTTTTCTGGGGATTTTTTGTTTGTTTGATTGTTTGTTTGTTTGTTTGTTTGAGACAGGGTCTCTCTATATAGTTCAGGCTGGCCTTGAACTCACTGTGTAGTCCAGGGTGGCCTTGAACTCATGGCGATCCTCCTGCCTCAGCCTCCTGCATGCTGAGAGTGTCCTGAATAAAGAAGCTCAGTTCTACTTCCCTAGAGAACTGCACTACCTACCAAATTGGTCTTGCCTTCCTCTTAGACATTTCCCCCATTGACCTCTCTTCCTTCAGGCACATCCAGCATCACATGCCAAACTCATGGCCCCCTTGTTTTCAGAGCAGAGATGAAGTTAACTGGAATTGGAAATGTGTGAAAGATTGTCTTTGTTCAGAGAGGCTTTCCATTATCTTAGAATACAGAGAAGCTTTGTGGTTTTCTCAAACGCACTGGAAAAGACCGAAAGAAGATTGAGAGCAATTAAAAAAGAGAGGCCACAGTGTCTTTGTCAAACCCATTCCAAGGGAAAAGAAACACGAGGGAGAAACCTATAGATTAAATGAGGCTTGGGCCAGGGATTTAGCTCAGTGGTTTCGCTGCCTGCTGCTCAAGTGCAAGGAGCCAAGTTCAATCCCCGGTACCTAAAAAAAAAAAAAAAAAAAGCCTCTAGAGATTAGAGATATAGCAACAGATCTCACTCAGGTCATAATTCAAAAAACCGAAGTGCCAAAAAGTAAAAATTAATGTTTATGAGGCAACCAGTTATTTGAAAGCTGACCAGATAACTGACATTAGAATTTATTCTGAATTACTTTAAATTTGATAATGGTATGGTGCTTTTTAAAAAGTTCTTCTCCTTTAGATATGAATATTTATTTTTTTTCCTGAAATTCTTTTATTGGTACATTTTAGGTATACAATACATTTACATTTATCATTGGGTGCTTGTACCTGTACATGATGTATCT
>NW_004624781.1:6967114-6989144 GCF_000247695.1 Heterocephalus glaber
ATCTATTGAGGTGATCATATGGTTTTTGTCCTTGACTCTGTTAATATAGTGTATTACATTTATTGATTTACATATGTTGAACCATCCTTGCATCCCTGGGATAAATCCAACTTGGTCAGGGTGTATGATCTTCTTGATGACCCTCTGTATTCTGTTTGCCACTAGATATGAATATTTATGAACAAAATGTTGTGCTACCTGAGATCTGCATCAAAATAATATGGAGGGGGGGAATACTATGTTGGGGAGAAGTTGTAGGGGTATAAATGAAACAGGATTGAAGACCAAGTTAGCTGTAGAGACATGGTGAAAGGCTACATAGGGATTTACTTCGCTCTTTCCCCTATCTTTGTACGTTTGAAATTTTGTATAATACATTATGTTTTAGAAGAAAGAAGCATCATACTCTGATTTCCTGGGACTTCTGCTTTGGTGAAAATAGGAGAATGGAGAGAAGGGATGATGGGGGAAAGGGCAAGCCTGGGGCTTGGATATAGAATTTGGAAATGGACAGGGTCCAAGCTAGGGGACCCGAAGGGACAAAGGACAGCACAGGCCTGTGAGAAGAGAGATGATGGGAAAGAGATATGAGACATGAGCTTTCTTCCTTCTGTTTCTGCCTTTTCCTCACTTGCTATTTATGAAAAATTATCCTGGGAACTTAGCAACAAAGATCCTCAGGCACCAACCACGAAATTCCAATTTAGTTGGCAGGGCCTTCGAGTCTGCATTTCCAGCACAGGTCCTAGAGAACAGGATGTCTAGATCTCCCTAGGGGCCCCAGGACCTGGCCCCTGCGAGGGGCTTGGTGTGTCTGTCCCTAACCTTTACGTCTCCAGGCTGTGACCAAGCTGCTCTGCCTTGCAAAGCCTCCAGGGCAGCAGTCCACTGTCTCAAGGCAGGAAAAAATAAAGGCAATGGGAAAATATGCAAAGGAATCTGAGTATTGATTTCCTTTAATGCGACTGTGGAAATGCGCAAATGTTGAAGGTCTCCTGAGTAGAGAAAAGACATTCATCAGCCAGCTATAGCCTGAAAGGCATCTCCTTTAGGACCCTCTAACCCTTTGTGCTGATGTTCTCTGATTCTATATTCACTGACCAACTTTCTGAATTTTAATGGGACTCTACTAAGGAGGAGAAAAACTCAAAACACTTAATGGCTGCCACCACTGACATAGTCCTCTTGAGAGAGCTATCTTTTATTGACAGTTTTCATAAATTGATCTTCTACCTTCCAAGTCTCCAGAAACCCTTTATGCAGAAGAATTAGGTCACTAACATCTGATCACCCATGCAATTGACTAAATTTAAGCTTTAGGGAATGGTAATGAATCAGCTTGGATCTGAGTTGGCACTACCAGAACAGTTTTATAGTTTGTATCTAGATGTCCCTCCAAAGCCTCACATGGTCATTTCTGGGGACTTGGGGAGGTGATTGAACCATGGGAGTGTGATACTCATCAGTGGATTATTCAACTTTTGAGTTGATAGCTAAATGTGATGCTAGGAGGTAAACGCAGCTGGAGCAGGTGGTAACAGGGGGAGTGGTCTGGAAGGGTCTATCTTTGAGCCTCCTCCCTTGGTCTATCAGCTTCCACTGCCATGCCTTGAGGTGTTTCTCCTCTGCCACGCCCCTCTCCCATGCCCCTCTGCCTTGGAGCCAGATGACTATGAACTGAAACCTCTACAAACTGTGAGCCAAAATAAATGTTTCCTCCTTACAATTGTGGGTGTCAGGTAATCTGTCCCAGCAATGAGAAAGTAACCAAGACAAACAGTAACTCCTCGGCTGAGCCATCACCACTTTCGGGCTAACTAGACAACGCTGTGCCTACAAATTCTTGGCCACATCACTCAGAACACAAGATCAGACATTATGAGCAAGCCAGACTCAGAAAACTCAACATTGTAGTTTCTCTTATATGAGAAACAAAGAAATTTACTTAGATAAGGGAGAGATGACAGGAAACTAGAAGGCAGACCTTTGGAGAGAGAAAGGTGATTAGGGGAGAGGGAAGAAATGGAGAAAGGAAAGTAACAAGATTGAAAATGAGCAAGATGTGTTAAATGTTTGTACCAATTTCCCAAAATGAACCTCACTACCCTGTATTACTAACATGCTCTAATAAAGAGTTAAATAGAAAAAAGAAAGTATGACTAAGTAATCAGTAGGCTGCCCTCTTCCCCACAACCCTGTGCCTGCTTGAGCATTATAAGATCTTGAGCAGGTGAGACCAGCAAGGTTGTTGTTTTTTTAAATAGCAAAACATTGATTGGTACATTTTAGGCATATATAATGCTAACATTCATCCTAGGGAAGCTGCACCTGGAGACCAGCAAGGTTGAAGAAAGAAGTTGTGAAGCACACAGGGCAGTCTGCAGGCCGTGGGCCTTCATGCTGGTGAAGATGTTACCAGACTCACTAGTCTTTCTCTGACACCTCTGGTATAAAGAGGAGACAGGAAGGAACACGAGCAACTGGACCCATGCTCTCCCACAGGACCAGCTGTGAAAAGTCAGACTCGGGTGTCCAGTTCAGAGCACTCTCCGTCCTTGTCCCACCCCCATCTTTCCATATGCCACCAGCTCAAAGCTAGAGGCAGAGGCACCAGCCCTTCAAGAGGGCTTTCTGTTCCCACCTGTAAACCTTGTGGCACAACACTGTCCTATGAACCACAACTCCCCAGGGGCTGCTGGCATCCATGGAGCAGGCATTCTCCACTGCCTGCAGGGTTAGAAAGTCACCTCCTGCTCTTGCAAGGACCTCACCAAAGCACAGGCTACATGGGAGCACAAGGTGACCAGAGAGGCCTTTCAGTGAAGCTGAATTACAAACCTCTCGGCACTGCACCTTGCTCTGGGAAGAAGGGACTGACTCATTTCTCTGCTTCTTTCAAAGATGGGAGAAAAACCCAGGTGTGGTGGCGCACACCTGTGATCCCACCACCTGAGAGGCTGAGACAGGAGGATCCTACAAGTCCAAGATCAGCCTGGGCTACATAGTGAGTTCAAGGCCAGCCTGAACTACACAGCGAGACCATCTCTCAAAAAGCAAGCAAACAATAACGACGGGAGGGAGAGAATGTAAGCACACAGACAGAGAATATCTAGTCTGGGTGAAAATCGGGCTTTGGGCAGTTGAAAAAAATGTGTAGTGCTTAGTGGGAGCACCGCTGGGCAGGGAATTAGTTTAGAGAAAGTAGGTAGAGTATTCTCAGAAGATGTGTGCGAGGTATCAGAAGAGACAAAGAGGTGTGAGGACGGGCTGGGCCAGGTGAGTGCACAGAAGTGTGAACAAGTCACAGGGTCGCACGGCCAGAGGAAGCCCACGGATGTGTAAGGAAGGGGGCCGTGGGTAGTGGGAAGAAGAGTGCAGTGCACTGAGAGCTAGAAGGAAGAGGCACCCCCAGGGCTCTGAGAAGTTGGGGAGGGGGACGAGGATGGGAACGTGGGGCGCAGGTGCCTTCGGAGAGAGGCGCGGGGAAGGGCGCGCCCCCTAGCGGCCAAGCCGAGTCGTAGCCCCGCCTGAGCCCGTGCTCCTTGTCCGCGCCGAGGTTCCTTTCCTCTCGCGGCCCAATAGTTCCGGCTGTGGCGCGCCGGCGGAAAGTTTAAGCTGACGGACCGTGGCCGGCTATGGACTCGGGGTGAGTGGGGAGGCCAGGGTGGCAGGGTTGCATTTCCTTCTTTGTCGGGGCTCCGCGTGGGAAGGTTAGGGCTGAAGAACAACGCAGGGCCCACGCCCGGCCTTCTTGCCTCTCGGGAGCCGCCCCGCGCCGTCTCCGAGGCGCTGGTTCCGGGCCCTGCTCCCGGCCTCCCCTCGCCCTGCGACCCGGAGTCTCCAGCTCCCTGTACACAGCACGATTTGGCCCCTGCCCTGGCACGCTCCTTCCCGGCAGAGACTTCCAGATCTCAAATGCTTTTGACTGATTTTGAAGGTAAAAGCACTTACTTCAGGTGCGATCCAAATGTAGGAATTGTGTATTTCGAGGTTGGACGTTTAGAGTCGAGGCCGACTCTGAGAGCTCCGAGGGCCTCCTCAGAGCAAGTCAGGCTGACAGGGATTAGGTAAGGGAAACTACTGAGAATCAGTATTTTAATCACCTCCGGAGAAGAATTGTGTGTACCTCATGGAGACAGCTTTTTTTTTGTTGTTTAGACTTGGCATTTAATGCAAAGTCAGGCAACTAAGATTTATCCTCAGGAGTAGGCTGTTCTTGAGAAGGATAGTTCTAGTTGTCTGAAGCTTTATGTAAACAATACAAATGGAAAAGGATAGGGCAGGTGGAGAAATGTGAGGCTCAGATTCAACCCAAATGAGGAATGCATCGTGTTCTCACAAAATTACTAAACGGGGTGGGCAGGGATTTTTATTTGTTTTTTTGTTTTGTTTATGGTACCGGGGACCGAACTCAGGACCTTTCGCTTTCAAGGCAGGCGCGGCACCACTGAGTTAAATCCCTGGCCTATCTAGTTTTATTTTTAATTAGGCCTAGACTGCTTGAATAAGCTATCATTCTTCAAAATTTCAGTTCCCTCTCTACCCCTGTGCTTACAACCTGAGTACTAAATTTGTTTCCCACAAATTTGCCACTGTTGCGATGCATCCGGGAAGAAAAAACACCCCGAGGTGGCTTCAAGAAGGCAAGACCAACAGTTGGGGTCACCCATTCCAGTGTTAACAGTAGGTTTCGTGGGCTCCAAAAGTGCTTTTTCATACCTAATGTAGGTCTGTGTGAAGGATTTCCTCTTCTCATAGGTGAGGACAGTACTCCCTGTGATCTTCGACTTTTAAAAACATAACGGCCTCCATGCATGAATGGCAGTACCACAGGAGCTGAATAAACTCTACCTGGTCACAGATGTAGGGGCTTCTGATTTCTCAGCCTTGAAGAAGAGGAGAAAGAAATGTGATTCTGCTGACCAGAATTAAAATCTGTAATGTATTTTGCTAAAGAGTTACTGCTATACGTTATCTGGTGATTAGGGGTGGTTTGTTAGACATTATCAAGTATTTCTTGAGCACCTCCTATGTGCCAGTTACTCTGGTAAGTTCTGAAGAGACATTGGTGGGCAAAATCTGACCTTGGCCCTGTCCTAAGTGAGCTTGTGGTCCAGTGTACTGTAGTTGAACCAGTATGGTATAGGCCTTCACTTCTTGAACAGCATAGCACAGAAAGGAATTAAACACTGATTAGACAAAATAATACCAACTTGATTCACCTCAACTCATGCAATTTACTGTAGAAGACACCACCAGGTTCTCAAAGCCTGTTAATTTTGACTTTGTGTACAATTTTAACAAGCTTAATTACCTGGCTTTCCAGCCCATGGTAGCCACAACTCACCAAATCAGGAAAAGCAAGAAGGATTACAGAGGATTACTGAGAAAAGTAGAATACATACTTACGGTCTAAGAATTAGAATCCAAATTAGAAGGACCACAACAGAAACTCGAATCTCTTCAGTGTAAGGCATTGTTTCTGTGTGTGTTCTATACAGTGTTTGTTCCCTGGGACCTTAACAGCAATTATGTAGAGAAGTGTTAAATGGGAAACACCATTAGTAAATTAGACTTTGCTGTAGAACTTCTCAGCATCTTTAGTAAGATTTGAACTCATTTTTCTTGAGTGTCTCTCCAGAGCAGTGTTCTGCAGCCCACACTTGGGGAAATGCTAGAATTAAGTGAAACAGCATGCAGCGTGCTGGACAGTACAGTATTGGTATTCAGAGTGGCAACACCATGTCATCTTAAGAGAGTGAATTATGTTTGGCACACGTGTTTAATGAGACAGAGAGGAGGGTTACACATTTTAATTTCTTATTAAAATGGTTAAATATTTTAGCCTTGTTAGGATTTGGAAAATTCTTACCTCTGATTTTGCTTTATTGTTGTTGGATTTGGGAGACATTACTGTATTTGAAAGGTATCTATGGCCATTGTGTGGTAAAAGGGTTTCTTATTTAAGCTGCACCCCAACCCCTTCTTATAACATTGTTTCCATGAATCACTATGTTCTGGGTTCCCAGCAGCCTAATGAAATTTTTTTTGAGACTTCTAAAGCTTTATTAAAGTTAGGCAGCAAGAAGAGTAGGCAAGGATTCTTCTACCTGCAATTATCAAGAAGTTGAAGTTGAAGTTGTGTCAGTTGTGTCTGCCCTGGATGACCGTTCATGACTAGTTATTACTGTCCAAGGAAAGAGGCCATGGGGTTATCTGGCTTCTGATATTTCATTCTGTAGGCCTCCATTTCCTCTTCAGTGGGCTCCCAAGTTTCACATACACTCTTACAAGGCTGCTTCCTCTCATCAATCTGCGTGATCTCCTTGACTTGAAGAAGGCGGGCTTCCTTTGCATTCAATGCCTTTTTCAATTTTTTTGTATTTCTTTTCCTCATCATTACTCTCTGAGCTGCTCTTTCAGTGCTTCTTTTTCTTCTTTTTCTCATCTTTTAGTTTTTCCTGGTGCATCTCCATGAGAGTCTGAGGCTTTTTCATACATTCTTCTCCACTTACATCATTTGTAATACATTCTTCTGAATTAACACCTTCCCAGCTTCGCCTGTATGATAGGAATACTTGAAAGACGAGTGGCAACATTTGTGTCCCCATTTGCCTTCTTTCCAGTAAGATCCCCAGATATGTCTATGATTGTTGATCTTCACGTCTTCCTTTTTTCTTTTCTTTTCTTTTTTTTTTTTTTGGTACCGGGGATCGAACTCGGAACCTTGCACTTGTGAGGCAGGTGGCGGAACCACTGTCATAGGCTTCCCAAGCAAACAACTGTGTCTGAGCCATTGAAATAGTATCTCCTGTGTATCTAACAAAGTTATCTCCTGCATAACTCACTTCATCTGGATTCTTTCTTGCATTGGCATATGGATTCTCTCTCATTGCACTAGTTTTTGGATCACAATAGGCAGAATTTAGATCCAAGTTTCTCAAATACTTTGCGATATCTTCTTGAATCCTTAGATTCCGGACAGTAATTCGTCTCTTAGAGTCAAAATTCTTTCCAGCCATGTCAATGTCATCCACATATTTATCTTCCTCCTCATCTTCACTGTTATGATCTTTTTCCATCTGAGAATGTGGTTCCTCTTCTCCCCACTGGTGTTTGGGAGAATTCGCTTGTTCTGCTCATTTTCCTGAGGCTAATTCTTCTTGGAGTTTCTGGGCTTTCAGTGTTCGTTTTGACAGATAAACTTGCATACTCTTCCACGATTTTCATGTGTTCTTCTGGATTATAGCCACTCCACTGATCTTTCTTCCCATCATAGTCAAACATCAGCCAAAGCTGGACGTGTTCATCTGGAGCTATATTAGTGCCTACAAATTTGGCTTCAACTCACCTCAGTCCCTCAACGCAGTCTTCTGAGGCAGGCGGTGGAACCACTGAGCTAAATCCCTGGCCCAAAGTAGTCTTTCTTTTTGTGTGTCATAGCCCCACAGTTCTCACATGCTCCTTTGCGGTACTTAGTAGTTATAGAATTCCCTTTTACACCTCTCTTGTACCATTCTCCAGATGAGCTGAATTGCTTCTGTTTTTCTGGTTGTGGTTGCTGATGCTTTTCCTAATGGAATTTTAGAATATCACACATTTACATTTGAGCACTGTACCAACAAGCAATCTGGTTATTGTTTTTGGGGGGTTTTTTTCTTGTTCCAGGGATCAAAATCAGGACCTTGTGCTTGTGAGGCAGGTGCAGTGCCACTGAACTATATCCCCGGCCCTTGTTTTTGAGACAGGGTCTCACTCTTCAGGCTGGCCTTGAACTTAACATGTACCCCAAATTGACCTTAAACTTACAATGATGGGGCCAGGGACTTAGCTCAGTGGCACTGTGCCTGCCTCGCAAGTGCAAGGCCATGAGTTCCATCCCCAGTACCCCCCTCTTATAGTGATCCTCCTGCCTCAGCCTCCTGAGTGGTGGGATTACAGGCATGCATCACCATGCATTTAACATTGTTAAATGTTTTGAAGTAAATTCCAAAAAATAAATTAGTGAACATTCAATTTCTAACCTGTTTATATCCACCTAGAGTGTTTTCTAATGGTTTATGTAATGTGATTTTTATGAAGTTGGAAGCAGTATACACTTACCCTGTGACCTGCTTTTCTTAGTTACTAATACTTTATATAAATATTTTTATATCTGTGTCATGTATTTATGGCATATAATTTTTCCATTGTGTCAGTACACTATAGTTTACTTAATAATAGAGTAGCAAGAAGCTATAGCCCCATGAACAAGTCTGTGTATCGTGAACTTTTTTCATTATTTTTGAGCACAGAAATATTTTTTCACGCTAGTTTTTTTTCTTTCCATATGAGATCAAATGAGATTTCAGTGAGATTGTGCATACTAGGCAAGAGCTCTACCACTAAACTGTATCCCCAGTTCTTTTTTCAATTTTATTTTGAGACAGAGTCTCACTGACTTACCCAGCCTAGACTTGAACTTGTGATCCTCCTGCCTCAGCCTCCAGAGCAGCTGGGATTACAAGCATGAGCCACCATAGCTCTTCATGGCAGTTCTTAATCCATCATTTTATTAAAGAACTCTGTTTCCTCCATTTCTACATTTAAACTTTCCTACACAGTCACATAAGAGAATTCCAGCTTTCCTCCACACTCTTTAATTTTCTTTTCCTTCACAGTTAAAGCATCATTGGTATTACCAAGGCCCACTGTGTATTGCTTTTGTCATGCTTAATGATTTCCAGTGTTTTACCAATTTGAATTCTGACTTTACAGCCCCTTCCATTTTCATATTTTGTATTTTTTTTCAATGCTAGTGTATTCATTTTAATAGAACAAAGCCCTAAGCCACAAAATAATTAGACCTATGGACTAATACTGCTATATTGATTACAGTGCTGGTGGTGGCAAAAAAAGAATGGACAGTTGTCACATACTGTACAGTGGTACCACCAGATGGTAAATAGAAATGTTCGGTAAATTTAGTGTTGGAGAGGTGGTGTAGGTATGTTTATTGTATTAAGTTGTGTAAAGATTGAAAGTATAGGCCGAGGATTTAGCTCAGTAGTTTCGCTGCCTGCTGCGCAAGCACACGGACCCGAGTTCAATCCCTGGTACGAAAAGAAAAAAAGAAAAAGATTGAAAGTATAAAAGTCAAGAACCATCTGAATTTTTTTTTTTTCAATAGAAATACTTATGGTGCCCCCTTGTTTATGGCCACTTAGTGGGTGATTCTGGAATGGTCCTCACAGTGAACTAAGGTGCTTGCTTCCTTCTGACTAAATTCTCTGCAGATTGCCTTCTCTTCAGTTTCATTGTGCTTGCCTTCATTTATTTCTGGGAAAACACTTAAAATTATGGTGAATAATTGTTCTCCTTCCCATGACACATAGGGCCTTTTTGTTTTCCACAGCATTGCTCTGCTTGTAGCTGTCTCTTTGCATCCTGACTGGGAGCACTGGGGTGGTCTTCACCATGCCAACAGTGGTGGTGATGGATGTGTCCCTTTCCATGACCCGCCCCGTGTCCATCGAGGGGTCCGAGGAGTACCAGCGCAAGCACCTAGCCGCCCACGGTCTGACGATGCTGTTTGAGCACATGGCCACGAATTACAAGCTTGAATTTACAGCCCTGGTGGTTTTTTCATCACTCTGGGAGTTGATGGTTCCCTTCACAAGAGATTATAACACCCTGCAGGTACAAAAAGACCACGTTCTTGTGTTTACAGAGCCCGAAAACTATATTATAGCATTACACTGAATTTGTAGAACTTGGAATTATTTAATAATAAGTGTATGGGTGCTGATATGTATAGCTGTAAAGCAAGATCTACAATTACGAAGTCTTTTATCTTTCTATGGTAGAGCTGTGAGGTAGAGGTGGGGGTTGCTGCCTTATTCTCTTGTTTTTCTTGACTTCCCTATAGACAAGGGAGCATCTCAGAATGTAATGGCTGTTTCCTAAAATTCAGCATCTTTAGATTCAACACTCCTTTTTTTTCTACCTTCCCATAAAACTCAGGGAAATGAAAACTATCTCTTCCTTATTAAAAAAAAAAAATGATATTACTCTCCAGCAAGGAGCTTTGGTATACATATACCAAGAAATTCTAATTTGTCAACCTTGATTGGTAGGTATTTTCTTCCCAAGTACCTTCGTTAATGTGCCAAAGAGTTTACTTTCTGATGTCTCTAAACTGTTATTTCTAGCAGTGCTTAGTGTAGTGCCTTACCCAGGCCAAGCAGTCAGTGCTTGTGGGATTAAGCTGCAGTTTAATAATCGTTAGGCAACTTAGAAATCCAGGATCAACATAGTTTGAACTGTTAAGTATAGGGCCGGGGATTTAGCTCAGTGATTCCGCCACCTGCCTCACAAGCACAAAGACCCAAGTTCAATCCCTGGTACCAAAAACAAAACAAAACAAAATATTAAGTATATGGGCCAGGAATGTAGCTCAGCAACGCAGCACCTGCCTGGCAAGTGTGAGGCCCTGAATTTGATTCCCAGTACCAGAAAAAAAATGTATATATAATAAGTATAAATTTTTCCTACAGCATTCTGTTTATCTCTAAACAGATTCAAAAGGTTTTTTTTTAAGCCTGCATGTGGCAGCACATACCTGTAATCCTAGCACTTGGGAGGCTGAGGCAGCAGGATTGTGAGTTCTGTGCCTGCCTGGAAAACTTAGCAACTTCAAGTTTAGCCTGAACTAGTTAGTGACATCCTATTTAAAAAAAAAAAAGACACAAACTAGTCTAATTTTTGCAAAAAAGCTTATTTTGTTGGTTTATTTGTTTTGTTTTTAGGATTCAGGTCTCAATTATAGTCTAGCTTGCTTCAAACTCACTATCCTCCTGTCTTAGCCTCCTGAGTAGCTGAGATTACAGGTCTGCACCAATGAACCCAGCTTGCCATGGCTTTCTTGTAAGTGACTAATAAGCTAAGGATTTCTGGTGTCCCGTGGTTCTGAAGCAGAGAATTGCTATAGAAAGAACGGGAAGTAATGATGAAGCACAGGAACCTTGGAGTCAGTCTGCTTGGGTGGAAATACAGGTTCTGCTCTTGGGAAAGATTTGGGAAAGTCTCTTCATCTTTGTGTGCCTTAGTTTCCTCAATTGAAGGAGGGTTAATAACATGAAGATGAGGGGCCGGGGATTTAGCTCAGTGGCACTGTGCCCCCCTCACAAGCGTAAGGTCCTGAGTTCTATCCCCAGTACTGGAAAAAAAAAAAAACCATGATGATGAAATGTATGTAAAGTGCCCAGAATGGTGTTTAGCATACAGTTAACACTCAGTAAATTTTGTCATTATTTTTGTGATGTTTTAAGTTCTTCAGTATTTTCCTTCAGGGTCCACCTAAAGGACAGAAACTTGGAGAAACGTTGATTCTCACTTAATAAGAGGGTGTAGAGCAAAAGAAGCTCATCTAATTTTCCTTTATAGTTAAAGAAGTCTGTTTTACTGTTTGTCTTTAAGAACCTATGCTTTGGGCTCTCAAACTCAGTGCCCTCTGTGTAATATGCATACTTTGAATAGTTTGTGTTATTTTCTAATAACAAATTAAAACAATAAAGAATAATGAAGAACTTTATTTTTTTTACTCAAAAAGGAAGCGCTAAGTAATATGGATGATTACGACAAAACCTGCCTGGAGTCTGCATTAGTCGGTGTTTGCAATATTGTTCAGCAGGAATGGGGTGGTGCAATTCCTTGCCAGGTAAAGATCAATTCTTTCTCATTGCCCCAAGTTAAAAACATTAACCACTGTGGTGCTTTGATTTTCCTCCTCGGGCTCTAATACAGCAGACATTGTAATTTCCACAAACTACATTTTACACTATTGGTATGTTTTTTAAAGAAGGTTCTAAATCACTCTAATCTTATCACACTAATCTAATCTGAATCACACTAATGTGCTCAGAAAGCAGCAAAATTATGCCGTAAGGAAGGCATCTTCCTAGTAAATTGACTTACTGCGCAGGAGGAATGTTTGCATAAAAGACAAAGGGCCCACAGTGGAATTTGAGAACTGCACCCCCTGGAAGGAGTGATTGTCATTTTGAGTGATAGAATTGTAAACACCAGTACTGTACAGTCTGTCTTCATTATCTGAGGTAGCCAGTGTACCTCTCTCACTGCTCTGATTATATAAAAGTGGGATTGGGAATGTCATAAAACCTGTTGCTCTTTACATAGAGTTCACAGTGGGTCCACATTAGCATCAAATCAGAGCAGAGTAGCAGCAGAAAAAGAATGGGAAGTTTGCTATGAACAGGTACTTTGGGTATTAGTAGATATTCAGAAGAAGAAAACATTGCTGAAAGGAAAATCATAACAGTCTGCAACAGGATTAGCAGACTTTTTCTTTATTTTAGACTTTACTGTGGGAGTTATTCAACTCTGCTCTTAGCCTTAGATAATGAATAAGTGAGTAGGTGTTCAGATAAAACTATTTATAAATCCAGGCAGTGGGTACATGACTTTTTGGGATTTTATTTTTTGGGGGTTTTTTTGGTATGGGGATTGAACTCAGGATCTTGCGCTTGGGAGGCAGGTGCAGTGCCACTGAGCTAAATCCCTGGCCTTTTTTTTTGTTTTTTTTTGATACAGGGTCTCACTATGTAGTTCAGGCTGGCCTTGAACTCACTGTGTAGCCCAGGCTGGCCTCAAACTCACAGTGATCCTCCTGCCTCAACCTCTCGAGTTCTGGGATTACAGGCATGCCGCCACCACATCTGGCCTCATGGCTTCTTATTATAGGGCCAAACACAGGATTTCTCAGTAGTATCAGTAGTATCATTTCTATTTGTTTTTCAATCAAAAGAAGATTGTGGTCGTCTGGGAGTGAGGGAGGGGTATGATTGATTCAAAAGAAGTAAGAAGGAATTTAGGAAGCAGTAGAACTGTTTACCTAGATAATGGGGATGGTTATGTAACTGTAGTTGTCAAAACTGTATACTAAAAAAGAAAATTTTAAAACCTTTTTTTTTACTGTGAAAACCTGTGTTTGATAAAATATAAACTCTCAGGTTCATAAAGACTTTGACCTACTAAGATTAAATCAGAGGTCAGTGGATATTTGCTAAAGAAGCTAGTAAATGCCCTGTGATCGGTTCCTTTTCAGAAGTAAAACTTCGGCACTTCATAGGTTTTATTTATTTTGGCAAATCAATATAAATAGAATATCTAATTTCCTAACAGAACACTGAATAAATGAAATTTTTTTGTATCTTCTGGACCAGTAGCTAGCCGGTACCACGGTGTATTTGCTCTTTCTTCTGTGGTCTTAGAGGAGAAATTCAGGGAGAAAATTTAAGAGCTAGACTTAGTGCACTGTGCAGACTTATGCCTTTGATGTTTTTCTTTCTTTGAAAGAAAGAATTTGAATTTGATATGAACTAGACCCTGATGACAAGGGACCAGGCTGAGACTTGCCAAGCCGCTTGGACCCAAAACACTGTGGTAGTGTTTATTAGAGATGGTGGTTATTAGTGATTGTTTTTATAACCAATCAGTATCAAATTTCTATATATTTAGAATTTGTTAAATCAAGATTTTAGAGAAATGGACTGTCTTCACTATCTGAGTGAAGTCTGTCTCATCTTGGCATTACATAAAATACTTCATTATCACAATGCACCTAACAAAGCTAATATCAGAAGCAAATTGCTATACAGCAGTTGGTGCTGCCCATTAAAGGAAACTGCCTGTTGTCAGTTGATCATCTTCCCAAAAGATGAGATCCCTTTAGGGGGCTGCCGTTGAGCGAGCATCCTTGGACTTTGGGAGTTAGGGCCAACTTAGTATTTCACACCTAGTACTGCTTTAATGGCCTATTATTATCAAGTTACTGGACTAGGCAAAAAAAAACAAAACTAATCCTCCCCAGGGAAGCTGATGGGAGGATTATTTTTGCTTTCTTTGCCTAATACTTGCCCCCACAGGATTTCCCTGAAGCAATAAAGAAAAGAAAAATGGTTTTGCCGTTACCATCTATTGTTGGTATATTTTATTGGCTTTCGGATTTTGCAAATTATGGGTTGAATAAGTATGCTCCCCCCTGCCCTGCAATACTGGAGATTGAACCCAGGGCCACTCTACCATGAGCTTCATCCCTGGCCTTTTAAAAAATTTTTATTTTAAGATAATGTCTTACTAAATTGTTCAGGCTGCTCTTGAATTTGCAATCTCCTGCCTCAGCTTCCTGAGTAGCTGGGATTACAGGCATGTACCACCACACCCAGCTCTTAAGTATGCATTTTTTAAAAGATCTTATGGACTTCTGATTATCACTTATAATTGTCATTTTAGTTAACTAGAGATAGAATTTGTCATCTTTGCTGCGCAAGTGCAAAGACCCGAGTTCGATCCCTGGTACCAAATAAATAAATAAATAAATTTTGAGGATGGGGGGGGATTTAACTCAGTGGTTCCGTCGCCTCCCTCATAAGCACAAGGACCCAAGTTCGATCCCCAGTACCAAAATAAATAAATAAATAAATAAAATTTTGAAAAAAAAAGTGACAACTGGGAGACAGAAAAGGATAAAGTATCCTTTTGCAAAAATAATGAAATAAAGCGGCAGAGTTCAAACTTATGGACTGGTACATACTTCCAAGGAACATATATGAAATAAGTCATGCTATTTTTTACATGGGTTCCTTAAGTACCAACTCCTTCTCTAAGAGATAGGTTTCTAGTTTTAGTACAATTAAGTAAAAATTGGAAGGGTTCAGAGGAAGGCTTATTGACATTTTATATAAAGGAAATAGAGTAAAATGCATAAATTTTAAAGACACAATTCACGGAATTGACAAATGCATACATATGTGTAACCACTGCTGCAGTTAAAATGAAGAACTTTCCCATCACACCAGTTTCCTCAGGCCTCCTTTCTAAGAGGAGGGAAAACATTGCAAAATGGAACTGCTTTACATATGTAATTTAACATATAAACCTCCTCTCTCTTTCTGCAAACAGGTGGTTCTGGTGACCGATGGCTGTCTTGGCATTGGTAGAGGGTCGCTTCGACATTCCCTGGCTACTCACAATCAAAGAAGTGAGAGCAACAGGTTTCCACTACCTTTTCCTTTCCCGTCTAAGTTGTACATCATGTGCATGGCAAATTTGGAAGAGGTAATACCTTTTTTTCAGTTTTAGTTAAATAAACCTTAGGGCTCCAGGTATTTTTTAGTATATTCTATTACTACTTTATTGCATGTGCTATAATACTGTGTTCTGTTGTTTTCACCAGGGGCTGCTCACTATTTCTGTTTGAAAGTCTCCTGTCTCAAGTGCTCTTTGACATTTCAGAGTGTTGCCCCATCTGGGGAACATAGCTGGAATTGTTATCCATCCTGCTAATGGATCATGAAGAGTTAAGGGGTTGTTTTTGGAGTTAGTTATTTCCCTAATTCAGGAATTATTGTACCTGTTCCACCAGACGCATTGACAGAAGTGTACTTTGATTTTTATTTTATTTTTTATTTTGTAAAGTGACATTACTCTAAGGTATTTAACGCTTAACTTTCTGATTTTCCCATTTCTTTGGGAAGGTTAATTAATCTTTCCTCGTGTCAGTTTTTCTCTCAGTAAAATGTCGATAATGATGGTTCTTGCCAAAAGATGTTAGAAACACATTGGAGGGAAGATGCTGTGTAAATACTAACTGTGGTCTCTGAGAATCTTTGCCAAACTACTTGGAAGTGAATACCTCTACTGCTGTCATTTTATAGAACATTCCTCTTTGGTAACTTTGAGTCTGATTGCCGTAGTTATTTCTGCCTCGTGTTGGCTGTTAAGAAAATCATCTCAGTTATTTCTTGCCTGTGTTATTGTGATGGCTGTGACCTTGCGTGCTGGTAGTGGTCTGGTAATTACACCACTTTTAAAGGGGTCATCTCTTGCTTTGTAGCTTCAAAGCACGGACTCCTTGGAATGCCTTGAACGTCTCATAGACTTAAACAACGGTGAAGGGCAAATTTTTACTATTGATGGCCCCCTGTGCTTGAAAAATGTACAGTCTATGTTTGGGTATGTGCTTAAATTTTTTTTTTTTGCCTTCTTTATAATCCAGTATCATAATTTGACAGTTTCTAATTGTTACTTCATTTTCCCAAAGTTGTCCATATTCAGATAAAATGATTAGTAATAGTGGTTTTTGAAAGTTCACTCTCTTTTAGATTAACCGTGACTAAATATGTGATGTCTATAGATATTGACTTCCTTACCATAATTTTGCAATTTCAAAGATTAACTTGCTTTTGGGGTTTTTAGAATTGAAATTTCCTCACCAAAAATGTCAGATTGTGTTCTGTTTTACAAGCGGTCAGCTTTAGTTTTGGAGTCAGTGTGAAGAGAAAACAAACTTTGCATCTTGAAAGATTACTTTTCCGTGTATCGTATTACTCCCTGTAACAATCAATCATCATATCCTAGAAAGCTGATAGACCTGGCATATACACCTTTCCACGCTGTTCTCAAGTGTGGCCACCTAACTGCTGATGTTCAAGTCTTCCCCAGGCCAGAGCCTTTTGTCGTGGATGAAGAAATTGATCCTATCCCTAAAGTCATTAACACAGGTAACTTGTTTTTAAAACTTCCTTCCTAGTTTTTCTATAATCTTTGCTTTCTTCTAACTTGTTCTTTTACTTTCTTCACCAACTAGGATGATTAAAAAGAATCACATATTCGTTTTTTAAAATTACATTTTTTGGTACAATGTAGACATACATAATGATCACTTTCATCATGTGGAATTTATACCTGTACATGATACACCTTGATTCTTATTTTTTTCTCTTTCCCCTGCTCTCCCTTCAATCCCTCTTCCCCTCCTTATTTATAAAAGTTTTGTTTCCATTTTATCTTTCTTGTCTGTTTTTTTTTCTTTTCCCTTCCTTCCTTTCCTCCTCCACCCTCCCTAGTGCCCCTTCCCATTTGAACATTTTCTTCCTATTTCACAATATCTATTATACATTTTGGTCCTTATTTACACTTTCAGTTTTTCACACCAAAAAAAAAAAAAAAATGTGATATTTACACATGTGTGTCCAATTTATTTCACTTAAGAGTATGGTCTCAAGGTGCCTCCACTTACCTATAAATGTCTCAAGTTTATCCTTATGGCTGAGAAGTACCCCGTTAAAAAAAAACCCACATCTTTATCCATTCATCAGTTGATGAGCATTTGGGCTGATTCCAAGATTTAGCTATTACTGTGCTGCTATAAACATGGTACTTGGGCCGGGATTTAGTTCAGTGGTTCTGCTGCCTGCCTCGCAAGTGTAAGATCCTGATTTCAATCCCTGGTACCAAAACAAAACAAAACAAAACAAAACAAAATGGGTATTCGTGTATCACTGTGGTATGATACTTTTTTTTTTTCTTCTTTTGGTACCGGGGATCGAACTCAGGTCCTTGCACTTGCGCAGCAGGTGGCGAAACCACTGAGCTAAATCCCGGCCCTGATACTTTTTAATTATTTTTTTTTGGTACCGGGGATCAAACTCGGGACCTTGCGCTTGCACGGCAGGCTACAGAACCACTGAGCTAAATCCCTGGCCCCTGATGCTTTTAATTCTTTCAGGAAGTTATCAAGAAGGGAAATAGCTGGGTCAAATGGAACCTCTAGTCCTAGTTTTTTTCGAGGATTCTCCACCCTGATTTCCACGGTGGTTGTACCAGTCTACACTCCCACCAACAGTGGAGAAGGGTTCCTTTTTCCCCACAGCCCTGCCAGCATCTGTTATTGGTTGATTTCTTGATAATAGTCATTTTTTCTGGAGTGAGATGGAATCTCAGCATTGTTTTAATTTGCGTCTCTCGAATGACCAGTGATGTTGAATATTTTTTCATATATTTACTTGCCATTTATACTTTTTCATCTGAGGAGTCTGCAAGAATAGCATATTCTAATAACATTCTAATGCTAGGGTGCTATTGTTGTCAGCACTTTGGATTAATGGATGTATTATTTAGAAGGTGGCAGATTATTGATCCTTTATGGTGATTGTGAATTAATCTCCAGTCCTAGATCATCATCACACATTGCTACAGTTGAAAATCATGGCCATATTTACTAGCCCTGACCTCTTTGAGGTGATTCTTCATAGAGATACTGAGGTCGATTAGCGTCATAAGTGGAGTTCTCGGTAAAGGGCTGTCTTCTAGACTTGGCTCCATGATTCTTTTTTTTTGGTACCGGGGATCGAACTTGGGTCCTTGCACTTGTGAGGCTGCCTCCATGATTCTTACTGTGGGACTCTGGAAAGACTTCCCCACTCTTTATTGGCTAGATAGGTGGACTCAACCATATGGTCTCTAAGCTCTGAGTTCTGTATACTGCACTCTTCCAGCCCTGCTGCTTATGTTATGGCTAAAAGAAAGCAGTGTGCTGCTGCTTTTCCCTGGTTCCTGTTACAGGTGCCCTGCTTAGCTGAGACTGGCAACACAAGGAGTCAAGAATGGCAAGAAGTAGAGAGGAGAGTTGTCTCCAATTGAGGGGTGGAGTCTTTGAGTGCAGGGTACATGTAAGACCTAGAGACGGGTATAACTTTCAGTCACTATTGTAGACTCGATGCGTAGTGTAATGTCTGACACTTAGATGCTCAGTAAGTAATTGTACCAGTCAGTAGATGATTCCAGTTAAGTGTGCAGTAAGTCTATTGTTTTGGGTGTAGAGATTTTAGAATGCAGGGCTGTGAGGGCAGGCTTTTTGTTTTCTGTGCTTTTCCTGTTGGCTCTCTGGAAGCAGAGCATCCATCTCTTTCTGTTGTGATTACACAGCAGTACATTAAGCTGCCCCGAAAGTTTGTTGCCTTCATACCTGTTCAATTCCACTCCATCCTTTGATGAGTAATTTGAATAGGTCTTTTCTTTCCAGTATAGACTTTTAGCCTACGATTTTTGTCATAGCTCATATTTAAACCACCTAAGATATAGGAGGCCTTTTTCTACCCAAGTGAAAACTCTCTGCTTGTGCTAACTCATCTGTTACTCAGCTAAGGGAGGTAATGGCAGCAGATCTCCAGTTAAGCAGTGTACTACTCACTGTGGTTCTGACTTTCAACACTGTCATGACATTGTGGGTATGTACTGCTTAGAAGAAGGATTAAAAAGCAATTCAGCAAAATACCAGTAGAGTTTTTCTTTATGATGAGTAATGAGTTATTCTCTTTTTCTATATAATTTTTAGTGTTTTTCAAGTTTTTGTGTTATAATACTCAGAAGAAACTTTTTTAAAAAGGTTTTGGTTACAACTTTTTATTTATTTTAGGTTTTCAGCAAATACTGTTGGTGTTTGGTACAGTTGTTTGTTTGTTTGTTTGTTTGTTTCATTACTGGGGGTTGAACCCAGGGCCACTGTGCTACTCAGCTGCATCCCCAGCCCCTTTTTATTTTTTTATTTTTATTTGTTTTTGGTACAGGGGATCAAACTCCGGACCTTGTGCTTTCAAGGCAGGCAGTGGCACCACTGAGCTAAATCCCCAACCCCCCCCCCCCTTTTTTCTTTTTTTGAGACAGGTTTTTGCTGAGTTCCCCAGGCTGGCCTTGAATTTGTAATCCTTCTGCCCCAGCCACCTGAGGAGCTGGGATTACAGGGGTGTGCCACTCCGCCCAGCTTAATACAGCTTCTATAAAGGAAAGAAATCATTGTCATACTGGCTTTATTTAATTTTTTGAGACAGGATCTCAGTACATAGTTCAGGCTGGCCTTGAATTCACTATGTAGCCCAGGCTGGCCTTGAACTCTAGGCAGTCTTCCTGCCTCAACCTCCCAAGTGCTGGGATTATAGGGCATACTGGTTTTATAGAGAATGCATTTCTTTTTTTTGTTTTGTTTTGTTTTTTATTGGTACCGGGATCGAACTCGGGTGCTTACGCTTGCGTAGCAGGAAGCGAAACCACTGAGCTAAATCCCCGGCCCGAGAATGCATTTCTTTCTCACAGAAACATTTACTTTCCAAAGAAGGCTGGATAAGGTTGTTGTAGAAGTATTTGGTTTTAACACCCCCTTGACTATATATAAAGATTTGAGCCAGGGATTTAGCTCACTGGTGCCACTTCCTGCCTCGCAAACGCAAGGTCCCAAGTTCAATCCCTGGTACCAAAAAAATACACATGAGATTTGACTTTTAAGCATTTGCCTTGGCTGGATACCTATGCTGATAAAAATAATAATAGACAATTATCATTTCCTGAACTACTTAAAATGCAAATTATTAGACTCATCCACAGAAAAGTCTGATCGCTTTCTTAGTCATCATACTGATAGCTCCACCTAAACAGTGTGTTTATAAAATCCAGTACATGGAAAATAATGTACTTTCCCTTTGTATGAATTAATTATATGCTGATTCTTTCCTTTCAGATTTAGAAATAGTGGGATTTATTGATATAGCTGATATTTCAAGTCCCCCAGTTCTGTCCAGACATCTGGTCTTACCCATAGCACTTAACAAAGGTGAGTTCTCATTCTGTACCACTGATCCACATGAAGTATCATATTATCTATAGCTATTCTCAAATGCTGGATAGGAGGTTGGCCCATTTTACAGACTCTAAAGAAAAAGAATAGCACTGAATTGGATTTTGGAAAATGAATGTTTCCTGATATTCCAGGAAAGAAATTCTGCCCATCTATCCAATTGCCAAGAAAGAAAATGAGGAAAGTGAAGTGCATGTGGAAAGGAAACTGTGGGAAGGCAGAATCAGGCCATTTTGTATGGGGTGTTACAGATATGGACAGAGTCTTCCTATTGAAGTAGAAAGTCTTTGAACAAGACTGAGCATACAGGTGTTCTTGGGGGGAAGCAGTTGTAGAAAGACTCGTGTGTCAGCAGGGTGTTAGAAAACCTGGAGTTTGAAATACAGCCAAGACTCTTGCGGAGTAATCACTGTGTACCTTGGGGTCCTGCATCCCGGCTGCATGGGAGCCAGCAGTTTTGAACACTGTATCTGTCTGTCAGGATGGCTGCCTGAAACCTGCTGGTAGTGTCTGACTGACCTTCCTACTAGAACTGAGGGAAGTGGACTTTCAGTGGGTAGCACCTTTACTGAGATATAATTCATAAACCATATACCTCCCCCATTTAAAGTATATAATAAAGCGATTTTCAGCATATGTACAGAGTTTTACAACCATCATTCCAGTCAATTTTAGAACGTTTCATCACCCTAAAAAAGAAGCCCTGTTCCTTTAGCTATCATCCCTCAGTTTCCTGGCTCCAGATAAACCCTAATATCTTTTCTGTCCCTATTGATTTGCTACTGCTGGATGTTTCATATAAATGAAATTCATACATTTGTCATGTGGACATTAGAGTGCTGGGATAAATTATTTTCGGCTTGCTATAAGATTCCTTTACAATTCTGTATACTGTCCCTTTGAGGCTGTCCATAGCCAGGAGTACCGTTGGGTTTGGAGTTTCTGCAGCTAATCTCCACCTAATCTGTCTTCTTTTTACAGAAGGTGATGAGGTGGGTACAGGCATCACTGATGACAACGAAGATGAAAATTCAGCCAATCAGATTGCTGGGAAAATACCCAACTTCTGTGTCCTCCTCCATGGCAGCCTAAAAGTGGAAGGAATGGTGGCTATTGTCCAGTTAGGGTAGGGGATTTGTTTACATTTCATTGGATTAAAGGGTTGAATAAAATCAGTTCCCTGGGTGAAATGTTGCAGACTTTTCTAGAAAGAGAGAGAGAGAGAGAGACAGAAAGAGAGAGAGAAAGAAAAGAAAGAAAGAGAAAGAAAGGAAGGAAGGAAGAGTCTTCATCTCCTTTTTCCTCTTCCTACCAAACCCCTCCCCCTGCTGTTCTAAACTCCTTCTAAGCTGTTACTCTACTCTCTAAATCATTCCTTAGAATAAGTAGGGAGTGGATCTTTTTTTTTTTTCCCATTAAGTTTATTGGTACATTTTCGGTATAAAATACAGTTACATTCATCATTGGGATCTTGTACCTTTACATGAGTATCTTGGTTCTTATTTTTTTCCCCTTCCCTTGCCCTCCCTTCACCCCCTTCACCACTCCCTATTTGCAAAG
>NW_004624781.1:6993520-7050205 GCF_000247695.1 Heterocephalus glaber
CCTGAATAATAAATGTCTTAGGGAAATGGAAGTACTCGGGGACAGCATGCACTTTCAGGGTTAGTGTTTGGCTTTGGTATAAGTAATGTCCCTGATTTGAAAGCTAAAGACTGCATCTCTTGAGAAAAACAGGCTAGATTTGTTTAACTTGACTGTCCAAGGCCTGACATTCTCCTCCTTGTCTGTCTTCTCCATCCAGTCTTGAATGGCACGGGATGCTCTACTCCCAGGCTGACAGCAAGAAGAAGTCCAACCTCATGATGTCGCTCTTTGAGCCTGGCCCAGAACCTCTCCCCTGGCTCGGGAAAATGGCCCAGTTGGGTCCTATTTCAGGTACAGCCCAGATCAGATTTTCCCTATCTGGACTTTGTTTTCTCCCTGCTGTCTCTGACTGTAGTCTGAGAGCTGCCAAGCTCCCTTATCAGTGCGCCGTGGTCTCTGATCCTGGATCTGTACATGGAGAACCCCAAGATAGTTTCACGTCTGAATTCTGCAGCTCAGGGAAAGCAACATTTAAGTTGCTGTAAGTGTAAACTCTTTAACTGCTTAGAGTAAAAAGCTTATGTGTTTGCACGTGCATATATTTTTGAGACTAGGTTTCACAAAAGTTGCTAAGTCGCCCAAGCTGGGCTCCAATTTGCAATCCTCCTGCCTCAGCCACTCAAGTAGCTCTTATTACAGGTTTGTACCATCATACCTGGGTACTTCTGATTTTGCTGTGCCTTTCGGCTCATTCCTTTGTGGTGCTAGATCCTCAGACTCAAACTATAGAATTATCCTTGACTTGTTTGGGCATATATCAATTTCAGAGACAGCTACCGGCTATTTTGTGTCAGGCCTAGAGGATAAAAAGAGCTAGCTGGAGTTACGCAAAGTCTGGTGGGAAGTGGACTGATAGATGGACTGTACAGGGTCAGGGTTAGCCTGGAGTTGGGGATCAGATGAGCCCTGCCTAGAGCACTCAGGGAAATCCTCCCTGAGGAGAGTCGCGCTAGCTTAGTTGAAAGAGAGAAGGAATTCATTAGGCAGAGGAAGGAAAAAAGGCCTGGGGTAAGTAGGGCACCTGTAGAGAGGAAAGGCTGGGTATGGCAGGGGTGGAGGGGCAGGTGGCAGAGGCTGCCAGAGCAGTCTCAGCTGAACTGTGAAGAGCCAAGACTAGTCCAGATCTTGGGGACACCTGGAGAGAAACAGTGTGATAGATGGCCCTGGCTGTGATGAGAACCGCAAGGAACTGTTGGGAGACTTATGTTCAGCTGCTGCTGCCCTTTGATCACATGAGGCCATGATCAAAGGGAGTGATGAGGACTGGGAAAGGTGACTGGGAAGTGTAGATCTGAAAAAGTCCAGGAGTCCTGCAGGAGAAGTTACTGTAGTAGCCCTGGATATGGGAAGTTGAAAGCCAGAACAGGGCAGTGGTAGCGGGTAAAAGATACTTCAGAGGTTGAGGCAACAGTGTTAGGATTTGACAGCCAGCCCAGGTTTCCAGCTTGGGCTGCAGGATGAAAAGTAAGTAGCCTTTTAATTGAAATAGAGAATACAAGAAGAGTAACTTTGGGAAGAACATATTTGGCATATGTTGAGTTTGTACCCTTAAGAAATAAGAGCCAGGGATTTAGCTCACCGGCATGGCACCTGCCTGGCAAGCATGAGGCCCTGAGTTCAATCCCCAGTACCAAAAAAAAAGAAAAGCTGGGCATGGTGGACTCTGGAGGCTGAGGCAGGAGGATCCTGTGCAAATTCGAGACCAATCTGGACTACATAGTGAGTTCAAGACTGGTCTGAACTATGTGCTGAGACCCTATCTCAAAAAACAAACAAAGAAAATAAATAAATAAAGCAGAGAAGCCTACACACAGACATTCCTGTGGCATCTGGGATTTGGGAGAGAGGCAGACTTGGAGACAAAATTTTGAGTCCCAGGCATGTAGCTGATAGTTACAATGGGGAGAGGGAGGGAGATTGCTCAGGGCAGTGGCTCACAGATTTGACTTTTTGCATACAAAAGTAAACCTTGTGCCTGGGATTTAGCTAAGTGGTTCTGCCACCTGCCTCATAAGCACAAGGTCCCAAGTTCGATCTCTGGTGCCAAAAAAAAACACCTTGTTTAGAAATTCTTCATCCTGGGCTCCACCTGCAGAGATTCTGATTCAGTAGGTCTGGATTCAGGCCAGGAACTTGCAGTTTTAATATTATACCCTAGGGATTCAAATCTAGGCGATCCCTGAACTTTCTTTAAACCCTGGTCCCTGGGAAACATAACTAAGGTAAAAAGCGACCAAAAGGCCAAACCTCTGGCAAACAACAACTGTGAGAGCAGCGGAGGGGAAAATGAAAAGGTTAAGCAGATGAAAGAGGGTTAGCAGAGCTAACATCACCAAAAGCAAGCCGGCACAGCAGCTCTGAAGCACGAGTGCCCCAGTTGCACACATGCACACATGGCAGTCATTCTCCTGAGGCCTAGGGAAGACTGACAGAATGCCAGCCCAAGAAGCTAGACTAAGGGTCTGCAGACTTCATCTCACTGAAGGGATAGGTAGTAAAAATTTTCAGCTTTGCAGGCCACGTGGTCTCTACCTCAGCCATTCACCTCTGGCTTTGTACCCATGACACTATGCAAATGAGTGGCTGTGTAAAACTTTATGGACTCTGAAATTTGAATTTGGTGTAATACTCAGGTGTCTTTTGATTTTTTTCTCTCTCCTCTTTCCCTCTCTTCTCCCTCCTCCCTCCTCTCTCTTCTGTTCTCCTTCCTCTCTTTTCCCTCCTCCCTCTCTGTTACCCAGGCTAGTCTCAAACTCCTGGGCTCAAGCGATCCTGCTACCTCAGCCCCTGGAGTAGCTGGGACTCTATGCACCACCACAACTTGCTAAAAGCCATTCTTAACTCAGAAGACAGGTAGCAGGTAGTTGCCCAGTCCTTGCTGTAGCATCTAGGGACTGGGGTTTTAAAGGTCATACAGGGAACTAGGGTGTAGCTTAGTGGTAGAGCAGTTGCCTGGTGTGTATAAGTCCCTAGGTTCAATCCTCAGCACAACACAAATAAGTAAATAAATAAATCTTATAGAGGGACATGAGGTGTAATGACTTTGGTTTCAAATAAGACAAAGAACTACAAACTCAATGCTGAGAATCTGGAAGGTCTAGTCCCTCTGTGACAGACTGACAGGAAAAATTCTACACATTGTTTCCTACTCTTTTTTTTTGGATCTAAAGAAATAAAAATGTCCCCTATTAGGAATAGGAAACTTATGGGTGGGGATTTAGCTCAGTGGTTCCGGCACCTGCCTCGAAAGCTCAAGGTCCTGAGTTTGACCCCTGGTACCAAAAGAAAAAAAAAAAGGAAACTAATTCCTGTACCATGCACATTGACACTAGCTATTCAGATGTGGACAGTCCCAAACTGAACAATGTAGAAACTCATTCTGAACCAATGAAACCCACAGCTCCTCCTGCAGAACTAATGTGACGGCTCTATAGGAAAACCTTCCCATCGTGGACAGAGGGACTGCCACAGGAAGAAGCTCATGCTCACGAGTTTTTCATCATGTGAGGAAATTTATCTCCTTTGAAGAAAGGCCAACAAGAGGATTAGTAGTTCAAGAACTTAATGTGAAAGAGACAATAGAATGACTGTCTTAAAGAACTAAGAGTCTCAGGAGGAACAGGGCTAGAATATAGCTCAGTGGTAGAGCACTCACCTAATAATACCTAATAATCAAGGTGCTGGGGTTGATCCCCAGCACCACAGTAGGGAAAGTTTTAAGAGGAAAAGAAGCCAAGAGAAAAGAAGAGGGCTTTACTGATAGTACAGAAAAGAGAAATAGGACAGTAACTGGAGGAGAACCCAGGGCAGAGAAAGTTGTGTGTGAATGTGTGTAGACAGATTCCTCATCACCTTCATCTCACTTCTGTACAATTCCTGTGTTCATACTGCCTTTCATTCTTGCTGCTCTTGGGCCGGGGATTTAGCTCAGTGGTTCCAGCACCTGCCTTGCAAGTGCAAGGTTCCAAGTTCAATCCCTGGTACCAAAAAAAAAAAAAAAAAAGCTAAGAAATTCTTGCTGCTCTGACCATGTTTTGGCTTTCTTTACATTTCAGTTAAACCAGAAGTCACCTGTCTTCAGCCCATAGACCAAACTGGCCCATTTCCTCTTTGTAAATAAAGTTTTATTGAGACACAGTCACACTCATTCCTTTACATATTATCTACAGCTGCCTTCCTGCTACCGTGGCAGAGTTGAATATGACAGGAACCATATGACTCATAAAGTCTAAAACACTGCTGTTAAGTCCTTTCTAGAGAAAGTTAGCTGCTCCCAACTTGGACTGTTGAGATATTTTCACCCAAGATACTTGTCCAGAGGCTCACATGCAGACTTCTTTCTCATCTGCCTTCCAACAAGCAATGCTTATTATGCTTATTCTTCATTCACATGGAACTGCTGTTCCCTCTGCCTGTATTCATGTTCTTTCCTCCCTCTGGGTCTTTTCTTCTTTTCAGGGGGGATAATAATCACTAACATTTTATTGAATTTAACTCTGTGCCAAGCACGGTGCAGGACACAGTGAAATGCACCATCTCAGTTCATTCTCACAGCAATCTTATGGGGTTGGATTGGCATTATAACAAATTACAATGACTGGAACCCACCATAGAGGGTGGTTGAGGGAGCTTATGAAGGAATGTGTATGGAGTCCCTGATGCATGGCAGGCACATAATAGTAGATACTGCTGTTTCATTGTTTTTCAAAGCAGAATGTGTAAAATAATACTGCCATTGTTTATACCAATCCCTCCTGCTCCTATTCCTAGAAATGACCACTTTTTTTCCATTTTAAATGTCTTGTTTTAGGTGCTTGGTTATTTGTTGACTTTTGAAAGGTATTGAATGTTTAGCTCTCTTATGTTCTCTAGGCCTACTGGCCTTGTATCATCCTGCCTCTTCCCTTCACATCTTTTCTGTGGATCTTTCATAGCTACTAAGAAAACGGTGCGTGGGAAGCACATGTTTTGAAATCTTGCATCTGCAGAAATGCCTTCTTTATTTCGTCCTTTACAGACTGTCAGTAGTTTGGTTAGGTGAGTTCTACATCAGAAATCATTGTCCCTCAAAGTTTTCAAGTACTGCTGTGTTCTCTCTTCTAGCTTTTAGTGCTGCTGCTGAGTCTTTTGCCCTCCTGACTCCCAGACCTTTGACCTTGAACTGTTATTTTCTCTCCTTCTTTAAGGATCTTTGTATCCCTGGTGTTCTGAATTTTCAGAATGGCCTACCCAGTTGTTGGTATCTGCATTCATTTTGCTAAGCGAGCGAGTCCTTTCTATCTGGCCCCTTGTGTCTTCAGTCCTGGGTGTATGCATTATTCTTTGATCTTTCTCTCTCTGTATTCTGTTCTCCCTTCTGGAGCATATATCTGAGGTAGATGTGTGTGTCTGCACACACATGCATGCACAGACACATATAATACTATCTTTTCTTACTGATTTCCCATTTTCTTTTTGTTTTGCTTTCTGTATATCTTCAACTTTATTGTACAGCTATTTTTTAATTTCCATTATCATATTTCTTATTTCTTAAAGTCTCATGTTCTTTTTTCACAAGTACTGTATTTCCTGTCTGCTGGTGCATTCACCATATATGGGCTCCAAGCAAAACTGATAGGCTCCAGTTAGATGCTGGAGTTCTTGGTACTGATAACGAGTGCCATAATGGGATCTAAGAAACCACCCTCTGCCAGAAACTTGGGACAGCTTCGTGGAGGGGCAGACTAGGATCTGGCCTGGGAATGGAGATAGGCAAATTTGGGTAGGTGAGCGGCAGTGCTCAATGGCAGAGAAAGTGTTGGCTTCAGAAAACCAGCACTAGCTGAGTCACTCTGAAACCTTCAGTCCAAGCTCTCCGAGCCTCAGTCTTCCTCTTTAATGAGACTAATAATGTCTACCTTCTAGGGTTGCCGTACAGAGGGAAGTTTTATGTATATGGTATCTGACACATAGTTAGAATAAATATTCTTTATTCTGTAAGTGCCTTGAGGCCAGAACAATCTCTTCACTAAGCACAGTTCCAAGCATGGTGCTTTTTACATCCCAGGGTCTTCCTATAGATAAGGAGTGAATGCATGAGGATGGTAAAGCAGTCCAGGCAATGGGAGGAACAGAAATAATGGCAGGGCAGTTGGAAACAACCATGCTGTGTGTGCCAGGATTCACAGGATCTCAGCTGACAAGGTTTATATATTGATAGGTACAGTACTATATTGTCTGGAGAGTTGGGTCACTAGTTTTAGAAGAGTCAGGAGTGGGGAGTATTGATGGAGGCAATTTGGGGTTAGCATTAAGGTTTCTGATTAATGACCAAATGGGGGCAGAGAACATCTTGCTCAGTTGAGAGAAATGGGTCCAAGGCCAGTTTTCTGCATGAACATTTGGTCAGTGGATTTCACCTCCCTGAACTGGTGGGGATGATTCTCTGTCTCCCAAGATAATAAGGTAATAAGGATGGAAGAAGGCATTAGGTATAAGTGTGCTCCATAGATTTGTGGCAGAGCTTTCTCAACTCAGCACATTCAAAGGCAGAAGCCCTATTTACAGGTATAAAACCACCAAGGTTTTGAGTCTTTGGAAGCAATTTTAACTAATTAGCCATAAGATCAAGTACTCTTCACTGGGAAAAATATTTTTCCTTGCCCTTTTCCTTAATTATGCCTAATTTTCCCTTCTAATTTTTTAATCCCTAAACCTGTGCTGCCTAACGAAATAGCCACTGGCCACATGAAGATACTCAAATTTAATTAAACCTAAATAAAATTTAAAATTCATTTCTGTAGTCAGGTGCTCAATAGCAAGTGGCTACCGTATTAGATAGCACAGGTATAGAACAGTTCCAGCATCAGAGGAAATTTGGCTGGAGAGTGCTGGACTAGAATATACAGAACTGCAGTTCATATGCATGTTTCGTTTTTGCAGTACTGGGGATCAAACCCAGGCGCCCTGAGCTACATCCCCAGCCCTTTTATTTTGAGATAGGGTCTCCTTAAGTTGCCCAGGCTGGCCTCAAACTTGAGATCTTCCTACTTCAAGCTCCTGAGTAGTGGGATAACAGGCATGTGCCACCATGTCCAGCTGTAAATGTGTTTTAATATTGTACACATTTGTTTTGACTACTCTGGCCTTAATTCACAAAGCAGATAAGTGAAATTTGTTTCTTTGAAGACTTTCAGCTGTTTTTCACTTATGTAGGCATCTGTTTGGTCTCAGTCAGTGGCCTCTATTGGGAACAGGTTCTCCAACCTGATTGAAGTTAATGAGATTTCCTTAATTAACCGAGTAGTCAGACATAGATTGAGTGATCAAAGAACTGCTAGCCTAATCAACAATGCAATTGATTGTGTTTTGCCAGATGTCATTTCAGAATGTCTTTTTCTTTAAGATGCTAAAGAAAACCCTTATGGTGAGGATGACAATAAGAGCCCATTCCCCTTGCAGCCCAAAAACAAACGCAGTTACGCCCAGAATGTGACTGTCTGGATCAAACCCAGTGGCCTGCAGGTAACATTACCATTTACTTGGCTTTCTTTTCCACTGGGGACAGGAGAAGGTGTTTGGGTGGACGGGCAGGCAGACATTTGATTTGATTTTTCTTCCCTTTGATACTTCGTAATTTACTTATTTCTAATTTTGCCATTATTTCCAAAAAGGATTCAGATGGCCTCCAGTAAAACATGTACTTAGCAAAATCATTTCTTACACAATTTAGAGCAATAAGAAACCTAGAGAAAGAGTGAAACTAATTGTGCCTGGAAGCCAAGGCAAACTGATAATTGTATTTGAGAAGTTTGGTTGGGAGCTTCCGGGTTACATAGTTTTTCTTGTGTTAGTGGAAGCAGGCCAGTTCTTCTGGAGAAGCGTATTTTCCTCGCATTGGATTTTAATGTAAAATCTGTTGTGTGGTGAAGCACTGAACACTGTAACCATTGTCATCTTTAACAATGGTTTTGAAAAATATGTAAAGTCTTCATTTGGTTATTTCTTCCAGCCCTAAAGTAGAACCCATGCAATAGCATTATACTGTAATTCCACAGAAACACACTCATAGGAACCAAAGGTAATACTGATCAAGAAATGCTACTTTTTGGCAGGTATCAGGGACATTTCTCCTATTGATGTACAGTCACTTATTCTTGTTTTTTAAAGTTACTAAGGAAACCTTTGAGCACCGCCTTTTAATTTCTTTCTCCAATGAGTCCAGCCTCAAGCACAGAAAGAAGGGCAGTTAGCACCAGCAGCAGAAGTGGCCTCCACTAACTGAAGTGTCTCTGAACCCCCCTTCGCAGCTGAGCCACACCTGTGCTGGATAAGGGCAAAAAGCCTCTTTTAGCAAGTCAGGGCCTCCCTCCTTCCTCCATCCCTGACTCCAGCATTTCCTACAGGGCAGTGACAACCACTTCCACCGCCCATTACAGTTGAACTTTTCTTAAATTACTATTTAAATTTTGTTTTGGTCTCAGATATAGTTAATTTTAAATTGTGGTAAAATACACATAACTCTAAATGTATCTTTTTAGGCATCTTAAAGTATACAGTTCAGTGACAGTGCATTCCCAGTGTTATGCATCCGTCACCACTGTAGCTCCAGAACATCCTAACCACTCCAAAAGGAAACCCTGTCCCTGCTTTTAAGCACGTCCCTCCATGTGCTTTCCCTCTCCCAGGCCCTGGCAACCACTAATCTGCCTTTTGTCTCTATGGATTTGCCTATTCCAGATATTTCAGAGAAATAGAATAATGCACTTTGTGGCCTTTTGTATTTGGCATCTTTCACTGTGAATATCATTCATGTTGTACACATGTCAGTATTTAGTTCCTTTTCATGGTGGAGTGATGATATTCTGGTGTATAAATATCCCACATTTTTTTATCCGTTCCCTCAGGTAATGGACATTAGGGTTGTTTCCACCTTTTGCCTATTATGAATGATATTGTTATGAACATTCATACAAATTTTTTGTTTGAACACCTGTTCTCAATACTTGGTTAAGAATTGGAGTTGGGCCAGGGATTTAGCTCAGTGGTTCCACTGCCTGCCTTGAAAGCCCAAGGACCCGAGTTTGATCTCTAAAAAAAAAAAAAAAAAAAAAAGAATTGGGGTTGCTGAATCATAGCATTTTTTGTTTTTGTTTTTTGAGACAGGGTCTTGCTATGAAATTCAGGCTGGCCTCAAACTCACAGCCATTCTCCTGCCTGAGCCTCCCACATCTCTAGGATTAGAGATGTATACCACCATACCTGGCAGTAATTAACTTTAGGAACTGCCAACCTTCTTTTTTACAGTGGCTACACCATTTTATATTCCCACTAGCCATGTTGTTAAGTGTTCCAGTTTCTCCACTCCAATCAGTATTCCTTTTTTTTTTTTTAAAGTAGTGGATGTGAAGTGTTATATCTTTGTAGTTTTGATTTCCCTTCCCTAATGCCTAGTAATGTGGTACATCTTTGGACTAGAATGTAGCTCAGTGGTACAGTGCTTGTCTAGCACACAGAAGGCCCTAGTTTTGATGGGGAGGGTGCATCTTTCCATGTACTTACTGGCTATTTGTCTATCTTTAGAGATGTCTTGAATCCTGTGTCCACTTTTTCCACTGGGTTGTCTTTTTGTTAAGATCTTTATGTACTCAGGATAGCACACCCTTAGAGATGTGATTTGTAAATATTTTCTCCCATTCTGTGGGCTTTCTTTTCACACTTTTTTCTCCTTTCTTTAGCAATTGAACCCAGGGCCTCATGTCTGCAAGGCAAGTGCTCTACTACCGAGCTACACCCCAGTCCTCTTCTTACACTCTTGGTAGTGTTCTTTGATGTACAGGTTTTTAGGGTTTTTTGAGGCAGGGTCTCAGTATGTAGTCCAAAATTTCAAGGCCAGTCTGAATTACACAGCAAGACCCTGTCTCAAAAAAAAAAATAAAAATTTTTAGTTTTTAGTCAGGAAAATGTTTCTATTTTTTGCTTTTGTTGCTTTTGCTTTTTTTGTATCTTAACCAAGAGATCATAGCCAAATCCAAGGTGATGAATTTACTCCTACATTTCCTTGTAGAAGTTTTAGTGTATGTGCTGCTAAAGTGAACACTCCTTGTAGAAGTTTTATAGCATTAGACTTTATATTTAGATGTCTGATCCATTCTGAGTTCATTTTTTATACTGTGTGAGGTAAAGGTTCAACTTCTTTTGCATGTGGCTATCCACTTGGCCCAGGTGTTGAAAAGACTATTCTTTCCTCATAGAATGATTTTGGCAGCCTTACAAAAAAGAACTAGCTGTAGATTTATGGATTTCCTGGGTATATTTTTGTGAGACTGATTTATTATCATCCAGCCTTTTGAAGGAGGGAAATGTGTGTGTTTGAGTACCTGGGATTGAACCCAAGGGCACTTAGCACTGAGCTATATATACTCCTAACCCTTTTACAATTTGAAACAAGCTCTTAATCACGCAGGCTGGGCTTGAATTTGTAATCCTTCTGCCTCAGCCTCCAGAGTAGCTGGGATTACATGGATGCGCCACCATGCCTGACTGGGACGTGCTTTGTCAGTGTTGAGCAGAATACTGATGTAACTCAGAAAGGGCCTTCACGGGTTCACCTACCAGAGCTGTAGCCCCATTTTCCTTTTTCATTTCTTTAAACATTCAGAGCTATCCATTTGTGTTCTTTCCTGCTTTTTACCACAGAATTCTAATGTCATATTCTTTCATTTTTTCACTCTCAATAGACAGATGTACAGAAGATTTTGAGAAATGCAAGGAAACTACCTGAAAAAACGCAGACATTCTATAAGGTGAGCCTGTCAGAATTACAGTGGAGAGGGTGGGCCGTGGGATGTGCACATAGTAGTGAGCACAGGCCAGGAGCCAAAAATGGCAAGGATTAGTGTTGTGCCGCTGCTGCCTCAGGTTTCTCATCAGGAAAGTCAGTGTGATAGGTCCAAGCCTGCCTTACAGTCCAAGAGCAGGCAGCGATGCAAAGGCCCGATTCTGCACAGTAGGAGGGTGTCTCCCTGTAGACACACCACTCTGAGTCCCTCCTGCCATGGGTGTCCTGTGCGGTCCGTGCAACTAGTATGTGACCTCCCATGGTGCTGAATCACCCAGAAAATCTTACTGTGCCAGAGAAGCACCTTGAGGGACAACTTTTAAAATCACGTATTTGACTTGTGAAGTGGGTGGCCCTCTATGGTGGTGACTGGTTGATCTAGAGCCACTGGCAGAGATTGCAGTCCTGAGGACTGAGGTGGGGAACATTTAGGCTCATTCCTTTTCTCTCCCTGTCCTTCCTATGTTTGGCTGGAGTTAGATTGAGCACAGTGTGACGTGCGTCCTGGTTTGCTAATCTCAAAATACAGCACACACAGCGGGCCTGGGGCTGGCATCTCTTCTGGAGAACACACACTGCTCCTTTGTCTTCGCGTTACCTCATTACCTTGATTCACTGTTGTCCTCAAACCTAAGTATGTAGCAGGCTAGTGAAATCAAGAAAAATTTGCAGTTTTAATCAAAGTTCAAAAGACCTGCTTAGCTGGCTAGGCCCCTTCCCACCTGAAGCTGTAACTCAGCCAGGCCTCAGCTGCAGCCGTCTCTGTGTAGGTGCTGCTCACAGTTGTCTGTTCGAGCTGGCACATCTGTGCTGTGTGTGGCCTTCAACTTTCCAGCTTTACTAGATGATACAGAGGTGACCTGAGGGCCTGTTTCTCCTCACTGGCTTTATATAACCCTACATGAGAGCTAGGTAGGGTCTCTAAAAACTCAATGCTTTGGCTCCTGCAGGAGACAGGAAAGGCAGCGTCCTCACTTTGTAACAAGGCCTCTGAGACCAAGTGGCTCTGCAGCTTGCCCAGATCACACCAGGTGCCTGGCGGGGCACTTCATATTTCTGTACTTCCATCCACTGCCCACCCCTTCTTGTGTGGCAGTCCTTCCTGCCTGGATTCTCTAAACATGTTCATTGCCATTCACTGTAAGCCCACACTGCAGAGGCACCAAAGGTTAAGAGGCCTCTGAGATTTGGAGGAAGCCTTTTCCAACCCGGAACAACACAGGGAAGTCATCCTCTTGTCAGGTGTGAGTACCAGATGTGTGCAGTGCTCACCACAATGCCAGTATACTTGCTCACTGCTGGGTGGACATGGTGCACTGTCTTCCTCACCTAGCTGCTGGCCACCTGTAGAGGAAGCACATGTCAGTTATGTCCTCACACTCTCAGTACTGGCTTCTCTGCGTAAGAATGGGTTCTCATGTAAAAATGCTCCCTGAAAGTTGAGGGTCAAAGAGAATGGACCATCAGCTGCACACTGAGGAAGTGCTCAAGGAAGAGGGTACATTTCAGGAGCACTGGTCTTCACTTTATTTCAGGAGCTGAACCGTCTACGAAAGGCCGCACTGGCCTTTGGCTTCCTGGACCTGCTGAAGGGCGTGGCTGACATGCTGGAGCGGGAGTGCACGCTGCTGCCCGACACGGCGCACCCTGATGCTGCCTTCCAGCTGACCCATGCCGCCCAGCAACTCAAGCTGGCCAGCACCAGCACCTCCGAGTACGCTGCATATGACCATAACATCACCCCTTTGCACACGGACTTCTCTGGGAGCAGCACGGAGAGAATGTGAACTGACTTAGGGAGTTGTTTTTTAATTTCAACTGAAAAGGACTTCTAGTATATTCACCTCTGACACAACCACCCAGGGACCTTCCCAAGGTTGCCTCAGAAGCACCACTTGCTGGCTGGAATGGCTGCTCCAGGGAGGGGTTGCAGGGGGAACAAAGGGGGCTGGCTGGTTGGTTTGAACCCCAGCTTGGTGTCTTGGTGTCTCTAAGCTGTTGCTCCCATGAGGGACGCATCTCAGGAATCTTCAGTGGCGGAGCAGAGCTCCCACCTTCCTCTTCCTCAGGAAATGGGCACAGGCTCCTGATTCCTGAGAGTATCCCTTGTCCAAGTTGTATCTCAGTAGTAAGGACATTTTCAAGCTGCTTTGCAGGTGTAGCCCAGGCTGCTTGGGACTTGCTAAGGACAAACCGAGGAGTATCACTGAGTTCCAGAATTTTGCTTAGAACTTGGTAAAATATGATAGTAATCTTTGGGTGCTTTTGGTGTATCTTGAGATACAAACTTTTAAACAGCAACCACATACATGTAAAATGATTCCTGTTTTTTTAATGAAAATAAAATAGTTGATTTTCTATGACACTTCCACTGAGAAACTAATGGTCCTTTGTCCCTTGGTCTGACCTGTCACCTGAATATAGTAGCGCAGGTTCATAAATCCAGAAGTTGAGAGTCCATACTGACTTCTTTGTCCAATTCTGATTAGACTCTGCTGGCTGTGCCAGCTTCTGGCCAGCAGGTCCAGGCAGAGTGCTACTTGGAGTCAGCCAGCTTCTGAGTCATCTGCTAGCTTCAAGACCTTGTGCAAGGTGTGCAACTTCTGCAGGTTTTATTTAAGTCAACAATGCTTTTCTAGCCAGACTACACCTTCATTCAGAACTCCCTCAGGCTTCAACCAGAAGTTTTTGGTTTACTCTGCTGAACTACTAGATATTTTGCCTAAACAAGCTTGAAAACTATTAAATAACATTAAAGAACGAGTTACTAGGATTTTGATTGCAAATGTTTTAATATAAACACACAGTCTTCCTCAGACAGCGATAAAGGGGTTCCTAACAATCACTAGGAATACAGGGCTTTGCCAGAAGGATGTAGCATCATCTACTACAAAGCTGATCAGCCTGGTTACAGAGTCAGGTGAGAGGAGATCAGAAGTCAGTACACACAGGTGTTGACAGAAGTTACAGACATGCAAGATGCCCTTCAGTGCAATGAGTTTTTAAAACATCAGTCACCTTCTGCTAATTGGATGCTTTAGATCAAAGCTGACCAAGACTCCTTTCTCCTAGGGACACGGGATGGCAGAACACAAAGCGCAACTGTGCCTTAAATTCTTTTAACCCAAGTGTCACTTCTAGCACTTATTTTACCTGGTTTATGTGGAATGTACTGGAGGAAACCGATGTGTTTTTACAATGGGCAACCATAATGGCTAGACTTTCTTCAGTTCCCCTGGTTTGGGTTTCCTGCCAGGACTCCTTGTTAAAGGACCAACAGGTCATTCCCCAGCCAAAGTTCCTGCTCTGTTTTCAGTGTCCTACTGCAGACAGTTAAAAAAAAACCAATCCAACAACAGCAGAAAAAACGTGTTTTTGAGGTTAAAAATGTACAGCCTCCCCACTCAGAGAAGTATGCAAGAAATGGACTCACCCAGGACAAGGAAACGAAGGCTGACTTTCAGTCTGTGCCCAGATTAGACAGTTCTGTAGGCAGGCAGGGCCTACTCCAGTCTGGCCTCTGAACTGACTTTGCAGTGTTCCAAGGCTACATTTTGAGCAGCTGTATCAGTGCCAGTTTGACCAACATGTTTGCATTCTTTTCTGACCCCTGTAGCCACCTGAATTTCGAACTAATAATCTGTTTTCTAAACACAGTCTCCTCTTTCTTTAGAGTTGAACAGTCCTGATTTACCTAGGAATGAAGTGACCATGGTGTTCCAAGGTTCTGCTTGGTTTCTCTCAAGTCGCCTTTGCCTCTTCAATGCCCACACTGGTAAGCACTAGTAATAAGCACTGTGGTCTGTTAGGCTGGGTGCCAAACTGCTGTCCAGCCCCACTGTGACTCAGAGACTTGTTGGTGACCAAGCACATTTGATTTCAAAGTCAGTGCCACCCTACTACACAAATCACCCTGTGGGTACAGAATATTAGGTCCTGCCTGAGTCGCTTTAAGTACTAACATTCTATAGCACAAAATAGTCTTGCTTTTTTTCCTACTAATGGGGAGAAAGAACAAATCCCAGCTGTAATAGTGGTCAGTACCTGTAGGGACAGAGCACTGGGACAGTATCTCCAGCATGTAAAGAGCAGACGGGACACAGAGTAGGGTGGGGCTGAGCCTTTTGCTGTCATTATCTGCATACACAAGAATGAACCTGTTGGCGGATAGCAGGAATCCATGTCATGCAAGTACTACACTAAGATAATACAGTAAATTCAGGAATGTTACCGCAGAAAGGGAGATAGCCTCACTGAGAATTCAATTAACTTTAAAAAAACTTTTACATCAGTACAAGAAGGTAAAACAGTAAGAATCATAGATTAGGCTCAAACTGGCAAGAAGCCTTCTAAATCTCTCTGATTAGTGGACCTTTTTCTTTTTTTGTCCATAGCGCCGCCTGCGTTGTTTATAAAGGTGACGAAAATTTATATATAACCCTGAAAAAGAAAAAACAAGGTTGATTAGAAATGACAGTCTTTGTCTGTTGTAACCAGAAGCCCTTGGGGGCAGAAGGCAGATAACTCAAGCTGTGTTTTCATATCCCACAGCACTGTTTATTGTGGCTGCTCGGGAAGTACAACTTAGAACAAATCAGCAATGCATACCAGAGACAAGCCAGTTCCTCCCCTCGGGGTTATAACTTCATTTTGTCCCAAATTTAATTATGAAAATTTCAAACAAAATCTTTGATGAACAAACATCTGCATTACACTTAACTTTGTGCTTATTTCCTTCATCACATTCCTACTGCCTATTCGTCTAACTGTCCATCTCATTTCTGAGGCATTTCAAAGTTAAGTGCAGACACCGCTTCACCCCGACAGACTTCTCAAGTGCAGTGCAGTACTGTTGGTCTTTCCTCCCCTCGTGCATACAATGAAATGCACAAGTCTGAAGTGCAAAAATAACCTAATTTTTTTTTTTTTTTGGTACCAGGGATCGAACTCGGGTCCTTGCGCTTGCACAGCAGGTGGCGAAACCACTGAGCTAAATCCCAGGCCCAAAATAACGTAATTTTTAACTCAGGGCTCCCTCAAGAACACATTAGAGAACAGTCTAATAGGCATGGCATAAGCCAGGCGCACAGGTAGTCCCAGCTACTTGAGAGGCTGAGGCAGGAGGATCACTTAAGCTCAGGAGTTCAAGACCTACCTGACTGTGAGACCCCATTTCTAAATCATAAAGAGATAAAAGGTATGAGTCACTTTTGTAGGAAGTCCAATTCAGTGAAGTAGAAAACACAGGATTTCAGGATCAGAAAGAATTTTTTTTTTTTTGGTACCGGGGATCAAACTTGGGTCCTTGTGCTTGCACAGCAGGCAGTGAAACCACTGAGCTAAATCCCTGGCCCCAGAAAGAAATTTTAATCCTGTTTGACCACTGAGTAGATTCTGAGAAAGTTCTCAGCCTCCCCTCAACTTCATTTTTACAGTAGTATTAGAAACATTTATTTACAAACTTATTGTAAGTATGACTGAATGTATGTACAGAAGTACTCTGATGTACATAGAAATGTCAAGTGATTGGCATACTGCTTCAAAGTTGTAAATGCAAATTTAGGACTTCTTCCCCACCCACCCCCACCCCGGTACCAAGGATTGAACTCAGGACCTTGTGATTGGAGGCAGGCGCAGCGCTACTGAGCTAATCCCTGGCCCAGAACTTAATTCTTTTTTTTTTTTTTTTTCGGTAGCGGGGCTCAAACTCAGGACCTTGTGCTTGCCAGGCAGGCAGTGGCACCACTGAGCTAAATCCCCGGCCCTGACTTAATTCATTTTGAAAAGTAAGAAAACAACTATTTATTCATTACAACAACTACATACAAAATCTTCCAAGTTAAGGTGCACAATACAAAGAAAAGATAACGTTAGAGCATATCAAAATATTTCTATCCCTCTAACTTTTTAGTAAAATATTTTAAATGTCCTTCCAATACTTATCCCATTTCACTACTTTCATTATGCCCATGCCCAGAGCCTAGTTACCAGGCAAGAAGCTCTTTTAGCTTACTCCCTTCAAGGTCCAAAACATTTTAACATTTTGGGTTAGAATCTTTCTGAAATAGGTTATATCCTTTGCTAAAAAAGAAAAGAAGAAGTAAAAACCTTCTGCAAGTGACCGGGGCTTGTATTGTATGTTAGTAACTGTACCTCTGCCATGTGCTGATGCCCAGTGGGGCTCCTAAAGGTTCAGCCCCTTCTCCCCGATACTAAAGGCCCGAGAGCACCGGGCCTTCTAGCCTCTCAGGCTCCTCTCCATCTGGGGGAGCTGGCCTCTAAGAGTCCCAACACTCCTACCCTCCTGGAGTGTCATGCCTGTGCAGTCCCTCCAGTGTACCGGGTGGCTGGTGTGACCGCACACCACTTCTGAAACTGGATTATAGGAGGCTCTGTGGCTCTGATGCTTCCTCTAGGGAAGCCAGGTCACGGCAGCTGATGACAGCCATACACCTGAGCTTGTAACAGATCCTTGGGCCCAGCTGACAGGTTGGCTGAGCTTCTGCTGCAGACCTGAGCTGCAGACACCATGGGAGGCATCGCTGTTTTCATTGGTTGCTGTGGGGTCCTGCTGTACCCTGGGCCCTAACTAACACCATCAGCTGTTGCATGATTCTCCTGCTAGCGGCCCACACAGCTCAACTTACTTAGGGCCACCTGGAGTGTTTTGTCAAACAAAGCAGGACACATAAATTATGACTGGGGAGTCTTACATCTAGAATCCCTGTAGTTACAGCTTTTCAATTTCTCACATTTGTAACAATTTAGGTTTACTTCTTTTTCCCTTTAGTTCTTAGTTTTTATGAATTAAGGCAAGACTTTTTACTTTATATAAATGTAAACTAGTAAGCAAGCAGGTCGCACAGGACCAGCAGGGCACTTCCTACGGTTACCTGGAAGGCTTTATGACAACCCTTGGCTCCTTCCTTCCTTGCTGCCAGCTGTACAGCCTGCTACCTCTCTACCATCTGAATAAGGGATACACTACTGAAACTAGTTAAAGATGAGCATTCTACTCTATTTTATTTACCTTTAAGTTTTTAAATTATGAGATGAGGTATTGCTATGTTGCCCAGACTAGCCTCAAACTCTTGGACTCAAGTGATTGTCCTGTCTCAGCCTCCCACTCAGTTGGGATAGGCATGTGCCACCATGCCTGGCTCCTACTCTATTTTAAAAGAGCTCCTAACACTGTTTTCAGCAAGAAATATCTTATGGTAGGCTGAGGCAGGAAGACTGCAAGTTTGAGCTCAGCCTGGGCAACTTCGCAAGATCCTGTCTCAAAAGTAAATAAATAAAAAATAAAAGGGTTGGAGATGTAACTTAGTGCAAAGGCCCTGAGTTTAAGCCTTCACCCCAGGGGTGGGGGTGGGGTGTCTTAATGGTATATTCCCATTACCAAGAGCACTTCAAGAACATGATTCCTTATTGACAACAAGAAATACATTCGCAGCCCTACCATTTGAACCATAGTAGTTACAATGACCTTAGTCATCCTTGGCAAGTAAATCTCCATATATGGGCAAGGGACCAATGTTGATAAATTCCAACGAATGTGAAGGGATTCTCAAAGCAGATGTAGTTTATATGCTGATAGCAGGACAGAGTGGGTTATGGCATACAACTTTTTTCTTCATCCAGCAAGATATGCAACTTCCCACAACTTCCTTCAGCGATAGCCAGAAATAATATGGTAGGGGTGTGTGTGTGTGTATCTATATATATACATATATAGATGTGTATACATAAAAAAATTAAACATATATAAGTAGGTTCTCTTTTGGTCTGTTCTTATTTTCATTTTTTTTCCCTACTGATTATAGCTTATGTACAAGAAATGCTTTGACTTAACACATTGTGTTTTTCCTCACCACCTTACCTCTATCATTACTCTTTATTTTTAAGACCATTGTAGTTGTAGGATTACACCCGTAGGATTTTAAATAGTTTACAGTAAGGCATTGTGCCACATAGTTCTGGTAAGGGCTTTAACTCATTAACAATTCTTCAGAAGACTGAGTTCCAAAATCATGACTTTTTTTATGTAGTCTTGCCAAGATTTTATTCCTGAACTGCTAGCATCTAGAGAATTTGGGGATTGAGAATAAAATAACAATTGCAGCTTTTATTAAGAAAAAAACCCACATGATTCTTAGGAAAAAGTATTTCTATACCATAGCATATTCTCCTAGTGGGTTTGTTTTTGCAAAGTAAATTTTCTCTGCTTCTATGCTACTCTTTTAGAAAAAAAAGAGAATTCTTTTTGTTTTTTGTTTGGGTTTTTTTTTTTTTTTGGTCCTCGTGCTTGCAAGGCAGGCAGGGTGCCACTGAGCAAAATCCCCAGGCCTGGTTTGGTGTTTGAGACAGCATCTATGTTACTGCAGGCCAGCCTTGAACTCACTATGTAACTCAGGTTGGCCTGAACTCACAGCAATCCTCCCGCCTCAGCCTCCCAAGTGCTGAGATTACAGGCATGCACCACACACCCAGCTAAAAAGAGAAGTCTAAACTTTGAATCATTTAACTCTGCCCTCTAAGAAGTGACAAGGAAAATACTGTATCAGAGAGCCAATACTTACCTAAAAATAACATTATAAGATAAATCTGAAGAAAAAAGGAAAATCTAACTTTGATTTTCATTGGATATGGCAATGTAAAACTGAATCTTCCGGTTTCATTGAACACTGGAATGGACTGGATCACTGACACAGCTGAAAACAGAGACAAGAACTTGTTAGGAGCAAATGAAAGCAGCACATCTAGTGACAGGCCATCCAGCCCCAGTGCCCCTAAGTTGGGTCTAGGAGTGCTGGAAACACCTCTCCTCCCTTTGTGCAGGAAGCTCCTGTTGCTCCTCTTTCCCCTCAAGTTTTCCAAAGAGGCCTTGGAGCCTCCAACAGGAAGATGGAGGCCAGTGGCACCAGGCTCCTGTTTCTTAGTCCCTAAAATGGCGGGAAATCCCTCCCAATTCATTCACTACAAGTCATTTAGGGCCGGGGATTTAGCTCAGTGGTGCCACCGCCTGCCTCGAAACCGCAAGGTCCCGAGTTCGATCCCCGGTACCAAAAAAAAAAAATGAAGTCATTTAATAAGAATGAACTCTAGAAAATTAAAAATATATAAACTGAAGCATGCAGTACATGACTACTCGCTTCCAAATGTGACAGTGAGCTGCACTTCCTTGGAATACCATAGGTGCTGGGAACTAAGGAAGGTGGCCACAAGAAAGCAATCCCTGAAAAGCCCAACCCCCCATCTACCAGAAAGAGGCCAGCAGAGGCAGGAAGGGACTGGCCACTTAGGCACTGGGTACCCCTTGGACCTAGGTTATGAGACCTGGGGTTCCTGAAAATACCTTCTGCCAGGCATCCCAGGGGGTACAAGGGAATCCACACAGTGTAACGCAGCCACGTGAGTACCTTCCAGTCCATGTCAATACAGGAAAGCATGTAGAAGGGGTACCTGTTGGGGACAAGGATGCAGTGTCAAGAGCCATCTGAGTTCTGAATACAGCCCAGAATATCATTCAGGGACACAGAGGAATCCATCCTCAACAATACATGGCTTCTTCAGAACAGGAAAGTCCTGGGCTGTCTACTCACAGCCCCATCAGGTGACTCTCTCAGGCAAGGACCCGAAGCCGAGGTCTCACAGGAAGCTCTCTGTCCAGCATGTGTGCTGGATGCTGACGTTTCTAGCTTTACTCCTAGCTCTGATCTATGTTCCCAGTGGGTGAAGATGGCAGACTCTTTGTCTCTGGATAAATGAACTGTTATGCAAATTAAAATACACAAAAGGCCTCTAATCTAGAATCAGACTACTATATCATAATAAATCTATTTCTTTCCAAATAGTCGAAGTTCACATTAAGGACCCATGTCTGTTCACCTTTGTTTTGGATGAAGCATGAGGGACGGAGGGACAGTCAGTGCCCTGGGATACAGAGCATGGTTAAGGTACAACTCAGGCTGCTACGATTACTCCCTCTCATTAGCAAAAAAAAAAAAAAAAAAGTACATCCTCACCCACTTTGGGCAGGAGATTTAGCTTAGTGGTTTCACCGCCTGCTGCACAAGCGCAAGGATCCGAGTTCGATCCCCGGTACCAAAAAGTACATCATCCCTCTCATTAGTAACTGTCAAAATAACAGCAAACAAACCAAGAACTGGGCAGCCCATCTGCAAATCCTTGCTCCACTTGAATGAAGAGGGAAGCAAGGAACATGTGTAATCTGATACAGACAGCACTACTTACACTTGATCAGTTGTTTTTTTGGGTTTTTTTTTTGATACCAGGGATCGAACTCGGGTCCTTGCAGCCTTGTGCAGCAGGGGGCGAAACCATTGAGCTAAATCCCCAGCCCACTGATCAGTTTCTTAAAATGGCCTTTCTTCCAATGGCAACTGAGAATGGAAGAATTGGGTAAGAGGCCAGCCCAAAACCTCAGTCATCTTGTGGTGAAAGATTCATATCTATCACCCCTGCTAGAAGGCCATCCTTACTCACTCATCCAGCTTGGGTTGCCCCTTCCACCTCACACTTGCGAGGCCTCTTTTACAACAGAAAAGCAAGATCCTAAAAGGAAACTAACAGGCCTTTCCTTTCTCTGGTTCACTCCTTCTGCTCCCTAGTGCACAGGCTGTTATCATGATCCAATCACTGCTTTAAAAAAAACTTGCAGGGCCAGGGATTTAGCTCAGTGGTTCCGCCACCTCCCTCACAAGTGCAAAGTCCTGAGTTCGATCCCCAGTACCAAAAAAAAAAAAGATAAGAAAAACTTGCAGAGCACATTGGTAGAGCCAGAATTCTCCATATATGTAATCTTAGTCCCAAATCAAATGAAACTCTGGCCAAGAAAGCGACTCCCTCAAAAGAGAGCTGCTCCTGAGAGGTAGAAGCATTGAAATACCCTAGCATTTCCACCCACCTGAAAATTTCAATTGAGCTCCACGAATAAAACACAAAGAAAACCACAGCTTTGTTTTGCATTTCTTCCATGGTGCCGAAGATGATAAACAGAATAAAATTTCTTCCAAGAAGCTATTAAAGAGACCCAAAAGAGAAAAAAGTTAAAATATGTATAAAGTATAACTGGGATGTGTGTTTAAATTTTGAAAGTTATTAGCGTAAAAGACACATTGCCATTGGGCCAGGGATTTAGCTCAGTGTCACCGTGCCTGCCTCAAAAGCGCAAAGTCCTGAGTTCAATCCCCGGTCCAAAAAAAAAAAAAAAAAAGACACATTGCCATTAATTAATCCCCCTCAAAATCTACCCCCTTGCTTCCCACACATTTATCCTATCATTCTTGCTACTTTCTGAAGCCGTTCTGGAAGTCCTCTTTTGTACGTGTCTAGTTGTACTTTTGTGGCTGCCTTAATGTTCTATATTAATTCAAAATGTTTACCTTTCATGGACATTTTGATTTTGGGAAAGAGCCAGAAGTTGCACAGTACCAGATTCAGTTAACAGTGTATGAGGACACACTCATGTTTTTACGAGCCTGCCTTTGTTGGATATTTGGCAGCAGCGTTCACTGTGTTTTTGATCACATCTCATAAAGACACTCACACAAACAAGACTTCCAGAACTGCTTCAGAAAGTGGCAAGAACAAGTAGATAAGTGTTCAACGTGAAGGGAAATATTTTGAGGTAGATTAATGGCAATGTGTCTTTTAGTGTATTAAAATTTTTTAAACATTCACTGTATCTTTTGATCACTCCTTGTACATATGTGATTTGTCTATATACATATATATACACCTACACATGCCATATACATGTGTTATCTAAAATACAACCCCACTAAATACAAGTTAAATGGAAAAGACTAAGCTAAACTAGTTTAATTCTGCTCCAGTTTTAATCTAAGTACCCAAACCAGTCTTTCTGGATAGATAGGTACTTTTGTGTAACTACAAAGCACATTAAACACATGCGTATCTTCAAACACAATTTAAAGAATGAAAATTTGTGCCTGCCTATCCCAAATTAATGAGCACAGCCTTCTAAGCATGTCAGTAACTGATACCATGTCAATCACTCCACTCCTCTTTACTGGTTGTGCCTGGTGGTTCGCGCTCACAATGCCTTGTTTTTTGGTTGTTTTGTTGTGTTTGGCTTTACAGTCTTTGACTGCAGTCCTCTCATTTTCCTTGGAAACAAATCTGGGAAATCTTTCAAACTTGGGCAAAGGTATTTCTTACAGAAAAGACTTGTGTTCACCACTTCCAGAGTCTGAGGGCAGTAACAGTTTATGACCACTTTTATTTTATTTTGATTTTGGAGACAGGGTCTTGCTATGTAACTGCCAGCAATGCTTCTGTCTTAGTCTCCTGAGTCCTGGGATTACAGGCCACCACGCCTGGCAAGGTTCACTTTAAATAAAATTTATAACTAGAGAATTTTTTAAACACCAAGGAGTTGTGAATTTATATCACAGATCCATTTGGAGGATTCACTTATGGTTCTGAATTTCTTTTTAATTCATCAAGTTTATTGGAGTTAGGAATTCTTAAAAGAGTATTTCCCCCACCTCCAGCAGGACCAACATCTGAGACAACTGTGTTCTTACAGACTGCTCCTGGACAGGGTGGAGTGGGATTTCTAACCCACCTTTAATGGAGCTCTTTGTAGTCTTTACTAGGGAAGGCTCTCATTAAATTCACTATTACAGTAAGAATCTTAAGTTTTTGTATCTCCTATACCTTGTGATACTAGCAAAGTGAAGTTTAAGTTCAATCTTGGTTTTGCAAATCTCAGTGCTCAGCTTCTCTGCAGAGGTTCTGGCAGTCACTTAGCTCACCAGTGCAGCAGATACTTCTTTCCTGCATCTAGCATCTTCAGCACTAGAGCTCACCAGGCCACCTAATCTGCCATATGTATTTCCTAAACAAGAATCCTCTAACCTGTTTTTGCAAGCCGAGTAAACACAATCTTATTACTGCACGTTTACTTTATAATAGAAGATTTTTTTCATCAGACCACTTTGGCTAGATATTGGGCCTCACTTCAGTCTTTCCTCAAAGGGCAATAAAAAGAAAATGTTCCCTCTAGTTTCCTGGGCTCCTGTTCTGTATACTATTTCCTACTTACTCCTCCTCCGTACCAGGAAATGGCACTCCAGCAGCTCCAGCCCTCCAGGACTGAGACCACCTCTTACCCTGTGTACACAGCAAGCCCTCCATGTTTGCTAAATGGCCCACTCAACCTCCTATGGCCACTTCAGCTCTCAGCCATTGTATTTTGCTTGCAGGACACCTCCATCCCTGTGACATGAAGGTAATGAGCCTGTCTCTTCCATTTTGCCCAAAAAGTCTTACTTTAATTCTTATTTGGGGCCAGGGATTTAGCTCAGTGGTGCCGCCACCTGCCTTGCAAATGCAGGGTCGAGTTCAATCCTTGGTACCAAAACAAACAAACAAACAAATGAATAATAACTCTTATTTGTAATAATCCTTGATATGTTAAGTATTTTATTCCGTATTAGCAGATCACTTATAATCCCCTTTTATTTTTATTTTTTTTAACTAAGCAACTTTCCAAGGACAGAAAATCTAGAAATAATAAGGCAATGATAAAGTTTTAAGCTGCCCTACCTTGCAACTGATACTATTAGAATGCAACAGCTGGTATGCCAGAAATGCAAAAAGCCATGAAACAGTGTTTCAAGAGAGACTAACCAGCAATCACATGGTGCACCCCTGCATCTCGGCAGATGGTACTTAATGGTATGTGACCTCATAGCAAAGACACAGGGCAAAGGGGGAAAGACTTTGGTGCCCCATTCCGGATAGCAGTCAACACAGGAAACAAGACAACATGGGGGAAGGGGGGGGGGTCCCCATTCTCCAGTCAGAAGAGCCACCTGTATACACAAGACAAAGTCCAAAGGGACATGAGTTCCTACATTTTTTTTTCTTTTGCGGGGGGTTTTTGAGACAGAGCTTCACTATGTAGCCCAGGCTGGCCTTGAACTTGAGGCGATCCTCCAGCCTCAGCCTCCCAAGTAATGGGATTACAGATGTGTGCCACCACACCTGGGTTACATTTTTGATTGCCTTTGTCTACACAAGGCATTGCTAACCAAAGAGACTGAGGGAAGGTTTTCCTGCACCTGCCTAGATTTGAAGCTCATTTTATAATTTTGTGATTTCATGAAGATGTTACAAATGATGAAAAAAACCTAAATAGTCTACTTAGGAAAGTATCCCTAAAGTTTAAAGTGTTTCCTCCTGTTCAAGTAAAGCAGTGCCATTCCTATGCAAACAAGGATTTTTATAACTCAGACCAGCAAATTCTTACACAACAACTAGATAAATCCTGAACTCTTTCATTCCCCCCCATGAGCTCAGCCAGTCAATACCTGTAGGAGAGAAGGTATCAGTGGTGAACTGGTGACTCCAATCGCTGCATTGATGGTCTCCACAGCTGCCAGCATCTGGCAGAAATACATCATGTCAGCCACGCTGTGGAACGTGTCATAGAAGGACTCTGCAGCACAAACACACAGTAACGGTGAATCAACTGGTAAATGGCAACAGAATCACTTTACCAGGGAACTCTAGAGAAGATAATACATATCCAGTGCTATTCAAATGTCTGACTAACTGAGCTGGAGGGGAGCAGGTTTTTGGGGACATGAAGAGTGAGCTCCACTGGTTACCAGAAACTTAACACATTAACTCAGAAAGTGTAGGATTGCTGGCTCGCTGCCTAGTGAACAAAATGCCTCCAAGTCACTGTGACAACCAACACTTATCCCCAAACTGGGCATTTCAAAATGCCCTCAAAGAAGGCAAAAGTGCCCCAAATAAAAGGAAATAATTATCCACATATTTGTAATCTAAATTCTTAGTGTTAAGAGGCTCCATCAACAAAAAAAAAAACCCACACACAAAAAAATACATTAAAAAGAAAAATACAGGGCTGAGGATTTAGCTCAGTGGTTTCACCGCCTGCTGCGCAAGCACAAGGACCTGAGTTCAATCCCTGGTACCAAAAAAAAGAGGCTCCATCAAAAAGGCAAAAATTGTAGCTGAAAAATTATAACTAATGAACCAACAATTTATAAAATTAACCTTCACTCAAAACCTGTTCCCACTTAAGATTAGGCCTATTTATCACATCCAAGTCTTGGCCCAACATCCTTGCCTACTGATATATCAAATCTTTGAAGAAGGACTAGGATACACCTGGAGTGAATTACATTAGTGAGAGGGAACTTCTCTAACTGCACAGAAAGATACTAGAGAAAGGTTCTGGCAGTGTTACACCAGGTACCAACCAAGATGACATTGTAGGAGCCTCACAATAAAAGTTTCAATAACAAATGAAGAAATGAAGAAACTTGTTAATATTTTTGCAAAAATTATCCAATTTATAATCCCACTGCAAAGTCAAATGTAAAACAAAGAAAAGTATATACTGCTGTTTGACTAATTCTTTTCTTCAAGGAATCTGCAAAAGTTACAACTTACACTTTGCTGTAAGATAAAAATTTTCTTTTCATAATTTTAAATGTGACTCTTTTCAAGACGAAATCCCAGTGAAAATCTTTTGTTCACATTTACAGGGAAAAGTTGTTAACCTTTTTAAAGAAGTTCACTTTAAGTGACAGTTTCCTGGACCAATAATCTTAGAAAAATGAGGATCTCTCATACTTTGAAATGGAAACTATGACCTAAGATTTGGCACACGGTATATAAAAATAAGATCTTGTTCCTCTGCCTGTGACATTGAGAAATTTATCTTTGCTTCAATTAAAGAATATATATCCAGTTTCTAAAATAATAAAGAATATTAATGATATAAATGCTTATAATAGTACATTTTAAAATAAGATGCATAATTGTATATACACTAGGGCTGAGGATTTAGCTCAGTAGCACCACTCCTGCCTCACAAGCAAAGGTTATGAGTTCGATCCCCAGTACCAAAAAAAGGAAGGGAGGGAGGGAGGGAAAGAAAGGTATATACACTATAATTACTTATCTGCAAGAGAAAAAAGACTAGAAGGAAATACATGGAAATATTAATAGTAATGGAACAAGGGCTTATTCACTTCTCCCCACACCTCCATCGCCACACTTTCTTAAATAAGCACGTCATTTCTATAATTAGAAAAAGGTTTTTTTAAGGTGTCTTTCTGATTTTTCTGTAATTATCACTTATTTTATAATTATAAAAAAATTAATAATACCACAATGTGTATGTTTTTTAAAAAGGTTTTCCTATAGCTCTGATTCTTTCCTTAGAACATACTTGCAGAAGTGAAATCTCTAGGCCTATTTCCTCACTTGGTATCCAGTCAGCCTGCTGCAGAAGGCCACAGGAAGTAAGAGCTATGACAGTACCCTGGCAAGGCAGGATGTGCTCCACAAATGAGGGTGCTATTGTCTTCAAAGGCAGAGAGTGCTATTTGGGGAGAGTAGAAAGGGAAAACTAGCCCCAAAGTTCTGTACTTGCCTTTTCCCAAGATAAAGAACCGCACTGTCAGGTTAACAAAGATCCAGGAGAATCCCAAGAACTGCACAAGATTGTACATGAACAGGTATCCTTTCTTCAAGCTTGTAAGTGCTGAAAAGCAAACAAGGCAGTAAGCTGTCAACCCAGCAGTCACACAGGAGAGGTGTGCGTGGGGCAGATCTGCATGACTTCAGCCCCTTGTCCTACCTGGTGCCCCTAAGACCCCACCCAGGTATCTGATCCAGGTCTTCCCAGCCTGGGCTCCCAACTCCCATAAAGAAACATGAGGGCTGGGGCCGGGGATTTAGCGCAATGGTTCCGCCACCTGCCTCGCAAGCGAAAGGTCCTGAGTTCGATCCCTGGTACCAAAAAAAAAAAAAGAAAGAAAGAAAGAAAAAAAAAAAAAGAAACATGAGGGAAATCTATGAGGAATGCTGTTTTCTGTGGTATGTTTTCAGCAGTCTTTCCTTCCACAGCCTGAGGGATAAGTATACAGACTCAACAAGCCAAGAAAAAATATCACTGGCAATAGAATGACTGAGTGTCTTCAATGGCATTACAATAAAGTTCTCAGCTCCCACTCTACAGTTACTTAGGTTCTGTAATTTTTTTTAAGATTCACGGTAAACTATCTCAAAGCGATAGAAACTGTAAGCGAATAAAAATAGCCTTGATATTTGGTCGTAGAGTATATTCAATTACTGGACCACTAAAGACACCTGCAATGTGTCAGGTACTGGGAGGGGCACTAAGAGGACACAAAGACAGTTAAAACATGATGCCACCCTCCAAGAGCTCACCCCCTAAAAACCACAATAGGAGCTGATGAGCAATATGTGAAATTTTCAAGGTGAAGAAACATAGGCTGGGGAGGTCGGCAGCAGGCAGGTCTGTGTGGATACGATGGTACTGGATGTGGGCCTTGAAGGCAGGCAGGATGAAGACAGAACCACAGGAGGGCAACGCCAGGCACTAGGCAGGAAACTAAGGGTGCAGATTTGGTCTGCAGCGGAAGGCTCACAAAAGGTCAGCCAATTATAGAGTTAAGGAAGGAGTAAGGAGCTTACAGTTCTGGCTGAGCCAAAGGAGGATAAAGGAAAGGACAGATCATGACAGAAGAGCCCAGGTGTTCAGGTTGTGGTGTGACAAATTTGTTCTGGCCACAGACATTCTGCATGGACACTTGGCCAGTGCTAAAACCCTAGTGTAGTACACTCAAGCAAAGACAGCTTTGTCCTAAAAATGTGAGGCTTTCAGCAACATTTAACTAAAATTTCTTCTTCAAAGTTACAAATACGTGTTCCCACCATGAAGAACTTCTTCCATCAAGAAACTTTAAGAGGGCTGGGGATTTAGCTCAGCTCAGTGGTTCTGCCACCTGCCTCGCAAGCACAAGGTCCCAAGTTCAATCCCCAGTACCAAAACAAAAAAGAAACTGAATTTAAGTAAAATAGCTAAAGCTATTTCTAATGTCCTAAAAATCTATATATAAGAATTTTTACATGTTTCTAAAGTTTAGGTGGCCATTTTATGTTGTTATTCTTTGTCTCTACTAATCATCTCCCTTCTGCTTTTCAAAAGGATATTTCTCTATGGAAAAAAAATTTTTTTTTTTGGTACCAGGGATCGAACTCGGGTCCTTGAACCTACAAAGCAGGCTGTGGAACCACTGAGCTAAATCCCTGACCCCCAAAAAAATTTTTTTTAAACTCTTTTAAAACAGACTTACTTAGAGCCTGAATGCACACAGCACAAAAAAAGAGCTGCTCTGATTGCAACAGACCCGTCGGTGTGACCTACCCTCCAAAGCACCTCTAGGAAGCTCCAGGGTACCAAAGTGCATAGTTTGGAAACTACTGCTCTAAAACTTTCTCCTTCCTGTGGCAGGCGTGGTGGCACACACCTGTAATCCCAGCACTTGGGAGGCTGAGGTGGGAGGATCGCTGTGCATCCCAGCCCAACCTGGGCTACATACATAGTGAGTTTAAGGCCAGCCTGAACTACAGAGAGACCCTGGCTCAAAAAAAGAAAAGAAAAAATCATTCTCCTTTCTTACTTATGGCATCCCAAATATGTGCTAACAGAACTTGAAAAAAAAAAGCTCAACTGAGGACATAAGAAGAGCCCTTATTTCATTCTGCTTTTCAAAGTTAGTGTTTCATAGACCTGCGTGATCTTCTCACTGGCATGCAAGCAGTTCTGAGAAAAGGCGCTACAACAGCCTCATCTGGCTCTGCACCAAGGCCTGCTGCAACACTTTACATACAGCAGAAACTGAATGGACAGCGCCTGGATTTAATCTGCTAGGGCCACCCAAAAGATAAAACACTTACTGAGCTTTTGCTTAGAAGTGGCTGAACAGATAGAAACACAATTGGATTTTTAAAAGGGTAATAAATAGCAGGACTCTACAGAATACTCTCCATCTCTGAGTCTGACAACCACACCTATCTACTGCACAGCCTTTCAGGTCTCAGGTGTGCAGGCTGAAGGAGGCCAGACCACAAGACTGAGGTGCTTCTGGATACCTGCCACCCAACCTGGGTATACCCAGATGATGCCAGGTCCCAAACAGAAAGGAAATACTAAAGAGATATGGCTTTTGATATGGCTATGTGTACCTTAAGGAATGGACATAGAAAACTTCTCGTGAACTCACCCACCTAGCTCACTAGTGAAATCATTCACTCTCCTGCCACACATTCATCGACATCCCACCCCCATCAAATACCTGGTAATCCCTCAGCAGCAATGGCAACTTACTTTCAGGGGAGCCTTGGCTTTCTAGTCTTAGTTTATTCAGGCGTTCTTCTTCCTAGAATTTACATAAATTTTCCAAGAACACAAGTTAGAACCCTCACGCCTGCAAAAGCCCATATGCTGGATCAGTAATCTGACTCCCTTGAAGCCATTTCCTCCACCTGTGTCCAGCGCTCCACTGGAGAAAACATCCCAGATCATGGTACTAAAGAGCCTCACTCTTCCTGCTGGATGCTCATCCCAAATTCACAGGGTAAAACCACTCAGCTGGCTTCCAAATTGCTAAGCAGGCAATCTTGTGATCTTAGAGCTGGCAAATCCACAAGATTTGTCACAGCTACAGAAACGAGAGAGAAGTTGAAGGCAGGAAGCAGACTGCTATTTTATTTTTTAAGACGTCTAGATTTTTTTGTATGTTTCCAGAAGCTAAGATTACATCTCCAACATAAGTATGAACTCATATTCAGCTTAATATAGATAGATGGGCACATATAGAAATACTTATAAGTATACATAACACTCTTCAATTAAAAAAAAAAAAAGAGCTCCTTGGAGAAATGGCTATCCTAGGGCCAGGGCAAGGGACACATGAGATACGCCCAGTAGCTCGAGAAAGGAAGAACTTTCAAAAAGAAAAGAGAAAGTCCTACAATAATGGCGCTTTTCCCAAAAAGACCAAGAGCCAAGTGAAGGGCTCCCAATGGGCAAAGCTGGAACAATTTGACCAAGAAAGATTATTTACATCATGAATATTTATTTTGTACTCTGAATTATAAACAAGTGGACAAATACATGGGAGTAGACAAATCTCCCGTGTAGGAAAATTCCAAATAAATTAGGTAGCTACTTCATAGTGACGGACAGAACCCTAACTCCCTACTCCGGCAGGGTGAGCTATGCAGAGTGACTTCTGTCCAAGAGTACAATAAGAAAAAGAGTGTGGGATGGGGAGAGAAGCTTAACAGACATTACCACAGCCAGCTAATCCAAGCTTAGTAGCAATAGTGCTGTTATATAAATTGACAGGATGTGGTAAGAATGGCACTTCACCTCTGTGGTCTTCACCCAAAACCCATCACCTTAAGTCTAATCATTAGAATAGAATCAGGCAAATCACAACTGAGAAAACACATATTAGTGCTCTCTAAAATTACGTTAGGTCTTTAAATGAATTTATAGCTTTGTCCCTATTCTCTCCCAATGTTAGAGGAACCTCAAGTGGCCCAAGTAACTTGGGGTCCTCAAGATTTCTTTCTCCATGGCTACATCCTAGGGTCCTTACTAACCTTGGCTCTGAGCTCCATTTCTGCATCAGATTCATCCAGCCAGCGATCAAAGTCAGGGGCCAAAAACAGCGGGCGCTTCTCCTGCTTGGTAAGTCGTTCCCACCAGTGACTCACCTTCTTCTGTATAGTAATGTTCACCTGCCTCTGGGTCAGTCTGTAAACCGGCTAGGAGAAAAAGTCAGACTGTGAGAAGGCCTCCCCATCCGCTTTCCCTAAAAGTGTCCCATGCAGGGCTCCACGGGGAAGCTGCACAGCATGCTCACTACCTGCCTTCTCAGGCCCTCCAAGTGTGATGCAAACATAGTATCTAGACCAAGGGCTGGCCCAAGAAGAACTGGCAAAAACAGCAGGGTCTTTCTCTGGTCTTCTTCCAGCTCTTTGTCTCTCTCCAGGGCCCCTCCCTTTGTCTCCCAGGCAAGCCTCGTGACAGGTTCTCTCCCCCTTATTCCAGTGCTGACTGTTAATGCTCTCAAAACAAGGAGCCCTGCACAGGGATGTCAATAAACTCAAGGCCCCGGAGCTAAGAAACTGAGGTGCACCATCTGTGGCCTTCTTTCCTCAGGTTCTAAGAGAAGGGAAACTTCAATTGTATTTCCATCACGCTTTCAAAAGGCCAGCTGCCTTAGCCCTGTCTGCTTTCTAGACTTCTCACTGCCCCTGCAGCAAAACCATATGAATGCAACCCTGGTGTGCTCTTCAAGCACCCTAGGAACTCTGCTCTCAGCGGGTGCCACACTCCTCTGTCATCACTAAGATCAGAGAACAGAGCTGCAAGGGACCCTAGGGATCACTTCAATCCTTCATTTAATGCAGAAGAAAAACGGAACTCGAAGCGATTCACTCAGGTTCACAAGGCTAAGAGGCAAAGCCTAGATTCAGCTCAGGTTCTCTGACATTCTCATTCCTCTGCACCTTGCAGCGAAAACCTGGGCACCACTGCAAATCAAAAAGCATATTATTCCCGTTTGCTTTCATTCTTCTCCCCCACGACCTCAGCTCCTCATTTCACTAACTACTAGTATTTGTTTCCTAAAATGGAAATGGTAAGTGAGAAAGGAGAGAACATACCTCTGGCTTCACAAGGTCTAAGAACTCCAAGTGAAATTCATAGACATTGTCTCCTTTGGCACCATGTCCCTGAGCTATAAAGAAAGAAAGGTTGGTTACCATGAACTTGAGTTGAGCAAGGCCACCCAAAAGTCAGCTTGGTACAATTCTTTCAAAGGTATGCAAATATTAATGGTTCCTGTCAAAATGTGTGGGAGCTTGTGAGCACAGAGCTAGATAACCCAAATCCTGGACCGAAAATTTATCTCCGTATATCCTCTGACGCTAAGGTTCAGACTGTTTGTTTAATCTTCCAGTGCTGCCTGGATGATATCCAGTACAATTAATAGGCCAGAAAAAGAATATAAAAGGCAAAGCCAAAGGTACCACATAGATATAAATTTAGCTTTCACATTTAGTGCTTCTAAATCCAGATTAGAGAAAACGCAGGTGGGTGCACCATCTTGACTACGGTGAGGGAATACACAGGAATACACAGGAGCATACACAGGAATGCTGGGCCGTCTCAAAGACAGCTCTCAATCTAACACCTCCCAACCAGGGGGACAGAATGAAAGCAGAAGTTGACTTCTCTGGCACATCCCAAAGGAACAAGGAAAGAGAAATACAATCTCAGCTCTGGGGACAGGTAGTACTGTGAGGAGGGTCCCTGGCCTGGCCGCCTCCCCACCCCTCTGCCTTACAAGGCTCCCTTTCCCAAATCAACCAGGTGCATCCAAGGTGCTCTGCTTCAACTACCATCTGGTTTCACCCTGGGATTCTCTTCCCTCATCTGATCCTATGTAGTAAAACCTGCCTAATATGTGCTATGAATGGCTATTATTCCCTAAGATCATAAACTCCTTGGGGTAGGACAGTCTATAAGCTCTAAGTAGCAAAATGTACCTCGATCACTTAAACTTCCTTTCAAATGCACATACAGTGGTTCGATGTATATACAATTCCTTTGCAACCAGAATCGTGCAAATAATTAAGTTTGTGAACCAAGGTACCAATGTATCTCTCAAAAAGCCTGAGCTGCTACTACCTACTACCACTACTCACATCTTGAAAAGTAGACACAAATGCCAGACTGCACTTCTTTGGCAATTAAGGAAGGAAAGACAGCAGCATCCCACATAAAGAAGCAACCTCACTCTCCAATGAGCCCAGGAACAGGTGCAGAAAGGACAGGGAGAACGCACTCCACTGGTGGTGGCGATGGAAAGACTCGGGCAACAACACTGTTGCTCAAACTGGTCTGCAAATGGGTTATCGGGAGACCCAGTCCTACCAAGACAATTTCTGCTTCTTGTTGTCATAATCTTTTTCAAAAGCAGCATATCCTGGACTCTAGTCCTGCCGCGAAAGCTCAGTGGCTGTGTGTATATCTGTGGTCACAGCTGCAGCAGAGACAGGTATCATTCGAAGGGATCATATCTAATTCTTCATGTTTCTCAGTCTGGGTCAGTGAACCCCTGAAAGCCACATATTCTCAGGTGACCATTGGGCAGAGACAGATTATAATCCAACACTTTCATTTTCCAGGGCCAGAAAAGTTATGAACTTGTCTAAGGCAGTGGCAGAATTCAAGCTGAAAGATCCCCAGATTTCTAGCCCAGGATTCCACCTCCCAGCACCTAGAGTCTTTCCAAGGGGAAAGCAGGGATTTAAACAAATTCTTTTTCTTTTCCAATCATATTTTCAAAACAATTAAGTTTGTACCAAGAGTCTCAAAGGGGTGAACATCAATAAAAAATGAGTTAAATAAGAATAAAGGGAAACCACCACCACGCCTTCACTGTAGAGAGCTGGAGCACGTGCCTAGTGACCGACCTTTGAAATGCAGCACATTTTCAGTGATGCTGATGGCAGGGTTCTGTGAAGAGATGAGGACAGAAGAAGCCATTAATGGGAGAAGATGGAATTAAATTGGGAGCTTCTTCTCCCCGTCTTCCCCATGGGGACTCACCCTCCACCCTGTGCCTCCCTCAGAGAATCCATTCAGTGGTTACGCACATTTCTGCAGAAGGTCTTTCCATGTCTGTCTGCACCTATCTGCAACTACAGGCCCTGGGAACTGAATCACTCCATTCTGAAAATGGCAAATCATGCCAGGGCTGGTGAGGAACTATGGGAAATAAACACAGCTCATTCCGTGAGCTGCACTACAGAACAATCTAGTGGAACAGGTGAGTCACTTCCTGTGAGAAGATTTTATCAAACAGTGACTGAGGAACATACACTCAAGACCAAGACTGATGGCACTAAGTGCTGCGTGAGTTAAGAAGAGAGCTCAATGGAAATGGAACAGCTGGGAAAGCTAAACCAAAGGTGAGACCTGTACTGCAACATGAAGGCCACACGAATTCCAGCAGGCTGAAGCTCACGGCCAGTCCAACCGAAACACACACTGCGCCTGTGGTTCTCAGCCTCACACACCAGACTCTCTTAAAGCCCAACCAAACCAAAGCTAGAAGAGATCAAAATTCTCCAAAGGGTTCATTTATTCTCAGAAGTTACTAGAGATCTTCAGCTGCATAATCTAAAGTGAAATTATTCAACTTTTTTCCCACCTCCTACCTCCACTTCAAGACGTGGGAGTCAGTGTCTTCTGGGTGTCAGAAGTGGCTCATTTCTTTTTCTCCTGGAGGCCCGGTGCTCTGCGCTCCACTACTCATCAAAGAAACCGCCAGGGTAAGAGAACCCTGGAGGGGAGCATATCCTGACGCTGAGTGCAAGGCCAAGTCGGGAGAGGGGGGACAGGGAATGAGGGCTCAGTGGGGAGCAGTGAGCCAAACTTCCATGAAGAGCCTCCAGCTACGAAGCTCCCTGTAGGCCCCGATCTAGGTGATCTTCCCTGAGGCAGGAAGAGGAGCTACGGCAGTGCACCTGATAGGGCTCCACTGCAGGCAGATAGTTCCTGAGTAAGAGAAACTGACCGGGAAGGCTACAGTTCTGAGATCCCTTACACGTAGTTTCCTACCTCGGTTACTTCCTGTGTTCCTCACACCCTAATTCACTTGGAAGAAAAGCAAGAGGTTCACTAAGTACTTTTTTCTCTTTTTTTTGGTTTTTGGTTTTTTTGAGGTAGTGTCCCACTATATAGCCCAGGCTGGCCTCAAACTCATGGACATCCTCCTGCCTCAGCCTCCTGAGTGTTGGGATTACAGGCATGCACCACTATGCCTGGCCCAGTAACCATTTCTGTGAGCCAGTAATTTCAGATGGGAACTCAGCAATAATGGGACAGCTCCTCCCCAGCAGTGTGCTGGCCATGTCAAGTTCTGCTTCCCCAGATGTGGTGGTAGTGGAGGGATATATCTTTCAGTTAAAAAAAGTTTATGTCAGCTAGGTATGGTGGTGCACACCTGTAAGCCCAGCACTAGGGGAGGCTGAGGCAGGAAGATCACAAGTTCAAGTCCTACCTGGCAACTTAGCAAGACCCTGTCTCAAAATAAAAACTGAAAAGTGGGCATGTAGCTCAGTGCAAAGGCCCTGAGTTCAATCCCCAGTACAAAAAAATAGAGATGGCATATCCCACGCTGAGGATTTAGCTCAGTGGTTCCGCCGCCTGCCCTGTAAGTGCAAGGGCCTGAGTTGGATCCCCAGTACCCAAAAAAAAAGTTATTGCTAGGGATTTAGCTCAGTGGTTCCACTGCCTGTCTCACAAGTGCAAGGACCCGAGTTTGATCCCCAGTACCAAAAAAAAAAAAAAAAAAAAAAAAGTTATTGAGACAGCATATCCCAGAAATAAGTTCAAAACTACTAAGAGACCCTAAATTAAAAAAAAAAATTTAAATGTTTTAATATCTAAATTTTTGAAATTTTTATGTTTGCCTCACAAAATGAATTAGTGTTCCCTCTCCCTCTTCTCAGGAAATGTAAATCCCATGTGCTAGCCAGCCTTCAAAACAGGCCCCAGTGATCTGCATCCCCAGAACTGTACCTTCCTCGAGTCCCCGCCCAGTGAGATCAAGGCTGGTCTGGGTAACCAAGAGAATACTGAGCAAGTGATACAGTCTGGATCTTCAATGGCCCAAAGGCCCACGTGCTAAAGCTTGGTCCCTGGCCCAGGGTACACTTTGAGAGGTGCAGCCTGGAGGACTCAGGTCACTGAGGAGTGCCCATGAAGGGATGCTGGTACTCAGTACCTGCCTCTCTCTCTCTTTCTGCACCCAGTCTTGAGGTGAATGGACATCTTCCACTGAGCACTCCCACCTGACACATCGCCTCGAGACAGCCCCAAAAGTAACAGGACCAAATGACCATGGACTGAAAACTCCTGAAACAATGAGCCAAAAAACAAACCTTTTCTCTTTATGAGCTCATTACTCCAGGTGTTGTTACAGTAATGAGAAGCTGACTAACACAGGAAGCTTTTGAGGTTAGATGAGTGATGGCAAACCTTTTAGAGCTTTCAATGACAACAAATAGCCAACTGCAGCACATGTGCCATGGGTTCGCCACCACTGACTTAGATGACAGAGGGCACTGCAGCTCGCACACAGCCTCTCACATGTTCGCTCTGGGGGAAGACAAACCCAACATCATGAAAACACCCAAGGAACTCAGTGCAGAGCCTGACGTGAAGAATTCTGATGTGGGCCCCAAACTGCCAACAAACCCTCAGCCAAAGCTAACATCTGCCTACACCCTCAGGAGAGAGCCCAAGCAGAAACACCCACAAAGCTCTTGCTCAAGTCCTGATCCAATAATAATATTGTTTTAAAGCAATCCATGTGGGGTGACTTGTTATGGAGCAATATTTGCTTCTTTGAGGTTTGACAGGGCTCCTCAGGGAAGTAAACTGAAACTCAAATTGTCCTTATGGAAAGATTTCATACTACAGATTAAATGTGACCAGGATATCAGGTTTTCTATCTCAAATTAAAAATTACTTTTCTAGGGCCGGGGATTTAGCTCAGTGGTTTCGCCGCCTGCTGCGCAAGCGCAAGGATCCAAGTTCAATCCCCGGTACCAAAAAAAAAAAAATTTACTTTTCTAAGAATTTATCATCTCATCTGGATGAAATGAAATCTATCCATTTACAAACTTATTTAATATTAATATTCTTTTAACTTTTTAAAGATGGATCTCACTGTTGCTCAGCCCTGAACTCCTGGGCTCAAGCAATTCTCCTGCCTCAGCCTCTCAAATATTGAGTCTACAGTCTCATGCCACTGTGCCCAGCTAGTTTCTTAACTTTATAATGTCTATAACTCCTATGGTTATGTCTTCTGTTTCATTAGAGGTATGTTTTGTGTCTTAATTTTATCAAACGATTTATCAGGTTGTCTTTCAAAAACTTTAGTTTTATTATTTGTAACTATATTTTCTATTTCTATTCTTCATTATTTCCTCCCTCAAGTTCTTGGGAGAATTTGCTTTTTTCTCCCTGAATTTCATGAAATAGATTCAGAGATCATTAATCTTTAGACTTTATTTTTTTATAGTATAAGCATTTAAGAGTAGAAATTTCCTCCAAATCCTACTCTGCCTCTCAACCTCTGAATGTAGTATTTTCATTTTCATTCAGTCTATAATACTCTCTAATTTCCATTATTATTTTTTCTTTGAAACATGGGTTGAGAAGTGTTTCTTAATTTCCAAACGCATGGGATTTTCTAGCTATCGTTATGTTAATAGAGTGGTACCTCAGTTCATGAACGCTTTTGTTTGTAAACAATTTGGTTCCCAAACAGAACCATTTGGCAAATTTTTTTTTTGGTACTGGGGATCGAACTCGGGACCTTGTGCTTGCGAGGCAGGCACCGAAACCACTGAGCTAAATCCCCGGCCCCAAAATTTTGTTTTTGTTTGCATATTTCACATCAGATGACAACTGCAGCGATCTTTCCCACACAAACACAAACATGGTCATCTTTTCCAAAACCATAAAACAGATTAAGTTTGTGAACCCAGGTACCATTGTAACTACCTCAATTGCATTGGGACCAGAAAACATTTTCTGTGACTTAAGTCAACTTTAGTAAATGTTCTGAGTAAACTTAGAAAGAATGTGTGAGTGGGTGGGTGTAGTACTCTATATATGTACATTAGGTTAGATGTTAATTAGTTTACATAATCCATAGCCTTACTGGATTTTTATCTTCTTATTCTATTTATTTCTGAGAAATCATACTATTTTACATTTGTCCACTTCTCCTAGTACTTTTATTAACTTACATATTATCAAGGGTTTGTGAGTAGGTGTATATAATTTTAATAGTTATATCTGCCTGCTGAGCATGACATACACACCTGTAATCCTAGCACTTGGGAAGCTGAAGCAAGAGGATCACCACGAGTTTAAGGCCAGTCTGGGCTACCTAGTGAGTTCAAAACCAGTCTGAACATCCTGGTACATTGAAACCTTTATCATTAGGAACTGAGCTTTTAGTTTCTGAAAATACACTTTGCGTAAAAGTCTACTTTATGTGATACAACCACATCTATACCAGAGAAGGGCTGCATTTGCTTCTACCAAGCACCAAGAGGCCCTACCAGTTGAGACCACTTAAAAAAAAAATCATAGTTTGAGGGGTTTGGATTTCCTACATTGTGTGGACTAGAGCTGCACAACCTTTTACAAACCAACTGATCATTTTAACTTCTTAAGGGCTTTTTCTTCTATTTTATCAGCAACTGAGGCTAGGAGATAGGGTGGGTTTATTTCTAGTTAACCAGAACTCTATAGTCTCTTGAAGTACAATTTATAGGGAAGATGATTTCCTATTACATATCTGAACTTCAGAAGGTCCTGGGCTTTGACCTTACTTCTAATCCCCTGCTCCTTACTGGGCTGCCAGAACCAAAGTTCAAGTTCACAGAGTCAAGCAAATGTTCTGAAAGCAAAAGGAGTTGCAGGGTTAGCTTGAGTTCCCACTTCCACTTCTACGTGTTGACTTTTCAGTGTTTTTATTCAACACTGTGTTGCTAACAGAAAGGCTGCTATTTTACTACAATGAGGATTATGCCTTTGTTTATAAAAAGAGAAGTGGGGGGCCGGGGATATAGCTCAGTGGCACCATGCCTGCCTCACAAGCTCAAGGTCCTGAGTTCAATCCCCAGTCCCTAAATAAAGAAAAAGAAAAAGAGAAGTGGGCGTGGAAAAGGGAGAAATATGGCTCTGAAGTCAGCCAGCGCTAGCTTCATATTCTAGTGACATCTTTTTTATTTCTATTACTGACTTTCAAATCTACAGCCATTATTTTAAAATAATAAAGGCACTTACGAGACTGTTCTGAGAATTAAATTATGATAACATACAATGAGTACTGAAACTGGTGAGCACTCATATATTCCTGGTACTTTTCTTTCTCTGGCTAAATGTCCTAGGCGCCCATGCCTGCTGGACATCATCCTTTCAAGTCCAGGTCAAATGTTAATTCCCCTTCCCTCCTCCTCACCTCCATCATCAGAATTAATAGCTTCCTTACTACTCATATTCACCTTTACTATAACACACATTACACTGTCATTATTGTTTACAGGTTTATCTGCTTCCACTAGAATTCCCACAGCAAGGACTGTCTGTCTCTTCATCTCTATATCTTTACTGTCTTAATAACTGCTTGGAGAACTGAGTTAAATTAATTAACTCCCATTTTCATAAGCTCTGACATAACTACAAAGAATTCAGTGAACTTTCTGCTACCTAACCTTTTAGACCTAGGATTTCTTTTCTCATCCAGATCATTAGTACTCATCCTTGCCTGTGTGTGGTTATTATATGTGCAGAGGAGTTAATACAGCAGGCCTGTTGCTAGGTGTGGTAGCACACACATGTAATCCCAGCACTCTAGGAGGCTGATGCAGGAGGTTGGCAAGTTCAAGCCCAGCCTGGGCAACTTAGTGGCTTAGCGAGACCCAATCTAAACATAAAAAATTTTTAAAAGTGATGGAGAGGGCCGGGGATTTAGCTCAGTGGTTTCACCACCTGCTGCACGAGAGCAAGGACCCGAGTTCAATCCCTGATACAAAAAAAAAACAACAAAACAAAAAGTGATGGAGATGTTGCTCACTCAGAAGGTCTGGGTTCAGTCCCCAGTACAACCAAGCTATCAGCAGACCTGAGACTGCAATCTTCAAAAGGGCCTGGCTCCAAGTTCAGCCTTTGGCTGGCATGTGGAAATTTGGGTGTCCTCCATCCCCTAACCAATAAAGTGGTTCACCGTGTCTAGACTGTACAAGGTGATTTGTGGTAAATATCATCTTCCAAGTAGTCTGGAATTCTGGTACATACTAGGCAGAGATTACCTAAGTAATCAGCCCTCCAAAAATCATGGGTACTAAACTTCCAATGGCTTCCCAGAGCAGACACATTGCACATACATTATTGCTGTTTTGTTCTTATTTTTGCTACAGAACGAGTGTGGATTTGCCTTTTAAATCCACTCTATTAAAAATCTATTATCGTCCTTATTCTTTTGGATGTTCAATTGTCATGAATTTGGGAAATGAAAATCCCTTCAAACTAGCTCCTCTGTTGTCCCAACATGACCTTGGATCCTTTGAGAATGTCATGCTTTCTCTGGCACGAACATGGAATAATCAGCCATTTCTTCAAGAAGGCTGAGTTCCTTTTGTGGAGAATGGTAATTTAGAAGCCATTGTCCAGACATCTGGAGGTGTATCAGTGTTCATCTTTTAGTGGTCTGGCCAGGAATTTTTAAAATCATGATGTCATACTGAAATTTCCAATTCGAATTTACTATTAAGGAGCTTCTTTTACCTTTTGCTATTTAATATTTACATTTCTTCCAATAAATACCGTGATTCCTAACAATATTAATACATTTACTTGTTTCATCCTTAAAAACCAGCTTCAAGAGCCGGGGATTTAGCTCAGTGGTTCCATTGCCTGCCTCGCAAGCGCAAGGTCCCAAGTTCGATCCCTGGTACCAAAAAAAAAAAATGGTTTCAAGCCAGGTGCATGGCACATGCCTGTAATCTCAGCACTCCGAAAAGCTGAGGCAATAGGATCACAAGTGCAAGCCCAAATTCGGCAATTTAGCAAGGCCCTGTCACAAAATTAAAAAAGACCGGGAATGTAGCTCAATGCAAAGGCCTTAGAGTTCAATCCCTAGTACTGAAGGAAAAAGCTTCATAATTGGAATATCAATATCTGTACTAACAAGAAACCTAACCCTAATTACACTTACTTGCAGGAGTTTTTTGTTTTGGTTTGGGTTTTTTTTTTGTCTTTAGAATACATTCTAAAGAAACTATGTTCAAATGTTATTTATTTGTATTACTGCGGTCAATTATAGTTACACTCTTGATTCTGTTTAATTTCAAGATTTTAATTTTACCTCTGAATATGTAAAATATTCATATGTTCCCAGTGAAAGTTTGTAAAAAGCTATTCCCGGAAGTCCTACTCTCAAACCCATCCTCCTAGACCACATTCCTACTCCCCATCTACAGGTAACCATTTCATTAGTTTCAGGTTCATCCAACTTCTGAATCTGTGTGTGTTCTGCAAAAGATGAACAAATCCATTCAGCTATTCTTATAACCCTTTCTTTTTACCTAAAAGGTAACACACATCCTTCTGCACCCTGCTTTTGTCGCCTAGAGGATCCCTTAGCAGTGCACAGAGATCTTACTCGTTCTTTTAACAGGTGCACAGTGCTCAAGTGAGTGTATGTACCACTACGTACCCTGTCCTAATTCCCCTTCTTGGATCCAAATTCAACCTGTGTAAAAGGCACAGCTCAAGGTCCACATCCTTTAGAAAGCATGCCTTCCTTGGCCAGTGATCGCTCTCCTCTGGACTCCAAGAACATGGCCTATCCCACTGACTTCTCTGCTCCTCCCCCTTCCTTGACCAAGGAAAATGTCCGTAAATGTCATCTATGTTTCTCTGGTGCTAGGGATCAAACCCACACAATCTTGCACATGCTAGCCGCAGTTCTACCCACTGAGCCACACCCGAGCCTCCTAAATTTACTTTTAACCCCACTCTGATGAGTGTCCATGCCCTCCATCCCACTGCCGCTGTTATCTTATCTGCATGCTGCTAAACCTGAAGGACGCGTATCTATCCTCATCTCATGCAACAGACACAGCCCAGCACACCCCACCAAAATGCCCTCCTCTCCTGGCTTCTAGAACACCACAGAACACTCTCCTGGAGTGTGCCTCAAGGACTGCTCCTTCTCGGTCTCTTCTGCTGGTTCTTTCTCCTCCCTTAACTTCTCACCGTCCAAATGCCTCAGCATTCAATCCTGGGCTGCTTCTTTTCTGTCAGTTTATTAATATGGGATCACTATTCTGTCATGACTGGCATCCTAAGGGTCATATCAAGCCCACAATACTTTATAGAGCCTGGAGAGAAAATTTTGGTTTTATTAATTTTTAATTTGAATTTACCACCAAATAGTTTCCACCTAAAGATTTTGCAGTAGCTGTTCTTTCCCTAAAATATTCATATCCCACCAGTCTGCACACTCTGGTTTCTGCTCAAATACTCCCTCCTCAGAGGTCTTCCCTGACCCCCCAGAGGCCGTTCTCACAATTCCCCCCTCCCTCAGGCTCTCCCAGAGCCATCCACCCAAAGTCCAGATCCCGTCATCAATTCCAAACCCCTGCCTGAGAGCCCACATGCCCGACCGGACCGGATGTGTTCTCCCAGGCTGAAACTCACACACAGTAAATCCAGCTTGCTTAACTACAAGATGCTGCTGGTAGTCTCTTGTAGGACAGCACTGACAGTTTGAATAAGACAAAAAGAACTCTTTCAATGAGTAAAAAATATTTGAATAAAGCATGTATCATAGTTTAAATGGCAGCAATTTTTTTTGTCTTCGTGACACATAAAATAATGGTGCATTTTACAATCAAGTGTAAGATACCATAAAATTCTATATTAAGGTTTGACTATTGCCCTAATTCTGTGTTTGTATAGCTGCCTAACTAGTCCTCGTTTCTATATGGAAACTGTTTTGTTTTTGTTTTTGTGTACTGGGGATCGAACTCAGGACCTTGCACTTGTGAGGCAGGCGCTGGAACCACTGAGCTAAATTCCTGGCCCTGGAAACTGTTTGAAACAAGAGTCTCACACTAAAATGTCCAAAAGGCGACTCTCGATTTTGGCTCCTACACCTATTCTCCATTCTTAACCATTCCAGTAAACTCCATCATCTACTGCACTCTGTGGTAAAGCCAAACTTGTAAGACTCATTATTGGTGATTTCCTTTCCCTCTTTCCCCTACACAAAATCGACAAATTATTATATATTATATATTATGTATTATGTATTATATATTTCTCTTCAATCTGTCCATGGCTATCTCCACGAGGCCAAGCCATTCTATCTCTTACCTACACTACTGCAACAACCTCCCAGAATGGTCTTCACGTTTCACTTCTGTCCCTCTATAATCCATATAGCAGTCAGAATAATTTCTGTTTTAAAACACAAATCCTAAGAAGTCACCCTTACAATGAAATCCTCTTACAATGAAATCCAAGCACGCTCCCATAGCAATAAGACTTTACATGACCTGTATCTTGTAAACCCCTCCAACCTCACGTCCTCTTACTCCTCACTCACTACACTCCAAAGATACTAATATCCCTTCTCTTCCTGGAACCCATCAAGCCCTGGCATGTCTTTAAATCTGTGCACTCATTAGGATGTTCTACCCCGGCTTGCTTGCTTTCCTTTTCTGTGGCCCAGGAGATGAAACCCAGTGCCTTGTGCATTCCAATGAGCTACGCTACATCCCCAGCCCTCGCCCAGCTTTCTACATAACTCATATTTTCCTTCCAACTGCACTTAGCTCGAACCTTACTTCCTCAATGAAGCCTTCTCTGGCTTCTCTATTTCACTACCACCTTTATTTCCTGCACAGCACTTATCTAGGTAATTGTGTGATTTACTAACTTATCTGCTGTCTGTCTCCCCTCTACCCGAAGGCAGAATCTTTACGTGTACTGCTCACCATCGAGAATACAGTACTCAGCCTTTCCTGAACCATTCATTGCAAGTGCTCAACAGTTATTATTTAGTTTACTCCTTTGTGAGTGTTTCTGTACTGTGGTAATAAACAGTTTAGATTTAATGACTTTTTATTATCAAATATTCCAAGCACCAGCCAGTCATCAAAAAACATAGTAAACATTACCACAGTGGACCTCTTCTGCATTAGCACTTCACTTTATTCACCTCAGTGTTTTAAGAGATGAAACAGATACAGGTGTAATTATACAATTACTCAGTCCCATTCCCCTCACACCCTCTACCTCGCCTCATCCTTGCAGACTGCCACTGTTCCAGAAGTAAGGTTACCATTCCCGCTGGACATCTCTATTCACTTACAACATGCTGGGTACTCTTCCCAAAACACGGCATTATTTTGCAGGCCACAGAAGTAGCTTCGTGGTGCTTATCCCTTCTTCGGTGTGCTTTTTACTTGAGATACAGTATTTCTAAGCTTTAACCGAATAGAGGCGGTCCTGTCTGTCTCAGTGTGCCAGTATAAATACGCCACAATTTACCCATTCCATTGATAAAAATGAAAGGCCATCAATTTTGTGTAGTAAAGAACATCCTTGTGCGCATATAGGAGAGCTTCTCTAAGGAGCAAAACTTCCAAGTCATGGCATATGTACATCTTCAACTTGACTAGAAAGCCCCCCACTGTTCACCTACTAGTCAACTGTTCCAATACTCTCAGCAGCTAACAAAACAGTCTCATCACCAAACATCCTCACTAACAGTTGGTAATGTCAGACTTTTTCATTTTTCCTAATCTAAATAGGCTTATTTTAATTTACGTCTTCTGATTATAACTGAGATTAAGCATCTTTTCAGGTTTATTGGCCATTTTTGTTTCCTTTTACTCTGACCTGTTTATGTTTCTGTCCTTTTTCTACTAGATAATATACCTTTTTTATGATTATTCATCTATAAGTTTTTTAAATAGTTAAGATGATGCCAGATGTGAAGGTGCACACCTATAATCCCAGAACTCTGGGAGGCTGAAGAAGGAAGACTGCAAGTCCAGCCTGGGCAATTTAGCAACTTAACAAGACCATTTCTCAAAATAAATACAAAAAAGGGCTGGAGATGTAGCTCAGCACAAAGGCCCTGGGTTCAATCCTCAATACCACAAAAAAAGAAAAAAAAATCAAGATGCTTGTCGTTTGTTAGTGATATACACTGCAAATATGCTTTTCAAGTTTGCCTGGTTTGTCAATCTTTTACTTTAGGGTTTGTGTTTAGTATTTTAAGACATTCTTCCTTGTACCAGTATCATAAAGATAGCCTCTTGTATTTCCTTTTTTTTGGTACCAGGGATCAAACTCGGGACCTTGCACTTGCGAGGCAGGCATGGGAACCACTGAGCTAAATCCCCGGCCTTGTATTTCCTTTTAGTAATTGTGCCTTATGCATTCAGGTCGTGGAGCCACCTGAAATTGATTTCGGTGAATGGCATAAGGCCACATCTCATTTTATCTTTTTGCCATTTGGATTATCAAGTGCTCCAATCCAGTTTCCTGGTTGGCTCATCCTCTCCCCATGAATCTGTAAGGCCATCTTGGCCATTCAGTAAATTCTTGTATATGGATAGGTGTGTCAATAGACTCTATTATCTTCCATTGTTTTTTGTATCTGTGCCTCTCCCGTAAGGTTTAGTGTTATAATCATAATAATCCCCCACACTTAAAAAGCACAGTACAGGGGCCAGGGATTTAGCTCAGTGGTTCCGCTACCTGTCCCTGCAAGCTCAAGGACCCGAGTTCAATCCCCAGTACCAAAAAAAAAAAAAAAAAAAAAGCACAGTACAATTTACAAAACACTTTCAAATCCATTATCCAACTCAAACTTCAAAACACTCCTGTGATTTAGGTGTTATTACTCACATTTATTCGAATGCAGACACTGAGGCTCATAAAGTTAAATGAATTATCCATGATTGCAAGACAGTAAGAGAAAGAGCATGGAGCCCAACCCACACCTTCAGTTGCTACTCTTAGCGCCAGATTGTCAGGTAAGGACAAGAACAGTATCTCTCAAATGGCTCCCAAACAAAGCTATGAACTTTGTCCACATACAACTCAAACAAGCAAAAACCTCCAGAAATGAAAAAATGCTCTAACCATACATTACATTTTGCCTGGAACATAAACTCTACGGGGAAAAAAACCCTGCCCCAACTGCCTCTTTGCTACTGGGCACCTCAAGTTCAGACAGAGTCAGCACTTGCAGCTGGGCCATGTTGTCCTCCTATAGGACATAAACTATCTCACAGAACATCAATCTCAGATGAGATGATTCTGAAACCCTGACAAAAGTCTGCTGAGTCCATTTTGTAATTCTGTGTACACAGAGACATACCCATGTCAAATGCTCTGTCACCCACACGTACCAAACTCTCTCTCTCTCTCAGCCAAACTACAATTTCTCTGCCAGTTAGTTTGATTGCCCTGCTGGTCTCTCCTCTTTACAATTAAGATTATTAAAATGGGGGCATGGCAGTGCACTCCTGTAATCTTGGTATTCTGGGAGGCTGAGGCAGGAAGATCATAACTTCAAGACCAGCCTGGGCAACTCAGCAATTTAGTGAGACACTGTCTCAGAATTTAAAAAAAAAAAAATTAAAAAGGGTTGACATACTTGTAGCTCAGTGCAAAGACCCTAAATTCAATCCCCAGTACCACCCCCCCCCAAAAAATTATCAAATAGCCAATAGCAGAATTCCCACTTTCTGACTGCATCTATAGTGAACACCCACTTCCTTAAAACCTCCCCGAATCACCAACACCCAAATCTTATAATCCATTCTAGGACCCTCTTACTGAGACACCCCACTGTGTCCCAAGCAGTGTGCTCTCCTAGCTGCAGAGAAAAATGCTACACCCAACTTGTTTAACTATAGCTGCCTTCCTGCTATCTGCTGGTTGTAGCACATTAGCATGGTATGAGTCAGACATTGCAAATATCAGTATCTAAAAGTCTATGCCTTTCTCTTTCTAGAAAGTTCTTACTATCTGTAGGGCAAAAATACTTTTCATTTCTAGAAATCATATTTAAGTGAGGTTACAAGTTCCTTTAACTCCAGAGACCTGGTTCAACATCCAACTCCAGTTGCAGTAAATATGCACACTCACAAACAAATCTGTTTTTATATGGTAATATCTTTCCTTCTAGATAGTGTGCCCTGGGTAGCTTGGGTCTGTGACTCATCTTTGTAAATCTGTGATATCGTACACACATTAGGAGTTCTTCTGTGAATGGTACTGATATGGTGTTCTTAAACTAATGGTGGTTGATATGAATGCCTCTGAATCACAGATGACTACTTCAGAAAAATTAAACCTCATCTGGGACAAAAAGATTTATTTTTTGCAAAAATCTTAAATCTGTCTCCAAAAGAAAATTTCCTTTTTTTCTCCTTTAGATTTTTTTCACCTTTAGATTTTTTTCACTGTTACATATTTCAAACATATAGTTCCATATTTCTAAATACACCAATATGATTAACACATATGTTCATATTTCTTAACTAAGAGATTTAGGATTTTCAAGAAAAATATAAATACAATGCATTTTTCATTTGCCCAATGAATTTCCATTTCCTTCCATCATCACTCATTCCCCTGAAAACATCTTTTCTGTTTGTGGCTCCAAAGATATGCTAGAATATTCTATCCTTATTCCATGATACACATTTAAGAGAGGGCAGAGCCAGCTTAGCAAAAACTTAAGAGACTTTGATCTTCATTCACAAAAGATTTTGTTTGTTTGTCTGTCTTTCTATTTTAGTAAAGCACCCTGGAGTAGAGTAGGAGAGGGCACAGAACACTTACTCATCCTTTGATGCAAAAGTGTAATTCAGGTTGGTTTAACGCATTACATGACATACTGTGCAATGCCATATCAACATAAAGGCATTCTGGCCATTTTGGGGGGAGAGAGGCAGTACTGGGGAACCAGGGCCCTCACAATGAACTACATTCCCACCCCTTTTTCTAATTTTTTATATTAAGACAGAATCTTGCAAAGTTGCCCTGGCTGAGCTAAAACTTGCCATTCTCCTGCCTCAGCCTACCCCAGAGTTCTTGGATTACAGGCCAGCAGTCTTCATCTTTCAAGAGGAAAACAGGTTTCTATTCCAGAAAACAAAGATTACATTAATTTCAACAAATTCAAGTAATGCCAGCCAAATTGACAGAATCCAATGCCTGATTCAGAGGGTGTGAGAATTCACGGGAGTGAACGATTTTCCAAAGTACTACAGATGATGTCAAGGAGACCAGGGAGTAAAGACGACTGTAGAAAGAACATTCCAGACTGAAAACTGCAGTTCCTCGGAATGGAATTCGGGATGATTTGAACAGACACAGGTTCACAGGTCCTGAATCTCCACTATTAAGGGGCTTTCCTTGCTCACATTAAGGGGCCAGTGAGATCAAACATAATGCTTCAAGTGACTTAAGATGAATTTTAAATTCTCAATGCAACTCCGCAAACCTGATCTCACAGCCTTCAAAATGGGGGGCGGGGGGGGGCGTTCTTGAGATCTTGTAAATTTTAAAATATTAATAAGAATGGTCACCATCATAGAACGGCTGGGAAGGTGTGTGTGAGCCCGAGAAGCCCACTGGATCTCTGGACTCTAGCGGCCACTGTCACACCGCGGCTCAGACCACGGAGCTCATCCCACCCCGCGAGGGGCTCCCCGGCCGGGCTCGGGCTCCCCTCCAGGGCCAGACTGCGAACAAAAGGAGGCGCGGGGCAGTTTTGAAGGCCGCGAGGGACTAGCCGGGCACCCAGAACACCTGCGGCGCTCGGGGATCGGTCGGGGGGACCAGCGGCCGGCGACCCGTGAACACGGTGGCGCAGTGCAGGCGCCCGGCGCGCACTCGGGCAAAGGGGTAGCGGTCCTGGCGGGCAACGGAGCCACAGTCCCCGCGCTTCCCGCCGTAAGTCCCGGCCTTTACCTGCACGTCGCTCAGCTCCACGCGCAGATACAGCTCGCGGTGCCGCTGAGCCCAGTAGACGTGCGGCGTCAGCACCTGATTCTCCATGGTCACGGTGCCCAGGGAACGGGAGGCTCGGCTCTCAGCGCCTGGCTGCCCCAGATCGTGCACGGATGGAGCTGGGCAAACGCAGGCCGCAAACCCTAACGCTGCTCCGGAGCTCCCGCAGCCCCGCTATCTCCACACTCCTCAGGCTCGTCGGCCGCGCCTGCGCAATAGCGGGCGGGGGCGGGAGGCGAGCCGAGGCGTAGGCGGGGCCGGTGGCAGAGTGAGCCGGGAGTGGGCGGAACAAGAGTCGGGGCGGTGGAAAGGGGCGGGGCGGGGCACGGTGACGCCACAGCTCACCCGGGCCGCCTGGGAGTCTACGCTCCCGCGCTTTTTAGGGCGGTGTCTCAAGAGAAGATTAGTGTGAAAATATTCACAGACAGGGCAGCGTGGAAAGACATTGTGGGACTGGTGTGTGTGGGGGGGGGGGGGGAGTCCCTCCATTTTATCATTCGTTAATTTGCCTTTTATTGAGCGCCTCAGGTGAGCCTTGGTCCCAAAGCCAAGCCCTGGACACTTCCCCAAGGCTGGACTGAAACTTATCTTTCTGCCTCAGCCTTCCAGAGTACTGGAATTACAGGCGTGCGACACCGCACCAGACTCAAAGGACTCTTTTGAACACTTGGTATGTGACTAGGGAGACTGAGGAACTGAATTTTTAATGTAATAGTTAGATGGAGCTGGGAATGTAGCTCAGTGATACAGTGCTTGGCTAGCACGTGCAAGGTCCTGGGTTTGATCCCCAGCATCACACACACACACAAATAATAATAAACGCCGGGGATGTGACTCAGTGGCGCCGTGCCTTCCTGGCAAGTGCAAAGTCCTGAGTTCGATCCCCTGTACAATAATAATAATAATAATAATAATAATAATAATTGAATAGCTACGTCATGATTAGAGCCTATACTCTTGAACAGTATAAAGACACAAACAAGTTACTGTCTTATTTAACTGCCTCATCGGTGTCCACTTTTACCCTGAAGTTCTTCCACAGTAAAAAATTTAATGAGGGCCGAGGTTTAGCTCAGTGGTTCTGCCGCCTGCCTCGTAAGAGCAAGGCCCCGAGTTCGATCCCCGGTACCAAAAAAAAAAAAAAAAATTAATGCGAACCAACATTTCTGTGAAAACTCGAAATCTGGGACCAAAAAAACCATGGAATTCGGGGGCCAAGGATTTAGCTCAGTGGTGCCACCGCCTGCTTCTCAAGCGCAAGGTACTGAGTTCAATCCCCAGTACCAAAAAAAAAAAAAAAAAAGGAATTAGGGTCTTTTAACTTCCATTTACTTCTGAGCACAGGGCTATAGCGATGCAGAAATCATGCAAGCTCCCAGGAAACATTTAGTGAGTGAATCATATAAAATATAGAGGATGTATTGTTACATGAAAAGTGTTTTAAATAAAAATAGGATTTAACATGGTGGATGTGCTGAGCTCACAGAGATAGAAAGGTGGGAACCAGGGTCGGACACTGAAGAGCAGATCCTTGAGGGCTGGAGAGGACACGAAGTGTTTACAGCAGCAGTACTGCAGGTCTGACATGGGGACCTAGGCCCAGTTCCAAAGGTGAAGAGATGGGATGGTTCTGTGAGCCAGGAAATAAGGGCACAGGGCTGAGAGGTTGCCCTGAATAGAGAAAGCTGGATAAGCAGGGCATTGGGAAAGCCTTTGTTTGCTTCCTCCAGGGACACACAGGAGCCAGGGAAGTTTGTGAAAGTGGAGATTAGCAAAAGCAAACATGTTCTGGGGGAGATGGCCTGTGGGTGCAGAGGAGCTGGTAGCAGACAAGCCAGGTGCACAGGCTTACGCAACCTGCCAGATATGAGACTAGGAAAGCAGTAATCGTGTCAGCCTCAAATTTTTAAAAATAAGATGTTATTTGAAATGATAAAAGTATCTTTATTGCCCTACCTGTACTCAGATACATTACAGGGCACTTTTTTAAAAAATTAAAGTATAGGGCCAGGGATTTAGCTCAGCGGTTTCACCGCTTGCTGCACAAGTGCAAGGACCTGAGTTCGATCCCCACTACCAAAAAAAAAAAAAAAATTGAAGTATACTTATAGGAAATGGGCAAATCTTAAATGTTCAGTTTACGATGAGTTATTACATTCACTTCGGAATGTGTGGTTGTCACCCAAATCAGGATCCCAGAGATTAGCTCGTGTCAGTATATCTTTCCCTCACATCTCTCCTCTAATATTTGCTACCTGACCAGATCATCATAGAATGGGATTTGTCTATTCTTGAATTTCATATAAATGGAATCTACAGTATGCACACTTTTCTTTCTGGCTCCTTTCATTCAACATAATGTGTATGAGATTTATCTGTGTTGTGTTAGTAGTGCATTCTTTCCTATTCACTTTTGCTGTGTTGCAGTTAATTGTATGACTATTCCACAAATTCTTTATCCATTCCATTGATGGGCATTTGTTTTGTTTCCAGTTTTTCGTTATTATAAATAAAGCTGCTGGGCATGGTGGCACATGCTTAAAATCCTCGCACTCAGAAGGCTGAGGCAGGAGGATTGCCATGAGTTCAAGGCCAGTTTGAGCTGCATAGTGAGTTCAAGGCCAGCCTGAAGTGCTTAGTGAGACCCTGTCTCAAAAAACAAAAATTAATAAATAAAACTACTATGAACATTTGTATGCCTGTCTTTTATGGATATATGCTCTTAGTTCTCTGGGGTAAATACTTAGAACTGGAACTGTCATAGGGTAGGTGTGTGTTTTTAGCTTTAGTAGATACTGCTAAGCAGGTTTTTTTGTGGTTTTTTTGCTAAGAAGTTTTATGGACTATCTTCATCAGTTTCCACTGTTGAAATGTTTGAAAATTCTAAATGGCAGCGATGTTTGAAAATTCTAAATGTTCTATAGCTTTGATATTTCAGTCTTTTGAATTTCAGCTATTCTGAGGGATACAGAATGAAATAAAACATAATTTTAACCCAATATATCTGAAAACTGAGGCTTATCTGCTGTTATGGCTTGTGTCTAGACGTCCTCCCAAAGCCTCATGTGGTCATACGTGGGGCTTTTCACAGATGGCTGGATCTAGAGTGTGTGATCCTGGGATTAAGGGTTTGTGATTACTAAATTAGTCCATTAGTTGGTTTGATATAGTGCGGGGTGGATAATGAGAAGGCCCACCCTGGATGTGATTCCTACCTGCTCTAAGGATGTGCACCCTGGATAGACTATAAGGGACAGAAAGGGGCCTGCTGCTGTCACTTGCTGCTTGATGCTTGCTACTTTGCTGCTTTCCTGCCTTCTACCTGCCATGAAATATTTTTCCTCTGCAGTGCCCCTCTGCCATGCCACCCTGCCTTGGAGCCAGCCAACTATGAACTGAAACCTCTACAAACTGTGAGCTACAATAAACCTTTCCACCTTTAACTATGGGTGTCGGTATTTTTCTCAGAAATGAGAAAAATAAGATATCTGCTGACTTGTATGCAAGATGAAAGTTACTGATACACGAGAAGATTGAATCTTGGCATTTTGCCTCAGTTGCTCTGTGAGACAGGACCAGGGGGTGGTAGCTGTCCAACTGGATAAACTGCCACTTGTGAACTGTACTACAACTTCTCTGGGCCTGAGTTCCCAGATTCTTCAATTAGAGACTGTCACTCCCCTCTGATGTTCTTATCAGTTATTTTCAAGTTTTCCTGCAAAAAAAGTCCAGCCTCTCTTGAGGGGAACTCAAGAAGAAAAACAATTGAGACTGGGCTTGGTGGCGTGTGCATGTAACCCTGGGACATTGGGAGGCTGAGGCAGGAGGATTGCAAGCCCAACATGGGCAATTTAAAGGGAGTATGTCTCAAAATTAAAAATAAAAATGTTCAGGCCGGGGATTTAACTCAGTGGTTCTGCTGCCTGCCTTGCAAGCTCAAGGTCCCGAGTTCAATCCCCAGTACCAAAAAAACAAAACAAAAAATGTTCAGGCCAGGGTTTAGCTCAGTGGTGCTGCACCTGCCCTCACAAGTGCAGGGTCCTGAGTTTGATCCCCAATACCAAAAAATAATAATAATAAAAATAAAAAATGTTCAATCCCCTGTACCATAAATAAATAAATAATTTTAAAAAGCTGGGGTTGAAGCTCAGTGTGAAGGCCCTGGGTTTAATCCCTGGCTGGGTGGGGTGGGGGAACAGGTGAAAAGGCAGAGCCAAGTGGCAACACCAAGCGGAAGTATAGGGCTGAGGGTTTTGTGATGAGGCAACAGTAAGTTCTGTCTGTGTGCCCGAAGTGGACTCTGGATGCAGCCTTCCCAGGGCCATTCAGCCTGGAGCCACCTCGCCATCCTCTTCAATCAGCCATCACTACTGTAGGAAGCGTTTGCTGCTTTCTTGCCCTTGCTGAAGCCCATACCAATGCCCAAGCCTAATTTCCTGCCATTGGCCACCAATCATATACATCCTTGTTTCTTGGGGTTCTTTTTTTTTTTTTTTTTGGTACCAGGGATCGAACTCAGGTCCTTGCACTTGCGCAGCAGGCAGCCAAACCACTAAGCTAAATACCCGGCCCTCACAACCTTGTTTTTGACTTTATACAGAATCCTCTGTTCCTGGAAGAGGTTATGTTATTGTTGTTTAAATTAGCTGTTGAATCTGGCTATTTCACACCTCACCAATGCATGGACAACAAAGCCAGTTTTCTATAACAAAATCAGGCTCCTCTGTCTAGACAGCACAGAGGTGAAGGTGGGGAGAGAAATGAACTGGATCAGCACAGGCCTCTAGTGGGAAGCCTGCACAGTCCGATCATGTACCTATAGCCTCCTAACTGCGCTGGGAGCATGGATGTTGCTGCCACGCTTAACCAGAAAAACCTTCCTTCCGCCATTTGTCCAAGGTGCAGAGGAATGTTCAGAGATTTCCTGCCACAGGACCAGGCTCCTCCCATGAGAGCTGCCTTGTTTAGGAGGAGCAGGCTTTCTGCTTTGTTCACCAGAACCCACCTGCTGATTCCAGTGGCCTACTGGTTGCCAAGTGCAAACAGTGGGTAATTGTGTTATCTTTGTGTAAAAGTAGTGAAGTGGGAGGGGTGATATAGCCAAATATGTGCATTCATTTACATACCCCAAAGTATGGCTTTAAGCATAGGCAAGAAAACAAAATTATCAGTTTCTGGGGGGAAGGAGGAAGAGATACAGAGTGACTGGAAGACCAGGATAGGAGGAAAATTTTTCACTATAATAACGGTCTTCCCCCTGATTTTCTTTTTCCTAAGTTTCTGAATAGGCAATACTGTCACAGGATTCAAAAAATTTAAAGTATAAAAGTATAATTGCAATTTTGCAATATGGAACAATAGAAACAGAATAATATTTATCCTGATCAGCTTAGTAATTTCCCTTTTGGGGATTTTACTCTGAGAAAATAATACCAAGGAAGAAAGTTATATAGGTGTGTATGATGAAAGCACTCAAGGAAAATGACCCAAAAATTATAGTATAATTGATATAGGGCATATGATATGTGGACCTCCAAATAAGGGAAATAATCCAACTAAGGGAAAATATTATAACTCCCAACCTGCTAGATATCCAAAATGCCGAGTTCATGTTCTCTAAAATCAAAGAATGAATTCTAGGAACAATTGGAGGTTAAGGGTAGGTTAAGAGTATTAAGAGAGCCAGGGGTTTAGCTCAGTGGTTTCGCCACCGGCTGCGCAAGCTCAAGGACCTGAGTTCAATCCCCGGTACCTGGAAAAAAAAAAATGGGGAAGCTAGTTATGCAGCAAGCTTAGGTGGAAAAAGGAATAAGGTCTTCCCCCAAGGAATGGGCTCCAGAGGTTTGGGTCCCCAATTAAGGTGATTGATATCTATTTAGAATATCAATCTCTGCTATTCATCTCTGGGGAAAGTATGTGGGTATAGCAGTTCTTCCTTTTTAAATCTTGACCTTTTAATAAATGTGTCTCTATTGTTTTCTAGGCTGAGGGCCTTGCCTTGCCTAACTGCCTTATAATATATTCTGACTAGCTTAGCTGTCTATAATATTATGTCTCAATGGACAACTATAGAGCTATGGAAAATGATGAATTAGAAACTGGCAACATTGAAAATATTTATGATTTTTAAAAATACAAAAAACTGGAATGGGGTGTATCCCTGTAATCCCAGCCCTCAGGAAGCTGAGGCAGGAGGATCACTGCAAGTTCAAGACCAGCATGGGCTACATAATGAGACCCTCCAAAATCAAAAATCAAACAAACAAACAGAAACAAAGCCAGGGATCCCATCTCAAAAATAAAATAAAATAAAATAAAAAGCTATTACAACATTGTATAGTGGCAAGATGCTGAGAAGTAACGTATTTTGTTGTTTTCCTTTACAACACTTGATCCTTTCCAATTCACAGAGCTCCTAAGGGGGAGCCATTGCTTTCCAAGGGTTATAATGATGACATCAAATTCTTTTTAAGCCCAGCTGCATGTGTAAAACAGAAAATATTTGGAACCTGCATACTAAATACAAACTTGCCAAGCAGAAGAGGAGAAGAAAGTTCAATGAGCAACAGGAGATTTTCCCTGCCAAGGAACCTGGTCTTTCTTCTACCTCCCCCTAAGTGTGTCTGAAAGCTGGTGTAAGGTAAGGTGGCTTCTAGGTGGGGAAAAGATAGGCTTTATTAAAAATTAATGGAAAATTGGCCTGGGGATTTAGCTCAGTGGTTCTGCCGCCTGCCTCGAACTGGAAGGTCCTCAGTTCAATCCCCGGTACCAAAAAAAAAAAAAAAAAAATTTTAATGGAAAATCTGACTAAAAGCAGCTTCTACCTCTACAGGTAGACTCTATAGTTATTGCAATAAGGACAAAAGAGAGAGAAACCACACCCAGAGAGGCACCAGGTAACACAATTACCATAGGAATTTACCAGAGTTAACAAAACAAGGAGGAAGCCAGAAATCTAAAAAATTAGGGAAACCAGCCTCCCCCCCACCCCACCCCCGTCACCAACCTCTGATAAAGCAACCTCTGATAAAAGGAGATAAGAGAGCAGGTACCTAAGGATTCTTATTTAATATATAAAAGAGGGGCTGGGGATTTAGCTCAGTGGTTCTAGCGCCTGCCTCGCAAGCACAAGGTCCCAAGTTTGATCCTTGGTACCAAAAAAAATATATATATAAAAGATACACACACCTATACATATATTTTTATAGCATCACTATACCTGCACCAGATACACACTGTCCCCTTTATTTAATCATTAACTCTAAAT
>NW_004624781.1:7050305-7207936 GCF_000247695.1 Heterocephalus glaber
GAGGGGCTGGGGATTTAGCTCAGTGGTTCTAGCGCCTGCCTCGCAAGCACAAGGTCCCAAGTTTGATCCTTGGTACCAAAAAAAATATATATATATATATATATATGCATATATATATATAAAAGATACACACACCTATACATATATTTTTATAGCATCACTATACCTGCACCAGATACACACTGTCCCCTTTATTTAATCATTAACTCTAAATTACCTTTCGATTAGCCCCCCACCACCACCACTTATCCAGCACAAAGGGACAGAAAGAAATCAAAGGGCCAGAAAGGTATACAGGTGCCCAAGGTCAAGATCAAAGACACCTGATGGAGACCACCCAGAGCGAGCTGCAAATTCATCAATTGGCTTTTCATAATAAAAGTCAGTCTGACTGTTAGCCCACAGTGGCTGCCTGAAGAGCCAGCAGGTGGTGTGTGGGAAAGGAAAAACTCCCCACACCACTGATTACAGCGGAGGTCTCAATGATCCGTGACGCTGTGACGTCTTGGATGGCAAGACAATAGTGCAGCTAAGGGCAGCATGACTTGTACACAGAACTTCTATCGAGGCAGAAATTAATCTTGGGGAAAAACAAATTTCCCATAATCAATGAGCTGTTCCTGATAGAATGTCTTGTTCCCTTGTTGCTAGGACCCTGCTCACGTCAGGGCTCTCCATCCACTGTTCCCCGCACCGCCCCTCGCCCCTTCAAGAAGCTGTGTGCTTGATAAATACTGGCAAGCTCCAGGAGAGTGTCTTAGCCTGATAAGAGCTCCGACCATCCTGAGCCCCCTGTTTATGCAGTAAAGATCTTGTCTTTTGTTATCCTGCCACCAGTCCCCTTGGTCAGGTGATTGGAGGTCTGATCAGCCTTCAATAGACACCCAAAGAGCCAATCAGATGGTGACAACTTCCGGGTGCCTGCATGGGGGATGGGAAAATTCACTAGTCCTAAATAAAAAGGAGCTGGGGACAAAAACCCAGGCTATTCACTTCTTGTGCCCTTTACTCTTCCAGAGTAGCTGTTTACCTTTTCTTTTTTTCATCCTTTTCCAAATAAACTGTCTTCCTTTATTTTAAACCCTGGCTCTTTAATTCGTTACTATTGCCAAGTTTACCATCCTGGTAGCTGCATGTGCTAGATGAGGAGTGGTGCGTACATTCCACGCTGCCACAACACTGGAGAAAGATAGGACCTCCTTACCCCTAGGAGGAGGTTAGGGGTCTAGGGGAAGGAAGGATCTGTGCTCATAGCCAGGAAGCATTGCCTCAGAGTGAGAGCAGGGAGTGGAGAGGGCTGTTGAGGATTTGGAAAGGGAGAGCCCAAGGTTCCGCAGTACAAGCAGAGGGAGAAGAGAGCCTCTGATAAAGGACAGCAGTTGGACAAACAGGTGTAGATGGTGTGACCTGATGGCTGGAGACCAACAGGTGATAGGTATCTCACCTGTGGCACCATGGGGTGGAAGGCCACAGTGGAGAAACAGTCGGCCTATTGGTTTCTTAGTGCAGCCGTAACAAAATACCACAAATTGTGTGGCTTAAAGAAAAGAGGGCCGGAGGGCTGGGGATTTAGCTCAGTGGTTTGACCGCTTGCCTCACAAGCGCAAGGACCCAAGTTCGATCCCTGGTATCAAAAAAAAGAAAAGAGGGCCGGGAATGTACCTCAGTAACAGAGGTCCTGGCTTTGATCCCTAGCATCAAGAAAAATAAAAATAAAATGTGCAGTATATACTTTCTCACAGTCTGGAGGCAAACAGTGCAAAAATCAAAGTGTTGGCAGGGCCGTCCTCCTTCCAAAGGCTCATGGGAAGAACTTTCTCACCTCTTCCTAAACTCTGGTGATTGCTGGCAATCCTGGTGACCCTTGGCTTGGGGAAGCATCACTCCTATCTCTGCCTTTGCTGGCACTGTCGTATTTTTTTCTTTCTTTTTTTTTTTTGTGCCGGGGATCAAACTTGGGACCTTGTGCTTGCGAGGCAGGTGCCAGAACCACTGAGCTAAATCCCCGGGCCAGCACTGTCATATTGATACAGGGATGATATAAGAGATGACATAGGACCTCCAAGTGATATAAGGAAAATATTATAATTCTCGATCTGTTAGATGTCTGATGCACCAACTTCATGTTTTCTAAAATCAAAGAATGAATTCTAGGAACAATGGAAGTTAAGAGTAGGAAATGTTTATTGAGAAGAGAACTCCTGAGAGGCAGGGGAGGTCCCAAATGGGTAGGTGAGAACCCTACTTTTTAGGGAAGTTTATAGAGCAAAAACTACGTGGGTACAATGTGGGTTAAAGCTATGATCAACCAATAAGGTTACAAGTACAGTCACTTAGGTAATAATGATCCAATGCAGGAGCAAGTCACATAACAAGTGTTTCTAGGAAATGATGTATCAGAAGTCTCAGGGCTGGGGGTTTAGCTAAGTGGTTCTGGCGCCTGCCTCGCAAGTGCAAAGTCCCGAGTTCGATCCCTGGTACCAAAAAAAAGAAGTCTTGGTCACCAATCAGGGTGACTGATGTCTATCTTTTTTGTGTGTTCTGTTTTTGGGTTTTTTTGGTACCAAGGATCAAACTCAGGTCCTTGTGCTTGCGGGGCAGGAGGCACAAGTGGCAGAACCACTAAGCTAAATCCCCAGCCCAACTGATGTCTATCTTTAATTCTTTTTTTTTTTTTAACAGTACTGGGGACTGCGCTCAGGACTTTGCGCTTGCTGTGCACCACTGAGCTATATCCCCAGCCCGACTGATGCCTCTCTAGACTTCATTAGGCCAGGAGTTACCGCTTATCTTGTTTTTTGTAGAAATATGCAGGCCTGGTCATTTTGTCTTTATCTTGAGGTTTGGTCTCCAATAGATGTATCTCCAGCCATGGTTGTAATATGTCTTCATCTTTTGCGCTGACTCTGTTGAGGGGCCAGGCCTATCTGACTGCCTATAATATTTCTACCTGACTTAGCTGTCTATAATAATGTCCTCTGGCTGGGGATGTAGCTCAGTGGCACCACACCTGCCTCGCAAGGAAAAGGTCCTCAGTTCGATCCTAGGTACCACAAATAATAAAATAATAATAATAATAATACCCTCTGTATCTGTTGTCCTTATGTTGTCCATGATCTTCTTATAAGGACTCTAGTCGTTGGATTTAGGATGCTGTCTAAGCCAACATGACCTCAAGTACTTACATTTGCAAAGATCTTATTTCCAAATAAGGCCACATCGTGACATTCTGGGGTGGACATGAATTGGCAGAGAGACATTTTTTAAACCAGTACAATTGAGAGAAGGGACATCTTAGGCAATCTTGATGTGGAGATCAGGGACTGGCTATCATCCTGTATCTACTCTTACATGAAACGGGTCATATAAATACAGGTTGGGCTGAGCTATAGGAAAGCTAAGAAAATTAAATGCATGTGGCATCTATCCGTGGCTTGAAAATGTTGCTCCTGCTACATGTTACAAAATATGTATTCAAAGAAAATGTATACAAAATTAAAAAGTTGTGACAGAGTAGTGGGATTATTAGATCTTTCTGTATGACATCAGAAAATGGTGTTTACTAGAATCAAATGGGAAGAATGATGCTTGTTGTTAGTAGGAGGTGTGTCAGGTAATGCCATCCAACAAAGTGTGGTGGGGGCCAGGAATGTGGCTCAGCAGCATCATACCTGCCTGGCAAGTGCAAGGTCCTGAGTTCAATCCTTGGTTCTGGAAAAAAAAAAACACCACAAAAAAACAAGGTGTTGCTTCGGGATGGGCTTATGCACCACTCCCCGAATGGAGCACAGTATTGCCCAGAATGTAACTCTTAGCTTCATTAAATGAAGTAAAGAAGGAAGAGTTAAGATAAAGAAGATAGTGTACTTGGGGAAAAAGAGAGAAAAGAAGGAAATAGACAACTACCCTGAGGTGGTAGGGGGCATCAGAGCTGGAAGCCCAGGAGCTCTTATCCCTGGCTCCTTTTATTGGGGACTAATGTCTTCCATCCTCGAGGTGGGCTCTTGTCGCTACCTGACCTGTTCTCTTGACTGTCTTTGATCCTAGGCATGTCTGCCTACATTCCTCCTGGCCATTTGGTTTCTTCTTGTTCCTTTGTAATGAATATGTGAAGGGGGAGGGCCTACTCAAAAGGCAGCTTTCTTAATGATAAAGTAAAGGGGATGTGTGTACATGTGTGCAATACAATACTGATGCTAAAGTGAGAACATACACACATGTTCTTTGTTTTCTGGTACTGGGACTCAAACTCAGGACCTTACACTTGCCAGGCAGCTGTGATGCCACTGAGCTACATCCCTGGCTCCTTCTTTTTCTTTATCTTTTAACTACCCTAACTGTACAGTCTACCTGTGAAAGCAGAAACTGCTCTTAGTAAGTTTCCCTATTTACCTCAGTGAGGCCTTTATCTTTTTTCTAACTACAGGGACTTGTCCCTATAAAGGCTTTAGGCATCCTCTCTGGGAAGCCAGAATTCCTGGTTTTCCTTTGGTCTGGGTCATTTTCTAAATCCAGGAAGAGATTAGTACATTTTGCAGATTGATTTTGGGAGTTCCATCTGAAAGATGCAATAAGTAACAAGCTGTATGACTTCGGGCAGGTTGGGTGCTCTCTGGGCTTTGGTCATATTTTCTGGGAAATTAAAGAATTAAGTTTCATGCTGGGCATGGTGACCCAAGCCTGTAATCCCACTCTGGAAGGCTGGGCAGGCAGACTGTGAGTTCAAGCCCAGCCTGGGCCACTTCGTACAAAATAAAAAATAGAAAGGGCTGAGGATGTAGCTAAGTGAGAAGGTCCTGGGTTCAATCCCCAGGGCCACGCATACAAAACACAAACCAAAAACAAGAAAAGAACTAGGCACCATCATCTCTTAGAGCACTCTCAATTTCTTGATTCTATGACTCTATAGCTATATATATAAATTGTGTCTACCTGCGCACGCACGCGCGCGCATGTGTGTGTGTGTGTGTGTGTGTGCATATTAGGGGACAGACAGAACCCCAGGCCCAGTACAGGATCTGTGGGAAACATCAGGGCTCATGTTTTCTGGCTTTTCAGAAGGTTTTTATTGTTATCTTCATTAATAATAAATAAAATTTAATGGAATACCTATTGTACACAAGATATTGCTAAAAATGCATTATTTCATTTATTCATTCATTTCAGCAATGTTAAGGTTCTCATTTTACAGATGAAGGAAATAAAACTAAGAAAGGCCCAATATCACCTGGTATCACTCTGTTAGTATGGAGAGCAACCACGGTGTGAACCTAGATCTGTCTGGAGAGCTTTATTTTATTTTTATTTATTTATTTACTCATTTATTTTTGAGGCAGAGTCTCACCATATAGTTCAAGTGGCCCTTGATCTCCCTATGTAGCCCAGGGAGGCCTTGAACTCCCAGTGATCTTGCTGCCTCAGCCTCTGAAATGCTGGGATCACAGGTGTGTGCCACTACACCTGGCTTTAGTAGAGGTTTATTTGGGCTGGGGGGGGGGGGTGTCTGAGGATTGAGCCCGGATCTTTCACACTGAGTTACATCCCCTAACCCATTTAATTATTTTTTTTAATTAAAAAAATTTTTGTTCACTTTTGAGTTTTGCTAAGTTGCCAGCTTGCAATTCAGGCTTCCAAGGTGCTGAGCCTACAAGTGTGTGCCACTACTACATCCAGCTTATTTTTATTCTGAGAGAGGGTCTCATGAAGTCACAAAGTTTCTCAGGCTGAGGTTGAAGTTGTGATCCTCCTGCCTCGGCCTTTCAGAGTGCTGAGATCATGGGTGTGTGCCACCAAGCCGGACAGAATCCATTCTTTTAACCTATGGCACCACTGCCTGGAGGTCAGATGCAGCAGGGACTGGCCGGTCTCTGACAGAGGCCCAGTGTGGAAAGTGGTCAGGTTCTCTTCAGCATAGGAGAGCAGAGCTCGACTGCAGACAGCCTAATCCCCTCAAACAGGCCCTGGCTCCCCAGGGGGGGGTTCTTGCTGGGCCTGACCCTGCCTCACTCACATTTACCTGCTGGCTGCTGTATGAAGACTGTGGCGTTCTGCTCTGTGATTCGTTTCAGCCCTGCCATGTGCTGGACCTTCCCATTTCCCACTGGGTGCCAAGAGAGCGGAGCAGGATATAGAGAGTGAGGCTTTGTCAAGCACACATACAGGAACACAGTGCAGGGGCCAGGGATTTAGCTCAGTGGTTCTGCTGCCTGCCTCACAAGCACAAGGACTAGAGTTCAATCCCCGGTACCGCCACCCCCCAAAAAAGAACACAGTGCAAGTCTCCAAGGCCTGATGGACTGAGCTCGTAAAGATGCTACGAGCCACTTATAGATTCAGTTTATTACTCACACACATGGCAAAGGGAAGAATGCACAAAGGTCTCAGTTGCCTTTGGTTCTTGTCCTCCCTGAAAAAAGACAAAGCCACAATAAAAGGGGCCAGATGACTGCAAAGTGGGTTGTAGGATTCCCCCATGGATAAACAGCCAATTCTAGATTCCAACGGAAATGGCAAGGAGAGCAGAAGTGTCTCATGACAGCCTTCCAGGGAGACTGCTTGAGGTCCTCATCAGCCTGGTCCTCTCCTGTTCTGGGAAGATCATAGCTCATCCTGCTAAGACTCAGACCAGCTTTGGTCCAAGCCTTCGCCCATGGTGCCAACACATCACCTTTCAACATTCTCAGTTTGGTTTGAGGAGGTTTGTTTTTGTGCTTGAGGATCGAACCCAGGGCCTCACACATGCTAAGTGCATGCTCTACCACTGAGCTACCCTGTCCTAAGCCCAGTTTGAGGGTTTGTTGGTTTTCTTTTTCTTTTTCTTAAGATGGTCTTGCTATTTCAGACAGCTGAGTTATATAGAAATGTGGCAGGCAGTCAGATAGGGCTAGGTCCTTGAGAGAGTCAAGACAAAAGTGAAACACACAACAGCTGCGGCCTGAGACGTATCAGTTGGAAACCTGGGGTCAAGATAAAGACAAGACGGTCAAAACCACATACTTCCTCAAAGAACAAACACTGGGCCTGATGAATCCTAGATAGATGTCAGTCATCCCAGCGGGTGACCAGGGACTCTGGACCCACCACTTCATAGGAGAATCTTTGTTCTTTCCATCCATGCTTGTTATGTGACTTGTTGCCCAATTGGACCACCATTACCTAAGCGTATACTTGTAACCTTATTGGTTGTTCATGGCTGTAGCTCACATTGCAACCACTTGGTTTTGCTCTATAAAACTCCTCTGTAGGGCTGGGGATTTAGCTCAGTGGCACTGCACTTACCTCGCAAGTACAAGGTCCTGAGTTCTATCTCCAGTACTGCAAAAACCAAAAACAACAACAAAAACTGTAAAGTGGGGTGCCTGGCTACCCTCTCGGGTCCCCTCCTGCCCCTCAGGAGCTTTCCTATCAATAAATACCTTCCTCTGCTGCCTGCCTCGAAAGCCCAAGGACCTGAGTTCGATCCCCGGTACCAAGAAAAACAAAAATCTTCCTGCTCTTAACCTCTATTGTTCCTACAATTCATTCTTCGATTTTTAGAGAACAAGAAGTTAGCATATCATACAGCTAACAGGTTGGAAGATATATTTCATATTTCATTTCCAGTACTACTTCCTGTATCATTGCTTTGTAATTCAGGTTGGCCTTGAACTGACTGTGCAGCCCAGGCTGGCCAGGAACTTATGGTGATCCTCGTGCCTCAACCTCCTGAGTGCTGGGATTACAGGCATGTGCCACCATGCCTGGCTTGTTTGAAGGTTTTTAAAGCCTGCTGTAAGGCCAGGGATTTAGCTCAGTGGTTTCGCCGCCTGCTACGCAAGCACAAGGACCTGAGTTCAATCCCTGGTACCAAAAAAAAAAAAAAAAAAAGCCTGCTTAGAGGGAGAAAATAAAAACCAAGAAGCCTGAATCCAAATACCAGTCCATAATTAGCTGTATGATTTAATCAAGCCTTTTACCTCTCTTGGACTCTTTAAAAATCTATGAAATCATTTGATTTTTATTTTGTTTGCTTTTCAGGGGGACGGCTCTATTTTATTAGGATGTGAACTGCACTAAGCCAAGGATGCTGTCCTTTTCTCTCACTATCTGTATCCCTAGTGCTTGGAACAGTGACAGCACAGGGTGGAGATTCAGAACTCACGTGGGTGAATGAAACGAGGCATGGCGCTCTCACTGTGTTTTGTACAGAAAGCCTTAAAATCTGCTCTCGGGTCATGACACATTCGCAGGGGCTGCCCAGAGAAAATGACTGACTGTTCTTTCAAGTTCAGCTCTAAAAAGCCTGCAGGAAGGCTCACTAAACCACAGAGTGAATAACGACATCCTGTGAGGCAGAACACGGTACCCAAATGGATCTTTTATTAGTGCTATTAAAATAAATCCCAGTGACACAGAGCTGTGACGCACGCTCTTTGTAATAATAGAAAACAGGGGAGGGCTAGCTTTTCCACCGTTTTTTTCCACACCTACTACTTCTCCAGTCACCTCCTTAGACTCTTTCTCCTTCTCTTCACCAATGCATAGGGCAGACTAGGAAAGAAATTGGTCAAGGGACTTGTTTCTGATTCTGACTGTAACAAGTCACCCTGAGCCCTCCTTTTTGTCATTTTTCTGTGTTTTCTTTAACTGCAATTGAGAATGACTATGTGTATGTGTGTGTGTGTGTGTGTGTGTGTGTGTGTGTGCTGGGGATTGAACCCACAATCTTTACATTAAACTACACCCCCAGCTTTTTAAATTTTTATTTCTTTGAGTCAGGGCCTTGCTAAATCACCATGTACCCCAGGCTGGTCTTGACTTAGTGATCCTCCTGCCTCAGCCTCCCAGAGTGCAGGGATTATAGGTATGCATCACTATGCTGGACTGTTACATCCCTTTTACAAATAGAGGTACCATGGCCCAAAGAGACCGCCATACTGAAGATCACATATACAGATGGGTTTCTTTCAGCCACTGCTATGTGGTACTCAGGACCCCAAGGTTGTAGTCCCTTTTATCTCTAGATCTTTCCCACGAAGGAACAAGCATTTTTGCCTGGTTTTGTCCCCTGCTGTATCCCAGCCTCTACAGTTCAGCCTGAATTATTACATCGACAAGGATTTTTGGCTGCCTTCAGCAGGCACTCAATACACATATGTGGGGTTGTTTTTGTGTTTTTTTGTTACCGGGGATCGAACTCCGGTCCTTGCACTTGCGCAGCAGGCAGCGAAACCACTGAGCTAAATCCCTGGCCCTCAATACATATACGCTGAGTGGGGGAAAAAATGATTAGAACTGAGTGTGGTGGTGCACGCCTGTAACCCCAGCATTTGGGAAGGTGAGGCAGGAGGATCCCCACAAATTCGAACCTAGCCTGAGCTACACAGCAAGACTCTCACTCAAAAAAAAATTTTTTTTTAAATGAATGATTAGCGAGCGGCGCACCGCAACTCCTCCTGGGACTTTGAGGAAGTCTCGGCCCCTCCCCTGATTTCTTCTCTAGCCAGCTTCGGGTGGCCTTCCCGCGTCCCCGTCTCTCCTCCCGCCAATAGGCGGCACTGGGGTGACCAGCGAAGCTCAGCAGGCAGCGGCATCCTTCTTGGTGCAGCTGCGCCTCCCCAACCGGAGGGCGGGGTTCGAGGAACCGGAAGTGCCGGGGCCCCTGCACCCGCCACCGCCTTAAAGTACCGAGTCCACCACCTTTAAGTATCACGTCCGCCGCTGGGGCCGCGGCCGGCGCCGCCGCCGAGGAAGCTGCTATATCCCGGACGGGAGCGAAGGCGGCGCGGCATGAAGCGGCGCAGGCCCGCTCCGTAGCGCGTCGGGACGGTCCGGGCGGGGCCGGGGGGAAGGTGCAGTATCCGCCCCCTCTCCTCGCCTCGTCCGCGAGGCCTGGGCCGCGGCCCCCGGGCCCTGTGGGTCTCCGAGCAGCTGCCCGCGCGTCCCCCGGCCGCCGGCTCCGCTGCTGCTCGCGCGGGGCCCGGCGTCGGCGCAGCCGCCCGGCCGGAAGAGGAAGCGGCGGCGGCGCGGCTCCTAGGCGGCAGCAACGTCCGCAGGCGCTGGTGCTGCCCCCCGGCTGCCGGGTCCGCGAGGTCCGACCCTCGCGGGGTGGGGCGGCCGCTACAGAGGGCATTCGGGCCCTGATTTCCTCCTCTCCCCGCTGATGTTCTCTTCACCCACTGCTTTACTCTAGGTGATTCCGTGCCTGTCACTGCCCGCTGCAGGACACTTTCCTGTCCAACCTCCCCAAGCGCTTTCTTCCCTAAGACTCGGTGTCCCTCCAGCCCCTTCTCAACGTTCTCTGCTGCCCCTCTCTCCCTCATTCACAGCTTTTTGAGATCTTCCCCTCTTTTTTCTTTCTTTCTTTCTTTCTTTCTTTCTTTTTTTGTAAGGCAGAATCTCCCTCTGTAGTTCAGGCTGGTCTTGAGCTCGGGGCAATCCTCCTGACCCAGCCTCCCAAATGCTGGGATTACAGCCGTGCGCCACCACACTGGGCCCAAGATCTTCATCCCACTCTGATTAAAATGAATTTCTGAACTGGCTGTGGACCCTGAAGCATGGAATGCCAGGCTTCAGTGAGGCGAAGGATGATTAAGAGTCCTTTAATTAAAAAATTGTGGAATGCTGTTGGAATGGGCCCAAACCCAAGAGTCCTGGAGCATTTTATATCCCGAAGTGCTTCTGACTGAGAGGCTTAGTGCCAAGGAATGGTGTCTTGCTGTCTTTGCCTGATTTTTGCCGTGCCGATACAGTCTCACTAATTTCCCTCTCCTTGCCACTTTTCTCACCACATCTCCATCACCTACTTGAACTGTGGGAACCCAGGAGTAAGACTGATAGCAAAGTAATAGGTGTGATGAAAGATTTTTCTAAAATAGAATTTCAGCAAGGTTAAAGAAGAGTTAACTACTTCAGTTATTCTCAGAGTATTGAAGCAAGAAAAAGAAGGCAGGAGAGATGCACTTAAAGTGAATAAATCAATAGAACTTTTTTTTTTTGAGACAGGGTCTCGGTGTGTAGTTCAGGCTGGCCTTGAACCCAGCTATGTACTGACGGCTGGCCTCACACTCCTGGTAATCCTCCTGCCTCGGTTGCCTGAGTGCTGGGATTACAGGCATGTACCACCACACCTGGCTAGATCATTATTTAATCAAAAATCTTAAAGTTTTAAATTCAAATTCTTGCCCTTACTGCAAGGATGGCCTGTCATTCTTGTTTCCCCTGAGTTGATTCTGTCTGTAAACAACTTGCTATAACATGATAAAAGACAGGAACGTGAGTATGCACAGAAATAAATGATAGCTACCATTTTTTTAAGTTTTTGCTGTAGATACTAACCTCATTTTGGGGTCGTATATCCTTTTGTATCTGTATGTCTTACGGTTTTTTGTTTTCTGTTACTGGGGACTGAACTCCAGACCTTGCGCTTTTGAGGCACGTGCCAGAACCACTGAGCTAAATCCCCAGCCCTTTTATGCTATTTTTTTTCAGTTCTGCAGATTGAACCCCAGGGCCTTTGCACTAATGTACATCTCTGGCCCCCTGCCTTTTTTTTTGTTGTTCCAGGGATTGAACTCAGGACCTTGTGCTTGCAGGTATTGTGCCACTGAGCTAAATCCTTGGCTAGGGCTTTTTTTATTTCTTATTTTGAACCAGGATTTCATTAAATCACTAAATTGACCAGATGTAGCTCAAACTTGGAGTCCTCCTTCCTAGGTCTTGCAGTGCTGTGTTTACAGGCATGCACCACCACATCTGGTTATCTGGCTTTTTAAAATTCTTTGGAGACAGGTGTCTCACTATATAGTTTAGGCTCACCTTGAACTCATTCTGTAGCCCATGCTGGCCTCGTGCTCACAGTGAACCTCTTGCCTCAGCCTCCCAAGTGCTGAGATTAAAGGTGTGCACACACACCCCCCCAGCTTGGTTTACTTTTTAAATCAAGCCCTTTCATGATTTTCCTCTTCATGTATGTCTAGGCTTAAAGACTTAATCTATGATTAGGGTGTTCTTTTGCGTAAATTGAGCTCTTCATCTCTGCAAAAACTTTTAGTATTTTGATAATGCAAATTGCAGATATAAAGGAATTTAGGTGACATATTACACCAGAAAGAATTCTATGTCAGTTGTAGGTATAGTTTGGGACTTTTTAGATGTAATCTTTTTTGACTACATATGGTCCATTTTACTGTAATGTTGATCATCTTACATCTTACATCTTATTTCATTATCTTGGTGAACAGGATTGGATGGTGAGAAAAGGACAGATTCCTGTGAGAAGAGAGCAGGATGAGCAGAACGATCCATACTTGAAGTTGGGTCCCTTGAAAATGATCTCTTTGAGTGTGGAAGAGATCTGAACAGATGAAAATACAATCAGGTAGGCATTGGGAAGGGTCGTAAGTGAAGAGTTGGGTGGGGCCATGAAATACATGCACTATGTTGACAATGTATGCTGACCCTAGAAAATTCAGGCTATATATTTTGAGTATTTGTATATGAGGTGTGAGCAAATTCTGGAAGATAATTCACGTATACACTTGGATAAGTCACATAGTATCAGATCTGTCCTAGAAAAGTCAGAATAAACTGACTAGATGTACAGAGTGGTAGACAGTGTGTGTGCATGTGCAGGGAGAAACAGTCCAGGGACCTAATGCGGTTGTGGAATACCAGATAGTTTTACTTAAATATAAACTAATGCAACTTTTACATAGTTAACTTATAAAGTGTGGCATTAAGGCTTAGGAAGTCTTTCAACTGGGATTCTCATTTCAAAAAAGAGGTTCTAAATTCACCAAAAGGAAATGAGCCTTTCTTCTTTTACTTGTCCCTCACTTCATTAGATAGAAAACTAGGTTCATTGTCACGTTTGGTAGAAAGTAGACCTCCACTAGCTCTTAGATGGGCAAGCACAGCATTACCTCAAACTGCCACTTAATCCCCATGTCCTGCATACCAGGTGAGCGACTTGATTCTCTGCTGAACTATTGTGGATTTTAATGTTGAAGATAAATATCCAACAGTGATAATATTGCAGCTATATCTCATGTAACTAATGAGTTTTCTAGCTGCCTTTGCAACTGTTACCTTGAAAATGGTAGCAAGAAGAGTGATACTTTGGGCACACAGTTCAGTCTATTTGCATGCTAGTAATGCACAATTCACAGGCCACACAAGCTAATAACTCTGTCTGTGAAAGTTACTTCTTACTGTGAGTTCATGTTAACCGCAAAATAGAGCTTTAAAAAAAGACATCATCTTAAGCATACACCCATATATCAATTTCTGTTCTAGAAGCTGATAATAATTATGTGAAATTTGGTTACAGAAGTGCAGTTTAGCTTATCTCCAAGTTCACACTTGTTTTCTACACCAGTTAGTTGAAAAAGAGCAGTTTTTTTCACTTTTTATGTTGCTGCTTTTTGGTAGTGTCATGAATTATGCATGTCAGAATCTCACATTTTATGACAACTTTTTATTTCATACTTTAAGTTATATTTAAATATTGGAAAAGATAAAGGAAAAATATGTCTACTAGATTTGTAAAGTACACATTAGTACATGAGAGTAATACTTAGGGGATTGAACTGATAAATTGGGTTCAAACTTTTATCAAAATATTGTTGATACAAACATTAAATACTTCAACTACTTCAGCTAATTAAAGCCACTTAGTGTCTTTTACTTTGAAACAGTGTAAGTTATATAATGAGCAATAATGGTCAAGCAAGTTTACTTCAATACTGAGTCACTGCAAGTGTTACATGATAATTATATCTAGTCAGAGAAAGACTCAGACATTTACCAGCCAGGTAAGTGTTTCATTGTTTGGAGTTATCTTTAAAAGGAAACAATTACACCCCCCCCGGGGGGGGGGGTAAGTGCCCTAGGAAGGTCATTACAAGTACATGGCTTGTGACAATGTTATTACTGTTCTACTTGGTTGAGATTATTCCTCTTAGCTAGGGAAATCACATTTGTCAAAGGTGCTACATTCCTAAATGCAGCAACACTTAACTCCATTGGCACATTGAGCTTCACTCTTGAGGCACTCTTAGCTGGAGCATAACAGCCAGCTGGCACACAGCCCATTTCCTTCCAGTGTGGGAAAGAAAAAAGAATTTTGGCAGGAGATACCTAAGGAGAGCCTTTTATAAAAATTCCCAAAAGGATTTCTAGTCACTGTGAAATTGACATGACCTCAGTTTTTTTTTTTTTATAACCTCAGTTTTTTAAAATGTCATTTTAAAAAATCATTTTTTTATTTTTTATTTTTTTGGTACCAGGGATCAAACTCGGGTCCTTGCACTTTCGAGGCAGGCGGCGGAACTACTGAGCTAAATCCCCGGCCCTGTTTATTTACTTTTGAGACAGGGTCTTGCTATGTAGTTCAGGCTGACTTTGAACTCACTACGTAGCCCAGTCTGGCCTCGAACTCATGGCAATCCTCTTGCCTCAGCCTCCCAAGTGCTGAGATTACAGAGGTATGCAACCATCCCTGACCTAAAATGTCATTTTTAAGCAGCGCAGAGAAGGGGGAGCTATTGGTTTCTTACTACATCTCACTGCAGCTGTGCTGGAAAGAATTTTTCTTGGTTTTGTTTTGTTTTTTGGCCTGTCAAACTACCCTCCTGACACTGTGGAAGACAGCCCTCTGAGCAGCTTCATGTGCCTTGTTTTCTAGGAAAATGCAACATGGCAGCAGCAATGGAGACAGAGCAGCTGGGTGTTGAGATATTTGAAACTGCAGAGTGTGAGGAGAATATTGAATCACAGGATCGGCCCAAATTGGAGCCATTTTATGTTGAGCGATATTCTTGGAGTCAGCTTAAAAAGCTGCTTGCGGATACCAGAAAATACCATGGCTACATGATGGCCAAGGCACCGCATGATTTTATGTTTGTGAAGAGGAACGATCCAGATGGGCCTCATTCAGACAGGATCTATTATCTTGGTGAGTATGAAGTTACAGTTTGTGTCTTTTCTTTTCTCTCTCTTTCTCTGCCTTTCTTTTCTTTCTTTCTTTCTTTCTTATTACAGTTTCTGAGAGGAAACATTTTCTGTAGTCAAACTTAAGGACAGATATAATTTGAACTCACATTTTGGTGAGTAAGCTGGGCAAGGTGGTGCCCACCTGTAATCCCATTTGTAATCCTAGCTACCAGAAAACCTGAGACAGGAGGATCACAAGTTTGAATCCAGCCTGGGCAATTTAGTGAGACCCTGTCTCCCAATAAAAAATGAAAAAAAAAGGGGACAGCACTGGGATTGTAACTCAGTGGCCCCTTGTTTGATCAATGGTATGGGACAGGTGGAGGGGGTGGTTGTTGAATAAATGAATGAATAAATGACTTATTTCCATTAAAAAAAATCTTTTTAACTTGAAGAGCTTCTGTTTAAGTGATGTTTTAATTTTGGTTTGTCTCATTAACTTTAGCAGATAACAAATGATGAATTTTTTGGTTTTTTTTTTTTTTTTGCTATTTTGAGACAGGGTTTCACTATGCAGTTCAGGCTGGTTTTGAACTCACTATGTAGCCTAGGCTGGTCTCGAACTCAAGATGATCCTCCTGCCTCAGCCTTTCCAGTGGTCAGATTACACATGGCCTCAAATTATGATTTGATCACGATCTTTTTTCAAAGTCAAGAATGCCAAAAATTGCTTCCTTCTACACCTAGTTTGAAATGTCTCTCCTTTGGAATGTCAAATTAGGGTAACAGACAAAACTATTAGTTCCCATTCTTAGTAGCCGCTGCCTTCTTTTTCTTTTTTTGGTGTCAGGAATTGAACCCAGGGCCTTACGCTTGCCAGGCAGGTGCTGTGCTGCTGGGTTATATCCCTGGCCCTGCTTTCATTTTCTTAAAGGCTGATTTTTATCTCTTTTTCCTCATTCATTACTCTGGATTTAGATTTTATAAATATGTGAATCCATTGCTTGACTTGTGTGTGCCTTGCACACATGTGCTGGGGACTGAACCCAGGGCCTTGCACATGCTGCGTGCGTGCTCCATCACCGAGTTGCATCTCCACCCCTGATGTACTGTTCTATTAAATTTTATTTTGTTTTGTTGTTTTTTTGGTACCGGGATCAAACTCAGGACCTTGTGCTTGCGAGGCAGACGCTAGAACCACTGAGCTAAATCCTTGGCCCTGTTCTGTTAAATTTTAAAAAATAAGTTTGTCCTCCTCTTCCAAAGCCATTTGCCATATAAATTTCGTTCATTTATTGTGTATGTGTGGATCTTTTTAGAGATAATGTTTTCGTGAGTCTATGTAATTATAGATTCATTCTTTTTTAACAGCTTCAGAATAGTATGTAATTGTGCCACGTTTGACTTAACCAGGCCTCTAGTAATGATCACTTAGGTTTTATCTGTTATTACCCTAAGAAGAGGTAGTATCACTATATTGGATCATTTTGCATGTATGTGAATATACAGTACCGATAGAACTAATTTCCAAGAGTGGAATTGCTTGGACAAAGGTTGTATATATTCTGAATTTTGATTTGTATTGCTGAAATTCCCCTTATAAAAAAGTTACTGGGCTTACAGCATCACAATTTTCTTAGAACATCTATTTCTCCATACCTACACTAATAGTAAGGGTTTTGATCTTTTACAATCTGATCAATGTACAGAAACCTCATCTTGTACCTCTAATTTTATTTCTCTTAGAGTTGAAGTTGAGCATCTTTTTGCATATTAAAAGCCATTGTATTCCCTTTCTGTGACTTATCTGTTTATAAATGTTTTATAGTATTGGTGATTGAATCCACAGCCTGTGCATGCCAGACAAGTGCTCTACCACTGAGCTACATCCCCAGCCCTTTTATTTTTTAAAATTTTGGTACTGAGGATTGAACTCAGGTCCTTGTGCTTGCGCAGCAGGTGGTGAAACCACTGAGCTAAATCCCCGGCCTATTTAAAAAAATTTTTTTTTGATATCAGGGATTGAACTCGGGTCCTTGCACTTGCGCAGCAGGCGACAGAAACCACTGAGCTAAATCCCTGGCCCTATTTTTTAAAATTTTGAGATAGAGTCTTGCTAAACTTGTCCAGGTTCACCTCAAACTTGGCAGCCCTCTTGCCTCAGCCTCTTGAGTAGCTGGGCTTGCAAACATGCACCAACACTACTGACAGTCTTTGCCTTTATAAAATTGAGTTGGGGGTCTTTCTCTCAGTGACTTGAAGCATTTTATATAATGCAGGAACTTATCCATTGTAGTATTTTTTCCTCTGAGCTTTATTTATTTATTTATTTATTTTTTGGTACTGGGGATCGAACTCAGGTCCTGGCGGTTGCGCAGCAGGCGGCAAAACCACTGAGCTAAATGCCTGGCCCTCTGAGCTTTACTTTTTGAGATGGGGTCTCGCTAAGTTTCCCAGGGCGGCCTGGAACTTACAGTCCTCCAAGTAGCCAGGATTACAGGCCCACACCACTATGCCAAGCTTTCTGTGAGTTCTCATTTGTCTTTTGCCTTTAGTGCCTTTTGCTATACAGAAATTTGTGACTTTTTTTTTGGTAGTTAAAATTTTACTTTTCCGTAAGTTTGTCATATCTAGAAAGTGTGTCCCACCTCCAAGACTATTGTAAAAATCTGAGTGTTTTCTTCAGCACTTTCATTGAATTTTTAAAACTTAATCTTTACATCACTTGATATTATTAAGTTTTGAAATAGAGAAACTGTTGTCCTTACGTGACTCTCCTGTTTTTTGTTTTAAGTTTTTTCCCATGCTAGGGATTGAACCAACAGCCCCACACATGCTAAACATGTGCGCTATCCCCGAGCTACGTCCTAACCCCATCCAGTTATGTTAGTAACAGACTTTGAGCAACCCACCTTTCTCACTAATGATTAGAAATACCACCTTTATCATAGGTCATGTTCCCACATATAATATTTGGCCTTGTTTTGTTCCATTGATCTCTCTGTCAAATCAAATGCCAGTATGTTCTGCTCTTACTATTAATATTATCCTAGCTCTCTTTATTGTCCTGTTGGATTAAACTGGTCCCCCTTCATCAGTGTATTTGATTTGTCTTGGCTTACTTTTCTGTAAGAACTTGCAATTGGCTTGGATCGCCCTCCTCCTCCCCTTAGCAGTTACACTGCACTGGGTAAGGTCTGGGTAGAGCTTTCCGCCAATCCCCGCGTAAGTATCTGACGCTCCCGCACTAGGACATACCTTTGGCAGCACCACACACATCCAGCCTTAGAGGAAGAAGTGTCTGCTGAGTTGCTTAATTCAGGGAGCCATGTGGGGTCCTCGCTGGGGAGCTGTGTCCTCCCCTCCTGGGCAGGAGCCGATCCTCCTCGCTGCTTCAGAAGGTCCTGACCGGCTTCCTGGCCTCGGAGGGAGGGGACACCTGTACCTAGGTGGATGGTGCTGTGCAGAACCCACCTGTCCCAGCTGTGAAGCAGTCACACCCAGTTGCACACATGCGCACAACAGAGGACTCCACCTGGCACATTTTTCTTTTTTTATTGGTATCGGGAATCGAACTCTGGTCCTTCCGCTTTTGGGGCAGGCAGCAGAAGCACTGAGCTAAATTCCCGGCCCCTGGCACATTTCTCTTAATCTGCTGAGATTTGTTTTGTTCTGTTTGGGTGGTACTGGGAATTAAATCCAGGGTCTTCACACTGAGCTGTATACCTAACCTTTATTGAGATAGAGTCTTACTCTGTTGCCCAGGCGGGACCCTTTAAGTAGGGACTCTCCTGCCTCAGCCTCCCAGAGTGCTGGGGTTACAGGAATATGCCACCATGCCCAGCTAACCTGGTAAGTTTTGCATCTGTTCTGTTATCATGTTAATCAAGAGAGAATTCATTGTTGTTTCCCAGAGACATTAACCAAAATAGAGTCCTGTAGCACCAAAGACCAATAAATACTATTAGGAAAGAACAGAACATCTATGTAAATAGGGAAGGGTGGAGGAGGTGAAGGGCACACAGGTAATGGGGAAAAAAAATAAGAACCAAGATACATCATGTACAGGTACAACACCCAATGATAAATGTAAATGAATTATATAGCTAAAATGTACCAATAAAAGAATTAAAAAAACAAAAACAGAAAAAGCTTGCTTACTCACATAGAACTGGTGTAGTCATACATAGAATATCTTGGACATTTTTATTGGTTATGGATAAAACCAGGGAAGACATTGTACAAGTGGTAGCATGCAGTGGTGGCGGGGAGAACTAAAATGATTGTGGAGAATGGCAGTCATTTGAGGATAGGTGAGAACCGGGTTTTTTTGTTGTTTTTTAGTACCGGGGATCGAACTCGGGTCCTCACACCTGTGCAGCAGGTGGCGAAACCAGTGAGCTAAATCCCCAGCCCCAGTTTTTTTTTTAATTGAGGAAATTATGACATTGTTCAGAAAATTTTACACATTTATAATTGTTGTAAAGTTGAACTGCTGAAACTTTTCAGTAAAACATTCTGACTGAACTGAGGATGGTGTCTCTTAGAAGAAGGCTTTGGAAAAATAGCATTACATTTTACAGTGTTATGAATGGTATTTTAATTCTGTGATGATAGCACAGCTGGAATATACGAAATAGACTGAAGACAACAGCATGTGCTGAACAAAGGTCAGCAGATGTCTAGCTTTTTACTTCAAAAGACAACACAAACTAAGAAATGTTTAGAAAAATAGGGGGGTTAAGAAAAACAGATGCTTGAAGGTTTATCCACCCCTTAGCAGGGGTTAGGAGGAAGTTAGCGTGTCCTCCCATCTCCTGCTGCCTTCATAAAGCAGGCCAAGGACCTGTGCTGCCGAAAGTCTCATTCTTTCTGTGTGATTTACTTTCTCCTTTTCTTCACCCCTGGCCTTTTGGAAGTGATACCTTCCTAACACCTCTTAGGGTAGAAAAGCTTTGCTTTATTTTGTTTGAATGTTCTCTCATTTACACCTTCATAACCTCAGCATATTTCCATTATTCTTGTGTGTTGCTCCCTCTTCACTGCTGTGATCTTTCCAACTGTCGCTGCAGAATTTCACAGGATAGATCTAGCTCTGTTTGGTTTAGACCGCTCTTTCTTTACCCTTCCTCAATAAAGGACAGAGATTTTTAGCAAAAAAAGCTGAAAAATCAGCTTCTGTGCTGAGTAAATATGAGTGTACTTTTATTTGAAATTCTAAGGGCTTTATGAATGATTTTAGTCACAGAACTTTTACAACGAAAAGACGAGCCTGGCGTGGTGACGCACACCTCTAATCCCAGCACTCAGGAGGCTGAGGCAGGAGGATTTCAAGTTTGAGGGCAGACTGGGTTACATAGTAAGTTCAAGGCCAGCCTGAACTACGTAGTGAAACCCTGTCTCAACAACAACAAAAAAATTGGAATTCTGTTAGAGCTCTGTATGTTTCTAAATGTTTTAAGTAATTCAGGGAAAAGAATTTGATAATCTGAAGTTGTTGCACTGGAATTTCACAGGCCTATATCTAATTTACAAGGCACTAACAATTTTTAAAATTTTGTTTTGTTTTGTTTTGTTTTTAGTACCAGGAATTGAACTTGGGACCTTGCGCTTGCACAGCAGGCGGCGAAACCACTGAGCTAAATCCCTGGCCCTTTTTTTTTTTTTTTTTTTTTTTGTGCTGGGGATCACACTCGGGACCTTGCACTTGCGAGGCAGGCGCCGGAACCACTGAGCTAAATCCCTGGGCGCTGGCCCTTTTTTAAATTTTTAAAAATTAACCTTTTTTTTTTTTGAGACAGGATCTTGCTTTTTAGTGTACGCTGGCCTTGAACTCACTATGTAGCCCAGGATGGCCTCAAACTCGCAGCGATCCTGCCTCGGCTTCCCAAGTGCTGGGATCATAGGCATGTGCCACTGCACCTGGCTTAAAAATAACTTTTATCTGAATTCTCTTTATATACTTTTGTTTGTTTTGAGGAGGACTAAAACTTGAGTATCAAAATGAAACTGAGCATTTTTGTGTGAAACGTTGGTTTTCTTGAATGTGCATATCCTACTTATTCACGATAGATCCCATAGAGTGTAAAACGTAGTAGTATGTGGAAGGCATGATGTGCTTACTGCTATGATTGCAGTAAGATGCTATTTGAAATAATAATTAATGATTTTTTTTCTCATAGCCATGTCTGGTGAGAACAGAGAAAATACACTATTTTATTCTGAAATTCCTAAAACCATTAATAAAGCAGCAGTCTTAATGCTTTCTTGGAAGCCTCTTTTGGATCTTTTTCAGGTAAGACTGAATATTGTTATTCCCATGATGTGTGTGCTTTCAGGTACTACCTGTACATTTATTTATAGGGAGAAATGCAATGGGCTTTTTATATTTACAGTAGATATACATCAAAATTTTGAGATTTTATGTGTCACTCTCATTCCATTTAATTCTCAACATCTGAAACTAAAAGATACTATAATTTAATTTTTTAAACTGCCTTTTCCTTCCATAAACTTTATAGTAATGTAGTTCTCACAATTTTTGGAAGGAAATGTCATAAAATAACTCATATATATTTCTAGGAAGGCTTTTAAGTCTTTAAATTGAATTTGTAGGGCCAGGGATTTAGCTCAGCAGTTCCGCCGCCTGCCTTGCAAGCTCAAGGACCCAAATTCTATCCCCAGTACCAAAAAAAAAAAGATTAGTGTAAATTGAATTTGTAGTTGTAATGCTTAGTAACAGCACGAACTTAAATAAAAATACTAAGTTCCATTTTTGCTGCTAAAAATACAATTCAGTGTATGAAAGTTCAAAACAAGGGTTTTTTGGTTGTTTCCATTCAACATTTTACCTTTAGACAAAAAAATAATTGAAAAGATCTCAAGGACAATGTAGTGGTTTGGGTGCAATTGTTTGCATTTTTGCTTTTCATTTACAATTTTTTATTAGGTATTTCCTTGTTGAATAACACATTTATGCTAGAATATGATATTTCTCTTAAGAATTTTCAAACAATAACTTCCATGACAACTGTTTTGGTTACAACTGTTTATCTCAGGTGTTGTTTTTTTACGTAGGCTGTGACTTTAAAAAAAAGTTCTTTGAGCTTGGAGCTGCAGCTTAGTGGGAAAGGGATGATCCCCAACCTTTTTGGCACCAGGGCTGCATGAGGTGGAGGGAGATGGTTTTGAGATAATTCAAGCATATTACATTTATTGTGCATTTTATTTCTAATATTATTGTATTCTAATATGTAATGAAATAATTGTACAACTCAGTAGAATAAAGAATCAGTGGAAGCTCTGAACTTGTTTTCCTGCAACTGGACAGTTGCATCTGGAGGTTATGGCAGCCAGTGACACCCAAAGTGTATTGTTGGTGTCCAGTCTTCTCTGTAATCTCATTTTGGTTGCTGTCACAGCAGAAAACCTACTTGACAGGGATAGGATATTGGAAATGGAAGCAGGCTTTTCAATACTTCTTTGGCAATCTCAGGATATGTCCTGCCTTGACTTTCACCTACAACATATGCAGATTTGAAGTTGTCTAAAACATAGTTTTAAGGCTATTGTCATTTGCAGTCTCAAGCAGTTGATCCTCTTCTGCCATGGGAAAAGTTGATTCATCTGGCTTATTCACCAGCAAGTTGTGGATCCATTGCTTCCCAGTATGGGTGGCTTTTATGGTTGGAAAGTAGTGCTCAAACTCTTGACTGCTGAGATAGGTGGTCATGCACCAGCTGGGAGAAGGAAGACCCTGGCTCAGTCTCTTTCAAAATCTCTGTTGGGGCTGGGGGATTTAGTTCAGTGGTGCTGCACCTGCCTCGTAAGCATAAGGTCCTGAGTTTGATCCCTGGTACCAGAAAAAAAAAAAAATCTCAGTTAATGTTTGAAGCAACAAAAATCCCAATGTTCGCTCACCACTCCCATATTCCAGCTTTGCTTTGAATGCACCCAGTTTATCTGGTCAGTTGAACACAGTTGCTGTTCTCACTGAAGTGACTGAGTTTGTTGGGCAGGATGAATATATCACACAAATAAGCAAATTTTATGACGCATTTTCTGTCACTGAAATGTGCTGCTAGTGGTAACTCCTTTTCTAAAAGAAATCTCCAGAGCAGTTCTCAAAACTCAGAAAACTCTGGCCAGTGATCTACCTTTAGAAAGCCATCTCACTTCTGTGTATAACAGAAGATGTGTGTGCTCTGTGCCCATTCCTCCTCACAGAGCTACACGCACGGATGTGAGGTAAGGGCCTGTACTTTAATGGCATTAGCAATTTTAATCGCATCCTGCAAAACATTAAGTGTTGGTAACATTTTTTAGCTAGCCAGCATTTCTGTGAGTATTCACACTCAGAAGTGACCTCTGTGATATGTGTAGTGAAACTACAAAGCTGTCCAGCCATGGCAGCTGCTCCATCCATGAATATACTGATATAAAGTGACCAGTTTTCCTGATATATAATCATTTGAAGACTTGAATAGTTCTACAGCTGTCACGTTGATGGGCAACAAAAATGCACATAACGTATCCTCACCCACATGCCCCTGAAAAACAAAAACAAGCATTGTTGCTTTGTCAACATGAGCAGACTCATCAAGGGGCTGGGGATTTAGCTCAGTGGTTCTGCTGTCTGCTTCACAAATGCAAACTCAAGGTCCTGAGTTCAATCCCCAGTACCAAAAAAAAAAAAAAAAACAGACTCATCAGCCTGAATTGCATATCATGGTGACTCCTTAATCCTCTCTTGACAATTGTGCCTCAATATCTTGTGCTATGTTTTCTGTTCGTCTAGTTGTGGTGCTAGCTGAAAGAGGAACATGTGCCACCTTTTGAACTGCAGCATCTCCTAAAAACTCACAACAAGTGTCCTTAGCAGCAGGCAAGATCAACTCTTCATCAGTAGTAAAAACCCCTCAGAATTCAGTCAGTCACTAAGAATGGTCTCAGTACAGGCACATTTGATGAAGTGGTGGCCTTTAATAATTGCTTCTGTTCTTTGTATTCATGGTTTTTCTTTTGGAAAATTCCAAAGGCTTGTCTTTTAATGCAGGATGCTTGGTCTCCATATGGCAAAGCAGTTTTGAAGATTCTGTGGCTTCACTGGATAGCCATTTACCACATAGTTTACAAAGTGGGCTTGGAGAATGTGAGCCGTCTGTTGCAGTGAACCCATAATTTAAATAGAACTCTTGGTATTTTCTTTTAAATGAAGCTTCCTTTTTGTTGGCAGTCATAAGAGTCTTCTGCTGCCAGGTGTGGTGATGCACGCCTGTGATCCCAGCACTTGAGAGGCTGACACAGGAGGATTGCCATAAATTCAAGGCCAGCCTGGGCTACATAGTGAGTTCAAGGCCAGTTTGAACTACATAGCGAGACCCTGTCTCCAAAAAAAAGAGAGTCTTCTGTCTCATCACTGGGTCTTTCCTTTTCAAACAAGCTCTCCAGTGACCTTTCGTTTATACTCATTAGCTCTATGGGCTTACCAGAACTGTGGCTGAGGCAAGTGTGGATTGCAGGAAAGAGGTACAGATGAAAGTTGTAAATAAAATGATGGGTAGACCACATGTAGACTAAAATAAGTATCAGATTCTGACCTAAAGCCTGCTGCCAGATGCCCCTTAATTATTACTTGCCACTCACTGATAGGGTTTTCAGCCTGGAAGCAATTGATTTATTATTACCATCTCTCTGCAGTCAAACCTCTCTAATGTGAATCTGTATTTGCAGCCACTCCCGAGTGCTAGCATCACTGCCTCAACTCCACCTCAGATCATTAGGCATTAGATTATCTTATAAGGAGCACACAACCTATGTCCCTCATGTGCCTAGTTTCCAGTAGGATTCAAATTCCCTTGAGAATCTGATGGTGCCCCTAATCTGACAGGAGGTAGTAATTCAGTAATCCCAGCTATGGGGAGCAACTGTGAATATAGATGCTGCTGCTTACCTCCTGGCATGTGGCTTGGTTTCTGTCAAGGCATAGTCCAGGACCAGGGCTTGGAGACCCCTGCATTAGATCATATTGATTGTATTGTTCAGGTTTCTAGGTCCTTATTAATTTTCTACCTGTTCTACAGTTATTTAGGGAGGAATGTTAAAATCTCCAACCATAATTTTAGATTTGACTATTTCTCTTTGCAGTTTTATTAATTTTTGCTTTGTGTGTTTTGCAACACTGGAGATTGAACCCAGGGGCTCACACATGCTAGGCAAGCACTCTACCACTGAGCTCTATCTCCAGTTCTCTTTTTTTTCTAATTTTGAGACAGAGTCTTGCTCATTTGACCAAATTGTCCTCATACTTCTGATTTTCTTGTCTCAGCCTCTTGAGTAGCTGAGTTAGTGTATGCCATCACATCTGACTGCTTTATATGTTATGAAGCTATGTTATGAAGTGTATAAGTGAAGAGAATTAGTATGTCTTCCTGGTAAATTGATCCCTTTGTTATGAAATGACTACTTTTTTTTCTGGTAATAATCTTTGTTCTGAAATTTTCTTGCTATTAATACAGCTATTCCAGTTTTCTTTCGATTAGTGCCTGCCTGAAATATGCTTTCCATTTCCTTTTAACATCTTTATAGCGATGTAATTCACATACCATACTGTGTCTTTAGTATTTTCACAGTTTTGTAACCATTATCATAATCTAATTTTAGAACATGTTTGTTCTACCCAAAAGATATCCATTAGCAATTACTCCTCATCTAGCTCACCTTCTGTACTGCTTGCCTAGTTAACCACTGAACAGTTTTGGGTCTCTCAGTTTGCCTAGCCTGAACATTTTGCATCAATGAAATTATATGATAATAGTCCTTATGACTGGTTTCTTTCACTTAGCATAATATTTTCTAGATTTATCCACATTGTAGCAAGTAACAGTATTTCATTTTTTATTGTGACTGAATAATATATTCCGTTATATGGCTGTACCACATTTTGTTTATTCATCAGTTTATGGACATTTAGGTTATTTCAGCTTTGGAGGTATTATGAATGCTGCTTTTAACTATAGTGCACAAGTTTTTGTTTAAATTTATGTCTTCAGTTCTCTGGGGTATACATATAGAAATGAGATTGCTGGGTGATATGCTAATTCTGTGTTTTAATTTTCAAAGTCCCACCAAACTTTTCCACAGCACCTGTACCGTTTTACATCCCCATCAGCAGTGTATGAGGGTTCCACTTTCTCTCCATCCTCATTAACCTTTTTAAACGTTGGTAAACCTTACGGTGCATCATTTTGATTATAGCCATCCTAGTGGTGTAAAGTGGTACTTCATTGTCACATTGATTTGTTTCCCTAATGATCAGTGATGTTGAGTACCTTTTTATATGTTTATTGGCCATTTGTGTACATCTTCTTTGGCGAACTGTATGCTCAGGTCCTTTATTCATTTTTCATTGGCTCTTGGGCCAGGGATTTAGCTCAGTGGTTCCACTGACTGCCTCGCAAGCACAAGGTCCCAAGTTAGATCCCCAGTACCAAAAAAAAAAAAAAAAAAGAGTTCTTAATGTGTTTTGGATACTAAACCTTTATCAGATATATGATTTATAAATATTTTTTTTCTCATTCTGTGAGTTGTCTTTTTACTTTTTAAAAAATATAGCAGTCATTAATTTATTACAGTTAATATAAAATCAGCTCAATTACTTCTGGTGAGTGTTTACCATTACAATAATTAATGCAGATCTATAAATTTAAACGCATTTATTTTGGTCTCCTTTCGAGAGGATGACATTTTTATGCCTTGTGATTCTTCTATTCATCATTTACGTTAATATGAAATACTTAGGCATTAATTTTTCTAAAGCATTTGGTGAAATATACTTAATATAAAATTTATCACATGAACTCTTTTTAAGTGAACCTTAGCATACATCAGTAGCATTGAGTACAGTACTGACTGTGGAAACATCACCACTATCCACAGAACTCTTTCATCTTCCAGAATGGTAATTCTCTCCATCAAACTTCTCATGATCCCTCTTCTCCCAGACTCATCTACCGCCATCTTTTTGTCTGTATGAATTGTCTGCTTAGCTACCACATATAAGTGGAATCATACAGTGTTTGTCTTTTTGTGACTGGCTTATCTCATTTAGCATTATATCATCAAGGTTTAGTTATAGGGCTAAGAAATTTATTGTATGTGTAAGTCACATTTCGTTTAATCTAGTATTTATTGATGGACACTTGGTTATTTCCACCTTTTGGGCTGTTGCAAATAATGCTACTATGAACATGGGTATGCAAATTTCTGTTCCATTCCTGGTTTTCAGTTCTTTTGAGAAATGGAATTTTTGGATCAAATGGTAATTCTATGTTTAACTTTTTTTTGGTTTTTGTTTTGTTTTGTTTTGTTTTTTGAGACAAGGTCTCACTATGTATGTAGTTCAGACTTGTCTTCAACTCACTAGGTAGCCCAGGCTGGCCTCAAACTCATGGGGATCCTCCTGCTTCAGCCTCCCAAGTGCTGGAATTACAGGCGTGTGCCACCATGCCTGGGTACTATGTTTATCTTTTTGATGAGATGTCATACTGTTTGCCATAGTAGGTACACCAATGGTGATGGCTACACCATTTTACTTTCATACCAGCAGTGCACAAAAGTCTTTAATTCTTTACATTCTCAACATTTTGTGTGTACTTTTTAAATTATAGCCATCTTAATGGGTATGAAGTGGTATCTTATTATAGGTTTCTTGGTTTTTTTGGTACTGGGGATCGAACTCAGGACCTTGTGCTTGCAAGGCAGGCAGTGGAACCACTGAGCTAAATCCCTGGCCCGGCTCATTGTAGTTTTGATTTTGGTTCTTGACTGAGTTTCTTTCCATGTAGTTATTGGCCATTTGTACATCTAGGAGAAATATCTGTTCAAATCCTATGCCCGTTTATTAATTGGGCTGTTTGGTTTATTGTTATTTTCCTAATAGTAAAGCTGTTGGTTTAGTAGGGGCTTACAAAAAAATTATATTTAAATCCTAAACCCCAGTGTTTGTGAATGTGACTTTTCATAGAAATAGAATCTTTGTGGACATGATTAAATTAATGATCCAAGATTAGATAATCTTGGATTTAGATTAGGACCTAAATACAATGACTGGCTTCTTTTGAAGAAAAAGGAGAGAGAAATTTGAGACATACACACAAGAAATGAACGCCATGCAGAAAAAGAGATTATAGTTACCAAGGAATCCCTGGTAGCCGCCAGAAACTAGAAGAGGAAAGGAAGGATTTTCCCCTAGTGCCTTTAGAAGGAACCTGGCTCCACCAACACCTTAATTTTGCCCTCCTAACCAGAGCTAAGGATAAATGTTTTATTCAGCCATGAGATTTGTGGCAGTTAGTTACAGCAGTCCTATAAAACTAGTATTAAAAGGCCGGGGATTTAGCTCAGTGGTTTTGTTGCCTGCCTCCCAAGTGCAAGGACCCGAGTTTGATCCCCGGTACCAAAAAAAAACAAAGAACAAAAAAAACCAAACTAGTGTTATGTCCTTTGATGCAAGTTTTAAATTCCAGGGTATTTTGTTTGACTGCTTATGCTTTTGATTTCATATCTAAGAAACTTGCCTAAGCCAAACATATGCAGATTTTTGTCTTAAAAAAAAAAAAGAGTTTTTGTTGTTGTTTGTTTTTTTGAGACAAGGTTTCACTGTGCAGTTTGTTTTGGTACTGGGGATCAAACTCAGGACCTTGTGCTTTCAAGGCAGGTGGTGGCACCACTGAGCTAAATCCCCAGCCCTCACTGTATACTTTAAAGTGGCTTTGAACTCACTATGTAGCCAGGCTGGCCTGGAACTTGCGGCAGTCCTCCTGCCTCAGCCTCCCTAGTGCTGGGATTACAGGCATGTGCCACTATGCCTGGCTGAATTTTACGGTTTTAATGCTTACATTTAAGGCTTTGATCTATTGAGTTTTGTTTGTTTGGGGGTTTTTTGGTTTCTTATTTTACATGTGGATATCTACTTCTCCCCATGCCATTTGTTGAAAGATTATCCCCTTTTGAATGGTCTTAGCCCCTTATTGAAAGTCATTTGACCATCAATGTATAGGTTTATTTCTGGACTCTAAATCCTGTTCATTGGCCCACCTGCCTGTCTTTATGGCTGTTCTGTGTCTCTTGCAGTTCTGTGTGAGTATAACGATGGTCAGTTTGTCTGTATCTGGAAAACCATACTGTCTTGATTAATGTAGCTGTAGACTTAACTTTTTCTTTCTTTGCAAGGAGGGTGCCTTACACATGTTAAGCAAGCCCTCTGCCCCTGAGTTACACTCCTACCCCTTGTACTAACTTTTGAATTTTAAAAATGAGTTCTCCAACATAGTTCTTGTTTTTGAACATTGTTTTGGCTATTCTGTGTCCCTTGAAATTTTGTATGAATGTTACGATGCCTAGTTTGTCCATATATGGGTCTTGGAATTTTGATAGGCATTCCATTAACTCTGTCTTCCAGTCCATGCACAGTGAAGTCTTCTCCTTTATTTAAATCTTTTCTATTTTTATTTCAATAGTACAAGTCTGGTACTTCTTTTTTTTTTTCCGGTACTGGGGATCGAACTCGGGACCTTGCACTTGCAAGGCAGGCAGCGGAACCACTGAGCTAAATCCCAGGCCCTTTTATTTTTAAATTCGTATTTCCTCTTAATACTTTAAATGGAATTGTTTTCTTAATTTCATTTTCAAATTGTTCATTGCTAGTATACAGAAATACAAATCAGTTTTATATATTGCTTGTTTCCTGCAACTTTGTTGAACTCATTTGTCAGCTCTAAATAGTACTTTGTAGAATTTTAGTGTTCTAAATATATCATCATGAAGGTAGAGATAGTTTTCCTTCTTCCTTCTCAGTTGCTTTTCCTTTCTTTTTCTTGTGTAATTGTCCCAGCTATAACCTCCAATACAGTCATTTTTCCCGATCTTAAATGGGAATGGTTTCAGTTTTTCACCATTAAGAAGTGTTAGCTCTGGGTTTTTCACAGATGCTGTTTTCTTAAATTGAGAAATTTTCCTTCCATTCCTTGTTTGTTTTAGTGTTTTTGTAATTGGAGAATGTTGGGTTTGTGTAATTTTTAAGGCAATTGTAAGGCTTATCTAATTTGGTTCCTGTTTCTCAGGTATTACTGTCCTTTTTTATCTGAAGTCCAGTGTCTTTTTTTTTTTTTTTTGGTACTGGGGATCGAACTTAGGTCCTTGTGGTTGCACAGCAGGCGACGAAACCACTGAGCTAAATCCCCAGCCCCCCTTTTTTTTTTTTAGTACTGGGGATAAAACTCGGGACCTTGGATTTGCGAGGCAGGTGGCAGCACCACTGAGCTAAATATCTGGCAATTGAAGTCCAGTGTTTTGAAATCATTATTTCATATATTTTGCCCAACTTCTCAGTTGTTTGAGATGGCAGGGTAAATCTGGACCTTATTATCCATCTTGGCTGGAAGTGGAAGTCAGTTTTGTTTTTACCATTTCAGTCTGTGATCCATTTAGAATATGTGAGAAGTGAGTCCAATTTTATCTTTTTGCATATGGTTGTATAATAATTTCATCAGATTTAAAATTCAAATCAGTAGTCACTGGTTGTAAAAGTGCCATTTTGTCCGCCTTTTTTTTTTTTTTTGGTACCAGGGATCAAACTCAAGTTCTTGACTTTGGGGCAGGCTGCAGAACCACTGAGCTAAATCCCCGGCCCCTGTCCACTATTTTTTTCTTACTAATTCTCTACTTACTCAGTGTTCTATTTTAGATTTTCTATTCTATACATTGTTCATTCTATTTATCATGTTTTAACTTTTCTTAAAGTAAGGCTAGTGTGGTTTTTTTGGTACCGGGGATCGAACTCGGAACCTTGCGCTTGTGAGGCAGGCACCTGAACCACTGAGCTAAATCCCCGGCCCCAAAAGTTGATTTTTTAAGCTCTGAAATTTCTTGTGTTCTAATTATAAATCATTAAGACATTTTAAGTAGAGATCAAATCTGATAACCTTTACAGAGAATATGAGTGAAGAAATTCAGACATAATCATGTACTTAGAATTGCTCTTGGCTTCATTGAGAACAGTTTTAAGAGATATTTCAAACAGATAAAAAGATCAAAATTAAGGGCTGGGGATTTAGCTCAGTGGTTTCGCCGCCTGCTGCGCAAGCGCAAGGACCCGAGTTCAATCCCCGGTACCCCCCAAAAATGTATGCATAAAAACTATAGCCCAGCATGGTAGCACATGCCTGCAACCTCAGCACTCAGGAGGCTAAGGCAAGAGAATCACATGAGTCCACCACCAGCCTGGGCTATGTAGTGAGTTCAAGGCCAGCCTGAACTACATGGTGAGACCCTGTCTCAAAATAATAAAATTTTTAAAAATTAAAAATATATATACACATATCAGATAATATCTTGGGAAAGCCCTTTATCATCAGCTGTAGTTACAGATAATTACAGACATTCTTTGACACTGATTGTAAAGGTAATGTAGGTAGAAGAATAAAATGACAGATTCTGCTCAAGGATTTTTTCCTTCTAGTTAGGAAATACACTGAAAAATTGAAAAACAGTACTACTGCCAAATAAGTAATAAATCATACCTATAAAATTTTTGAAGGGCCGGGGATTTAGCTCAGTGGCATCGTACCTGCCTTTCAAGCGCAAGGTCCTGAGTTTGATCCCCAGTACCCAAAGAGGGAAGGAACCAGAAGTCACACCTTGGGGTCTTGTTTTGTTTTTTGGTGCTGAGGGTTGAACCCAGGACCTTGTGCATGCTGACACACCTCGGGTGTTAAGTCAGTGATGTGACCAGCTTGACCTAGAGCAGTGGAAGTGAACCTATGGCACATGTGCTGCAGCCAGCTGTTGTCGCCATCCCTGACTTAGGGTTTCGTTAGAGTAGTGTTGATAGATACAGTGGAAAGGTACTAATAACAACTGAGAGATTTGAGAGCTTTCTCTGTGCCAGTAATTGTGCTATTCAGCTTACATATCTTAGCTATATTAATATTCACAGGGTGGGACAGATAATTTATTACTGTTTGACAGTGAGGGAAATTTGAGGAACTTACATGTCTGCTTGTGGTCTGACTTTCAGGAAAGGGAGATCAAAGCCTGATTTAAACTACTTGACTTAAAAGTTTGTATTTTAATTGCATGTAAAACTATTGGATTTTATTCTTATTGTCTGATATATACAGTAATCATCTTTTTCTTTTTTTTTTTTTTGGTATCAGATATCGAACTTGGGTCCTTGTACTTGTGAGGCAGGCAGCGGAACCACTGAGCTAAATCCCTGGCCCCTATACAGTAATCATCTAATGAACCTTTACCAAAAAATCATTTAGCAGACTTCCTGAAATTAACCTGTCTAAAGTTCTTGGAAATTTTCAGGTCATTCAAAATGTAGACTTAATAATATTGTAGTTGCTAGGATTTCAGTGTTAAAAGCAAAGGCAAGCTTTCTTTTTTTTGTTTTTTTTTTGTTTTTGTACCGGGGATCGAACTCAGGTCCTTGCACTTGCGCAGCAGGTGATGAAACCACTGAGCTAAATCCCCGGCCAAAGGCAAGTTTTCAAAAGACTGGAATAGATGACTTTCCTTTTCTAACAGGCAACACTGGACTATGGAATGTATTCTCGAGAAGAAGAACTATTAAGAGAAAGAAAACGGATTGGAACAGTTGGAATTGCTTCTTATGATTATCACCAAGGAAGTGGAACATTTCTGTTTCAGGCTGGTAGTGGAATTTATCACGTAAAAGATGGAGGGCCACAAGGATTTACGGTAAGTTGGAGTTAATGTTTGTTAAATCTATTTGGGGTCCTCAAGATTTGCACTTGAATCAGAAAGATAACTAAAAAATAAATAGAAACTTCATTTTACCCGCTGTCCTAGTTAATTTTCTCGTTGCTGAAATAAAATACTTGATACCTGGAGTTTATTTTGGCTCATAGTTTGTAGAGGTTTCAGTCCATAATCAGCTGGCTCCAAGGCAGGGTGGCATGGCAAGGGGCATCACAGAGCAGGCAGGAGGCAGTAGCAGTCAAGCAGCAAAACAGCAGAAGCAGAAGCAGCAGCCCTCTTTCTGTCCCCTATATCCCACCCAGGCTATCTGCTCTTTGGGAAGCACTCACACCCAGGGTGGGGCACCCTTAATCCCAGCGTTAGACCATTAATTCCAGCATCACACACCCTAAATCTAGCCATCTCCGAAAGCTCCACCTATGACCACATGAAGCTTTGAGGGTACATGTAGATATAAGCCATAACAACCTACCAACTAAGAAATTTAATTATAGCTGGGCTTGGTAGTACGTACCTGTAATCCTAGCTACTTAGCAGGCTAAGGCAGGACTATCACATGTTCAGGGCCAGCCTCAGCAATTTAGTAAGATTTTGTCTCAAAATTAAAAAAAAGAAAAGACTGGGCTCCATGCTCCCTGAGTTTAACTCCCAGTACACAAAAGTGGGAGGGAGGAGAAGGAAGGAAAGAAATGTATTTAGAGTGAAAACAAGAAATAGAATACTAATTTCTAATTTTAAGAGTTAATAATTTTCCAGTGACATTAAGATAAAAATTTTAAAGTGCTCAAAACTCTTGCTATATAGGATGATAAAGTAAAGGGAATCAGTTTCCATTTTCTATGTAAGCACTGAAGGAGATTGTTAAAGATGTTATCACAGGGCAATTCATTTTTGGTTGTCTTGAAAGCTAATTCATCTCAAAAATTTTTATGTTCTTGGTTTTATTCTTAGAAGTTTATTTTTCAGTTTTGGGGATAGTTTGTTTGTTTGTTTAGGCAGAGTTTCACTCTGTAGTTCAAAGCTGGTTTTGAACTCAAGATGTAGTGAAGGCTGTCCTAGAACTCAGGCCACTCTTCCTGCTTTAGCCTCCCAAGTGCTGGGATTACAGGCGTGAGCCACCACATCCAACTGAGTGCCAGGGATTGAACCCAGGGCCTCTGGACTAAGCTAAATCCTCACCCCTTTCTATTTAGAGATAGGTTCTCACTAAATTGTTAAATTGCTCAAGTTAAACTCAAATTTGTAATTCTCCTGGCTCAGCCTCCCAGAATGTTGGGATTACAGGTGTGCACTACCAGGCCTGCCTACTTAGCAGTACACCTCCCCGCCATACTGGTGATCAAACTCAGGACCTTGCACTTGCGAGGCAGGCAAGGTGCCACTGAGCTAAATTGCTGGCTGCTTAGCAATTCTTTACGGAGGTATTCTTTTCATAGAATTGTGATGATCCTGGCTTTCATTACATTTTTGTGAGTGGGCTGTTTTTATTGGTTAAAATTAATCTTAAGTTGTTTAATAAATATTTAATAAGGAAACATTAATATTTACTTAAGTAAATACTTAACAAATAATCCATTAAACAGATTGGACCAACAAAATTTGTGTAGTTGTATTGGAATGTGATATTGTCTTTTATTATATCACCTTTACTAATACAGTATCTCCTATTACTCTTAGCCTTTTCATTCATAATAAAAAGTGAGTCCTTCTTTATAAGTTAAAGCAGTTCAAAGTATGTTTTTCTGAGAGCAGTTTTTATAGTTGACATTTTACCTAGAAATAGTCATCAAATAGAAAGGGTGCTGGCAAACAAATGTGTATGCATCAGCCTGATACCTACCTTAAAATGTTGTTTACCTTTTTAGCAACAACCTTTACAGCCCAGTTTAGTGGAAACTAGTTGTCCCAATATACGAATGGATCCAAAATTATGCCCTGCTGATCCAGACTGGATTGCTTTTATTCATAGCAATGATATTTGGGTGTCCAACATTATAACCAGAGAAGAAAGGAGGCTCACCTATGTGCACAATGGTAAGGCATGGGTCTTCAAATCTTTTCTGAAAAGTTTCTTTTGGAGTTTAATTTGCTTCTGCTTTCATTTTAAAATTGAAGCAAGCTTAGTAATCTTTATATTTTAAATTCAAGTCTTTAAAAGTTAAAAATATACAGAAATTACTGGGGTAAGTGGTCTGTGCGTATATGATGCTGCTTTGTTTTAAATTTATTTTCAAACAGCACCATAACATGGTGTACCTGACATGATTGTTCTTTTAAACTAGTAAGACTGACAGAATTTTCCCAAAATCGTGCCTACTAAAATAAAGTTTTGCTGTGCTACCATGCCTGGGTACATGTCTGTAGTCCTGTCACTTGGCAGGCTAAGGCAGGAGCACCTGAACCCAGGAATTCAAGACCAGCCTGCACAAAATAACAAGACCCCATCACAAAAAGAAGAAAACAGTTAGTCTTGGTTTTGGTAAACAAACAGAAAAAGAAAGTATACACTATCAGAAACTATCTGAAAATTAATATTGCCATTCTGAACAGTCTACTTAATATTATTGTCGTTATGTGAAAAACAGAACTTTGTAGAACCATGTGGATTATGGAATATTTAATTAAATTTTATTGAAGTGGCTACAGTAATACAAAGCATTATTCAAAATACTGAAAAGATGTAAATATTATCCTCTAAAGATTTCATACAAATGAAAGATGGGAAATAGTGTATTGATTTTTCTTTGAACATGTGAAATAGAGGTTAAAATAAAACTCCATAAGGAAGGATGGTGACTGAAATTTTATTAGTCCAACTTTTGTTTAATCTGATGTTCCCCCTTCCATTCTGGGAATTGAATCCAGGGCCTTTCCACTGAACTACATCGCTACTGCTCTTTTTTCTGTTTAATTTGAGACTGGGTATCACTAAATTGCTAAATTGCCAAGCTGGACTCAAACTTGGAATTTTCCTGCCTTGGCTCTGCAGAATGCTGGGATTACAGGAATGTGTTATGATGCCAGGCTTGGTCATCTTTCTTAATCATCCCCTCACCATCATTATTCATTAATTATAGGTAATTACGGAGATTACAATAGACTTTGAATTGGAAAAAATTGATAGATTCTACCCTTTTTTTTTTTTGGCACCAGGGATCAAACTTCAGGTCCTTGTGCTTGCAAGGCAAGCGGCGAAACCACTGAGCTAAATCCCTGGCCTTCTACCCTGTTTTTTTTGAGACAGGGTCTCGCTATTAGTTCAGGCTGGCCTCGAACTCACAGCAATCCTCCTGCCTTAGCCTCCCAAGTGCTGGGATTGCAGGAGCGCTCCACCACGCCTGGCTACTGCCCTCACTTTGTTTTTTCTTTTATTTGGGAACTATCTCAAACAATTGAAAACAGTGCTATAGCATAGCCAAATAAAGAAATAGTAACCTGTACACAAGTTTTGAAGAGGAGATCATTGTGTGCCATAGTAGATCAGGAAATTTGCTGGTTAAGGTTGAATTTGAGCTAAATTATTTTAGCATGCAATAGTTTAATTAACAGCAAATACTTTTTACCATGAGGATAATGTGTTTTGAAGCCTTTGAACAATTTACATTGCTAAAAAAAGTGCTGATCTGCCGCTTGCCTCAGAAGCGCAAGGTCCCGAATTTGATCCCTGGTACAAAAAAAAAAAAAAGTGCTAAATCAGGGGTCTTCCACTACAATGTTCAATCAGTCCATAAAAAGCCATTAAGATCTGGTGTTCCTAGCAGTGTGGCAGATTCATATCTACTACATTACTGTACAGTTAGGACTACGACGGTTGTTTGTAATGAACATGTACATACAGACTTTTTTCTTGTCATCATCCCCTAAACAATAAAGTGTGACAAATATTTACATACCATTTACATTGTATGAGTAATAATAAGTAATCAAGAGGTTTTTAAAAAATGTACATGTGGGGCTGGGGATTTAGCTCAGTGGTTCCACCGCCTGCCTTGCAAGCGCAAGGACCCGAGTTCGATCCCTGGTACCGAAAAAAGAAAAAAAAAAAAATATATATATATACACACACACACATGAGGTTGTGCATAGGTTATATGCAACTACCATGCCTAGGGACTTGAACACTTGTAGGTTTGGCTATCAGAGGAGGACCCTGGAACCCGTCCTCCCCATATACTGAGGACAGCTGTACTAAGGGTACAGATTGAATGAGACAGTCCTGGGAAACTACATAAACAGAAAACAACAACATGGAGTGACAATCAAATAGCAGGCATTATGAGGGTACTGACAAGAGACAGTAGTCAGAGAAAGCTTCCCAGAGAGGATGACACCCACCCTGATCTTCAGTAATGTCTGTCTGTCAGCCGGTACACTCCTGACAGGGGCACTGCACTAGAATGGTCTCAGTGCAAAAGATGCCCTGCTGCGTGTGAGGAGTTAGAAGCAGTGTGGTGCTCCCACAGCGTGAGCTATGTGTCAAGAAAGGCCAGCGTGAGGGTAGAGCAGATCTCATGTAAATGGGATGTGGATTTCTCATGAGGTGCAGATCCATTAAAAAGACTGTAACGATTGAGTGATGTTAGTCACATTACAGATAAATTGTGCTGAATACTTTGTAGAAGTCATATTTGAGAGGACAAGACTAGAGACAGGGACAACAAAACTTGGTTGTTGCAATTACTGGAGATCCATGATGTAAAACTAGAGGAAAGGATAGAGAAAAAGGGGTGGAGTAGGGAAAACCTTCAGTTTAAAAGAGGAGATTTTGAAGTTTCATGGGTCTCCTTTTTAAGTCAGAAAATCAGAACAGCTATCCATGGCAGCAGAACAATTGGGTTGCATAGTTAGTGAGTCCGTGTTGGAGATCCAAGCTGTGTTTTCATGCTTTCGACATTAAGTATTCACTACATTCCAGTTATTGCACTTGAGGTTGGGACTGCAGAGCTCTGACAAAATTAAGGTACTTTTTAGTTCTATTTTTTTTCTTTTTCTTCTGTAAAATTGCTTTCTACACAGGATTTATGAAGATTGGCAGGATTTAAATTAGAAAGCACTAGAATCGTGCACGATATTATAGTTGTTTTTTTCTTTACTGTGGATGTAGGTGTGTGATGTATTTACAATATTATTTAAAAATAATTTAATAGTTAATGCAGTTGGAGAATACTGTATGAAATCACATTCTCTGGTTTAAGTCCCACATTGTTAATTCTGTGACCTCATCAAGTTATTTAACTTACCTCTACATCTGTAAAAACATTAATTACATATTAACTTATAAAATTGTTAGGAGGTTTCAGTGAGGTAGTATTTGTGAAGTGTTTGGAACTTTACAAGCCATCATCCACCCAGTCTATTTATTCACAGTAGTGTCCAAGTCAAAGTCCAAGTAGAAAGTGAGTTTGGCCAATCAGCGTGTGCATGTGTTTATTTGCTAATACGATAGAGGAATTAAAAAGTAATAGAATACTAGCTTCTGCTCCTAAATAATTTCTTTTATTGGGAGAACAAGATGACAGCATTTATTCAATTAATAAGTAACTTTTGGGGGCTGGGGATTTAGCTCAGTGGTTCCACCGCCTGCCACACAAGTGCAAGGTCGCAAATTCGATCCCCAGTACCAAAAAAAAGTAACTTTTTGGGGAATGGTGAGGGGCTGTACTGTGGATTGAACCCAGGGCGTTCACACTGAGCTACATCCCAGTCTTTTTTAAATCCCCGGCCCAATCCCAGCCTTTTTTAACTTTTTAGTTTAAGACAGGGTCTTACTAAGTGACTTAGTTGCCTAGGGTGGGTTCGAGTTTGCATCCTTCTGTTATCAGCCTCCCAGAGTGTTGGAATTATAGGCATGTGCCACCACACACAGCTCAATAAGTATAGCTCTTAATAATCGAGGTCTGTAGTAAGTGATAGGGTGATACCAATGGTACTTGTCCTCATATCTAAAGGAGAGCAAAATATAAAATAGATTTGGGGGTGTAGTTTTGGGATAGTTGAATGATCCAAGAAAATGAAACACTGGTCTTTGCTCTGTTTTTAATTCCAAAATTCAAAGAGCTCTGAAAACAGATAAGTTTTCATTAGCTTGTTACTAAATCTCATTTGGTAGGAAAGCCTGACCTGAACTGCCCTGAGGTTATTTATAATCTTAATCCTACTCAGCTTCCCTATGCATAAGTTTGCTGCAAGAATATTTCGGTATTTGATTACATCTTACTTGATTACTCTGCTGGAGATGTTGCATAATATATAGAGATGCACAATATGTGGAAAATACCTAAAATTCTGAGCTCCAAATACTTTTAAACTCAACATTTTTCAGTTAGGGACTATTGGTTCAGACTATACCTTCATGTCAGACAATATAGAAAATATATATAAGTAAAAATAAAGTCTTGCTTAAGCTGGGTGTGGCAATATGGTGTCTGTAGTCCTAGTACTTGGGAGGCTGAAGCAGGAGGAGCACTTGAGCCCAGCCTGGGCAACTTGAGCCCAGCCTGGGCAACATGTAGCAAAATGCTGTGCCCCCCCCCAAAAAAAAACCTTGCCTAGAAAATTAAAATCACAGCTGGACATGGTAGAACATGCATGTAATCACATCACTCTGTGAGACTGAGGCAGGAGGATTGTAAGTTTCAACCCAGCTGGTGCAGTTTAGCAACTGAGTAAGACCCTATCTCAAAATAAAAAAATATTAAGAGGGTTGGGGATGTAACTTAGTGCGAAGGCCCAGGTTCAATCCCTAGCACCAATATGACAATCAATAATAAATAAAAATCAAGCAGTAAGTGAAATATTACTACACATCACTAGATTACACCAAATGTTGGAGAGGAACTTCCATATGTCGGTGGTAAGAATATAAAATAATACAAATATTTTAGAGAACTGCTTGGAGTTTCTTATAAAGTTAAACCTACACCTATTTTATTACCCAGCCATTCCACTCCTAGGTACTTACTCAAAAGAAATGAAAACACATTTCCACAGAAGATTTTATGCAAGAATATTCATAGCATATTTGTTCATAACAGGCAAAAACCAGAATCAGCCTTTCAAATGTCCGTTAACAGATGAGATGATGAAAAAATAGTAGTATAAATACAGTGCAGTTTAGGAATAAATGACTGACACATGAGTAAGAAAGTGTCTTTCCTACTAAATAAAAGTTTTTAAGTGATTTTGTTTTCTTTGGGGGGGGGGTACCTGGGATCAAACTCGGGCCCTTGCGCTTGTGCAGCACCCAGTGAAACCACTGAGCTAAATCCCCGGCCCTGTGATTTTGTTTTCTATGTAAGAGAGTTACAAGTCACCATGACCTTTTACATACATTGGGTTTTTTTGTAATCCTAGGTAAGTGGAAAAAAATACTAAGTAATATTTATAGAGCATCTCCAGGCTGTAAATGCTTTATGTAAATTAACTAATTTAATCCACATAACACCCTGAGAAGGCAGGCTTTTTCTCCCTTTAACAAACAGAATGTTGCATCAGCGTGAGATTGAGTGATTTCCCCCAAAGTCAGACAATAAGTAAATGGTGGAGTCTAGATTTGAACTCAGATTTAGCTCCAGAATTCCCCACTACATTGAGATGCCTTTCAAAGTAACTGAATCATTTTGCTTTGTTTCTATGAAAAGAGAGCTTTTGTTATAATTTTGCCTTTTCTGTTTGTCCAGAGCTTGCTAACATGGAAGAAGATCCCAGGTCAGCTGGAGTAGCCACCTTTGTTCTTCAAGAAGAATTTGACAGATATTCTGGCTATTGGTGGTGTCCAGAAGCTGAAACAAGTAAGGAGCGCAATATGTTATAGGTTGATTAAAGTACTAAAGATTCAGTTGTCAATCAGTTAAGTGTATAGATTCTCAATTTTGGATAACAGATTCTAAAATTTTGACAGATATTGTAGATATTTAGAATATATAGACTATATTTCACCATAATGAATTGCAGTAAAAACAAATATATTTAGTTCAGAACCTCAGAATTTTATTCTCTGTCAGTTTTTCACTTAAAAGTTGGTTTTGATAATTTTGGCAATATTATGGTAAAATATACAATACTTTAATGATTTGCTATGGAGAATGTATGGTTGAGTAGCGAATCTACATGAACAGATGATCAAATCAGTGTAGGAATGGATATGGAAAAGAGGGAAAAATTCCTTTTTTCCGGGTGAATTCAAAAGTAATTCACTGAGGTCAGTGTGGTGGTACACTCTTGTAATCCCAGCATTCTAGAAGGCTGAGGGAGGAAGATCACAGGTATGAGCCCAGCTGGAGCAAATTAGCAACTGAGCAAGACCCTGTCTTAAAATAAAAACAGTAAGAAGGCCCTGGGTTCAATCTCCCATAAAAACAAAAAATAAAAAACTTCCAAAAAACTAGTTTATTTTAAAAAAACCCTAGTTTATTGCCTGATAAATACCTCTCTAAAGCAGTGGGTTGCAAACGTTTTGACTATGATGCCATTTAAAATTTGCTTATAACCAGGTGACATGCGACTGTAATCCCTGCCCTCAAGAGGCTGAGGTAGGAGGATCACCACGAGTTGGAGCCCAGCCTGGGGTACATAATGAGTTCAAGCCAGCCTGAACTATATCATAAGACTCTGTCTCAAAACACCAAAAAAAAATTTTTTTTTTTTACTTATAGTCCAAGCCTAACATATTTTACATATACTGTATAGATAAAGCAAATTTACCCTTGAAGCAATATTTACCCTTGTATATAATGCACTCTGGTACTATTTTTCTTTCCTGTTTGTTATATTTTAAAAATACTGGCTATGACTCATTAGTAGATCAACTAACAGTTTTATAGGTAGTAGTCTAACATTTCTTTTTCTTTTTGTTGTTTTTGTTTTTGGTAGTGATCGAATTCGGGACCTTGTGCTTGTGAGGCAGGCAGCAGCACCTCTGAGCTAAATCCCCAGCCCCTGGTTTTGGTTTTTTGACACAGGGTCTCACTTTGTTTTTGTTTTGTTTTTTTATGGTACCGCTGGAGATCAAACTCAGGACCTTGCACTTTTGAGGCAGGTGCTGGAACCACTGAGCTAAATCCCCGGCCTCCAGGGTCTCACTTTGTAGTTCAGGCTGGCCCTGAACTCAGCATGTAGCCCAGGCTGGCCTCGAACTCAGGGCAGTCCTCCTGCCTCTGCCTCCTGAGTTCTGGGATCACAGGCATATGCCACCACACCCGGCCCTTACCATTTCTTTATTGGACCAAAAGAAATATTTATTTTTAAGCCATACCTTAGATTTAAACATTTTATTTCAAGGTGAAAATGTTCTACCATAGTTAAATTTATTAGCATAAGATTTTGACTTAGAGGGCTGGGGATTTAGCTCAGAGGCACCATGCCTCTGGGGAAAAAAAAAAGATTTTGACTTAGAGAAACCATTCAAAACAAGTGGACATAATTTAAGTAGCATTTTATAGGAAATGTTATAATTTGGGGGGGGGCAGATACCAGGGATCAAACTCAGGACGTTGTGCTTGGGAGGCAGTCGTGGCCCCACTGAGCTAAATCCTTGGCCTTTAAATTTTTTGTGGGGGGGACAGAGTCTCACAATGTAGCCCAGGCTAGCCTCCAACTCATAGCAATCCTTCTGTCTCAGCATCTCTAGTGCTGGATTGTAGGTGTGCGGCACCATACCCAGCAAATGTTATAAATTTAGATTTTTGTTGTTGTCGTTGTTGTTTGGGGGGGGTGTTGAGACAGGATCTTGCTTTGTAGTTCAGGCTGGCTTTGAACTCATGGCAATCCTGCTTCAGCCTCTCAAGTGCTGGGATCACAGGCATGCGCCACCATGACCACCTAAATGTTACAAGATTAATTAAATCTTCTTTCAACAAAGAATGTATTTTAAGATTTACCAGGCCAAAGTCCTTCAAAAATATATTGTACAGGCCGGGGATTTAGTGCAGTGGTATTTCTTTTGGTACCGATGATCGAACTCAGGATCTTGCACTTGTGAGGCAAGCGGCGGAACCACTGAGCTAAATCCCCGGCCCAAGAAAAATATATTTTACCTATTTTAAAGGTATATGTATTTACTCAGCTTTTTCTTCCAAAAAGAATAATCTTTAACCAGTAAAGATGACTTAAGGTAACTCACCTTGCTACCACAAAGACTAGTGATATTTTCATACCTAAAAGACAGCATGAGCTCAGTAGTGATATGTGGCAGAGCCTTGAGTTTGATCCTCAGCACTGCAAATAAATAGATAAATGGCAGCATGTTTCTATATAAATTATTTTTTACTATGAGAAATCTAATACAAGAGGAAATGGTCAGTGATGACTACTGTCTGGAATAATTCTTTTAAATCTTCAATATCTAAATTTCTTTTAAGCTCCTAGTGGTGGTAAAATTCTTAGAATTCTATATGAAGAAAATGATGAATCTGAAGTGGAGATTATTCATGTAACATCCCCTATGTTGGAAACAAGGAGGGCAGATTCATTTCGTTACCCTAAAACAGGTATTGTATTCCACTGACATTTATTTTCATTCATTTTCTTCTAAATAAGATTATTTCTTTTTTTTAAAAAGTGTTATTTCTGTAAAAGTTTAGTATATATCGATCATGTACAGCCTTAGTAAGGATGGTTTGTTGATTAAATGTCACTAAGACTTTTAATTAAGGCTGGTCCTTTTAAATTATTTTCAAAGGTACAGATGCTCACAAAACTGATTACTTCAAGAAATAAGTATCTTCCCCACCAAATAAAGATTTTTAAGTGATTTTATTAGAGTAAATTAATTGTTTTTCTGTTTGTGGCATATCAGCTATAAAAATGCTACAGAATTTCCCTTTATTTCAAACTGACTCTGTGTTTTCAGCCTCTTTAAAAAAAATATACTAAAAAGTATGAATTTGAGATGCAGCTCAGATTCTTGTGTGATAAAGCTCCAGCTGTATGCAATATTACTGACTTAACTAAAGTATAAAGAGGATTGATAGGACAAAGTTAGTTTTTTGGGGTGTTGTTTTGGTTTTTTTTTGTTACCGGGGATTGAAGTCAGGTCCTTGGACTTTCGAGGCAGGCGGCCGCACCACTGAGCTAAATCCCCAGCCCCAAAGACAAAATTAGTTTGAGTAATTTTGAATATGGATTACTATCGATTTACATCTTTTTCTAAAGGCACAGCAAATCCAAAAGTCACTTTTAAGATGTCGGAAATAATGATCGATGCTGAAGGAAGGGTAAGTATAGAATGCAGTGCCGATTTTCTGTGTATCTCTGGACTAGTATAATGAGTCTAGAAGGAGTATTTGATACACTTTATTTTTTTGATTCATTGAACTTGCTTAGATATCTGTGGATCATGATTTTTGTACTGACTTAATTTTTTTTAATTTTAAAAGTAAATTTTATTTTATCCCATCCCCTCCCTCAAGCCCCCTCCCCTACCTATGTACAAAAGCTTTGTTTCCATTTTGACTTAATTTTCTGATTTCAGAACTTTCTGCTGGTCCCAAGATAAGAATATGGGGGTAGACTTATTTACCACTGCTTTCCAATAGTTTTTTTTTTTTTTTTGGTCCAATAGTTTTTCTTATTAATTTTTTTAGTCAGTGTATTTTTAAAAAAGGGGTGGTTGTTGAGTGGCGGTTTCTCTTCTGTCTTGGGTAGATATCTGTGGTGGATTAAATGTGCCCCTTGGGGCCAGGGATTTAGCTTGGTGGTTCCACTACCTGCCTTGCAAGCACAAGGTCCTGAGTTCGATCCCCAGTACCAAAAAAACAAAAAACTCACTTATGGGACTGGGGATTTAGCTCAGTGGCACTGTTGCCTGCCTTCCAAGTGCAAGGTCCTGAGTTCAATCCCTGGTACCTCAAAAAAAACAAAACAAAAAAAATGTGCCCCCTTCCTCTTGTACTGCTGCTCTCCGTCGACATCAGAGCTCCTAAGCTCCACACTCAGCAGGATGAGTTAAAAAGCAGCTTTCTCTGCTAGAATTTTTTTTGGTGTGTGATGATAATGGGGATTGAATCTAGGACTTTGCACTGAGCTACATCTCCAGCCCTTTTAAAATTTTTTATTTTGAGACAGGGTCTTACTGAGTGGCTCAGCTGCCCAGGCTGGGCTTGAATTTGCCGTCCTCCTGCTGCAGCCTCCCAGAGTGCTGGAACTACAGGTGTGCTCCACCTCGCCCAGCTCTTATTAGAATTTTTTTTTTTTAATGTAGCTTTACTGGGATACAATTTACAGATAGTACAGTTCATTTATTTAAAGTTTAAAATTCACTGGCTTTTAGTACATTGACAGAATTGAGCAACTACAGTCAATTTTGTCTACAACTACGGTCAACATTGTCACTTCAGAAAGAAACCTGACATCCACTCAACCTCCCCGTATCCCTCAGCTCTTGGCAGGCACTAATCTACTTTCTGTTTTGTTTGATCCATGTATCAGCACTTCCTCTCTCTTTCTCTATCTCTTCCCCCCAGGGGATCAAAGTCCAGGTCCTCCCACATTCTACTATTCTGCTACTGAGCTACATTTCCTTTATTTCTATTGCTGAATAATACTTCACTGTATGAAATAACACGTTTTATTTATCCATTCATCAGTTGATGGATATTTTTTGGTTGTCCCCTTTTTTACTGTTAGAAATAAAATTACTTGAATACGTATATACAGTAGAAGCTTTTGTGTGGGCTCATATTTGCAGTTTTCTAGGTAACATACCTAGGAGTAGAATTGTTGGATCATGTGATGACGCTTGTTTAATCTTTTCTGGAACTGCCAAATTGTTTTCCAGTCACCCTAAATTTCTAATTTCTTTATATCATCACCAACACTAGTGATTGATTGTCCATCTTATTTATTATAACCATCCTGGTGGGTTTGAAGTGATATCTCATTGTAGTTTTAATTTACATTTCATTAAAGGCCAATGCTGTTGAGCATTTTTTCCTGTATTTACTAGATACTTAAATATCTTCTTTGGGGGACTATTCAAATTCTTTCATCATTTTTTAAAAATTATTTATTTTTAAAACTGTGTTTGTTAGACCTTTAAGGGACAAAAAATTTGCTTACCTGGGTCATTTCATTTGTATATTGCACTTAACATAGACTAAAATATAGGAAACAAAAGACTATTATTTTTCTTGGATACTAGATCCTAAAGTGATTAAATCATGATTATATCAGTTATTGTCAAAGGTTCTGTTAGTATAAACCCAAACAAAAAGCCTTTTAGATTGGCTTTTTTTTTTTTTGTACCGGGGATCAAACTTGGGACCTTGCGCTTGCAAGGCAGGCAGCGGAACCACTGAGCTAAATCCCTGGCCCTAGATTGTGCTTATTCTTGGGGTTAGAAATTTTTTTGTTTTGTTTTGTTTATTTAGGAATAAAAAGCCCTTGTATATGTAACCCTGGACTTACTTTTGTTTTGTGGCTTTTTAGATACCTGAGTCTAGGGTATTCTACTGTTACAGATGATGACTTGAATAGTCTAGTGAGCTAATTATTTTTCTAACGCTATAATGAAATTCCTTTTTTTTCCTTTTTAATAGATTATAGATGTCATAGATAAAGAACTAATTCAGCCTTTTGAGATTCTGTTTGAAGGAGTTGAATATATTGCCAGAGCTGGATGGACTCCAGAGGGAAAACAGTGCGTATGTTAAATTGTGACTTCTTTACAAACAATTTAGGATCCAGAGTTTTAGAAATATCTGTGCTATTAGGTTTGCCATGGGGTGGGAGCTAGAAATGTAAACTTTCAGTGAAGTTATTTCTGCCCTAGAGACGTTTCCTACACTAAGTGGACTTGGGAATTTGTAATCCTATAAGCATACATATAATAGTATGTTAGTTCTCTCACTTAGCCAGTCATGGTTCACAGTGTTGTGGTTAAATTGTGTGACTTAAAGCTCACACATAAAATGTGATAGTTTTTTAAATTGTATAATTTAGGCAGAAATATTTGTAGATCCTTGTAAGTATATATGCCTAATACAGACAGTAGTTTTTCTGAGACTGGCTTTTGTGGATGCTAAAGGGAAAAAAAACAGTTTCAAAGGCCAACCATGAGCCAAGCGTGGTGGTGCACACCTGTAATCCCAGCACTTAGGTGGCTGAGGCAGGAGGATCACCACAAGTTCAAGGCCAGCTTGAGCTACATAGTGAGACCCTGCCCTACCCCCAACAAAAAGGTCAACCACGATTTGGGAAAGTTAAAAACACTTTTTTAAACTATTCAAGCTGGGTACAGTGGTCCATGCCTGTTTGTGCCAGCTACTCTGGAAGCTGAGGCATGAGGATCACAAGTTCAAGGCCAGTTTGGGCAATTTAGGGAGGGCCTATCTCAGAGGAAAAGGACTCAAGATATAGGTCAGCATCCCTGGGTTTGATCCCTTTTACCCCAAACAAGCAAAAAAACGTATTCAGCGTCGGCCCCCAGGGCCTCATGCATGCTAGGCAAGTGCTTTCCCTATGACCTCCACCCTCACTCCTCCAGCTTTACCCCGGACACTGAGGACCTTTGCACTGAGCCAATTTTTAAATTCCTTTTAAAAATATTTATTTACTTGGAAATAAGGTCTCACAAAGTTCTCTAGGCCAGACTCAAACTTGGCGATCATTCTGCCTCAGCCTTCCAGAGTGCTAGGATTATAGGCACACACCACCATGCCCAGCTTCAGGCTTAACTTTTTAAAGTAAGTGTAGAGTATTTTTAATTAGTTATTTATATGTAATAATTTAGTATATACCAAAGCAGTTCTTTCATTGTAATTTTAGAAATAATAGGTATCTAGGAAGAGAATAGGGGATTACTCATTTTCTGAGAGCTTTCTTTATTTGTTTAAATAGTGCTTGGTCCATCCTACTAGATCGTTCCCAAACTCGCCTACAGATAGTGTTGATCTCGCCTGAATTATTTATCCCAGTAGAGGATGATGCCATGGAAAGACAGAGACTCATCGAATCGGTGCCTGACTCTGTGACGCCACTCATTATCTATGAAGAAACCACAGACATCTGGATAAATGTATGGATTTTTTCCTGTACTTGGCTAAATATTTTTCAGGATGCTAAAGCAAATGAAATTTGTAGCAAACTATCAAAATGAATTTTTTTTTTAAAGTTTAGAGGAACTGTGAATGTGATTTTCTTAGTTTGAGCATTTCAAATAGGAGCAGTGGTTCCAGAATGGAATAGTTCATAGATAGGAAGTAGTGCCATGGAAATGACCACTCGCTGACCCACATTTGCTCCTAGACACAGCAGGTATTGAGCACTCAGACTCACCTCCAGCGTCAGCTTACTTTGAGAGGGCTTGAAGAGCTGGGTCTAGATAAGGCTCTTGTCTTTCAGGTTGGCAGACTGCACCAAAATATACCGGTTTTTAATTGAATTTAAAATTTTCCATTTTAGCATGAAAGCTTAAACAAGATACAAAATAAATAAACCCAGCTCCCTCCCTAGTTGACTATGGGCTTCATTTTATTCAACTAACATCTGTTTCCTCTCAACTGTTAGAATATTTCTCTTTGAAAAACAAAAGTAAAAAATAATGTTCCTCAACATTTCTGTAGTGAAAGTTATATCATTAAACAAACCTATGCCATGTTTCAAAGATTACAGAGATGCTGAGTAAGAAAAAGCTTTTGGTCATTTTCCTTTCCATTTGGAAACACTTGTCAGTGGAGGAACTCTTTGACTAAAATAAAATAAAATACGAAAGGGCCAGGCAAGAGCTATTATGTTAAATACACCACGTCCCTAGCACTGACAACTATTTATATTTCAAAGTGTATTTATCAAGTAATTCTTCCTTCTCTATCTTAATTGAATTATTTATGTAGTATTTTCATTAATATGTATAGTAAGTTAAGCTATTCATTTTACAGATCCATGACATCTTTCATGTTTTTCCCCAAACTCGTGAAGATGAAATTGAATTTATTTTTGCCTCTGAATGCAAAACAGGTTTCCGTCATTTATATAAAATCACATCCATCTTAAAGGAGAGCAAATATAAACGATCCAGTGGTAGGCTGCCTGCCCCAAGTAAGTTCTTTTTTATTTAAAAAGAAGAAAAAAATGTTGAGTACAGAAGGTGGGAGGGATAGGAGAATATAATATCTCTTTTGTATTTTTTATAAGCATTAGTACTTGTTTCATTAAATTTAATATATAAGTAATACAATTTTAATATGTAAGTTCAGTATACTACATAAAATATATGCACATGTGAAAACAGAACAAAGTTCTTGATGGGTATATAATAAACTATAAATAATGGATAATCTCTGGGAAGTAGAAATACTTATTTTTATATAAAGGGGCCTGGTGTGGTGGTACACTCCTGTAATCTCAGCACTCTGAGAGGCTGAGGCAGTAAGATTGTAAATTCAAGCTCAGCCTGGGCAATTTAGCAACTTAGTGGGATCCTGTGTCAAAATTTTAAAAAGGGCTGTTGATGTACTTGAATGTGAGGGCCCTCTGTTTACAACCTAGTACTGTGCGTGCGCGCACACACACACGCGTCAAAAAAGTGCACACAGCAGAGAGAAAACTAAAGGAAAAAGATATATAGATATATATATAGATATATATATCTATATATATATCTAGAGAGAGAGAGAGAGAGAGAGAAGGGGGGGTCCTGGGATAAGACTCAGTGATAAAAGGGCTTGCCTGTTGTGTATGAGGACCTGGGTTCAATCCCAGCACTCCACAACCAACCAATCAATAAAAACATAGAATATTAGGGCTGGGGATTTAGCTCAGTGGTTTTGTCACCTGCTGCGCAAGCACAAGGACCCGAGTTCGATCCCCAGTACCAAAAAAACCACAAAAACATAGAATATTATATAATTATTACCTACTTCTATGTACAGTAGCTGTTTCTTGTATTCTCTTCATCCTCACAGAACTTAATTTATAGTTAGAACTCTTCAGATTGGCAGAATTGTATTACCTAAAGTTAAATACTATGTTAGCTGATGTTAATTTCTGTTTAAAAAGTGATGGTTAGCTTTCTGGAAAATAATGCAGAATGTATACATAAGCCTAAAAACGGTGAAATAGGGCATGGGGCTGTAACTCAGTGGCATAGCACTTGCCTAGTATGCCCAGGGCCCTGGGTTCCATTCCCAGCACTGCAGAAGTAAAGCAAAAAGGATAAAGTGAAATGGTACCTCAGTTTTTTCCTGGGTTTTTCTAAAACTGAGCTACAATCTTTGACTTTAATAATATAGTTTTAGCACTTTATGATAAATTATGCTTTTTTGCAGGGGGTTACTGGAAATCAAACTCAGGACCTTGCGCTTGCCAGGTGGGCATAGCACCACTGAGCTACAGCCCCGGCCCCTATGATAAGTTATGCTATATGCTGTTTATACGCTGCCATGTGTAACTTAGACTTAACATGACTTTTTTGAAAGTTTGGTAAAATGTGGATAATATTTACCATTTTAGCCATTTTTAAGAGTACACTTTAGACGCAAGGACCCAAGTTTGATCCCCGGTACCAAAAAAAAAAAAGAGTACAGTTTAGAGGAATTGAGTATATTTCTGTTGTGTAACCACCATCACTGTCCATCTCCAGAATTTTTTTCATCTTCTAAAACTGAAACTTCTTATTAAAAATAACTCCCTATTCATCCAGCCCCAGCTCCTGGCAACCACTTTCTGTTTCTGTGAATTTTAACTCTTCCAGGTACCTTATTTAAGAGGAGTTTTACAGTGTTTGTGCTATTGTGACTGGCTTATGTCATGTAGTATTATGTCCTCCAGTTTCATCCAGTAGCATGTGTCAGAACTTTCTTCCCTTTAAGGGAAGAAAAGGGAATACTATTCCATGTATGTATGGCATATTTTATTAGTCCAGTGTCTATTGATAGATAGCTGGGTTGCTTCCATCTTTGGACTATTGTGAATAATCGACATTATTATGTGGACATGAGCATATAATTTTTTGTTCCTGTCCCAGCTTTCAGTTCTTTAGGAGGTTTTATATTCAGAAGTGGAGGGCTGGGGATTTAGCTCAGTGGCGCTGCACCTACCTTGCAAGTACAAGGTCCTGAGTTCAATTTCCAGTACCAAAAAAAAAAGTGGAATTTCTGGGTCATATGGTAATTCCATGTTTGACTTTTTGAAGAACTGCCATACTGTTTTCCATAATAGTTGCACCATTGGTAACACCATTGGTAGTAGCTATACTATTTTACTTTCCCATCAGCAGTACACAAGAGTTTTAATTTCTTTATATCCTTGACAATTTAATATTTCTGAATTTTTTATAAGAACCATCCTAGTGAGTGAGATGGTCTCAATTTCCTAATGATTAATGTTGTCAAATACCTTTTCATATACTTACTGCCAATTTGTGTATCTTTGGATGAATGTCTGTTCAAGTCCTTTGCCCATTTTTAATTGAGTTGCTTTTTTTTTTTTTAAGATGGCCTTTTAACTATCATTTCTCTTGGGAAGCAGTAAGCTACATCTTGAGACTAGCAAAGTAAATGTATCTATGACTCTGCTCCTTTTTTTAGCCTAATTGTTTCAAGGCAGACAAGGTCTTATATATCCAAGATGGGGATTTTCTTTCCTTAGAGCCTTCGTTTATCCCTGAGTATGTAATTGCTCTTACCAGATCTTCTATAGTTCAGAAATTAAGTCCACTTAAGGGATTCCAGAAAGGTTGATAATAAAGATCAAAGGGCTGTGAAAAGTGATTAACTAAAACAACATTTTTGGAACCATAGTAAGAAATTGATAACTTAACGTGTTGCATACCAGCTGAAGAGTGTAAGAAAAGCTGTTCCTTCAGTTAACATTCTCAACACGCCAAGCCTCTGTTCCCTGTCAGGGTCTGTGTATCTCTAGGCCCCTCAGATTGTCTACCTCTTCTCTCTTCTTTCCTTGCTTTTCCTGTTCTTTTTTTGCCAATTTTTTTCTCTTTTCTTTGTTCATGTCTACCTAATTTAACTTTTTCCCCCTCTTTTCTTTTCTTTTCTTTTCTTACCGGGGATTAAACTCGGGACCTTGTGCTTTCGAGGCAGGCAGTGGAACCTCTGAGCTAAATACCCAGGCCCTCTTTTTTTCTGGTACCAGGGATTGAGTTTAGGACCTTGCACTTGCAAGGCAGGTTCAGTGCCACTGAGCTAAATCCCTGGCCCTTTTCCCCCTCTTTTCTTCCTTAAGTGGTTATAATGTGAAACTGTTAATATTTGTTGTGTAGCTATATGTTAATAAAGTTTTATTTTCTGTTCATAGAGTTTAAAGTACAAGTTGAATTTTTGTATGTAAGAAAAATAAATTGATATTTAAACTTGGGATCTTCAGCTGTCACTATGTACAGCTGTAGTTAAAGCAGTTAGAAAAAGAAAAAGAATGTTCATTTTTTAACCTCCGTAGGGCAGTGAGAGACTCATCAGGACAGACTCTTATAAAGACAAATATGGCATATTGGCTTTTATTATGGATTGATTTTTAGGCGAATGAACAGTTATATTAAAATTTTTCTTGGACCGGGGATTTAGCTCAGTGGTTTTGCTGCCTGCTGCTCAAGCACAAGGACCCGAGTTTGATCCCCCATACCAAAAAAAAAATTTTTTGTTCTTGTTTGGCTTTTAAAGTAGTTTGTTGCATTTCTAGAAGACTTGCCTTGCCAACCAGTTTGTGGTGCTTTTGGCATAATCTATTTTGCTGTTTTCGTATTATCTATATGTGTCATTCTATCATTATTTGAGTATCATGAAAACTAATAATGGGTTTTCTAAACTAACTATATACTTTTAAAAATTAAAGTGAAATTTCTATTAATATTAACCATTTTAAAATAAACAACCCAGCTGTGCATGGCAACAGAGGTCTGTAATCCCAGCACTCTAGGAGGTTGAGGCAGGATGATTGTGAGTTTAAGGCCAGCCTGGGCAATTTACCAACTTAATAAGACCCTGACTCACAATACAAATAAGAAACCCCTGGGTTCAACACCCAGTACTACAAGCAGGTAGCTAGCTAGCTAGCTAGCTAGATAGATAGCAATTCAATGTCAAATAGTACTTCACAGTATTATACAACCACCACTTCTGTCTAGCTCCAAAACATTTTCATTACCCCAAACATAATTTGATTTTTTAAAATGCTGCTTTTTAGTAAAAACACTTTTTAGAACACTATTCTACATTGTTTCATTTGCTTATAGTGTGGTATAAAGTACTAAATTATAACTATTTTTCTTTAGGTGATTTCAAGTGTCCTATCAAAGAGGAAATAGCGATTACCAGTGGTGAATGGGAAGTTCTTGGTCGGCATGGATCTAATGTATGTCCTTTTATTCTACTCATATGTTTGGTCATCATCTGCTGTGTATATGTATTTCCAAAAAATCGTAATGCAACTTAATATGACCCTAGTGTTTTGAAAATAGTAATTTAGGGCCTAAAAGAACTCAAGTTGTTGGAAGGAAGAATCTTAGTTTAAACTATAAAATTTCATCTATTTAGTAATCCTAGTATTAGATGTGCTGTGGTTATTTACTAAAGGTCACTTTTCAAATCTACATTTCTACTTGATAATTGAGTAATCCATACTTAGGCTGTAGTGAAAGTAAGGAGTTAGGATATAACTTGAAAGTTACTTTTAAATCTGTACCAGACTATTTGTATTGTTTCTACATTAGAAATTTCATTTATTACTTCAGAGCTCATGAGTCTCATTCATCTGTTTATCTTGTCTCACAGATTTAAACTTTTATCCATCACCTACAAAGAGAGTTATGTGTATACAGAGCTTAGATTGATGGGGAAGAAGAGGGAAGTCCACCCTCTGCTTTGCTCTTGCCAAGTGGCCTTCTGTAGCAGTCCAGTGACTTTTTTTGTTTTTCATGGTACCTTTGTGTGTTCAGCTTTAAATTAGGTGGCCAGTTTCTTAGTTCTGTAAGACTTCATTCTTTCTCTGCTTGACTCTTATAATTAAGTTGGTGTATACTACCAGGATTAAGCAAAGCTCCAATGTGAATTCCTTAGAGTGATGGAGATTTACAGGCTAAGTATTTCATATAGGGGCAACTGTAAAAATCAGCATAATCCCTAAAGTGATTCAAGAGAAAGAATGATGATCCTCATCCCATATTAGTTTTTATTTATAAATACTTTAGAATATCATAGGCAACCTTTTTTTTTTTTGGTACCAGGGATTGAACTTGGGTCCTTGTGCTTATGAGGCAGGTGGCGGAACCACTGAGCTAAATCCATGGCCCACCCTTTAAAATCTCATTCCACTTCTCACATATGGACAAATATAAAGTTTTATATTTATGTATTTATTTCTGTTTAGGGACCTTGGATGTTACTGTCCCCAGAAAAAAAAAAATTGGGCCGGGGATTTAGCTCAGTGGTTTCGCCACCTGCTGCACAAGCACAGGGACCCGAGTTTGATCCTCGGTACGAAAAATATAAATAAATAAAAATCTTATTGTGGAATTCTAGGTTTGGATAACAGAAAATTTCACTAATCTATGTGGATCTGACCCTTATTTAGGTGACCTCAATGACCCTACTATTTGCCACTACATGTGTGAGTTTTCTTCATGTCATGCTTATTTATGTGATATATTTTTCTCTCTTCCTCTTCTCTTTTCCCTATATCCATGTTTTGGTTTTTGTCTTTAAGTTGCCTTTTTCCTTCTTGCTTTTTACAAGTGACCTTGTTCTGCCCAAAGATTTCTAATGGCAATAATTGGGCAATAAGCTTTGAGGCTTCAGCTTATGTGCCTCTTACTCTTAGTGCTTCTCAGAGTGTGCTTCTGGGCTAGCAGCAAAACCTCAGCATCACCTTGGCACTTGGTAGAAACTCAGGATGTGGGGCCCACCCCAGACCTCCTGAATCAGAAACCCTGGTGGTGGGGCCCAGCAGTCTGTTCAGCAAGCCCAAGAGGTTCTAATGCTGGTGAACATAAGAAGTTACATGAAAGAAAGGAAAGAACCATTGTAAATGGGTGTGTCGAGCTGAGTGGCCATTTCTTCAGCTTTGAAAGGGTGACTCCTAGCTACTTAAGAGCAGAACTAGTCCTGTCTTTTGGAGAGATTAACACATACCTGTGAAGATTCTTGAACATTTTGTTTCATCTAGCAGCTGTGTTAATTCATCCATCAAAAAAATGTAATATGATGAAAATGTTTCCTGAAAAAAAGATGAGATGTTTAAAAATACTTGCTTCCTGGCCGGGGATTTAGCTCAGTTTAGGCAGTTCCACCGCCTGCCTCACAAGCACAAGGTCCTGAGTTTGATCCCTCGTACCAAAAAAATTTTTTTTAATAAAATAAAAATACTTGCTTTTAGAAATATATCTGTGTGGGCTGGGGATGTAGCTCAGTGGTGCTACCCCTGCCCGACAATCACAAGATCCTGAGTTCAATTCCTGGTGGTGGTGGAGGGGGTGTATCTGTGTTATCTTTGCTATGTAAAAAATTTTGAGTTTTATCAAACATTGAGTAGGCTTAGAGAAAAAAAATTTATAGGAATAATAAACTATTGCTATAATTTGACAAGAATATTAAGTGAGTTCAGCTGTGAATTTACTAGCAGTTTTTTGAGATCTGAATGATTACTTAAAAGATTTTATCCATATCCGGGGAGATACTCAGTGGTAAAGCACTTATCTAGCATGTCCAAGGCCCTGGGCTTGATCCACAGCACCAAATAAATATATAAATTCTTTCCCATACTGTACTTATTTATGAACTATGCCACTGAAACCCTGAGTTCAACTGTTTCCCAACCCAGTTGATATAAATACTTTTACAGGGCCAGGAATTTAGCTCAGTGTTTCCGGCGCCTGCCTCACAAATGCAAGGTCCTGAGTTCGATCCCGGTACCAAAAAAAACACCTTTTACATATTTGTACAAAAGGCAGAAACAGGACTGCCTGAGATAATACTGCACTAATTGAGAAATGTACAGATTATTAAAATTAGTATCTTTCAGGTACAGTAAAACCTTGGTTTGCGAGCATAATTCATTCCAAAAACGTGCTTGTAATCCAAAGCACTTGTATATATATTTTTTTGGTACTGGGGATCGAACTCGGGTCCTTGCACTTGCAAGGCAGGCGGTGAAACCACTGAGCTAAATCCCCGGCCCACCTTTGAAAATCTTCATGGCTGGTGTGAGGGAGACAAGAGAGGAGGGTTATTGTGTAGGACAACTTCCACTGTCACTAACTGAATCACTGCTATCCATTGGTTCAATGGAATCTTTGCAGCTTTAACAAAGAACCTATCCAAGGACACTTGCTTTTGCCTTCTTGTGAGGATTTTGCAGAAGTGTGATACTGCACTATAGTTAAACAGATTCATCGCTTCCACTGCTACAGCCTTAGTCAGGTGGTGCTTTTCTACACAGTGTTGCACTGTTTCCCACATTTTACACATTTACTCCTAATCTCATTTGAAATAAAGGATTCTTCTGCCTTTTTCTCCTCCTCTGCAGGCGAGAGCTCCATAACCTCTTGCTGTTGGCTCTCACCCACAATCCCGCAGTGAGAGTGAGAGAGACAGAGATACAGGGAGGAACCATTGGCTCAGTTGTGATCATACAACATGCAGCATTGTGTACTCTTCAAAATACAAAACATCACTCATTTATCAGTTAAAATTTATAAGAAATGTTTGTTCATCTTGGGGAACAGTCACAGAACATGTTACTCATAATCTAGGGTTTTACTGTATATAAGAATGGTTGACTTCAGCTGCAACAGTGGTTATTTTTTTCCCTATGTAAAGAGTTATTTTAAGGAAATAATTCTCATATTTTAAGAAAAGCACACATTCTGCCCAGATAGGAAATTGTACAGTGTGTATGACTCAGGTGTCCTTTTTCTTTCTGGATAGGATCTGTTCTTAGCTATAAGTCATGAGCAGAGCCAACTCAAGTTTATTAACACAGGTAGCAAACTAAAAATAAAAGAAGCACAAGTCAAAGGACCCAGTGACTTTGAATACAATAGGGGTCGTCTGTTGAGTTACTGGCCTTGGCAGGGTGATGCTGGTACCAGTTTTGTTGTTGTTGTTTTGGCAGATCCAGGTTGATGAAGTCAGAAGGCTGGTGTACTTTGAAGGCACCAAAGACTCCCCTTTAGAGCACCACCTGTACGTGGTCAGCTATGTGAACCCTGGAGAGGTGATGAGGCTGACTGACCGTGGCTATTCCCACTCCTGCTGCATCAGCCAGGTATTAAGGCCCTGTTTGAAAGGTTCCTCTCAATTGCCGGGCATTTAGCTCAGTGGTTCCACCACCTGCCTCCCCAAGAGCAAGGACCAGAGTTTGATCCCCAGTACCAAAAAAAAAAAAAAAGAAAGGTTCCTCTCATAGAAAAACCTTGCGCCTGTGTATGACTCCTTTTGAATGATGTGAAAATCGGTGAAGTTGGAAGCAGAAGCCTCATTAGTAACTTTAAAATGCTTAACCCTAACTCCAGCTTTGTATATGTACCTAAATAACGTTTTTTACTTTTTCCTGAAGAAAAATGTAATTGTTTCTCTTTCTTCTAGCACTGTGACTTTTTTATAACTAAGTATAGTAACCAGAAGATTCCACACTGTGTATCCCTTTACAAACTGTCAAGTTCTGAAGATGACCCAACTTGTAAAACAAAGGAATTTTGGGCCACCATTTTGGATTCAGCAGGTACTCTTAATCCCTGAACCTGACCGTAAATAGGATGAGTACAGAGCTGGGGCTGGGGCTCAGTGGTAGAGCATGTGCCTGGGGTTTGCGAGGCCCTAGATTTGAACCCCAGCACTGCAAAAAACAAACAATTAATGCACTAAACCTGGTAAATAGGTACATTTTTTTCTGGACAAAGTCTTCCCATCTCTCAGCCCTTCTTGTTCATGAGCTGCTGAGCTTCTGCTTGATCCCTCCTCCTGTCAGCTGCTGAATAAGGTGGGTTACCTCTCACTCTGAGCAGGAGCAGGTCTAGAAGGCCCTGTGGAAAATAAGACTAAAGTAATGTATTCTGACCTAGGAAGATCCTTTGAGCAGGAAGCAGCAGCTTTAGGGGATAACCAGGTGATAGTTTTAAGTTTTGAAGTACTTGCAGTGCCGTTGTAATAAAAGATGGAACACTTGCTGTGTGTGGGAGTGAATTCCACTATGCATTAGCTTTTCTTCTTTTTACTGCAGGGGACTGAATTCAGAGAGCATTGAACTGTATCCCCAGACCTTTTTTTTAAAAAATTAATTAATTAATTAATTTATTTATTTATTTATTTTTCTTACTATATTGCCCAGGCTGGCTTTGAACTTGTAGTGATCCTCTACCTCAGCCTCCTGAGTGCTGGGATTACAGGGGTGTGCCACCATGCTTTGCCTTTTGCTTAATTTCTTGCTGGTCTCACTTGAAAGTTAGTAAGTTACTTTGTGTGGGCCTCCGGGTTTTGATATTTTTCCTCCTTGCCCTCGGATTGTAGGGTTCCCGTGAAAGCATTTACAGACTGTATATTACCACTCACAGGTCCTCTTCCTGACTATACTCCTCCAGAAATTTTCTCTTTTGAAAGTACTACTGGATTTACATTGTATGGGATGCTGTACAAGCCTCATGATCTACAACCTGGAAAGAAATACCCCACTGTGCTCTTCATATATGGTGGTCCTCAGGTGGGTATATAAATACACTTAAGTAAGCATACTTTAATATATTTCTAGGTGATTTGTTTTTTAAATATCTGGTCAGTTATTTCAGACAAGAATTTTAAGCCAGGGGCCAGGGATTTAGCTCAGTGGTTTTGCCGCCTGCTGCGCAAGCGCAGGGACCTGAGTTCGATCCCCAGTACCGAAAAAAAAAGAAAAAAGAAAAGAAAAGAATTTTAAGCCAGCTGGGTGTGATGTTGTATGCCTGTAATCCTGGCACTAAGAAAGCTGAAGCAGGAGGATCACTGCAAGTTTGAGGCCACCCTGAGCTGAGTAGTGAGTTCAAGGCCAGCCTACTACAAAGTGAGACACTGTCTCCCCACTCTAAAAAAATAATTTTAAGCAGTGTCGTGCATTTACCATTCTCAACTTTTCTAATTAGCCAGTTACGAGTTCAGAAAGCTGGGTATTTAAATTTAGATGGCTAATTTCTAAATCAGTGTGAATTTCTTTATAATGACGACTCAACTTTTTGAGAAGGGGAATATTCATGTCCGTTGGTAAATATATTGCTTTCTATGTAGAGGAATTTGGGAAATGAAACAGTAATTAAATGTCTTGGTAAATAAAAATAGTCTTATATGTTCAGAAAGCCTTGGTAGACTAGTGAATTCCTCCCCTTCATTCTAAGACTCCATCTCTACAGCAAACTAGAAAACTCTTACCAGCCAGTGAAAACAACCACTGTACTACTCCTTAGTACTGTCAAAGTTTATACCTTGAGTTTCCATTTTCTGAATTAAATATTACCATGTGACTGTTAAGTAAATGCTAGTCGCTAAAAAAGTAAAGTACTTTACTTTGAGTAAAGTACTGAGCTAAATCCCTGGCCCAATCAGTTAATTTTTAAAATGTTTAGTCCTAATCATATACAGTGGTACCTTGGTTCAGAAACTTAATTCATTCCATGATTCTGGAAAAGATGGCTACATTCACATTCTTGTAGGAAAGGTGGCCTCAGTGGTGATCATCACCCGATGCAGAGTTCATAAACAAAAACAAAATTTTGCCAAACGCTTCTGTTCGCAAACCAAATTGTTGGCAGACAAACGTGTTCATGAACCAGGATTTAGCTCAGTGGTTCCACCACCTGCCTCGCAAGCGCAAGGCCCCAAGTTTGATCCCCGGTACCAAAAAAAAAAGTGTTGATGAACCAAGGTATCACTGTATCCTTCACAAAGCCTTAAGAAAATTAGAATGTAATTATAGTGTTTCATAGTGCAAGTCTTAAACTCCGTGATGTACTTTATAATTATACCCAGTTATTTCATACCTGGAAATTTATCAAAATACCAACTTGTGCAAAATACAAAAAGTCAAATAACTGTATAAGCTATGAGATCTCAAGGATGATGATCAGATATTAAATTACTTTAGTATGATTATGTTTTACAGACCATTCATGCTGGGTGTGGTGGCGCACACCTGTAATCCCAACTGCTCTGAAGGTTGAGGCAGGAGGATAGCAAGTTTGAGGCCAGCCTGGGCAACTTAGATCCTGTTTGAAATGAAAAAATGCTAGGGATGTAGTTCAGTGATAGATCTAGTCCCCCTGGGTTCCATCCTCAGTATTTTAAAAAAATTACATTCAAAGACAAAATAAGACGAAAATTTTAAGCTTTCTGCTTTTTGCAATGCCCTGCCTTGTGGATTGTATGCTCCCATATGATAAATTTCTCTGACTTTTTATTTCTTCTTCAGGTCCAGTTGGTGAATAATCGGTTTAAAGGAGTCAAGTATTTCCGCTTGAATACCCTGGCCTCTCTGGGTTATGTGGTTGTGGTGATAGACAACAGGGGATCCTGTCACCGAGGGCTAAAATTTGAAGGCGCCTTTAAATATAAAATGGTGTGTGAGCATAAAAATACTTTTGAAGACATTTACAATTTCTGGTTCATTGTTTGGTATGAAATCCAGAGAAAGCCTTAGGGGCTGTGAGTGTGAGTGTGTGTGTGTGTGTGTGTGTGTGTGTGTGAGAGTGTGGAATGGGAGGAAAAATGCAACTTGATATTCCCTTGGCTAACTCTCTTGTACCTTTCTGTAATACTGGGGTGCTGAGGGAGAGCCCCTTCCACTAGAAGTGCCCTCTTTTTGTCTCGTGTGTCCACCTCAGCCTAGAAGCTGCACTGTTTAGTTTTCGGCATCCTGTACACTGTTGAGGAGTAACTGAGATTTGTTCTGTCCTCTGTGAAGAGGGAAACAAACTGGTTAGTGCCTTCCTTGTGACAAGCCTCTTTCTCTCTACAGGAAGCTTTAAATGCTACCTTTTAGAGATGCCCCATGTCCTTTCTGCTGCTTTGGGAAATGATGAGAATCCGATGTTCCTTTTGCACACTAATGCAGTTACTGTGTTTGCCAGTGTATTGGACATGCTGAGTAAGACATGGGGATTTTCTCCCACAGCCAGTTCTTTGACCTTATGTTGTATTATCATGTAAGTTTTTTGGTTTTAATTTTTGTTTTTGGCTCAGTGAAGTGAAACTGTGTGCACTGGCAGGCCAAGTAATATAGATAGGTGGCAGTGCTAGGAATTAAGACTTAATAGGGCTCTGAAGAGAGAGCATGTTCAGTTCTTACACAAGGTATCATGGGAATCAGGAAGTTAGGACCTCAGGTGATCCCCTCTGCTTTCCTGCACTAAATACTAGGGAGAAGTAAAATTATTGGTCTCTTAAGGGGGCTAATTTTTTGCCTTTGGGTATAAGGAAGGCTTGTTACAAGGAAGATGCTGGCCTCTTAGCAGACAACAGAACAAATGGAAATGGGAACTACCCAAGAGAAACGAAAGGACTCTAGGACTAAGTGGTAACTAAACTCTAGGAACGCTCACAGCAGAAGCTGTAGGCCCATTTCTAAATAGACTTTTTAAAAAACTTTCTTGGGAGGACAACAGAATTTCAGTTGTTAATGAATTCTAACCTGATAAAACCTTCATTATTTTTAGTAAAAAGATTTATTAACTTTAAAAGCACTCTTATAATGAGACCTTTATGCATCAAAATCAGTAAAGTGTTCTTCCTCTTTTGACAGGGTCAAATAGAAATTGATGACCAAGTGGAAGGTCTCCAGTATCTAGCCTCCCGCTATGACTTCATTGACTTGGATCGTGTAGGCATCCATGGCTGGTCCTATGGAGGATACCTCTCCCTGATGGCGCTAATGCAGAGGTCTGACATCTTCAGGGTACGTCACTTCCTGTTTCACTCAATTTTGTAAGTAAGGATAGAGCGCTTTGTAAATGAAAGCCATGCAAAAAGCTTACTTTCTGCACGTTTACAGAATTGACACATTAGGGTTTGTGTGTTTAATCACCATGTGAAATAGATATCTCAAATGTTAGCATAATTTTTTTGTTGTTGTTTTTTTGGGGTTGTTTTTTTTTGGTACCGGGGATCAAACTCCGGTCCTTGCGCTTGTGAGGCAGGCGGCGGAACCACTGAGCTAAAGCCCCAGCCCAGCATAATTTTTTTTTTAAACACTTGCCAACTTGATGACCAGTTTTGGGCTATTTTTAGACAGCCAAAGACTATGATAGAGAATTGTGATTATGAAACACATCCATATATATTGGATTATAGCTACTTAATTGTTGGATGGCAAGCTCTATGAGCAAGTACCTCCGCCATAAACGTCACTATATCAGCAGACAGGCACAACCCTTGGCACATAGCAGTAAACCAAAAAAAAAGAATAAAAATGATAGAATTTTTGTTCTTGCATATATATTCAGATAATCTTTGTAAGAACTACAAATGGACCCTGAAAATCGCCGTAATTTGTTTAAATGTAAAACTTTTTTGTTTTGTTTTTGGTACTGGGGATCAAGCTCAGGTCCTTGCACTTAGGCAGTGGAACCACTGAGCTAAATCCCCGGCCTTATTAAGCTGTTTTTGAGCCTTAAGATTAGGAGGCAAGTTTTTAGAATTTAAATGTAGTTCATTGTTTTAAATTCTGTACTATGACTGGGCATGGTGGTGTATGCCTATAATTCTAACACTCTCTGGGAGGCTGAGGCAGACAGATCACAAGTTTGTGCCCAGCCTGGGCAACTTAGTGAGACCCTGTCTCAAAATAAGATAGAGTAGGGGGACTGAGGACATAGCTCACTGTGAAGGCAAATAAGTGGCTGCTTTTCTTTCTTCTTTTTTTTTTTTTTTTGCCTGGTACTGGGAATCGAACTCAGGACCTTGTACCTGCGAGACATGTGTGATGCCACTGAGCTAAATCCCCAGCCCGGCTGCTTTTCTTATAAGAAGTTCACAATTGTTGTGGTTTTTTTCCTCCAGTAGCATGGATGAGTTTACACTAAAGTATTTCTAAAGTATTTGTATTCTCTAGGTCATTCTCCCCTTTTTAATTAAGGGACACATGGCTTGTATTTCAGTTGGCCCAGGGTAAGACTTTGGTATGTGGCATGCCCATGGAACATGAAACTCAGTGACTCACAAAGTATCAAATGTGTGACCTTGGCAGCTACTTTCGTTTTCTGAGTCTCCTGAGACCATGCATGCCCAGTAGTGGTGCTAACCCTGAGGATAATTTTAACCTGTGAATGTGCAGTTGTAAGTTCTTGCTAGCTGCTCTTCTGGAACAGCTGCCTGTTAAATGTTGTCTTCTGCAGGTTGCTGTTGCCGGCGCCCCAGTCACTCTGTGGATCTTCTATGATACAGGATACACAGAACGTTATATGGGTCACCCTGACCAGAATGAGCAGGGCTACTACTTAGGATCTGTGGCCATGCAAGCAGAAAAGTTCCCCTCTGAGTAAGTCCAAGCTTAAAAATTAAGGTTATCAATTTTAAATTGTATTTTTTAAAATTTGTCGTTAGTAACAAAAATATAGCTACTGAAAACTTAGATTAATGGTTTATAGAATACTAGAATGACATAGGTGTTTCTCAAAACTGAGTTGAAGATCATGCATACTGGTGTTTGCTGTTTTACAAGTGGTTTTTCTAGAAACACACTGTAATGTTGATGTGTTCTCATATTTCAATAAAGATTTGAGCACATGGTTTTTTTTTCATCTTTCATTGCATAGTTATAGGGTAAATATATTTGAAGTTTAATATTGAAAATATTGAATCCTTTTAATATTACAGTATTTAAATGTTAAGGTCATTAAGTGTGATTAGTGTAAAAGAATGGTTTTCCTTAATACTGTAATATTTTACCTAATCCTCTGATATTTTTATTTCTTCAGACCAAATCGTTTACTACTCTTACATGGGTTTTTGGATGAGAATGTCCATTTTGCACACACCAGTATATTACTGAGTTTTTTAGTAAGGGCGGGAAAGCCATATGATCTACAGGTGAGTTGTCCGATGTTTTCAAATTAAATGCAGTAATGACTAGCGATAGATTACTTTGAAATCTAATAAAATACCGAATCAGGCAAGATTTTCCCCTGTTTAAGAGAACGGAAATTGTAGACATAGCTTTGACTGCCTCTGCTTGAATAAAACTTCAGACCCCCTGGGGATTTAGCTCAGTGGTTCCACCACCTGCCTCGCAAGCGGAAGGACCTGAGTTCGATCCCCGGTACAAAAACAAAAAACAAAAAACTTCAGACCCTATGGAAGCCAGGCTGGCATCTGGCTTGTCAGATTACATGACTATGTCCCTGCTTGGGGAGTATGAGCAGGGAAGTGGTGCCAGGCTGCCCACTCACTGTCCTCCTTTGTGTTTCTTTCCTCCTTGGGAAGGGTAAGGAAATGCTGTTTGATTTCAGTGTTCTAAAAAGATCTTTAAAACTCAATTACACGGTCTTTAATTTTCTTTTCTTTTACATTGCCATTGGCGCAGAAATCAGAAGTTACCCTCTTCCATTGTTCCCTTTCTCAAAAAATAAAGAAAGAAAAAGGTTTTAAGAAAAACTTTTCTTCCTACATGCTCGTGAGAAATGAAAAACTTTTATTACATTTTCCTTTGTTATATTTCAGTTGACATTTCTGTTAAGTTAAACTGTTGTCCATAGCAACAGTTTTCAAATTTTTTGGTCTCAGGACCCCTTTACATAGCAAAGAGCTTTTTTAATGTGGGTTATGTCTATCAGTATTTCTCGCCAGGTGCAGTGGCACATACCTATTGTCCCAATTACTCAGAAGGCTGAGGCAAGAGGATCACTTATACGCACAAGTTCAAGACCAGTGTAGGAAACATAGTGAGACCCCATCTCAAAAAAGAAGTCTCAGGCCAAGGATTTAGCTCAGTGGCACTGCACCTGCCTCACAATCACAAGGTCCTGAGTTTGATTCCCAGTACCGGAAAAATGTCTCATGTAAGATATTAAAACTGAGAAACATTTTAAATATTGCCAGGTATACCTACCTGCACACACGCAGGAGGATTATGAGTTCAAGGCTAGCATGGATTACATTGCAGGACTGACTCAAAAAGGAAAAAAAACCATTTAAAATATTGATATAAAATAACAATAAGAAATTATCTGTTAACTGAATTACATTTATTATGGAAAAAACTGTGTAACAAAACAAAACTATTTACTGAGAAAGTGGCATTATTTTACTTTTGTAAATCCCTTACAAGAAAGGTATGTTTCTGGTTCAAAGAAGACACTTGACTTTTTTTTTTTTGGTATGGGGGATCGAACTTGGGACCTTGCACTTGCGAGGCAGGCGGTGGCACCACTGAGCTAAATCCCCAGCCCTTGAATTCTTAATATCTCCTACTGCATTCGACCCTTTGTGTTACATTGGTTTTGCTAAAGTATATGAAGAAAAATTTGTCCTCACAGAATATATAGTTAAGAAATAGGAGGAGTGTTTTAGCCTTTTCAGATAAGTGTGAATATGCTTTGCTACTACTCCAAAACTAGACAAATGGTAGTTTCTTTTTTTTAATTTATTTTTATTTTTATTTTATTTTTTTTTGGTACCAGGGGTCGAACTCAGGTCCTTGCGCTTGCACAGCAGGTGGCAATACCACTGAGCTAAATCCCCAGCCCCTCTTTTTTTAAAGTGGTATTTTCTTGTTGGTTTTTTTGGTACTGGGGATCAAACTCGGGACCTTACGCTTAGGGAGGCAGGCGCCGGAACCACTGAGTTAAATCCCCAGCTCTAAAGTGGTATTTTCTTAAAGCTTAATTTTTGGCCGGGGATTTAGCTCAGTGGTTCCGCTGCCTGCCTTGCAAGCACAAGGTCCCAAGTTCGATCCTTGGTACCAAAAAAAAAAAACAAACAAACTTGATTTTTGTGAAATCTGAAGCTATATCTGTAAACTTTTTATACTCTAACATTAAATATTTATTAAATTTTCTATATCAAATATGTCTTTTACCCTTCTGAAAAATACTGGTTCACTGTATCATGCCAGTTTTTCAAATTTTGACTCATTATATAATATTTTAAAAATTCCCTACGGTGATATTATCACTGATTTCATTAGAAACATAAATATAAGGAAGCTTATAAGTTAATAGCAGGAGATGCAAGATTTGAATTTTTATTCAGAATATTTGAATTTTTATTCAGAAGCTCAGATAGTATCATTGGCAAACAGGTAGATACAGTTTGGACTCTGAAGTGACCATCTTCCTTCCTTTATTTTTGAGAAAATGTTTACCACATACGAGAGTCTGAGTAGTTGTAGTTGTCAGTCACTCTTTGAAAAAGAAGATGGAGTGCCCTCGGAACCAGCAGTTCAGCTTGCACCTTGGCCACATAAGTGCTCTCCCTGGACATGTGCTATGGCTCTTGTGCTGCAGTGTGTCTCCCAGTTCAACACCAGAGTTCTACTCTAGGGTTACAACTTTCTAAAATTCCTAAGTTTTACTGCTACTTAAGAGAAGTTGGCAATTTTCTTTTTTACTGCAAGTGTGGTGGTGAAGAAGACCGTGACTTCTGTACACTTGAACGTCACTGCCTTCATCATGCTAAGGCACCTGCAGTTTAACTCACTACTGCAATGTATTGCAGTGTAGTGAACAAAGCAAATATCACTGTCAGTGAAGGCAAATGATGTCTTGGTATTGTTCTGAAAGCAGTGTTGGCCTCAGATACCCCTTGAACGAGTTTCTGAAGACCCTTCGAAGTCTGCAGTCCACACTTGAACAATGAACTACTAGTCTAGAGAAAGGTCCTTCATGAAGCCCAATGGGTCAGAATATAAGGAATGACCAGAAGAGTATGGGGCCTTTACATAGGATATAATGTGCAATATCTTGGAGAGGCTGTGCTCTGTATTAATTTTGTTTTAAATAATCTCCAGGAAGCTTTGGAAGGAGATGTGCTATTAAATTCTTCTTTCTTTTTTCCTTTCATATTTTTACTTCTTGTTAAGATCTATCCTCAGGAGAGACACAGCATCAGAGTTCCTGAATCGGGAGAACATTATGAACTGCATCTTTTGCACTACCTTCAAGAAAACCTTGGATCACGTATTGCTGCTCTGAAAGTGATATAATTGTGTCCTGTGTAGAACTCTGGTATACACTGGCTGTTTAACCAAACGAGGTTTAGTCAGTAGAGAACACGGAATCGATCATCAGATTTTGGTACCCGTCACATAACATCTTCTGAAAGTGAATTTGGTGCCATGCAGGCATCTGCAGCTTGTGAATAGCACTGTAATACCTTAACCATACACACAGACACACACACACAACTGAGTGATACTGATTTCTAAGGGATCCAGCAATACCATGAAAATTACTGAAAGAAATAAGACATTAGCACCACATGTCCATACTTTCCTATTTTCACTTTTTAATAGCATTATAAACCTCATGGACTTAATTAGTGTATTTTTACAGTATACTTCTGAGTTTGCTCAAATATGATCTTAGTGATCAGTTTGGTTCATTTCCAGAATCTCTGACTAGTTACAGATTTGATAGCACTTAAGTGTAATGAATACCTTATGCTTCATTGCTTGGGATATATCCAGCATGTTAAGACTAATCACTGTTAAATCTCTGATTTAACCAGTTAATGATTTTTCAAGGATAACTTAGCGGCCTCCTAAACATACTTATTTTGGCTTTGACCAGTTTTTAGCCAATTTAAACTGTATTTAGTATAAATACTTCTCATTTTTCTTTGATGATATGACAGAATGGATTTTTTTCCTTTCTCATAAAGGCAAGTGACTGTATATGTAGCATGGATTTAATTAGTTTTATAATGTTGATAATTACAGGCAGAAAAGATTTAATCAAATGATTAGAGAGCTTAAATATTTGCAGGCAAGGCATCTCCTTCCCCCTTACCCTTCAGGAAAAGAAAAAAGTACAGATTTACTCAAATTCAGAAAATTTAGGGCCAGTTTCCATTTGATGTTTCCTTGTTAAAACACACCAGTGTTTTAGGGAGGTGGAAGAGAATCACAGTAGGGTGGGGAGGGAGAGGGAGAGGAGGCGCCAAGGGTCTGCTTAAGAACTAAGCAGAAGTATTTTCAACAAAAACAGCCATGAAACACATTGGGGAAGTAAAATTTAAACTCCTAGAATGTTAGTTAAGGAAACCAGAATTGCAGTCTTTTTTTTTTTTTTTTTTGGTACCGGGGATTGAACTTGGATCCTGGCGATTTTGAGGCAGGTGGTGGAACCACTGAGCTAAATCCCCGGCCCAAGAAATCAGTCTTTTAACCCAGCTGCAGACTAACATTATTCAGGGGAATAAAGTTCCATAGAGTTATAATTCCAATTTTTATGGTTTTTTCCTTCAATTTTAGAAACCTTACATATTTAAACTTTATCCTTCTTAAATTATTGAATGTAACTTGGATATTGTGAGCTTAAAATAAAAAGGTTTTCTGACAAGCTCTTTACTATAATCCCCGGCAAGCCTGGCTCTCTTTTGCCATGTTAAAAGCCCATCTCGGATGGCTAGGATATTTTCCTGGTTTGGCCCTTGCACTTAATTATGAAGGGAGCCCCTACCAGTTGAGATCTGCCCTGGCAGAGTCTTCGGGCATTGCATGGGTCCCCTCGGAGCCAGCAGCAGGCAAGGTGGCTCTGAGTTTGACCCTTTTTGTCACAGGCTTCAGTGTTTAGAAAGTCGTTCCCAGTACCTTTCTCTCCCACTCTAAGAACAGTGGCTCTATTTTTTCTCACCACTCAGAGTCTGCTTCTCGCACAGAGCACAGTCTGTAGCAGTAACTGGATGGTGACCGTGTGTCACAGGTGGCCTTTGTCACAGAGCCAGGGGGAAGTTGGAGGAGCTCCAGAAAGGGCAGGTTGCCCTGGGGCTTCTGTTGTTGGGCATCAGGGATTGGGTTTGCTGGTTGTGTATTTATACTGTATAATAGATCCTACACTTTTCCTTATTTTCTGTATATGTATTGATTTTCATGTTTATGGTATTTTCTCATGCCAAGATTTGTTTATATTTTTTCAATGTTAAATTAAATTGATTTGGGTAACTTTTCTTCCCCAAGAAAGTATTTTCCCTCATGACCTAAATATGTATCTCACTGCTAAGGGTGGTATTTTTTGGACTCGTTGGCCTCCAAGGATCTCTTCTTACGTGAATTATATGCAGAGTAGAAATGGTATAAAGTAGCTTTTAGACAGCTACTCATTTGAAACCTCTTACCCATTAAGGTTTTCTTCAATATAATATCTTTTGTTACCAAAACAAACCTTAGAAAGCAGCATATACTTCTGAGTTCACAGGGGCTTTCCGTTTGCATCTTGTCTTTCCTCCTATCACCAGGAATGCTCCTTTTATAACCTGCAGTCGTTGAAGGCCATTCTGCTTCTCTGGGGGGAAAATACCCGACTGAATTTACCTGCAAAAGGATGACCAGTGTGGAAAGCATAGTCAACTGACGAGGTTAATAGAAAGCACATTGGAATTATTTGTACCCTGATTAGGATAACAGTGTAAAAGACATGAATAAAAAAGTAGCAACAGTTCAGTAAGAGCCAAAAAGCAGTAGGGTAAACAGCAAACTGGGTTTATAGGCATAATAAATGCAGTTGAACAACCATCAGCAAAAATAATTATTGAGCTTTGGAGAGCAGTGAAACCCAAAATCTAAGATGCATCTGGGATGCTTACTAAAAGAAATGTGGTCTGGAACTTTGTACTCAGAAATTTGGATTCCGTTGGTTTGAGTGGAGACTAGAAAATTGCGTTTCTTTTTAAAAATTAATTTTATTGGTAAACTTTTGATATCCATAATGATCACATTTATCATAGGGAATTTGTACCTGTACATAACATATCTTGAGTTTTCTGTTTTTCTCCACTCCCTTTCCCTCCCTTCAGCCCTTCTTTTCCTCTTCATTTACAAAAGCTTTGGGAAATTGCATTTCTGATCAGCTTTCTAGGTGATTCTATATCAAGTATCTTGTGGACTACTTAAGAAACTCTTCCTTAGAGAAAGGAGTTTGAGTTGAGAAAATAATAGGTGATTTTTACACAGGACTGACTCATAACAGCCTAAAACAATAGTCAAGAAAGCTGTTGGCCTGGGATAGCGCTTGGCCCCTTCTCACTCTGAAAGCAGCAGGAGATGTTAACATCGTCTCCCCGGTTGTCTGCAGATTCGTCTTGGAATGAATGTTTTTTCTCTGGGCCATTCCTGGCTCCTTTCCAAAGCTTCACACGAGAAGATGAAGTCACAGTGCATGAATTATCTTTTAAAAGAATGAAATGTAGAGAACTGATGCTAACTTTCTAAATTACTTGTATTCCTTACAAAAGATATAGCCCACCTTTCTATAACATTGTTCTCTCTTTAGGGGTAGGATGATTCCAATGCAGTTTGTCATTATTGAATCATAAGTTTTCAAGCTGGAGTAAGTCTTTGATATAATCTAATGATCTCATGTGCTAGAGGAAGACCCTGCCTAGTAGAGAGAGAAGGAAGTATACCCATGGCCACACAGCCAGTTAGTATTCCGTTGGTACTAGACTCCATCCAGATGTCCTGCCATGTGGTGACTAAATGATATATAGAAAAGGCAGGTTTTAAAACAAGTATTTATTAATATATTCCTGAAAAACATTTTAAAGGTAACCACATAAAATGGTTAATTTTTCCATTCTAAATTAAATGCTAAGCATGCTTATTAATGAAGCAGTACTTCTAATCGGTATATTCTGAAGTTAATTAAAATCATTACACTAAATGTGGGGAATTGGGATATAGAGTAGAGCCCTTACTTAAGCCCAGGAGCCCAACTTAGAGCTATCTTATATTTTTTACAAAAGGGACATGGGCCATATCTAAACTAAGAGGTAATGTGAGTGCCCTTTCCCAGCAGAGAGAGGAATGAGGAAACTTCCCTGACTCCTGGCCTGACCTCCCCACCTGCCAGCCCAGAGTTCATTAGTGCAAGGTGCTGGGTCTAGGTAGTAGTCTCACAAGTCCCACTGAGAGAGAGAAGTCTTGTTTGTATGTTTGTTTTTAAACAACCTCAATACAAGTTTGTGTTATATTCAGCAAAATTGGAGTTGAGGTCTTTCATTCTGGAGCATAAGTGCCTGCTGTTTTAAGCACTGACTTGTACAAATGAATTGCATGTCTCAGTCTAGTAAGTTTAAGGGTGTTCTCATTATCAGCTACATAGCTTTTCATCATGGAAAGTGAAACATTAGTTTTGTTGCATTTTATTACAGGTTCTTGGTTGCAATAAAGATGCTGCTGAAATTAATTGATTTAAATGTTCCTTCTCCCCCACCCTCTTCATTCAGACTTGCTTTGGTTCTTCATAATTGTGGAGCGATTAATAGACACGAATAAGGCCATGTGCTTGCAGTGGAGAAAGGAAGACTACCTGGGGGTTTTAGTATGAACGCTAACCAAAATGTGCCCGGGCCCGATAGAAGGGATGCAGAGAACCACTGTGCCTACATGGGGCTCCCGGCAGTGAGCAGCTAACTCTGCAGGTAGATGGTGCTCAGAGCCAGGGAATAGCAGATTCCCCTGAGCAGCTGGGAGTTCTGGTGAATGCCACGTGGAATTGGCCATGGTTTCTGCATGCTCTGGAGGAAATTTTGAGGGAGTTCAATGTAATCCTTTTTTCAGACATTTCTTTGATAATTCTGTTTTTTTGAAGTTATATTAAGAGACAGGTCATGGTGGCACGCATATGTAGTCCCAGCACTCTGGAGACTATCAAGGCCAGCCTGAGCTACACAACCAGACCCTGTCTCAAAAAAAAAAAAAGCTTTATTAAAGAAAAGGCACAGGCTGGGGGTTTAGCTCAGTGGTGCTGCAAGGTCCTGAGTTTGATTCCCAGTATTGGAAAAAAGAAAAGGCAGGAAATATATTTTTCTAAAGTAAGTAAATTTGGATTTGTCTGATAATCCTTCCAGAACAGAAAATTCATCTAGATTGTTTAACTGTGAAATGGAAGTAAAATATTGCATGAACAAGTGGTGGTGCATTATAGGGGAAAGATCTTTGGCTTTATCAGACTTACAAAGGGATAATGACCCAAAAAAAGAAAGTTAGGGGCCCTGGGATTTAGCTCAGTGGCACCTCACCTGCCTGGCAAACACAAGGTCCTGAATTCAATTCTCAGTACCAAAAAAAAAATGGTTGTCTTAGGGTCTTAAAGTTTGGTATGTAAGAATTACTAGGGATAAAGATGATCATTAAGTAAGGTAATGCTATGTACCAACCTTTCCATCTCTGTCAGGCATGCTGGCATATATGCTTGGAGGCTCCTTGCAGCCAGAACTGACCAGCCTGGCTGGCTCTTCATTGCTAATGAGACGAGATCTCAGCAGATATATCATCTATTTGCAGCACTGTGGTTGAGAAATTTTTATAGACTAGTCACCTTGGTGTCCTTAATTCTGCCTGGATTTACTGCTAATCAGAAATCAGCTCTCAACACAGGCATGACTGTTCTGCAGCCTGATGGAGACGCAGCTCTGAGCAGGGGGCAGGCCCAGTGCTCCACAGTCTGTCAGGAAGTGCGGTGGCCTGGTCAGCAGGCAGCTGACCAGCTGTGGGTGTTGGTTCAGCTGGGTACCTCGTGCCATGGTGCCGTGGCAGGTGACTGCTGCGTGCTGTCTCAGCTGCCACTCCTGTCCCAGGTTAGTCTCATGATGGACAAGGGCGGCAGCAGCTCGCTACCTTGCCTGAGTTGGGTGAGGGGTAAAATTCCAAGTTCCAAGAAGCCCTTCTCCGTGCTCATTCAGCAGTTACTTAGCAACGAACACGAGCCAGCCCATTGTTAGCCCATGAAGAAGCACAGCTTGAGAGGGTGTAGTCCTTGCCCTCAGCGGGCAGGCACTCAGGAGAAATCTCAGCTCCACCCCGCTAGCACACCCTGTGCGACCCTAGCACTTCTTACAGGCAGGCTAATTCTTACTCTTGCCCAATGTCCAGGGATACTCCAATCCCTAATCCAATCCATGTTCTGTCTGATATTCAAGACCCTGTAGCAGCCAGACATGGTGGAACAGCAGCTGTGATCCCAGATATTCAGGAGGCGGAAGCAGGAGAATCACTTAAGTGAAAACGGAGGCCAGCCTGGGCAGCACAGTGAGACCCGCTCTCAAAAAAAGGGACCCTGTGTCACTTGACCAATCCTTTCCTTAACCTCAACTTGTGCCTCAGCTCTTCACTTCCTTGCAAGCAATTAGTATAGCACATGCTTGCAAGTCAGAACCAGGCTGCCCGTGGAGTTTGCAGCTTGTGTGGGAATCACTAGCAGAGGTGGAACCTGGCTTCCCCCTCACCCCTGCTACTTCCTAGCTTTGTGAGCTTGCCCTTGTTTACAAATCCTGACCCTCCAGTTCTAGGTGTGAGGTAGGAAGAAGAATAGAATCTTCTTCAACAGAATGTAGTGAGGCTTAGATTTAATACACATAAAGCTCTTGGCACCCGGCACATAAAAACCTCAATAAAGGTCGTCTCGAATGTGGCATCTCATTTTGTACCATACTGTTAGCTACTGGTTTTGTTTCTCCATTTAGATTACAGATTCTGAAAGCAGGTGCTCTTAAGCTTAATTCTCCCCACAATACCCCTACAGAGTCAAATACAGTACCCAGAATTGCCAAATACAAAATTTCTGGCCTCCTCCATTTAGGGTTGTCTGATTGCTAGGTTATAAATTCCTCAGCACACACCTACCAAAAGAAACCAAATTCTTCCCTAATACAAGCTTTTAAGGCTTTTTTTTTTTTTTTTTGGCACCAGGGATCGGACTTGGGACCTTGAGCTTGTGAGCCAGGCGCCTGAACCACTGAGCTAAGTCCCCGGCCTCATGGCTTACTTTAAAAGGGAGTTAGAAATTGTTTTTTACTAACTGCCATTTGATTATAATTGACATGGAATTTTGTGGTTAACTTCACTGATGTATAATATTCATACCCATTTAATGCAAAAGACGCACAACTTTCCCTCTGGTCTTTTCCTTCTTCACTCTTGGATCCAGCTATTGTTATCAACTGTGCTCTTCCAATTAGAACACTGAAGTTTATTTAAACTCAGCATATGGAAAATGAGGCCTTTATCTGGTGTGCAAGATTGGTTCCCAGGAAGAATAAAATGAGCTAAGCAGCTTCACAAAGCTGATGAAAGACCATAAACTTTCACTTTCCATTAACATCTGTCGTGCACTGATCAAATCCAGCCTCTGTTCATTGACCTTCTCCCCACCCTCCAACAATAACTATGCTGCATTCAGATCAACTTTTCTTTTTCCTTCTCTCTCTTCCACAGATTTGTCTTTCTTGTGTCTGGCTTATTTCAGTTAATATAATGTCCTTCCATTTTGCTGCAAATGAGGGTTTGATTGTTTTTAGTGGTTGAATAATATTCTATTGTATATGTATACCTCGTTTTCTTTACCCGTTGTTTTGGTGGGCACCTAGCCTGCCTCCATATGTGAGCATTAGACATAGGCATGCAGCTATCTTTGTTACCCAGAGTGCATTTCCTTTGGATATATCCTCAGAAGTCCTGAGCTTCAGTCCCAGCCCTTTATTAAATTTTTAATTTATTTTTTTGGGGGCTACCGGGGATCGTACTCAGGACCTTGTGCTTGCAAGGCAGATGGCAGAACCACTGAGCTAAATCCCTGGCCCAAGTACCAAAGAAAGAAGGAAAAAGTCCATACTACTCAAAGTGATCCACAGATTCAATGCAATGGCCATCAAAATACCAATGACAGAGCTGGGGATTTAGCTCAGTGATGCTGCCACCTGCCTCGAAAGTGCAAGGTCCCAAGTTCGGTCCCCACTACCAAAAAAAAAAAAATCAATGACATTCTTTGCAAAACTGGAAAAAATGTGTCAATTCATAAGGAACCACAAAAGATTTGGCATAGCCAGAGCAATCGAACAAAAACAGCAAAGCCAGAAGGATCATGATACTGATTTTAGGACATACTGCAGAGCCACAGTCACCAAAACAGAATAATACTGGCATAAAACAGATGCACAGGCCAATGGGGCAAAATAGAGATCACTGGGATATTTATCTTATCCCACACTAAGGTGTTAGGTGGACAGAGGTGGTGCTTCTCAACTGGTTGCTAATAAAGTTGCCTGGGGAGCTTTTAGAAAAGGATCCCTGGGGCTGGGGATTTAGCTCAGTGGTTCCACCGCCTGCTTTGCAAGCGCAAGGTCCCAAGTTCGATCCCCGGTACCAAAAAAGAAAAGGATGCCTAAGTCCCGGGATCAATTCCATCAAAACAGGGAGGAGGAGTCCTGGTGTCTTTTCATTTTTTACCAGCTCTCTAGGTGAGCCTAATATGCAACCACAGTAAAGAGTCTCCAAAGTAGAGCAAGATTTTATTCACAAAATGTTAGAGCCAGAAGAGTTTCTTAGAAATCATCTAATCTGTCTTACTTTACATCGGGGAGCTGAGATGAGCCGGGAAACAAGTTGCTGCCTGCTATTTAAGAGCTGTACTTCAGCTCTGTCCCCTCCGTCCACAGCAATGTCCTCCCCAACTTCAACTCAGCCGAGGAGTTTGCCCACCCGAGGGGTCCAGGGTGGGGAAAGCAGAGGAGGCCACAGGTTCTGAGACCTCACCTTGCCCGGAACGGCTTAGCTTTTTCTCATAGATGACAGAGGAGCATGAAATGAAGAAGTGAAAATTTCCCCTCATTTTATAGGCAAGGAAGCTGAGGCCCAGACACGACTACAAGGCTGCAGAGCTGGCAAATGGCAGAGCTGGTACCAAACTCAGGCTAACTTCCTGAGGCACGAGACCTTCCCTAAAAGCACAAAGATAGTAGTAGAAGAGAGCCACTTGCATGCAGTCTAGGAATTTCAATCTAAAACTACTACTGAATTCCTGAAATCTAGCTGGGCACAGTGGCACACGCCTGTGATCCCAGCACTCCGGGCTGAGGCAGGAGGATCGCTGCAAGTTCAAGGCCAGCCTGGGCTACATAGTGAAGCCCTGTCTCAAAAAAGGAAAAACAAATCTTAGAATCAAGGAAATATGATATTTGCCTGAAATCTGAGTTCTTTCAGGGACCAAGCACAAAAATCACATACTGGGCGGGTCTTGGATGTGAATCTCTCTGAATTTGCTCACGAGAGAAGGGGGAGCATGGGAAACGGAAGGGAACTTGGAATCTGGTGGAGCTGGGTCCAAATCCAGCAGCTGTGATCTTGAGCAACCCCTCTGCCTCCCTCACCAGGGGAACACCAGGTTTTGATGCCTTCCCAGAGCTGCTGTGAGGCCGGGGTACCGAGCGCATGGCTGGCCTGGGATGGGCGTGGAAGTGATTTATGAAGCTGGAGTTGGCGTCCTGCTGTTGATCCAACCCCACCCTTCCACAGCTGCTAGTGGATGCCGTCCGCTGTCTAGGACCAGAGCCACCAGGCCCAATCCCAGGGAGGAGATAGATGCTAGGAGACGAGTAGAACGTGACTCAGCCTCGGGGATCTTGGAAGAACAGCTGGCTCAGGACCCTGAGCGAGGAGGGTACAGAGGCTTCCCTCGGGGTGACTGGACTCTGCCTTGAGCTCTGCTACTTCCCACCTGGCCGACTCAGCAGTGCTCTTCCTGTGTTGCGTACTGCTTTGAGGGGAGGCACCATCACCACTGTGCCTTTGGCAGGGACAGCACGTTGTACCTGTGAGCAGGTGACACATCCCCCTCCGAATACCCTAAGTGACTTAACCTCTCTGTGTGTCAGCTCCCTCTTCATAGAACAGAGCTAATCATGGTAGTACTCCATGGAGAAAATGCATGTAAAGCTCCTAGTGCGTAGTGTGTAGCACTCAACAAACACAAGCTAGTTAGTGGCTCTCTGGGCAGTGGAGAGAAAATGGTCAGGAAGGCTGCACGGGGTGGAACATCTGGATTGGGCATTAAAGGGCAGGTGTCCCAGCAAAGAGCAAAGAGGGTGCTTTACAACAGCAAGGGAGGGATGGGGCAGGGGAGCTGGCACGCTGGTCGCAGCAGTCCTGGGCCGCATGGCTTCCTGCAGCTCTGAGGGAGTGGACAGTGTTTTTACCAGGTGTGATCAAAAATAGGGTGGATATTGTCACTGAGCGCTATCCGACAGAGAGGCAGGCTTGTAAACACATCACAGTGTGCCCTCACCTGCCTGTTCACCAGCTCTGGCACCGTGTGACTTCTGGCTCTTCCCCAAAATGTCCAGGAAAGGTAAGCGTTTTGAATCAACTCAGGATATTGAAGCCGCCACGACAGTGGAGCTGAAGGCATGAAAGAGGACTTCTAGAACTGCTCCAGAAAGTGGTGAGAATGATGGGGTAAATGTGTTTGAAACCGGGGTATTTGGAGCAGAATTCATGGCAATGTGTCTTTTACTATAATACAATTTTTCACTGTAACCGTTCACCATATTTTGGTTCACACCTTGTAACTTAGTCAAGTTCCATAACAGAGCCCTAAATAGCATGTTTATATTGTCTCTGATTCTTTTTTTTGGTACGGGGGATCGAACACAGGACCTTGTGCTTGCTGGGCAGACATGGTGCCACTGGGCTACATCCTCAGCCCCATTTTAGTCATTTTTAAGTGCAAACTTCAGCGACATTAGATACATTCACATTGCTGTGTAACCATCAGCACTAGTTATTTCTAGAGCCTTTTATCATCTCAAACTGAAGACTGTATTTTTTCCTTCTCTAAATTATATTTACTCTTAAATCTGCTTACAAAAAAAATAGGTTACATTTAATACAAGTAATTTGGAAAAACCAGGAAAACATAAAGGAATATAAAAAATAATTCTTTTTTTAGATGGATGGGGTCTTGCTGTATAGTTCAGGCTAGCCTTGAACTCACTATATAGTCCAAGCTGGCCTCAAACTCTCGGTGATCCTCCTGCCTCAGCCTCCCAAGTGCTGGGTCTTGTGTGTATTTTTGGTTTATGATTTTTTTTGGAGACAAAAATCTTCCTATAGTTCAGACTGACCTTGAATTTGGGGTGATCCTCCTGCCCCAGCCTCTTGAGTGGTAGGATTACGGGAATAAAGGAGTCAATTGCTTAAGCCCCATAATTCCACACATTGGTTTGGGATTAAGGAGAGGGGCTGAGGAGTTCAGGAGAGTTTTGAATGTACTTAAGTGTTTGGGGTTTTTTTGATACCGGGGATTGAACTCGGGACCTTGTGCTTGCGAGGCAGGCGCTGGAACCACTGAGCTAAATCCCGGGGCCAAGTTTTGAATGTAAAAGATGGGATTATTACAAACGCATCTGTCTTTTGCCTTCCCTAAAGGGGGATGAGCGGCTCTCATAGAGAACCGTGTAGCCCACTCTTCCCTGGCCCGTTACTATGTAACAAGCAGCCCTCAATTTAGTGGTGTGAAAGGGCATCAGTCACGGTTGCTCTTTCTGCGCTCTTGTATCTGGGGGGCGGCTGGGCTCCGGGTCCCCTGAGTGGCCGCAGTCACACAGAGGCTGGCGGAGGCCTCCGGGAAGCGGTGCCCCTGAGTGTGGGCTCCTGGAACGACACAAACATCTGGGGCTGGGGCTCTGCCTCGCCTCTTCTTCAGCGGGCTCCCCATCAGGCCTCTTGACCGCGGCAGCTGCAAGGTGGCTGTTCTTACACAGGGGTTCGGGGGTCCAAAGGTGCTGTCCCCAGGAGAGAGCCAGGCCGCATCCCCTCGGAGGACAAACTCCGCGCGTGCGGTAGGAAATCGCCTCCGCCGCGCTCTGGCCTTTAGCATCCAGTCCCCGAAGCTGACCCACATTCCCGGGAGGGGAATTGGAGGGGTGCGAAAAACTTTGTGGGAGATTTTCTCTTTCCCAGTCCTGAAGATCAAACCCTGGACTTAATGTGTGCACTGGGTGTGCTCTACTGCTAAGCTACACCCCAGCCGCAAGACCTTGAAGATATATTTCAACCCGGGGATTTAGCTCTGTGGTTCCGGCGCCTGCCTCGCAAGCGCAAGGTCCCGAGTTCAATCCCCGGTACCAAAAAAAAAAAAAAAAAAAAAAGAAAGAAAGAAAAAAAAGAGAAGATATATTTCAAAACGACCAAGCCGGGCATGGTGGCACATGCCTATGATTCCAGCTCTCTGGGAGACAGATGGGAGGAAGGCAAATTTGAGCCCAGCCTGGGTGGCTTATCGATGTAGTGAGACCCTGGCTCAAAAAATTAAAAAGGACTGGAGATGTAGTTCAGTAGGAAGGCTCTGGGTTCAAACCCCAGTATCAAAATGAATGAATGAGTTAAACAAACATACAACAAATACAACAAACAATCCCAGTGGCAGATTCTGTCATCCTTACTGGTTTTTTTTTTTTTTTGCTTACTGTTTTTTTTAAGCTGGGCTCTCATATGTTGCCCAGGCTGGCCTTAAACTCCTGGGCTGAAGTGATCCTCCTGCCTCCGGCTCTTTAGGCCTCTTCAGATAGCTGGGACTTATACCCCCATACCATCATGCCCAGAAACTAATGACCTTTTTTTCTTTTCTTTTTAATTTTAGATCTAGTTCTCTTCTTTGTTTTGTTTTTGTGATGCTAGGGGTTGAACTCAGGCCTTTGGGCATCCTAGGCAAGGACTCTACCACTGATCCATATGCCCAGCACATCTTTACTTAGTTATTGTGATGTTGGGGATCAAACCTGTGGCCTTGCATGTGTCCTAGCCTGCCTAATGACTTGGGTAGAACAGTGTAATATTCTTTCCTTTTTTTCCTCTCTCTTTTTTTTCTTTTTTTTTTGGAGGGGGTACCGGGGATCAAACTCGGGACCTTGTGCTTTCAAGGAAGGCGCCCGAACCACTGAGCTAAATCCCCGGCCCATGTAACATTCTTTTCTGATGAGGATCAGTTTGAGGCAAATTTACAAAATTAACATTTTTTTCCTCAGCATCAGGTTTTTTGTAGTTCAGCCACCAGTGTCCCTCAAACTTTCTGCTATAGATTTCTCATGGTCCAATATGGCTATAAATTAACATAGGGATAAGTAAGACTGACAACAGTTTAAAGTTGTTTAATGGCAAAAAATAAAACCATAACAGCAGCTAGTGGTGTTCACCTGAGAATGTCTACTGCCTCTAACCATGAACAGCTGGAGGCTTTCCATGGTGCCATTTCGAAAGGGAAAATAATAGAATGTTTTACTAATGAGTTAAAAATTAAAATATATGCTATATCCTGTGTGTGTGTGTATGTGTGTTAACAGAAAATTTTTGTGTCAGGAATCGAACTCAGGACCTTGAGCTTGCCAGGCAGGTGTGGTGCCACTGAGCTAAATCCTCAGTCCGTTAATAGGAATTGAATCCAGGGTCTTCACACTGAGCTACATCCTCAGTCGTTTTTTAAATACAGTGGACCCTCAAGTTACGACTGGCCTGATGTATGAACAACTTGGATTAATTAGATTAATGCGAGATTCATCTACCTCTGGTTATCTATAGTGTGACCCAGGTGAACATCCAGATCTTAGCTGTATTGACTTACAACGAACTTGAGTTACAACCAGCCCTTGGGAATCAATTGAGTTTGTAAGTCAAGGATCTACTGTATTTTATTTGGAAACAGGGTCTCACTAAGTCACTAAGTTACTCAGGCTAGGCTCGAACTTGCCGCCTGCCTGCCTCCACCTCCCAGAGTGCTGGGATTATAGGCCTGCACCACCACACCTGGCTGACTTTGTCTCTTTTTATGGTGACAGCTCATTTTCTCATTCATTCAGCAGCACAATCATTGACTGTTTTCTGCATGACAGGCCAGACTGGTCCACCTGGCCCCAGCCTCCCTGGATCCACCTCCTGCCCTTGCCCTCCGGCCCCACGCACACCTCCTGCATTCTGCCTGCGCAGGGTTTCCTGGCACACCCCATAACCAACAGCTGTGCCACACAGCGGTACAGCTGCCCACTGCACGACTCCCTTGCTAGCCCACGCCGCGTGGGTGAGACCCTCTTACCACTGTGCTCCTGCTGCCCCCAGCAGGCCTGACCTGTGACAGGTGCCCCACCTTCCTGTCTCTCACAGCCCAGGGCCTCTGCAGAGGGTGTCTCTTCCCCCCACCCCACCCCTGTCAGTTCTGCCCTGGCGACCCACAGTTCTGTGGAGCCTTCCTCCTAGGCCTCGATTTCCTCCCTAGATGCATGAATCCCTTCTCTGGCCCCATGCCACTCGAGACACTCTTGCCCCTGTGGACACTGGCTTGTATCTTCTATCCTGGCCCCTACACAGTGCTGGATACTGGTCTAGATGTGTAGATTTCAGCAGTGAATCCATTGGCAAAAACCCTATCCCCATGGCCTGCACTGGGGAGGGCAGACTAAAAGTCAGCAGGGCTGGTGGGGTAGCTCATGCCCAGCATACTCATGGCCTTGGGTTCAATCCTCAGCACTGAAAAAAGAAAAGAAATGAGTAACATGTACAATGTAGACAGAAAGTGGAAGTATTAAGGACAAGAACAGAGCAGGGAAGGGGATAGGAAGAGTTGGTGTTGGAGGAAGACTTTTTTTTTTTTTTTTTTCCGGTACCAGGGATCAAACTGAACTCGGGTCCTTGCACTTGCAAGGCAGGTGGTGCAACCACTGAGCTAAATCCCCAGCCCCCCTCCCTTTTAAAATAAAAGACAATTTATTTGAAGGTGGGGAAAGGGAAGGGAGAGGGAGAGGGAGGCTACTTTGGAGGAGTAGGGAGTAGGGAGCACTCCAAAGGGAAATACTGGTGGATTCTTGTCTGCAGCTCCCTTTTATTGAGATCCTTGGCCCATGTAGGCCCCTGGAATCTGATTGGCTCCCTGGTTGTCTTTGGCCCTCCCCTTGGATTTCTTCTGGTTAGATGAGGAAGTCTTGACAATATCTGGTGAGGGGACCATGCTGGACAAAGGTCCCGACTGGGGGCATGGGGAGGTGATGTGCGGCTGGAGAGGAGGTGAGCAAAAGGGACAAAACAAGGCTCCAGGTCAGGCGGGCCTGCACTCCTAAGAGGGACTTGGGCTTTGGCATTCTGCTAGGTTCCAGTGGCAAGTTTTGGGCAAAGGTGACACGATCTCACTTTAACAGGATCAGAGTGAAAAAAAGATGAAGTGGGGTTGAAGGCAGAAGCAAGGTGACCGCTAGGAAGAGACTGCCCCAGTCCAGGTGAGAGGAGGGTTCGGACCGCGGGACTCAGGAAGTCAGAGAGGGAAAGAGCCGCAGTGAGGAGTCAAAAATGACCGGATGTTTTGACCTGCACAACCGGAAGGGTGGGGCGCTGGGAAGGAGAGGTGAAGAGCTTGGGACCAGCTGTGGGAAAGGCCGGTTGTTGTCTGGTGGAACTGCTGAGCAGATAGCTGGGTACCCAGGTCTGGGGTTCAGAACACACATTTTGGGCGTCACCAATGTAGAGATGCTGTTGGAGGACCACAGGAGGTCCTAAGGAAAGCAGGTGTTTCAAAGAAGGGGAGAGGGCTGGACAGGTCACGAGCACCGCTGCGAGTCTGGGGAAAACGTGGCTGGGCAGTGAATAAAGAAATGCCTGGTCTGCCTACATCTGCAAAGTACAGACAGGCAGAGACAAAATGGGTTTAGGTCACAAGAACATTTGGAGACATGGCACACAGAACCACGGCATCTGGGTGTTGGAAAAGACCTTAAACAGATCGTTTAATCGGCACGCCTCTCCCCACCCCAGCCTGACATTTGAATCCCTAGGTCCAGAACAAGAAATATGTGTGGGACACTGAGGCAGCCAGCATGGCCAGGTCAGTCAGGGGCAGTTGCGTGGAAGAATGGGAGGAAGGGTAGTTGTATGAATGCTGGAGAGCAAGGGCTGAGGGAGGGACTAGAGATGATCTCCCTGGTTAGAAGCCTCCATCTGCTCTTCCTCAGCCTCTGTCCTGGGGGAAGTCACGCCCCCGTGCCTCAGTTTCCCAGTGTAACATGGGACCAAGACATCTTCCCCGTGGGCCCCAGGGTGGCAGTGAGGTCTGAGTGTGGAGTGGAGTGTGGCGATGGAGTAACTGCCCGCCTGGGTTGGCTGGTCACTGCAGCGAGGAAGGAGGACGAGAGCTCTGGCTGGGACAGGCGACGGAACTGGGGATAGGGAGGGACGGGTCCTGTCCTCGTTGGCTCTGTGGACGCGGCCAGGATCTGAGCCGCCGTGGACAGGGCTAGGCGGCCAGAGGGGCCCTGATTTGCCTCTAGAGCCTGGAACGGAGATGGAGGTGACCCCGAGGCAGCAGCAGGGAGAAGAAACGGAGATGCCGAGGTACTGAGACTCGCAGACTGGGGCGGCGGACCAGGACCCCGAGGCCCCAGGGACAGGGTGAGGCCCCGGGGCGCAGAGCGTGGCCCGGCTGAGCCCCCGTGCGCCGCGAAGTCGCGGGGTCCCCGCGGAGCAGGGCGGCCGCGCTCGCCCAAGATGGCGATGCAGGGGCGGGCGAGGCGGCCGCGGCCCGCGTCCCCCCGCTCTTCGGGCCCGGGCCCCCGAGGCCGCGCCCCCGCCCGCGGCGCCGCGCCTCCCCGGGCCACTGACGCCCGGCGCGCCCTCCCCCCGCGGCGGCGGCCGAGCGCCGGGAGGCGGCGGCGGCCCGAGCCCGGCCCCATGGCGCGGGGGGACGCGGGCCGCGGGCGCGGGCTCCTGGCGCTGACCTTCTGCCTGCTGGCCGCGCGGGGTAAGGGGCGCGGGGGGCGGCGGGCGCGCGCCGGGTTGCGGGGTCCCCGTCCCGAGGGCGTGCGGGGCCCCGCGTCTGGCGCCCCCGATCCCGGCTCGTGGGGGCTGCGGCCGCGCCTGTGGGTCCGCAGGGGGTGTGTGTCCTTGGCGTGCAGGGCCCGGAGTAGCGCGTGTGCGTGGCGGGACCCCGCGCGTGTTCGCGTCCGCAGAGCCCCCACGGTCGCGCCGTGGCTCCGACGCTTGTGGCTCCCGGGACGCGCCGCGCTGGCCCGCGCGTGTCCGGGGTGTGGAGGCGCGGGGAGGGGGTGCGGGTCTGCACTTCCATTTGCGCGGGCGCGCGTGTAACTGTGTCTCCCGGGCTGAGCTAATATTTGGCCTTGGCTTTTGGGGAGTGTCCTTCCCCTAAGTGGGGGGACCGCGGGGATTCCGGGTTGACTGGGGAAGGTAAACAACAACATTCAACTTTGCCCAGTGGGTGTGGTCCCTGGGGCCAGTAGGGGCTGGGGCAGTGGAGGTGTTGCGCCCCCAAAGCCGTGGCCCCAGGGGCCTGGCGGAGGCATAGGGACCAGTTGCGTTTGTGGCGGCGTCTGGCACTCTCGCTACCGCTGGGACGCGTGTCACTCGCGCCCTGAGCGTGGATGGGGTCAGCCGGGCCACCCCGGGCGGGAGAGAGAGGGGTGGGCGGCAGAGTTGTCCATGGGGGCTCCTTCCTCCGCCCCAGCGCCGCACTCCCGGTCCGATGTGCGTTTGGGGGGCCCAGGGAGGCTGGGGGAGGGGACGGGCTGCCCGCTTTGTTCGCCTGGTTCTTGCGTCCCCAGCGCGGGGGGTGGGGGGTGGGGGGGCCTGAGGATGTGTCCGGGGCGAATCGGGGAGGGACTTGGCGGTGGGGGTGGGGAGGGGGATTTCGCTCCAGCTGCTGCGGCCTTGCAGAGACTCAGCCAGGCCACGTGGGAGGGGGGGGGGACTGAGCCTCCGCGGGCGGCCCCAGGCCCATCCCCAGCGGAACCGCGGGTGGGAAAGCGCGGGGCACTGCGGGGACCTCTTCTCTCCGCAGATTCGCACCCCTCTCCTGCCCAGACTGCGGAGTTGTCAGGTTGAAAGGGTCCAGGAAGTGTCAGGAGGCATCAGTCCTCCCCGAGCCCAGCCGTTAAGAAATAGTTGTGCTATACACACACACACACACACACACACACACACACACACGCTACTTTTGGTTCCTCCAAGAGCTCCTGGAGTGCAGTGACACCTAGCAAAGCGGGACTGGGGCTGGGCACCGCACCAGCGCAGCAGGATACCGTGGGGACCTCGGCCCAGGGGCTCAGGACTTGGCCTCTGACTGCTCTTCATTGCACAAGTCAGGGGAGGCCCCGCTGGGCCCTGGGAGTGGCTACAGCAGCTCCTCTGCATGCCCTGCCCACACTCCGGTGAGTGTGCAAAGCTCAGCAGGGACACTTCTGCAGAATTCTGCCTCGCCACCGTGATGATGTTCATTCCTTCGTTCATTGCACAGCGTTTGCTGAACAGCTTTTATAGGCCAGCGAACGCCCATGCCTAGAATGCAGTCAGTAAGGAGGCAGGCGGGTCCCTGGTGGGAAGCTTCAAGGTTGGGGTTGGGGTGGGAAGTTGGGGGACGACTTCAAGTACCCTGCGGAAGAGGGGCTCCTGTGCCAGCCACGGAAGGTCAGGAAAGGCTTCCTGGAGAAAGTGGTGATAACATGGAGGGGGCGGCAGCCCCTTAGAAGAAGAATCCTGCTGATGGGGAGAGGTTTCGAGAACAGTATGTGCGAACACAGGTGGTTCAGTTTCCACCCAGAGAATGAAGCTAAATCTGGCTGGAGCCTAGAACACAAGGCCAGGCAGGGAGTTAGGCAGGTGGAGGAGGGATGGGGCAGGGGACATGCGTATGGACAGAGGATGCCGAGGAGGGTGGTGAGGCCCAACCCAGGAAGGGCAGTGTGGCCCCAGCTGGGGTGGAACATGGATGGCGCAGGGTGGAGGCAGGAAGCCCCAGCGCTTGGAAGGCGTCAGTGGTCACCCTGAAGGGAGGCTGGTGGCACCTGGCAGTGGGGAAGCCAGAGTGTCTGTATTCTGGAGATGTTAAGGCAATGGAATCTGTGAGATGCAAGAATAGGTCGAGTTTGTAGGGAGGAAGGGAGAGGGGAGGAAAAATGATAGCTTGCTCAGCAGCCCATGGGGCAAAAAGGAGGTTGGTATTGAGGTCGGGTCCTGCCAGGGTCTGCCTGTTTCCACCTCCCTGACCTTGCTCGGGGGTCAGGGATCAGGGACTGTGGGGACCTTTGTAGGAACTGGGCTCCTGTCTGAAGGCAGTGGGGGGAAGCTGAGCTCTTTCACCACATGTGAGAAATGGGGTCCTCCATCCACCCAAGTCAGAATGTGATCACAGGGAACCCAGAGGTCAGCCGTAGGGGCTCCAAGGCCAATGGCTCTTTCTTCTCCCTGGGATCCCTTTCTCAGCCTGGAAGCCAACTGCACTCAGTTGAGGTGGTCCCCTCTGAACCATCTCAGAGGTGCAGAGCCAGGTCAGCCGCTGGGAGCGTCTCTGAATAGTGACTCGTACTCAGCTGGCGTTTGACCCTTCACTGATCTTGTGTGTACTTTCATGGCCCCATTAAGCAACGTTGGTGTGTCAGTTAGCATTTCCTCTCTTTTCTCCTAATGATATCTCTTTCCAGTTAAGGGATCTCACAATGAGAGCGTCATGGAATGTCTGCACTGAAAGAAATTTAGAAATCATTTTAGCAGGAGCCTGTTTCACAGATGAGAAGACAGCGGCTTCCCAGAGTTCCACAGTTTAGGACTTGAATTCTCTGGAGTTGGAACCCATCTCCCAGCTCTTGGTCCTTGCCCCACAAGGCTGTCTGGAGCCGAGGTCCTTTGAGGGGAGGGAATAGGCTCACACCCCTAAGTCACCTCCTCTGAATTCCTGGATAAGTTAGCAGCCGTAGGCCTGCCCCTCGGTTGGTCTGTCTGGGGTGTGGAATCCACTCTCCTTCCCACCCTCTTCTACCCAGTCGCCTCCTTCGATCCCCTCCAGTGTCTCTGAGGTACTGCAGCCAGTCTTGACAGGGAATCCCAGATGTGGAACAGATGTCTTTTTGAGCCGGGCCTGGGGGCTCCCAGCTCCCAGGGGTCAGGGCCAGAGTAAGAGTGGCTCTGAGGGAGAGGATCCCAGCCTGGCAGAGCAGGGACCAGGGCAGGGTGAGCAGAGCAGATGTCCTGGGCCTGATGTGCTGTCTTCTAGGGCAGCTGTGCCGAGGCTGAGGCTGAGGTATCCTCTGGATCTGGGGGGCCATGGAGCAGAGGGGTCAGGGAAGCCAAGGATCAGTCCGTGCAGACCCAGGACTCCTGGATGGTCCAGGAAGGGGCTGGTTATCTTGTCACGTGGTTCAGAGGACAGAACGCTGACGAGTGAGCGGAGCCTAAGGAGACACAGGTGGGCACAGGAGAAAGATGTTTCTAACCCTTGGGCCTCACAGCCAGGGGACAGGAAGCATGCTGAGCTTCTAACCCTGGTCACTTCTGTGCAGTTGCTTTCACTGTGGGTTTGCTGTCCCATCTGTGCATTCAAAGTATTTTTTTAAGTGTCTAGTAGGCGCCATATAGCATGCTTGAGAATTTGTCTAGATATTACTCACATTGTCCCCACCCGTGAAGGACATAACTGTTACTTTTTATTTTCTTTCTGAGACAGAGCTTTCCTGTGTAGTTCAGACTGGCCTCGAACTCACAGTGATCCTCCTGCCTCAGCCTCCCAAGTGCTGGGATCACAGGTGTGCACCACCACACCTGGTACCTTACTGTTATCTTTGCAGGTAAAGAAATTGAAGCTTGGAAAACCATAAGGAGCTCTATGTCTTTTTTTTTTGTAGTACTAGGGATTGAATCCAGGGCCTCACACACGCTAGGCAGGCACTCTACCATTGAGCTACATTCTTATCCCTTTTTAAATTTTATTTTGAGAGAGAGTCTCTTTAAGTTGCTCAGGCTGGCCTCGAAGTCACGATCCTCCTGCTTCAGCCTCCTAAGTGCGATTCCATGTATGCACCCTCCACCCAGCTTGTCTTACCGTTCTTTGGTGTGTGTTCACATGTCCACTCATCCATTCGAGGAGTATTTATTGATCTAGGTATTGTTCTAGGCACTAAAAATTTAGAAAGTGGACCAGGATGTAATCCCAAGTTTGTTGCCTAGTTGTGGAGAAAGGGGAGTCAGAAATCTTAAGTGATAACTGTCTACATCAGTGGACGGGATGGCCATTTTAAGGAGTGGGAGTGACACCAGGGACACAAGGTGCTTTCAGAGACCCGGAAGTGGTTCGCTGTGGCCTCTGGCGAACAGGAACAAGAGGTGAGACGGTCAAGCTCCGTGTGTTGTCGCCGTCTCCCCAGCCGAGGCTGAGTCTGTCCCCCCGGATTGTAGATGTGGGAGGAAGCTGAGTCCCTTCTTGTGTCCCAGGTGACAAGCCCAGCTCCCCTTCCAGCTGTTGGTGTGAGGGCTTAGGTTGTGGTCAGGGAAGCGGCCGAGGGTCTGGGAGAGACTGACTTTCGTCTTGTGGGAAAGAACGGTGCTGATGTCACAGAGAATTACCCGAGACTGTGAACAAGCCAGGAATCTGTGGGGCCTTGACATTGAGATGTGACAAAGCTCTGAAGCCTGTGTAGTTCTTGGCCTAATGAAGGTGTTGGGGCCTTGTCGTCCCCCCGCCATGGGGCCCTTTCCTGAGAGTTCAAGGAAGGCTGAATCTCACCTGAGGCTCCTGCTGACCCCGCTGAACGGCAAACGGCACCGAGCTGGCCCTGGCACTTTCGGCAGGTCTCCTTTCTGGCAGGGTCTAATTGGCCTCATAAAATCGAATTCGTCCTGTAATTGGGTAAAATCTGCTAGAAAAGGAGACAGAGCGATGGCCCTGGGTTCCCAGGCACAGAAACTCTGGGTCTCTGGCAGGGTCTGATTGAAAAGATTCAGGGGAACGGGTGGTGGGAGAGGGAGGTCGTCAGGCCGAAAGCTGCAGACCTGACTGTGGCATCCTAGTCCTGAGAGGAGGCCAAAAATGTACTGGGAGTGGTGGGAGTCAGCGGACTGGGAGTGGCAGAGAAGGTGTAATTACCAAGCTCCCTGCTCAGAACCTCACCTTTTGTGTGTGTATGAGACAGGGTCTCGCTGTGTAGCTCGGGTAGCCTTGAACTCAGTATGTAGCCCAGGCTGGCATCAAACTCATGGTGACCCTCCTGCCTCAGCCTCCCCAGTGCTGGGGTTACAGGTGTGCACCACCAGGCCTGGCTCCCAGAGCATCACTTTTACAAAAAGATTTGGCGGTGAAGGAACCACATTTATATCAAAACAAACATGGCTGTGATGTGGAGCAGAATATGTGCTAGGGGGTTAAAAATAAAAACAGTAGTGAGCCTCAGGCATAGGTTCTCTTCTGCTGTTGAGAGAATTTTTTTGTGCTGAGGATTGAACTCAGGACCTTGCGCTGGCAAGGCTGGGACGGTGCCTCTGAGCTAAATCCCTGGCCTAGAGAATTTGATGAAAATGTTGCAGAAGTCTGGAGAGTCCTCATTTTCAGGTTGGGGAAACTGAGGCTGAAGGAAGGGAAGGAACTGACCCACAGGTGTGCAACAAATGACTGGATCTAGAACCCAACCCCAGCATTTGCCCCAGCAACTCCTATTGTCTGACCAGGCAAGAGGAAGAACAGGAAAGAGCCATCCAAGTGGCGCTTGATGTGAGATTTAGGAAATCCTGGGCTCTGTCTCCCAGAGATGAGAACCTGCTTTCTGGTCCTCAGCTTCCCCGTCTGCAAAATGGGAGTCCTCGGGCTTCGCAGACACTGAAGATGGCACTGAAGTGGGCCATCTTGGGCTTCAGGCACAGCTCTTGCTCTCTGAGGGGACCCCTGAGGTTCTCCCTGCGTCCCCATCCCTGTCGGGTTCCTTGTTCCAGCCTGCTGGGCTCCAGGCTCCTCTGACGTGGCCTAGCTAGACATCTGCTGATCCATGAATATTCAGGAAGGGAATCAGAGCCTCCCAGGCTGGCCCCTGGCCACTATCCTGCCTGCCCGCCACAGCCCAGGTTGCTGACAGACCCAGCAGCTGCTTGGGCCCCAACTGTTCGAAGTGTTTGTTCATCGCGGCAGGGGATTTTCCAAGCCCTGGAAGGACGGCTTAGGGGTGGGGGAGCTGCTGGAGGGCCCACGGATCACTCTCCTGTGAGCTTTCCCCTCCTGAAACCCTCTGCTGGGGTGGGAACAGCCATTGGAAGGCGGCCTGAGAGCCACTTGCCCCCCTGAACCCTATGTTTGGATCGAGGCACCCAGGGCCTGGAGATTGGGGGGGGGGGACTGCGTGTCGGGAGAGCGTCTGCATTTCACCGCCTTTCAGTGTACACTGGCTCTGAAGACCGAGCTGCCCCAAGTCCGTTAGGCCCTAGGCTGTAGCCCTGACATCTGTGGTCTTGATCCTCCCAAGCTCAGGAGTATCATGTGGAAACTGAGTCCTGAGGCTGAGTGGCTCGTCAGACAGCTGGAGGGGGAGTGGTGAGACTGAACTTTGGTCTTCTGCCCCAAGGTTAGATGGGCCACAGCGAGAGGCCTGCAGGAGTGTGAGTACGAGTGGAAACTCGGAGGGGCAGGAGCTGCCTGTCCCCTCTGCACCCACCAGTACCACCAAGGCCAGTGGTGCCCCGAGATGTCTGGTCCTGTCGGTCTACCGGTCCTTTGAAGTGAGTCTCAAGGCCCTGGCTTCTGGGCTGGTCCCCCTGTCTCGGCCAGCTGGGACTTCTCTTCTCCCCTCCAACCTTGTTCTTCTTTGGAGGGGACAGACAGGGGTCTAAGTGTTGATGCCGACGTGGGTGTGTGTGTGTAGGTACTGGCGAGTGTGGCAGAGACAGAGGTGCACACGTCCCAGGAAGCAGAATTGTGTCTCCCCTCTGTGTGTCTAGTTTGTTACATGCCTGCTCAGGGATGACTGTAGTAGAATAGTGAATCGAGGCTCAGAAGAAGTGACCAGGCCAAGGCCACACAGCCAGGCCACACAGCCAGACTGTGACAGAGCTGACTCCTGATTTCCTAGCATCATGCTTGGTCCCCTGCGTGGCTCTGTCACCTCAGGCCTGCCTTGGGGTGCCTGTGGGATGTTCCTCGCCTCTGCCGAGGTTCACTCTGAGACGTGCCATTCCAAATTAAAGCACGAGGACCGGGGATTTAGCTCAGTGGTTCCGCCGCCTGCTTAGCAAACATAAGGTCCCAAGTTCGATCCCCGGTACCAAAAACAAACCAAATTGAAGCATGAGTCCAGCCAGAGGATGGGAAGGGACCTTGGGCCATTGACCTCTTAGGGGATAGGGAGGTGACAGGCCAACCTTCCCGAAGACACCCAGGGAGAGCCAACCACTTCTCAGAATAATGGTGACGGGGCCCTGTGCCCTGGTGGCTAAAATAATAAATGTTGCCGTTGTGGTTTTGCCTTAGCCATGAATGGCTTCCTTCACAGCTCCCTTCCTCTTCCTTCCATAGCAAGACCCTGTTGGGGACTGCAGGACCTTCTGCAGCCTGGGGAAAGAGAAGAACTCGCTTGGTCCGGAGACCCAGGTCCTGACGCTGCCCTCCCGTGTGACCCTGCAGACAGTAGATGCGGGTAGAGCACAGCTTTTCCAGCCGCTAGAGCTGAAGAGGCAGCTGGCTGCCGGGGCTCAGTCCCCCAGGGCCTGGAACAAGCTGTGGGAGCTCCTGTGGGCTTGCTGTGAATCCAGCTTGACTCCAGCCCCTTAGACTCAGAGGCATGAGCTGGGCATAGTGGTCCACGCCTGTGATCCCAGCACTCAGGAGGCTGAGGCAGGAGGATCAGTATGAGTTCAAGGCCAGTCTGGGCTACCTAGTGAGACCCTGTCTCAAAAACCAAAGAGCTCCACCGCCTGCCTCGAAAGAACAACGTCCCGAGTTCAATCCCCAGTACCAAAAAAAACCAACCCCAAAACAAAGAGCAAGGTAGCAAAAGAGTGAGACAGTGAGACAGCCATTCACGCATGTGTATTCTCCTACTCATAATACATTTTATTTTATTTTTATTTTTTGTGGTGCTGGGATGGAACCCAGGGTGTCACACATGCTAGGCAAGTGCTCTACCTCTGAGCTACGTCCCATCCCTTGTAATGCGTTTTAAGAGTTCCCTGGCTATAGCTCCTTTCTAGCCTCTGGCATATTTTGCGTATTTCTGGTTGGATAATAATAGTCGATATGATGTTAGGTTCCAGGGGAGGAAGTGACATTATGGAGCCTGCATCCTGTGCCGGGCAGTGCCACCCTCTCTTCACACCTCACCTTCTCCGATGCTCATGACAGCCCAATTTGGAAGGAGTTAGGCTTTTTAAAATTGAGATAGAAGTTGGGGCTGGGGATTTAGCTCAGTGGTTCCACCGCCTGCCTCACAAGCACAAGGACCCGAGTTCGATCCCTGGTACCAAAAAAAAAGAAATTGAGATAGAAGTCACATAACCCACAATGCACTGTGCACAGTGTACAAGGTAGTGGGGTTTTGTTTTTAGCATACTGACAAGGTGGCGTAGCCATGGCCCCTAATTCCAGAACATTTCCGTCACCCCAAAGAGAAACTTCAGTTACCCCTGTTCTCTGCCCACATCCCTGGTAACCATCAACCAGCTCTCTGTATTTATGGATTGGCCCATTCTGGACATTTCATGGGAATGAGATCACACAGTAGGTGGCATTTTGCGAATGGCTTCTGTCCCTCGGCATAAAGTTCACCAGGTTCACCCACACTGTGGTGGGTGTCGGAGCTTCGGTCCTTTGCTGGCTGAGTAGTCCATTTTTCGGCAGGCAGAAAACTGTGGGTGGTTTGTGTGTTCCAGCTGCCATGATAATGCTACCCCAAACTGGTCTCTTTGTGGGTGAAGAAGTCGAATGGAGGGAGGACAGGTGCAGGGGTGGACAGTGGCTCAAGATCCCAGTGAGCAGGGAGCGCTAGGTCAAGCATGGGTCTCTCTGTGACCGGGCTTAGCCCTGGGTGGTGGTTTAGGAGCAGAGGCTGTGACTGATGGCCCTGATGCTTCCTCTTCCGAGCAGGGGAGCTGCCGTTACCCCAGGAGACAACTGCAGAGCTGAGCTGCGACCTGGGGCCACTGCATGTGATCCTGGGCCCGAGGCAGGCTGCTGTGCTGAACTGTAGCCTGGGCACTCCTGCCACTGGGGCCCCCAGCCAGGTGACTTGGAGCAAGGATGGGGATGACCTGCCAGAGTATGACCACCTGCAGCTGCTGCCCAATGGCTCCCTGTGGCTGTCCCCACCACCAGCTCATGAAGACAGTGGTACGGCAGCCCCTATGGCCGTGGGGACCATCGAGGGCCACTATTCCTGCCTGGCCCATGGCCCCCTCGGAGTGGTGGCCAGCCAGGCTGCGATGGTCAAGCTTGCCAGTAAGTGCCTGCCTCTGGGGGCGGGATCTGCAGTTAGCTTACTGCCCAAAAGCTGCCTTTGGAGCCCACGCCCCCTTTCCCTGCCTCTGTCCTGCTCAGCGGCCCTGGCCTTGTGTGGTCCACCTCTGTGGCTCAGTATCCTCCCCACTGCTTCTGCACAACCCCCCCCTTCCTTTCCGGGCCTGTGAGTTCAGAGTCTGGAGTTGTTCGCCTCCAGGCAGCCCAGAGAGGCTGCAAGAGGTCGGGGACCCATGGGCGCCTCCTCTGGCAGCTACACCCTGCAGCCCAGTGTGTCCTGCTGCCCTGGCCCTTGCGAGCTCTCGGGAGCCCCAGGCCGCATGAACTCGCTTCAGCACCTTACTGCAGGGCCGCACCATGGCAGTGTTGGGCAGGGGGACCCCGGAACCCAGTCTGCCAGCAGCGTCTGACCAGCAATCACCACCGCTTGTCCCTCGTGGTTCCGTCACTGTGCTTCATGTGTGTCACTGTGCTCACTGTGGTCCCCCCACCCTTGCCCCGTGCACCTGCCCTGTCCCTGTCCGTGTCTGTCCGTCCCCGTCCCCAGCACTTTCAGACTTCTTTCTGCACCCGGAGCCTCAGATGGTGGAGGAGAATGGGACTGCTCGCTTCGAGTGCCACGTTGAAGGGCTGCCAGCCCCTGTCATTACCTGGGAGAAGGACAAGGTGACGTTGCCTGACGAGCCTCGGTGAGTGCCCTGTGGGGTGGTTCCTGTCGGCAGGGCCGAGAGGGCTCGGGGTGGGTTTGGAACTGGGATGCTTGGAGTTCGGGTGGCTCCATTTGCCTAACCTAACTTGAAAGCCAACCACCATGTGGCTTCCAGTTCATTTCTGGTCTAGAGAGAAGTTGGACAAGAGGTTTAGGCTCCCTGGGAGCACAGCCACCCCCAGCTGAGGTAGTGGTAGGGTCCTGTGCACACATCTAGTCCAACTCCCTGCTTTCCCAAGGAGCCTGAGACCCAGAGCGACCGAGGTCCATCCAGGGCCACCCAGTGAGCCATGGGCAGGTGTTGGTTGTTCATGAAGGGCCCTGAGGCTGCTGGGGGAGCCCCACCCTGGATGCATACCCACTTTGAATGCTACCCAGTAGGCTGTGGAGGTCCTTCCGGTGTCACCTCCCTCCCCCGCATAAAGGCAGTGATAGGTGGAACAGTCCCTGGGAAGGTTGGTAGACAGGGAGAAAGCAGCTGCCAGGCCCAGGACCTGGTTCCTGTTGTGGCCCCCTGGGCAGGTCCAGACCTGCAGAGAGTGCGACCAGTCACATGTCTAGTCCCCAGCTGGCTCCGCCTCCCGCTGTGCTGGGGAAGTGGGATTCCTTGGGCTGCCTTGCAACACATTTTTTTTTCTGGTACTGGGAATCAAACTCAGGAGTTTGCACTTGCCAGGCAGGCACGGTGCCACTGAGAAAAATCCCTGACAACCCTGCCTTGCCGATTGTCCTCCCAGGAACTCCCCTCTCCTCTGTCCTACCTCCTCTGACTTTTCCCAAATGGAGATAGGCATGGAAGGTAGAGGAGAGACTGCTGGGTAGCAAAACCACAGGCCTCTGTGAGGGCAAAGGTTACAGAAGGGGCCGTGAGCTCAAGGTGAATGAGATCTGTGGACTTAGCGGTGGCTGAGCCCCCATCCTTAGCGCTTCATCCTTCTCACCCAGCCTGAGTCCCACAACATCTGTGAAGGGGGTTGGGGTCGATTAGACCCTCATTTCCCAAAGTGTGGTTTTTGTAGAACACTAGTTCCTTAAGGTGCTTCTTGAAAAAAAATACTTGATCATTAAATAGAACAGGAAACTGCTTATACATGTCCCTGTTGGAGTTAGCATGGCCCTGAGAAGTCAGCATGGCCCTGCTGTACGGAAAGATTTGTTTAATTTGTTTAACCAAGCCTGGCCCGGGCCCACCTGCCCAGGGACCTTTGACTGTGTCTGCTCCTTCCCGGGGGCAACCCCTGAATCCACAGCAGGTAGGCTGGGCTCATGGGAACCAAGCATGGGCCCACTCCTGACAGCCCGGAGAGGGTGGAGAGAGCGGAAGAGTATCCATAGGTTGGCAGGCACCACGGGCCCCTCCTCTTTTCCTTCCCTCCCCTCGCATCCCTTCTTTTCCCTTTTCTCTTACTTGTTCTAGGGATTAGGGATTTTCTCTCTCTCTCTCTCTCTCTCTCTCTCTCTCTCTCTCTTTGCATACTAGGGATTGAACCCAAGACCTTCACACTGAGCTGGATCCCCAGCCTTTTAAAATTTTTTTTTTTGGTACCAGGGATCAAACTCAGGACCATGTGCTAGCGAGGTGGGCAGTGGAACCACTGAGCTAAATCCCTGGTCCTTTAAAGTTTTTATTTTGAGACAAAGTCTTGCTAAATCGTCAAGTTCCCTGGGCTGAGCTCGAACTTGTGATCCAGCTTCAGCCTCCCAGAGTGCTGTGGTCACAGGTGTGCGGCCCCACATCCAGCTCCTTCCCCCTCTTCCCTTCCTTTTCTTTCCTCTCTCTCCTTCTCTCCTCCCCCCCTCAGTTGTGGGACTATGAACCCAGGGCCTCACACATGCTAGGCAAGTGCTGTGTCCCTGAGCTACAGCCCCAGCCCCACGGGACCCATTTTCTGAGAGTTTCCTTGGACCAGGCACTGCTACACCTTTTCTATGTGTATTCTCATCTGACCCTTCCCATCATTCTTCAAGGTAGGAATTTCTCATTTTTCTACATTTAATTTATATTTATAGAAGATGTATTTAAAATTTCATGTAAGCAAAAGAGAAAAGAACTATTTGTTATCGCCCTTGTTAGTTAGTTTTTTTGTTTTGTTTTGTTCTTTTAGTGGTACTGGGAATAGAACCCAGGGGTGCTCTACCACTGAGCTACATCCTCATCCCCTTTTCTTTTTCTTTTTTCTTTTTTGGTACTGAGAATCAAACTCAGGGCCTCACACTTGCTGGGTGGGTGCTGCACCACTAAGATACATCCCTGGCCTTCATTGTTAGTTTTGATATCTGTTTATTTGTGTTTTGGGGTTTTTTCTTGGTACTGGGCATCAAACTTGGGACCTTGTGCTTGCAAGGCAGGTGGCAGAACCACTGAGCTAAATCCCCAGCCCTTGATATCTGTTTTCAGGATTTATTTTTCTATATGTTTATAAATACTTTTTAAAAAATTATTTATTTATTTATTTTTTGAGACAGGGTCTTACTGTGTAGTCCAGGCTGGCCTCAAACTCACCGCAATCCTCCCGCCTCAGCCTCCCAAGTGCTGGGATTATGGGTGTGTGGCACCATGCCTGGTTTATAAATACTCTTTAAAAATATTTAGATTATATTGTACACATTGGGTTTTTTGTTCAATTGATGACAATAAGGGCCGGGGATTTAGCTCAGTGGTTCTGCTGCCTGCCTTGCAAGCGCACAGACCCAAGTTCAATCCCCGGTACCAAAAAAAAAAAAAAATTAATGATAATAAGATATTTGGGCCTGAGGATTTATCTCTGGTTCCACCGCCTGCCTCGCAAGCACAGGGTCCCAAGTTTGATCCCCGGTACCAAAAAAAAAAAAAAATTAATGATAATAAGATATTTGGGCCTGAGGATTTATCTCTGGTTCCACCGCCTGCCTCGCAAGCACAGGGTCCCAAGTTTGATCCCCGGTACCAAAAAAAACCCCCAAAAAACATTGATCTCAAAACAAAAAATTTTTTCATTTAACAAGTAATGAACATCCGTCCAGATCTGTGTATATGGGTATGGGAGATGTTATTGTCTGAACTGCCAGATGAAGGGACTGAGGATCAGAGACAGAGTGACTTTGCCAGGTCAGCCAGCTGATCCCCAGAGTGGTGGATGCCTGGGCCCTCGCGGGTGGATGAGACACAGGCCCATGGGTGTGACTTGGTGGAGGAGCTTCGGGGCCTGAAGGAGTGCGCTGCGAGCGGCCGTAGAGATCTGTGGTCCAACCGGGGCCCAGACCACAGAAGCTGCTTCTGCAAAGTTTCTCAGTAAGCCAGGGGCGTCCGGACCTCCACTCCCATCATCCAGTTCAGGCCTCCACCCACAACGGCGGAGCCCAGAGCTGCCTGGCCTGGGCTCGGAGAGTGTTTGCCCCCGGGTCCTCTGAAAAGTGATCCTGGTTTGTAATTAAGCCCGGCTCAGATGTCCTAGCACATTGTGTGAGGGAATAAAGAACCGTCTACAGCAGCAACCCGAGGTATGTATTTTCACACGTGCTCGGATATAGCACATGTAAAATGACAAACACGCTATTCATACCCTCGAGGCAGCTCGCCGGCGCCGGGCATGCACGTGTGCAGTTAATAAACACTCAGCCGGGGTTATGTGCATATTTTTGGATCTGACTAAAGACTAGACCCCAAGGCACTTCCTTGGTACTTACGCTAATTTTTAATAATAGGGGATAAAGTAGGGGATAATTTTTCCCATGGAAACCTGTAATCAATGAAAGCAGTATTTCCCAATGCGGGGCATTCACAGCCGCCTCCATAATTCCAGCCATCCTTATGCCATTTACACAGAGTTTTTGTTTGCATCAACTTGCTCTCTTGTAACTTAGCACATATTAAAAGAGCATTATCTGGCCGGGCATTTGGCTCAGTGGTTCCGCTGCCTGCCTTGCAAGCTCAAGGTCCTAAGTTCGATCCCCGGTAGCAAAAAAAAAAAAAAAAAAAAGAACATTATCAAACCAGGGCTGTAGCTCAGTGGTAGAGTGCCATGCTTAGACCCTGGGTTCCATTCTCAGTACCTGCCCTCCATGACTGCAATTAAAATAAAAACCAGCAAATTTGCCATAAATAGAAGATACCCATAAACGCATACCACCAGAATAAAAAATGTGCCTGGATCCATTTGAAGTCATTTCAATATCAGTATTTACTCATTTTTTCTTTTCTTTTTTTTCAGTACCAGTGATTGAAACCAGAGCCTTCACACTGAGCTAAATCCCCAGCCTTTTTTATTTTTTGAGACAGAATCTTGCTAAATTGCCCAGGCTAGCTTTGCAATCCTGCCCCAGCCTCCAAGAGTGCTAGGATTACAGCTGTGTGCTGTCACAGCTGGCTTTTCACACACATTTTGAGCACTAAAGCCCTTAGATAAACCAGGCTCCCTCGCCATCTTCCTCTTAGCTTCTCCCCTAGCCACTACATCCGCCCAGCACCTGAGACCCTCAGTGAGCGTCCCCCTCCCTGGTGGAGCTCTCAAGGCCTTCACCGGCCCTTAGGGTATTCAGAGCAGTTTGGTCATTCCTTCTGTGTTCTTGAATGCCTGAGCCCAAATGGCCTTTTGGGGTAGGGGCAGCAGACTTAGGCTTGGGCATGGAAAAAGAATAACCCTTCCTTGACTTGGTGTGGTGGCACATGCCTGTAATCCCAGCACCTGGGACGCTGAAGCAGGAGGACCAAAAGTTCAAGTCCAGCCTGGGCAATTTACTGAGACCCTGTCTCGAGGGGAAAAAAAAGAGGGTAAGTAAGTGTGGGGCAGTGTTGGTAGTATAACTCAGTGTGAAAGCCCTGGGTTCAACCCCCAGTACCGCCAAGAATAATACTTTAGGGCTGGGGATTTAGCTCAGTGGTTTCGCCACCTGCTGTGTAAGCACAAGGACCTGAGTTTGATTCCTGGTACCAAAAAAAAAAGAATAATACTTTTGGGTCAGAATTTAGCTCAGTCGTGCCGCACCTGCCTTGCAAGGGCAAGGTCCTGAGTTCAATCCCTGGTACCAGAATAATAATAATAATAATAATAATAATAATTTGAACAGAGGTTTTCATTCTATAAGTAGCTACTTTGTTTCATCAGAATTTACTTAAAATGGTAAAATATGAAATTGTATGGAATGGGAAAAACTCAGCTATGGACTAAAGGATGCTATTACCAGTTTGAGTACTTCCCTGTGGTCCTTTGCAATATGTGTGTGGTCCCCACCATTGTATGTGTGCTTGGAGCCTGTGACCCCGTGTGTTGTCCCTTGTCTAATGTGAGTTCCTAATACATGAAGGGGGCCAGGGCTGTGAAGCAGACAGGTCAGGAATCATTTAACCCATTTCTCAGATGAGAAAACTGTGGCCTAAGACAGGTAATGTCGCCGGCTAAATCACAAATATTGAGGGCCAGGGATTTAGTTCAGTGGTTCTGCCACCTGCCTCACAAGTGCAAGGACCAGAGTTCGATCCCTGGTACCAAAATCAATCAATCAGTCAATCAATAAATCACAAATATTGAGCCAGTTCGCTCCACTTGCATCTGCTGCTTCTGTTCAGGAGCCTGGAGTCAGGAAGCAGAGGACACGGGCACTTACACATTTACACTTTCACATTTAAGACACTTCGTATTTCAAAACTAATATAATTCATTGTTTTAAAACAAATCAAATAGGATAAAATTAAAATAAAATTTATTTTTAAAAAATCAAAAAGCTCTGGGCCGGGGATTTGCCTCAGTGGTTTTGCCACCTGCTGCATAAGCGCAAGGACCCAAGTCCAATCCCCAGTACTGGAAAAAAAAAAAATTGAAAAGCTCAACAAGTAAGAGTTTCTGGTAATCTCACTCAGAGAAAAACCCACAAATTATGTGTGCTTTGCCAACCTTGACTTTTTCCTCACAAATCCTAACCTATCATTTATCTATTTTCCAAAAATAGAGTTGCTTCATAAACACCATTTGGTGACCTTTCTCCCCCACTAAGCAGTGTATCTTAGATATCTTTTCAAGGACAGAGTTTCTAAAAACATGTTTTCACGAAACAGAAAAGGTTTTGTTTGTTTGTTTGTTTTTTGAGAAAGGGTCTTGCTATGTAGTTTAGGCTAGGCCTTAACTCACTATGGAGCCCAGGCTGGCCTTGAATTTGTGGTGATCCTCCTGCTTCAGCCTTCCAAATGCTAGGATTCTACCATACCCAGCCAGAAAAGATTTTAGATGAGTACTAACAGTGTTTCTGTTGGCTGCAGTAACAGCACCATGACGGAGGAAAGACATTCGTTCATTCCTTACACATAAAGAAATATTTCTTGCCAAGGAAGTATTAGCTCTTGGGTCCTGGGAGCACTTTTGTTCGTTCGTTTTCTTTCTTTCTTTCTTTCTTTCTTTCTTTCTTTCTTTCTTTCTTTCTTTCTTTCTTTCCTTCCTTCCTTCCCTCCCTCCCTTCCCCTTCCTTCCTTTCTTTCTTCCTTTTCTTCCTTTCTTTTTCTTCCTTCCTTTCTTTCTTTCCTTCCTTCCTTCCTTTCCTTCCTTCCTTCCTTCCTCTTTCTTCCTTTCCTCCCTTCCTTTCTTTTTCTTCCTTCCTTCCTTCCTTCCTTCCTTCCTTCCTTCGTTTCTTTCCTTTGTTTCTTTCTTTTTTTTTTTTTTTTTTTGGTACCAGGGAATCAAACTCAGGACCTTGCACTTGCCAGGCAGGTGCAGCGCCCCTGAGCTACATCCCCGTGGAGGCTGGTGCTGGTGGTGGAGACTGCTAGCAAGACTGAGGGATGAGGAGGAAGGCTGTCAGAGTCAGAGCAGGCCTGGAAGGGGCAGGGCCTTGTTTCAGACAGTCCTGCTGGTCCTTTCCCGTCACAATTTTTGTCATTGCTGCTGCTGTTGTGGATCCTAGTCCAGGGTTTCCCCTAGGCCCCACCCTTCTGTAGGCTGCTGTTGGAGCCAGGCTGTGGCCGGGGTCGGAGGTGAGTTTGCCTGTGGGCCAGGGTAGGAGGATGCAGGTTTATGTTTTTCTCCAGTCTTGAGGCCAAGCAGGTTCCAGGCTGGTGTCCAGGGTTTCTCCCCACCCTGCTTCCCAGGAGCCAAGGGGTCTCCCCCAAACACACGGCTGCCCGGTTCCTCCTGTCGCTGCTTGGCCTGCACCTAGGGGCCAAGCGCGGCCCTTTGCTTCCTCCAGAAACTAGGACTTTCCACCGGGGGCTGACCCTGCAGGGGTCCCCACTGGAGGATTCAGGTGGACCCCCGCATCCCTCTGCTGCCCACCACCCCGTCCCCCTGGAGACCTCCCTGCCCCAATCACGTTACCCAAGTGAATTCCCGGATGTGCTAACCCTCCAGCCGGGGGTGGGTGGGTGGTGGTGGTGGGGTATGGGCCTGCTGGGGAACCGCCCCTCCCGTAGATATTGCCCGCGCCCGTGGCAGCAGAGACAGCAGGTGAAATGGACATGGGCACTGGGCACCAGAAGACCTGAGTTCAAATTTTATCTACCCCAGGTCTGGCACCCTAGGAAAAAACCCTGCCCTGAGGCTCCGTTTTGTCCCCAGTAAAATGGAGATTGTGCTCCTCTTAATCTCTGGGCTTGTTTTGAGGGTCAGATGAGATAGTGTGAATATAAGGGATTTTATCAGAGTAGGGAGGCTGTAACACAAGCAAGGGGTTAAAAAAAATTCAAACTGAGGCAGCAGTGGTGGTGCACACCTGTAACCCCAACACTCTGGGAGTCTGAGGTAGGAGGATTGTGAGTTCGAACTCACAACTTAGCAAGATTTTTTTCTTAAAATAAAAAAATGTAAAAAGGGCTATAGCTGTAGCTCAGTGAAAAGGCTCCGGGTTCAATCCCCAGTGCCACCAAAAAAAACCCCCACAACAAACTGTATGAGAGATACATGGCTACGCTGTCCTACCCCAGCTCCCAGGGTCCCCTGCCCCCTCCCCAAATAACTTCTGGTGCACAAGCACGCATGGATGCATATGCTTCCCCACATGTTACTGGGGCATGGAGCTGCCCCTTTCCAACAGCCACCTGGCGTTCTGCACCGAGCAGCCTGTCCCTGCCTGGGCCGCTCCAGTCTCTTGTGCTGAGGTGGATTTCATTGAACATGTGTTACTGTGCACATGCATGTGACTAACTATAAGCTGGAGTCCTAGAGGTGGCATTGCTGGGTCAAAAAAGGTCCATGCAAAAAAAAAAAAAAAAAAGGTCCATGCAGGGGACGGGGATTTAGCTCAGTGGTGCTGCCGCCTGCCTGGCAAGCGCAAGGTCCTGAGTTCGATCCCCTGTACCAAGAAAAGGTCCATGCAGTTTGGACATTGAGCTGTTGCCACCTTGCCTGGGAAAGCAGGTGTGTGGGGTGCCACCCTGACAAGACAGGAGCTGGGCACGGCGACGCACACCCGTGATCCCAGTATTAATTTGCGTGTCTTCGTGAGCCACCCTCCCTGTGCGCCCCCACAGCTGCCTTCTCCCCTTCCGCAGGCTCATCACTCTTCCCAACGGCGTCCTCCAGATCCTAGACATTCAGGACAGTGACGCAGGCTCCTACCGCTGCGTGGCCACCAACTCAGCCCGCCAGCGCTTCAGCCTCGAGGCCCCACTCCGCGTGGCCCCCAGAGGTACGGGGGCCGCAGGGTGAGGGACTTGGGGTTTCAGGAGCAGCTGCCTGGCGACGGGGGGGGGGGGGGGGGGGGCTGGGGCTGGAGAGGTCCAGGCCCTGCCTTCAGATGGGTGCCGAGGCAGTGGTCCTGCTGGACAGGGAAGCCCAGAGGGGGCGGTGCCACCCAGCCAACTGTGGACAGTCCGGGGCTGGAACCAGACCCCTATTCCCAGCAGGACTCCTCCTTCCTGTGAAGTCATTGTGTTCCTTTGGGTGGGATAGGCACAGGTCTGGAGGCGAGGCATCTCCTCCAAGCTCTTTCCCTGCCCCTATTGCTCTCCAGCCCTGAGAGCCCTGAGGCCTTGGGGCGCTGGCAGACTCCCTGTGGCCAACACTCATGTCCTTTCTGTCCTTCTTTGTGACAGGAGTAGGAAGGGCACAGGCATTGGGGTCATGGAGACCTGGTGTGAATCCCCGTCTGCATGACCCTGGGTTTGCTATCGGATGTCTCAGAGCACTCAGAGCGGTCGTGGGCCTGGGAGGACAGTGGGCAGTGCCTGGGGCTGGGCGGGTGCTGTGCATTCTACAAAGCTCACGTCACGCCCCCAGGGCCCCTCGCCCCGCCCCACCCTGCTTCCCCTACGGAGGGCTCACTGTCCCCTGTGCCGAACGAAGGTCTCTGCCTCCACCTTCTGGACAAACCTGATATTCTCATTCTCTGCCCAGGGCCGGTCCCACTGAGAGCCCAGCGGGACATCAGGGCTGGGGAGCTGAGGTGCTGGCAGACACTCAGGCCCACCCTGCCTTTCCCACACCGGAACCTGAGGCTCTTTGGGAAGGGATTTGCCTAAGGTCACACAGCTGCAGTGCTGGAACTAGAAACTATAAGTGTGAGCCCAAGACTGGTCTCCGCCTGTGACCCCATAGTACTGGGCCTTGGTAGGGAAGGCTGGAGAGAGGGTAGATCTGTCCAGCCCTGTCCCTGGGGCTGTGTTGGAGCCAAGCTTCTCTTCTGGTTTAAGAACTTTGAGTTCCCATTGCAGCTCTGCTGCACTTGATGGCTACTTCCCTTGTCTGTCGCATGGACCCATGGCTGCCCCTGCTGCACCAGGTGTCTGAGCGAAGATGTTCACTGCCTGTCTTCTCTCCAGGGTCCCTGGCGGCCACCAGGGGACAGGACGTGGTCATCGTGGCAGCCCCAGAGAACACCACGGTGGTGTCTGGGCAGAGCGTGGTGATGGAATGTGTGGCCTCAGCTGACCCCACCCCTATCGTGTCCTGGGTCCGACAGGGTGAGTAGAGAGGGCGAGCAGGAGGGGAAGAAGGGATGTGGCCTCTTGTGTCCCTGGGTCACCAACCTTCTGGTGTGTTGGGGACTAGTGTGGCAGGCAATGAGGTCGGGCCTGGGGTCTTACTTCTGTCCGTCTGACAGTGTCGCAGAGGCGTGATAGCTGGAAGGTGCCCCTTAGCCGGCCAGTGGACTGCAGCCCAGACCCACTGTGGGTCTGGGTAGTTACAGAGCTGCCACTTGGTCCACCCAGCATGCTTTGGCCTTTGTGTGCCAGGCAGTGCACTGGGCACAGGGAATGAGACAGGGATGAGAGGCACTCACACTGCAGGTGAGGGAGATAAACAAACGCCACACCCAGGAAGAGAGGGAGATGGTGTTGGGCCACGTGACAAGTGCCCATTAGGACGGAGCTCCTGGAGGTGGGGCAGGGCCAGGAGAGCACTGGACTTGACCTCACCCTGTACTGTGGTCTGCACCTGTCTCCTCCCAGAGCCTCCCAGAGCCCTCTGTGGAGAGCGAGGGGCCAAGACTGTCGATCCCAGTGGGCAGATGAGGAATCCAGGGACCAGAGAGCCAACACTCCTGTCTTTTGTAATTGGGTTTTTTTTTTTGGTACCGGGGATCAAACTTGGGTCCTTGTGCTTTTGAGGTGGGCAGTGGAACCACTGAGCTAAAGCCCTGGCCCCAAGCCAACACGTCTTTTTTTTTTTTTTTTTTTTTTTTGGTACTGGGGATCGAACTCAGGTCCTTCCGCTTGCAAGGCAGGTGGCGGAACCACTGAGCTAAATCTCCGGCCCAAAATGTTTACTTACTTTTTGTTTGTTTGTTTGTTTTGTTTTATTGGTACCAGGGATTAAACTCAGGTCCTTGCGCTTGTGCAGCAGGCAGCAAAACCACTGAGCTAAATCCCCAGCCCCAACACTTCCTTCCACTACTCCGTTCCCTATAGTCCTGCAGAAAGAAAGCAGGAGTTACTTTTGTTTCCATTTGTCTGTAAGAAGTGACTTGTCCTGAGATGGCAGAAGTATTAAATCCAACTGTCTTTATCCTCCTTCCCTGATTCATTCTACTACCCTATACTGCCTCTTTTATGTTTATATCTCACATTGAACAGAGTATGTAAGCCTGGCTGTGGTAGTGCATGTCAGGAATCCCAGCACTCTGGGAGGCTGAGGCAGGAGGATCCCAAATTTGAAGCCAGCCTGAGCAAGTTAGCAACTTAGCAAGAACTTGCCTCAAAATTTAAAAAGTAAATAAATAATAAAAAGGACTTGGGATGTAGCTCAGTGCAAAGGCTCTGCGCCAAGTCCATAGTACTGTAAAAAAAAAAAAAAAAAAAGTGTAGGGCCAGGGATTTAGCTCAGTGGCACCAAGCCTGCCTTGGAAGGGCAAGGTCCTGAGTTCGATCCCTAGTACCCTCCCTCAAAAAAGTGTATACTAAATAGTTTAAATAAAAACAATAAATGGAATAGCTACTTACCACTGAGCTGATAGAATAGAACAGTGCCTGTATCTTGCACCGCCTGAACTACACTCCCTCACTGGACTTCAGCCCTTCCCTAGTGAGGAGGATCTCGGGGCCAGTGAGACCCTGGTCCTATGACTGGGTGAAGTTTGTGGTGTCACCCGGAGTCCTATTATCAATATTTCACAAATCCCAGCCATGCATCCGGGTCACCTAGGGAGCTTGTTAAAACTTCAGCCGCCCTCCCTTCACCTCTGTAGAGGCGGGAGGGAGGAACCTCAGGGTTTAGCCTGTGTCCACCCGGGCTCACCGTTCACTGTTCATAGCGAGGCCTCCGGGCTACTTAGAAATGCGGCACCTGGGGGCTTGCTAGGCCTCCACAGCCCGCTAGGGGCGCTGCGACTGATTCTGGGATTCTTGTTCTCGGGGAGGACTCAGACCCCCATGGTTCCGGAACCTCTCTTTCGGCGAATCTGCTCACAACACCTCCAGAGGCTGAGGGGACCAGAAAGGAGCTTTATTCCTGACCCCGGGCCCTGCTCTCTGCCCAGGAATTAACCCCGCCGAATCAAGGAAGGGGCATGGGCTTTTTGTGTTTTGTTTTGTTTTCTGACTGCAAATGCGGTGCATATTCACTGTTTTAGAAAACTAGGAAAAAATAGAAGCAGAAAAATATGCCACCACTCAGAGATAAAAACCGCTAACATATGCGTGTATTTCTACCAGGTTTTTTTTCTATGCAATGCACACTTTCCCCTGAAATCAAGAAAGCGTGATGTATTGAGTTCCAATCTCTATTTTAGTCAGCAGGATAGGATAAAGATTTCCCCAACCTTCACACGTTTTCAAAAATAATTTTAATAACTATATAATCGTCCATTTTTATTTATTTTATGGTACTGAGGATCGAACTCTGGACCTTGCGCTTGCAAAGCAGGCAGCGAAACCACTGAGCTAAATCCCCGGCCCTAATAGTCTATTTTTAGATACAGCTATAGCCAGGGTGTTGCAACATGCCTGTAATCCCAATGCTTGAAAGGCTGAAGCAGGAGGATCACAAGTTCAAAGGCAGCTGAGCAATGTAGGAAGGCCCTGTCTCAAAAACAAAATAAAACAAGGGCCAGGGATTTAGCTCAGTGTTTTCGCCGCCTGCTGCGTAAGCGCAAGGACCCGAGTTCGATCCCTGGTACCAAAAACACCCAAAAAACCAAAACGGGCCAGGGGAGTAGCTCAGTGGTGCCGGGCTTGCCTGGCAAGTTCAAGGTCCTGAGTTCAATCCCCGGTACTGGAAAAAAACTCTGTAAGTCTGATCCCCTCCCTGCAGGAACTCAAGGTCAAGATGGAGCCCCTTTATGACCCATTTTCTGCTTTTTGAAAAGATTCCCAGGGTGTTGGGAGAAAGTTAACATCTGTGTTTGGATGTGCCTTTCTTGAGAGCAGAGCTCAGTAGGAGTGGAACGCGATCACTGACTGGTGTGGCATGTGATACTATGAGCCTGTGCTGCGCCCGGAGTTACTCTTTGTCCCTCGCAGCCGACCTTCCTGCCCGAGACTGTCCCTACTGCACACCGAGGCGGTGGGGCTCAGGGTCTCCGGGTCTCTGGGTCTCCGGCTGGCTAGGAGGGGAACTGCGATTCCGGCTCGGGGGCACCGGGCCTGAGGTCGCAGAGGCCCTGGGGGGCAGTGCCCAGCGCCCCGCCCCAGCTCGCGTCCTCTCCTGCCCCAGATGGGAACCCGATCTCCACGGACGTCATCGTCCTGGGCCGTACCAACCTGCTCATCGCCAGCGCGCAGCCCCGCCACTCGGGCGTCTACGTGTGCCGCGCCAACAAGCCCCGCACGCGCGACTTCGCCACGGCCGCCGCCGAGCTCCGCGTGCTGGGTGAGGCGGGGAGGAGCGCGCAGGGGTGCGGGAGGCCGGGGTGGAGTGACCGAGACTGGGAAGCCAGGGGCGGGTGGGGGACAGATTGGAGGGTGGAGAACGGCAGGAGGACGAGGTCGCGGGAGGAGGCCTCAGCAGGCGGTGGAAGGATGGACTGGGTAACTGGGGCACGACTGGGTGACCGAGGTGTGGGGAAGGGCGAGACCTAGGTGATGGGGCGGGGAGGGGCCGGGTTTATTGGCAGAGAGAGCAGAGTGGTCTGAAAGTGTGGGCCAGGCACAGGCCTCTAATCCCAGCACTCTGGGAGGCTAAATTGAAGGGCCGGGGATTTAGCTCAGTGACACCGTGCCTGCCTCGCAAGCCCAAGGTTCTGAGTTCAATCTCCGGTACAAAAGAGTTGAGGTCAAACCTGGGCAATTTAGGGAGACCCTAATCTCAACATTTTTTTAAAAAATTGTTTTTTTAAGGATTGGGGCTATAGCTCAGTGCGAAGGCACCCAGTGTATATCTGGGGCCGGTCTTGCTCAGGGCTGAGATAGCCAGGGAGAGGGCACTAGATGTGGAAGACACCAGAGCCAGGGGAGAAGCAAGTGGGTTATGAAGGAGTGGGGTTAGAGCAGCGGTGGGGGGAGTGGAGATCGCTGGAGAGGAGGACGGTCAGGGAAGGGCTGGAGTCCCCGGGCAGACGGTGGAGGGGGCCGAGTCAGGAGAGACCAAGGTGGTCAGAAGGGGCGAAGGGGGTTGTAGAGCCCTGGTGGCCGAGCCCGTGGTCAGCGTCGCCTCCCCCAACCTCCGCAGCGGCCCCCGCCATCGTGCAGGCGCCCGAGGCGCTGTCGCGGACACGGGCGAGCACCGCGCGCTTCGTGTGCCGCGCGTCGGGGGAGCCGCGGCCTGCGCTGCGCTGGCTGCACAACGGGGCGCCGCTGCGGCCCCAGGGGCGCATCAAGGTGCAGGGCGGCGGCGGCAGCTTGGTCATCACGCAGATCGGCCTGCAGGACGCCGGCTACTACCAGTGCGTGGCGGAGAACAGCGCGGGGACGGCGTGCGCCGCCGCGGCCCTGGCCGTCGTGGTGCGCGAGGGGCTGCCTAGCGCCCCCACGCGGGTCACCGCCACGCCGCTGAGCAGCTCCGCCGTGCTGGTGGCCTGGGAGCGGCCCGAGCTGCACAGTGAGCAGATCATCGGCTTCTCGCTGCACTACCAGAAGGCTCGGGGTAGGGGACCCTCGAAGCCCCCTCTACAGGCGGCGCGGGGTCGGGGTGCAGGTCGGGTGACTGAGGGGCCCCTGGTGCGTATCTCTGGGGTAGGATGGGATGGGTGGGAGCCACGGGGGAGACCGGCCTCCCTGTTAGGCAATTCTGGGCACCCTGCAGAGAGGCACTGGGAAAGCTCTTGCTGACTGTGTCCCTTGCCTGTCCCCTCTTGGAGCCATCTACCCCCCAGGGCGCTGTGTCAGACGCCAGACCCCACTTCTGGCTACTGCAGGGATTGATAACAGGAAGTGTGGCCTGTGCAACTCCAAATATCTGGGGAGTTTAGATACAAATAGATGATTACAGAGATTGGGCCAGAATAAGTGACCCCTAGATAGGCACCAGCTGCCCAGTGCCTGGGCTGGTTCTGTGACAGTCCTTTGGCCCTGTCACCATCCCAGGCACAGACAACGTGGAATACCAGTTCGCAGTGAACAATGACACCACAGAGCTACAGGTGCGGGACCTGGAGCCCAACACGGACTATGAGTTCTATGTGGTGGCCTACTCGCAGCTCGGGGCCAGCCGCACATCCACCCCGGCCCTGGTGCACACTCCGGATGACGGTAGGCCTGGCAGCCGGCAGCACACAGCCTGGGCCCAGAGAACTCCTGCTTCTCCTTACTGCAGTCCCTAAGGCACCGTCACCTGCCTCTTGTTAGACTCTTGTGCTATGAAGGAGAGGGCAGGGGGTCGGCCCTCTCCCCAGTTTACAGTTGGGGAAACTGACTTGCCCAAAGTCACAGACGGGACTTGAGCCCAGATTTTGTGACTCTTTTTACCACACAGCCCTTCTTCCTGATGCCCATATGCCATCCAGCTGGGGTAGCAGCCAGTGGCTGTGGCAGATTGTGCCCCACAGCACCCTCTAGAGTCAGGGCGGAATGACCCCCTCATCCCGCAGCTCGGGGCTCCCCTGAGAGGCTCCCTTTCCTCCCTCAGATCCTGGTCCTGGGCCTTCTCCTGACATGCCAAACGACCTGGGCAAGTCTCTGCCCACTCCTGAGCGTTGCCTCCCACGTTGGTGGAGCACTGCTCACGCCCTGTTCTTCTGTCTCAGTCCCCAGTGCAGCACCCCAGCTCGCCCTGTCCAGCCCCAACCCCTCGGACATCAGGGTGGCGTGGCTGCCCCTGCCCCCTAGCCTGAGCAATGGGCAGGTGGTGAAGTACAGGATAGAGTACGGTTTGGGAAAGGAAGGTGAGTGGGCCTGGGGGTGGGGAGTGGGCTGGTATTGCAGGACGAATGGGGACGGGGTGCAGAGTGGGGTGTGGTGGGGTTGCAGGAATGAAGAGGGAAGACAGAAGTCCCAGCTCCAGGCAGAGGAGGCCCGGGGAGTCCCACCCCCTCTGGAGCTGCAGCCTGAAATCTAGTGGAATGCTGCCTCAGTTTCCTTACCTGTGGAGTGAGGCAAGGGGCCTGGGCAATCCTTGGAGCTTGGAGTCTGCCCAGGCCCCATAGCATGGAGGAGCCGGGATCTGAAGCAGAAGCATCAGCATGGGGGGTGTTGAGATCACATCCCGGGGTGGGAGGACACCCAGCTCTGTCTTCTTCTGTCCCATCAGATCAGGTTTTCTCCATCGAGGTGCCAGGAAATGAGACACAGCTGACAGTGCACTCACTGCTGCCAAACAAGGCCTACAGAGTGCGGATCTCAGCGGGCACGGCGGCTGGCTATGGGGCGCCTTCCCCGTGGATGCAGCACAGGACACCTGGGGCCCACAACCAGAGCCATGGTACAGGTCGGAGGGGACAGGGCGGGACAGTGTGAGTGGCTGCGTGGGGTACGCATGCCCTCAGAGGCAGGGCCCCAGAGCCCCTCCATCTGAGACCCTCTGTGCCTCCCTTGATGGGGAAGGAAGTCCAGGTGTAGGGGAGGGTTGAAGAGCTGGGCTCAGGTGTCCCTTCTGTCCACGCTGTGACCTTGGCCAAGCCATTCTCAACTCTGAGGCTTCACTGACTGACCCGGTGCCATATGAATTTATAACGTGTTGCAAAGGGAGTGCTTAGTACATGCTAAGAACTCATCAGCCGGGTGTGGTGGCGCACACCCTGTGATCCCAGCACTTGGGAGGCTGAGGGAGCAGGATCGCTGCAAATTCGAGGCCAGCCTGAACTACATGGTGAGGCCCTGTCTCAAAACAAAACAAAACACTAACCCTCATTAAATAGTAGCTGCTTCAATGATTATTATTATTATTTTTTTGAAGAGCCCCCAAAGCACAGCTTTAATGCAGACAAAACCCAAGACGGTATCTGTGGGCATTGAGCCAATTACTTAACTTCTCTAGCCTGAGTTTTCCTATCTGTAAAATGAGTTAATAATATGTTGTATGAGAATAAAGGTAAACACTTGGAGCACCTCACACAGTGAATAAGCCCCCTGCACTTGGCCTCCAGCTGGGGCTCCCCACTTCGATGGCTCCAGCCCTGCTCGCTGGCCTCTGCAGGCCCTGGTCAGCATTTGCTCCCCTGGGAGGCTTCCCGAGGTCTGCTCCGTGCCAGGCACGCTGTGAACCTGCCTGGAGACGACCCGCCTGCCCCTCTGCACATGCGCGGGAGACACACCTGCATTACCAGACTCTGCATTCCCAGCGTGTTGGGCTGGAGCCCAGGCCTGGCCCTGAGTGCGGAGGGCATAGAGAGGCACTGGCCCAGCTCTTGCTGACCGTGTCCCCTGCCTGTCCCCTCCCACCTCTGGGTTCTTTCCTTCCCTTCCCACCCTCCTCCTCCTCCCCCCTTTCCCTCCTCCGCCCCAGTTCCTTTTGCCCCCGCAGAGTTGAAGGTGCGTGCGCGGATGGAGTCCCTGATCGTGTCGTGGCAGCCGCCCCCTCACCCAGCCCAGATCTCCGGCTACAAACTGTACTGGCGGGAGGTGGGGGCCGAGGAGGAGACTGAGGACGAGCGCCCCCTGGGGGGCCGTGGAGACCAGGCTTGGGATGTGGGGCCCGTCCGGCTGAAGAAGAAAGTGAAGCAGTACGAATTGACCCAGCTAGGTGAGGACCCGGGGCGCAGGAGAAGGGGTGGAACATGCTCCAGGAGGCCCCTGTAGCAGTGAGCGACCCTGTGACCTTCCCCAGTCCCGGGCCGGCTGTATGAGGTGAAGCTCGTGGCGTTCAACAAACAAGAGGACGGGTACGCGGCGGTGTGGAAGGGCAAGACCGAGAAGGCGCCCACGCCAGGTGAGGTGCTGAGGACGGAGGGGCGGGGCCTGGGGAGCGTGGGCGCCTCAGTTTCCCCGAGCCCGTGCCCCAGATGGCTCTTCCAGCCAGACCAGAAGCCCCGCTGTGAGCGCTGTCTTTTAGGTCGGCTGCTTAATTTCTCTCGTTTGCGAGCAGAGCTACTTTGGAAAGTTTGGACAGAGACCCCGTTGGTCGAGCAGTGATTCCCGACCCCAAGTCTGACCTTAAAAGTTTTTCAAGCACAGCTGTCTGCATCACACCGTCCTTCAGATTATGCCTTAACTCCAGGCGGGGAGGGCACCCCCATGTGGTAAACATTGGTCACCCATCGAGACACCGCCTCACCCCACTTCCCAGGCGGATTTTTCAACCACGTGGTTTAGCAGCCAAAGCGCTCAACTGGACGCCAAGAGACCTGGGTTTTAATTCCAGTTTGTTCATTTATTCATTCAGCAAATATTTTACTGAGTATCTACTCCGTGCCAGCTCTGTTCTGGGAATTTAGTGAGGAAACAGCACAAATGAGGTGCCTGCTTGCATGGAGTTTATTATTTTATGTTTCTATAATAAACACTTATCAAATAGTACATATTGAATGTCAGACGCTTTCCTATCTGCTTTACAAATATTAACGAATGTAATCCTCATAACAGCCCCATGAAGTAGGTACTGTCATCAGTCACATCCACTAACAGAGTAAGGAATGGAGGCACAGAGAGGTTAAGAAAACTGTCTGGGGGCCCGGGATTTAGCTCAGTGGTTTCGCCGCCTGCTGCGCAAGCGCAAGGACCCAAGTTTGATCCCCGGTACCAAAAAAAAAAAGAAAAGAAAACTGTCCAGGGTCACACAGCAATAAGTGGCACAGCTGGAATTTGAACTTAGGCAGCCTGGCTCCAGTATGTGCTCTTAATTTCCACAAGGGGCTACCCCCTCCACTGTGGTCCTCAGTTTGGTTATCTGTGAGGTGGGAATAATGTCACCTGACTCAGGGCCAAAGGAAGGCCAAGGTGGATGAGGTTGAGCTCGCCTGCAAGCCCAGTGCCTAGGAGGCAGAGGCAGGAGGATCGAAAGTTCCACCCTAGCCTGGGTAACTTAGTGACTTAGCGAGAACCTGTCTTAAAATAAAAAATAAAAGGAGGCTGGAGATGTAGCTCATGCAAAGGCCCTGGGTTCATTTCCTAGTACCAACAAAACAAAACAAAACGAGAGAGCCCAAGGAAGAGCCTTGGGGACAGAGAAGACTGCACATACTTAGGGAGCCATGTTCCCCCACCCCGTACCCGCCATTCCTTGCAGATTTACCCATCCAGAGGGGGCCACCCCTGCCCCCTGCCCACGTCCACGCGGAATCCAACAGCTCCACATCTATCTGGCTGCGGTGGAAGAAGCCGGACTTCACCACAGTCAAGATTGTCAACTACACCGTGCGCTTCAGTCCCTGGGGTCTCAGGAACGCCTCCCTCGTCACCTATTACACCAGGTGGGAGGGGGCAGCGGGAAGTGACCGGGGAGGGACAGGGGCTCGCCTGAGCGTCTGCACGGGTCCACCGGTCCCCGGGTCCCCCGGTGAGAAAGAGCCGCCTGGTCCCACTCCCTCGCGACAGCGCGGCTCGTTCCCAACCCCAGGAGCCTGAGCGGCTTCTGGTCCCCCAGTGAGAGCCCTGTCCCTGCCTCAGACCTCACCAACAGGGGGCGCCGCCGGCTCGCTGTCTGGCGGCAGAGCGACCCGTGGGTGGCGCCAGCTCGGGTTCCTGGGGAGGCCCCCGGTGCGGCTCGCCCGTCCGAGGAGGGCTTGGTCCGAGGTCCCTGGCCATTTCCCGCCGCAGCTCGGGAGAGGACATCCTCATCGGTGGGCTGAAGCCATTCACCAAGTACGAGTTCGCGGTACAGTCCCACGGCGTGGACGTGGACGGGCCCTTCGGCTCGGTGGTGGAGCGCTCCACCCTGCCGGACCGTGAGTGCCAGCCACCCCACGTGGCTGCTCCTTCCGGCCCGCCCAGCCCTCTCCAAAGGGTGTGGCGGAGCTGAGCGGACTAGCGATCTGGGAGGGAGGGAGGGCTGGGGGGAGCTGTGCCCGTCAAACCTGCGTTGGCAGAGCCAGACCTCCTGAGTGCTGTGAGGCAGAGCGGCCAGGCCTCCCTCCCCTGACTTCCCGCTGCGCCAGAGCAGGGCTCTCGGGGACCCCGGCTCTCCCACCCTCCCCCGCACGCAGGGCCTTCGACGCCTCCATCAGACCTGCGCCTGAGCCCCCTGACGCCGTCCACCGTGCGGCTGCACTGGTGTCCGCCCACGGAGCCCAATGGCGAGATCGTGGAGTACCTGATCCTGTACAGCAGCAACCACACCCAGCCGGAGCACCAGTGGACGCTGCTCACCACGGAGGGTGAGGCCCCGCCCACCGGCCCCTCCCGCTGCAGTGCGAGGGCACGGAGCTGTGTCCTGGGGCCTTTGGGAGGAGCCGCCCTCTCAGCCCCACTTCCCCCTCCCTGCCCTGCTCTCCGCGCCCTGCCCGCAGGGAACATCTTCAGCGCCGAGGTGCACGGCCTGGAGAGCCACACCAGGTACTTCTTCAAGATGGGGGCTCGCACGGAGGTGGGGCCCGGGCCCTTCTCCCGCCTGCAGGATGTGATCACGCTGCAGGAGAAGCTGTCAGGTACGCGGGGACGGGTGGGGGCCACCACTGGGCCTCTGGGCACGCTGCCCCTTTATCGTTTTGGACAGCCGCCCTGATTGGTAGGGACAAGACAGATCTGAAGGGAAGTGCCAGTTTCTCTGGAAGCACTGGCATGAAGAAACAAGCTTTGTAGGGAGAAGTGGATGGCAGGACTGGGTATGTCACTTGTGTGGCTCAGTACAAAATGAGAATGCAAGCCAGGTGTGGTGGCGCACATGCCTATAATCCTGGCAACTTGGGAGGCTGAGACAGGAGGATCTCAAGTTCAAGGCCAGCCTGGGCAATTTAGTGAGACACCTTCTCAAAATATAAAAGCTGGGGATGTAGCCCTCTGGGTTCAATCCTTAGAACAGGAAAAAAAGTGATTCTCCAAAGGGTGAAGCTGAGCCAGTGGTCTCCTGCAGAGGCCATAAGTCATCTTCATCTATGAGCCCTGGGCCTTCTGCTGTCCTTGCTGAGCTGTCCCCTCTTCTCACCAGACCCCTTGGACGTGCACTCGGTCACGGGCATCATCGTGGGCGTGTGCCTGGGCCTCCTCTGCCTGCTGGCCTGCATGTGTGCTGGCCTTCGCCGCAGCCCCCCCAGGTGAGCCGATTTGCAGGAAGGGCCCATGGATGACCTGCCGTGAAAGTCGGGACTCTGGGGGCTAGGGTGTAGCACAGGGGTAGAGGCCTTGCCTAGCATGTGTGAGCCCTGGGCTTGATCCCCAGCGCCGAAGCAAACTACTGAATTAAATAGGACGCGGGGACCAAGGGTGATGTTCTCTTGAGGACAGGGATGGTTTAGGGGAGCCCCTATTGTCCCTCCTGAGCAAGGGCAGGCAGAGGTGCCGTGCTCCTCTTTCCTCTGAAGCTGGCAGCCTCTTGGAAGGAGAGGCCCTGAATCTCCCTGAGTCTGGAGCCAAGGAGGGAAGGACCCCATTTGCCGGTCTGGCTGCTTTGGCAATAGTTGCCTCTCCTTGCACAGACTGGGAAACCAAGTCCTGGAGATGGGCCGGAAGTTTCCCGGAGGCACTGCTGGACTGGACCCCATTCCTGCCCCACTCTCCACTCTGACCCCTGCACCTGTTTGCTGTCTTCCCTCCCAGGGAGGCCCTCCCAGGCCTGTCCTCAGCCACCACTGGGAACCCGGCGCTGTACTCCAGAGCTCAGCTTGGCCCCTCCAGTCTCCCTGCAGGCCACGAACTGGAGTCTCTCGTTCATCCCCGTCCCCAGGACTGGTCCCCACCGCCCTCAGACCTGGAGGACAAGACTGAAGTACATAGTCTTATGGGTGGTGGTGCTTCAGACTGCCGGGGTCACTCCAAGAGAAAGGTGAGACCAGATGCTGGGTAGATCAGTTCCATGGCTCGGCTCATTCCCAAATCGACCACCAGGGGGCGCCATACCACAATGTGTGAGCATCGAGCATACACGGACCCCTTCCTCCTCCATGAAGGGCTTCAGGCCCGGGAATCAGGGAGGCCTCCCTCCCTGCAGAAGAGCTCAGTTTGGCTCTCACTGGCTGCCTGCAGGTGACTCAAACTGGCCACATCACCCAAATCTGCTCACCCCCAGAGCTGAGGTCCCTGTCTAGTGTGGGGAGAAGAGGATGGCACCTTGGCTGTGGCCAAGTAGAACTGGGATAGAGATAAGGTGAGGGCCCTGCAAAGGCAGGTCCCCTCCTGCCCTGCTGACGGGTCAGCCCTCCCCTCCTGCCTCCCTGCCCCTGAGTGAGGAAAAGCCCACAGGGCTGAGGAGCCGGGGCCTGCAAAGAGCATCTGCTCTTAGGCTTGTGCGCAAGATCGCAGGGTGTTTCCCCTCAGGAAGGCAACTGTGGCCATGCACCTCAGTGTCCCCTTCTTTCTCCTGTACAGATCTCCTGGGCTCAGCCAGGGGTGCCGAGCTGGGCAGGGTCCTGGGCAGGCTGTGAGCTGCCCCAGGCCGGCCCCAGACCCGCTCTGACCCGCGCCCTGCTGCCCCCTGCCGGCACTGGGCAGACACTGCTGCTGCAGGCCCTGGTATATGACGCCATCAAGGTCAGCCCGCTGGGAAGAAGGGTGGTCCTAGTGAGGTTCTCGAGCCTTTGGGGTGGTATCTTTCCTGGGGATAGAAGTCCAGCCAGGACACCCCTGGGCCTGCAAGGTTCAGTGGGTGCCAGGCAGGCCCATTTGGAGGGACGTGTGTTTCACTAGGGTTGGGGACGGGTCCTCCTCCACCCAGACCTAAGTGGGTGAGACAGGCCTGATCCATTCCACCTGTCTTCCTCCTCACAGAGCCCCTGATGGAGGTTAGTGCTCCCAGGACTCCTGGACAGGGCGAGCAGGTCTCCTCCATTTCCCTCTGCCCTCGCCTGGGGCTGAGCTTCCTGTCAGCTGGGCCAGTTCCTGCGTCCCTGTCTCCCCCTTGCATGCAAGACACACTCTGACCGAAGGTCCCTCTCTCCTCCCCACAATGTTGGCCATTTTTTCCGACAATAATCCTCGGTCTCTTGTTCCCCTCTAACCAGGGCAATGGGAGGAAGAAGCCACCTCCAGCCTGCAGGAACCAGGTGGAGGCCGAGGTCATTGTCCACTCTGACTTCAGTGCGTGCAGAGGGAGCCCCAACCTCCATCTCCGAGACCCGGAGCCTGAGGACCCCCTGCCTGTGGAGGCTCCTGGTCTCCCCTCTGGCACTGTGGATCTTGGGCCTGGGACAGACTGGCTGGACCAGGAGCTGGGGGGGTGTGAGCAGGTGGCCACCAGGCCAGACCGACTCACCTGCCTGCCTGAGGCAGCCAGTGCCTCCTGCGCCTACCCGGACCTCCAACCCGGCCAGGCTCTGCAGGAGGCCCCTGGTGACAGCTGCCAACCCACAGCCACCTACACTCTAGGAGCCAGCCCAGGCCTGCCCAGAGCCCCCGTCTCCTCCTCTGCTTAGCTCCCCTAAGGGGAAGGTGTAGTTTGAGGGAGGCTGATAGGGCTCATGGGATGTGGTGTCCAGGGCCATGAACACAGGTGTCCCTGCAGCCCTCATCACGCCCTTTGGAGCCTCCCTGGATGGAGGCCCCTCTGGCTGAGGAGAAGAAAAAGAGTGGGCTTGCTTGTTCCTCCTATGCTCTTTGCAACACATATGTGATACATGAGAGACATGTGAGACACTGCTACATGTGATATGCATGAGTGTGAAGCCACATGTGTGTGTGGTGTACTGTTCAGTGAGCTGGGCAGCCTCAGCCCGGGTGGTGGTCAGGCCCAGTGACCCTCTGGGTCAGGACAGTGCCTCAGGGTGGTCCATCCCTGCAATCTGGGCCCCCGAAGCCCGGTCACCCAGCCTTTTATTACGCACTCTGAGAGTGTCTCCAGTGCCTGTCTGACAAAGACAGCCCCGGCCCACTTCCTGTGCGCGTGGGCTCTGCAGGCCTAACATTTCAGCCGCATCGCCTTCATCTCCCACATGCCCATGGCCCAGATTGAGAGAGTGACCCTGGCTGCCCTCGGAGCAGCCCTGTGTCAGACTGTGTAATTTGGGGAGTGCCTGGCTTTGGAAATCTTTGCCTCATCTTCCCCTCCTTCCTTTCTCCTCGCTGTCTCCAGGCCACCTTGCCGTCCCCATTCTGGTTCCCATCTCTGCTCCCTGGTATCTCTCCTTTCCTGTCTCCTGTTTCTCTCTTTCTGTCTTCTGTCTCTCCTGCCTCTCCAGACTGCGACATGTGATTTCTCCTGCCTGGGTTCAACCTCTGCATCTTTCCCTAACAACATGACTACCTCATGTCTACTTCCAGGCCATAGTGCGACACCTGTGTCCCCTCCCCCGGGCCCCCTGCCAGCCCCTGTCCTCTGGCCACCACCCCCAGCCCTCCCTTGCCTCTTTCCCCTGGGGATCAGGATGGGAAGGTTCTCCTTGGAGGGGATGAATCCGGGTCACACAGGAAGTTTTGAGACCGGAAGTTTCCATGCCTTCCGTGCAGGGAGACAGGCTTGCTGGACTGGGGTGGTTCTGACCTTTCAGGAGTTCTTGCCCTGCGCTCCTTGAACCTGACTGGGATGCTGAAGAGAGGTCGCTCTTCAGAAAAAGGGTGACTGGCTCCTTTTGTTTTGTTCTTTTCTTTAAATTGAATCCTGAAATCACTTTCTGCTGATCTGCCACACAGGGACAAGCTTGCCTCCTGTTTCCTGTGTAGTGAAAATGATGTCATTTACTCGATCCCTCACTCGATCCTAGCCTTCTCAACAGCATAGACTGTGGGGTCTTTGCTCCCTAACTGATCGGCACCTCAAGAGTTAACTCTGGCTACTGAGCCAAATTAGAAATAACCAGTGTATCTTTCCTTAGTTTTTTTTTTTTTTTTAAAGTGGTGAAATGTCTCTCCGCAGAGTCGCAGATCCTGAAAGTATCTGTGTTTATTACGATCGGGTGTCACTCACGTTTGACATCCTCACCTACATTTCCTCGCCCCCCGCCTCCTCCAGTCAGCCTATGATCACACTAAAGATTATTAATGTCGCTTTTGTATCTCGTTAAAGACAGAATTGTCACTTGTACTGTTTCTGTGGCGCTCAGCTTGGCTGTGGCCAACACCACAATATGTTTCATCATCACTCTGAAGGTCAAAAGCCTCATTTTATTTTGCTGGTTTGATTTTTTTTTTTTTTAAGCAAAAAAAACTGCCTTGAATTAAATGGCTGTTTTAACAGTAGGCTCTTAGCATTACACCACATCGTCATTTTTCATGTTCTTGTTTAACAGGCACTGAGGTTCTGGTTTAAATTAAATAGCTGCAAATGAGACAATTTATAACCCATTAGGTTGGGTGGAAAATTGTTTCTCAAAAGCAAATAAGTAATAAATCTGGTATCTGCCTATAACTCACAGTTGATAAGAAAGTGGCCATTACTCACTAGCATTATATATGATTTGGGCTCTGGGTAATTTGGAAGTGTTAGGCTGGTGTCTTTGTAGCAGTATTTTTATTAGAAAAGAGTCTATTGGCCTTTTACAGGGTATTAATCCCTGTGTCACCTACCATTGATGCCTTAAGTTTTTTGAGTCTCATTTAAATATCTTCCTTTTCTTGATGCATGACAAGTAATCGGTACCTGCTCATTTATTTGTCTGTATTTAGTTTATGCTGTATTATTTAATTATTTTCCCAGCATTTTTTCCCTTACAGATATGATATTCTTTAGTGTTCAGCAAAGGCATTGATCATGTATCTATCCTTATAATGAATTAATAAACTATTTTCCAGACTTACGTGATGCTTGATGGAACCAGTGACTAAAATTTCCTGAGTTTTTCTGTCCTAGGAAGTTTATTTCCCACCAGGATAGGAAACGGTGGGTTTTGAAAGTAGAATGCAGATGGTCGGAAGAAAGAACTGAACCATGCTCCTTCCTCAACAGGCATTTAGGAAATGACCTCAGCTTAGGGGAAAGGATGGGGTGTGGCACCATGGTAGAGCCCCTCACCTAACATGCCCGATGCCTGAGGCTCAACCCTCCCTGCGCTGCAAAAAACAACAAAAAACAGGGAAGATGCACTCTTTGACTCTTAGGGGATCTCCTTCTCTAGGCATACCCTTTTCCACACTTTTTTGTGTACAAGAAGAGTTGCAGTTTCCATGACTGTTCTATATAAATCTGGTCACCTTGTGAATGCTGCACACTCACACAGGCACCGTGGCTACAAGCTCAGATTCTCGTGCACACTCGCCTTCACAAATACCTGGCCATCGATGCACTCCACTGTGCACACCTTTCACGTGCAGGACTCCACACTCACACCCCACATATCTCTGGCTTGTGGTTGACAGCTGCTCTCAGCTAAGATCTTTGCAGAGCCCAGAACAGGCCTCTCTACTGAAAGGAACCCAGAGCCAGAGGCTGCCCTGCCCAGGACCACCCCCAAAGTGGCCAGTGGGCCAGACCCAGAGTTAATTGACAGATCATACAGAGAGATACTGCCCATTTTACACGCAGCAGAATAGCCATTATTTGCATACCTCTCTCAGACTGAGGGCTGTGATGAAGATGAATTAAACACTTGTCAAGATGAATTTAAAATGACAGCAATTGAGGACAACAATTTGACCTCTCCAGAGTCCAGGACATGCCAAGAAAAGGCTGTTGAGGATTGAGGGCCTTCAGGAGGTAGTTCCAGAGACTTCAGGCCTGGGAAGCCCCTCTTTTCCTACCTTTCCTAGGGCCAGTAGATGCCTCACTCCTGCCCTTCCTCAAATTTCAGCCTGAGGCACACTGGGGCCCCTGACATTGAATTTCTCCATGGCCTCCTGGTCTTCTGGCCTCAAGCCCTGTCTCCCAGGTGCATCTTCCAGCTGCTGCAGCAGAGTGAGGGGTCCCCGGGCTGGACAGAGCCTACCACTAGGTCAGTGGGCTTGGCTATCTACAGTCTGAGCTCCAGAGGTCTGCACTTTCCTCGTCTGCACCAAAGTTAGTTTTATATGTGGTCCCAAGATTCCCCAGTTAGATCAAAAGAGAGACCTAGTCACACCGTGTCATCCCAGCCCAATGCCCAAGGAGCAAACAGCTGACCCAGGTGGACACCACCATCTCTACGCCTCCAGCTCCCAGAACGTAGTAGGAGCCGCTCAATGATTTCGGTAGAGTTCATCATGCACCACTCAACTGAGGATCGTTTAGTGCAGTAGTGAGCGGCCAAGATTTGAGACTGTGCGTGTGTGTTTCCTGAGACTTGCTTACCTTCTGTAGCACTCTCACACAGGACCTGTGTCGGCTAGAGAGTTCTCCGACACGAGATATCGAGGGTTCTTTGTGGTACAGACACGTTATTGGCGATTTTAACTTAAACGTGCTTTCCCAGTTAGCAGGTTTTTTGCTGTTTTCTTGGTCTCCGGGACTGCGCGGGACAAATACTGTCCCGCACAAGGAGGCCACCAGGGTTGGCCTGGCTAGACAGCAAGGCTGAACCGGGACGGAGCAGGGAGGGACCTCGGTTACTTTAGCGATCTCATTGTCCTGGGGGTCTGCTCCTCCCAGGCAACCCACCCACGTGCCACAACTCCCAAGTCCAGAGCGGCCAGTCTTGAAGCTAAACGACCTATCCTCAGACTACCAGGACCAGGAATCCCCGGAATACAGAACCTATGACAACTTTGAGCGGCTTTTAGGGGAATTATCTCTAAAATACAGACTCAGAGACTGTGGAAAGGGGCGCAGCAGAAATAGCGGAGCAGTGCAAATCCCGCAGCTTTGCGTGTCTGTCCGCAGCCCGGACCCGCTCGCTCCACAGTCCGCTGGGTCTCTGCTTCCCAGGTTTCTGAGATCCGGAACCGGCCGGCCGCGAGGGGACCCCCGGCTGCAGCCCCGGACGGCGCCGGGCGCCCCAGCCCCAGTTCAAAGCGCAGGGGGCGCGTCCGCCGCGCAGCCGGGAATGTCCGGCCGCTTAAAGCGCTCGCCGGCTCTTTTGTTCCCCAGACCCGGCCTCCGGGGAGAGGGGGCTGGGGGAGGGGACAGGCGGGCGGGGTGGGGGGGCCGCGGCCGAGCGGGAGGGCGGGGCGCGCGGGCGGGGCGAGTGCGGAGCCCGCTCCCCGGGCGAGGCTGACAGATCGCCGGCTGGGCTGGTGGGTGCAAGATGGCGCGAGCCGCGCTCCCCCTGAGCCCCCCGCGCCCCTAGGCGGCATGCGGCCCCAGCCCCCCGCCGCCCGGGCTCGGCCCCGGCCCGAGCCCCGGCCCTGGCCCCGGCGCCGGCCCCGCGGGACGCTGTGAGCCGCGAGAGGCCCGGGAGCCACGCGCCGAGCCCCGCGCCCCGAGAGCCCCCATGGCTGCGCCGCGCCCCGTGCCCCCGCCGCGCTCGCCCCGGCTCCTGCTGCCGCTGCTGCTGCTGCCCGCGCTGCTGCTGCCCGCGCCGGGCGAGGGTGAGCGAGGGCCGCGCTGGTGGGGACCGGGCCGGGCGGGGTGTGTGTGTGTATGTGTGTGTGTGTGTGTGTGTGTGCTGGGACCGAGCCCCGCGGCCAGGAACCTGGGCTCGGTCCTCCGGGCTCGGGAACTCGGGGCGGGACCTGGATCCCGGACGTGCGCGCGAGGGGCTCGGGGAGGCTGGCGCTGCAGACAGACGAAAACGAGCCCGGTCACTGCATGCCCGAGTCCCACCCGAGGGGCGCGAGCTGGGGCGCGCGGAGCCCCCCGAGTAGCCCGAGGCAGGAAACGGTGATCCGCGTCTGAGCCGGGACCCAGGTGTCTACGCGGGGCGCATCCCGGATTTGGAGCCGAGACCGGACCCGGGCGCGCGCGAGGAGACAGAGGAGAGGGGAGGAGAGGAGAGGAAAGGAGGGCTAGGAGAGTTCCCGCCCGGTGCCCTCGTGCCCACCACCCTCGCCCCTCGGTGGCCGTAATCGGCCCATCTCACGAAGAGGGGTACCCTAGAGTCCCCTCCCCTCGCACCCCAGGTTCTCAGCAGACGTATTTGGGCTCCTCGCTCTCTCCTCTCCCTTCCCAAGAAGCAGATCACCGCGTCCGCTTCAGAGAGAAACTTTGTCCCGTGATGGCTATTCCGGGGTCAGAAGTGAGGCAGCCGAATCTCAGGGCAGGGATCGGGTGGTGGAGATTTGAAGGAGAGGGGTCCTCAGATGTCCGAAAACGTAATGACCCCTGGGGTGGGGGCGATGCCCGGCATCCCGCGCCCCTCCCCCTCCCCGGCAGGCAGGGGCCAATTCCGAGATCGTTGGCTCCCTGGAAATGTGAGGCGGGCTCTGTGGCTGCCTTTTCAGACTGGGTTGGTGGTGGTGGTGGTGGTGGGGTGTCGTTCCTCCTGGAGTGAAGTTGTAGCTGGGCTGGTAAGTTGCTTGCTGTCCGCGACTTGGTGTCCTGCCTGGGATCTGAGTGCTGTCTTCTGCCTCCTTGGCTTCTCTGGATCCCTGGATTGGCCTGGTCCCTCCTCTCTGCTTCCCTCTCCTGCTCTTCCAGCTTATTTCTCCTCTGCAAGAGCACTGAGGTTGTCTAGGAGCAAAGTGCTAGGTCCCCGGTCCTGGTGGGGCTTGGGAAGTCTTGGGGTTTGCTACTCTTCATCTTTCCCTCAAACAGACACCACAGGACCCAGACCCAGGGCATGGGGTCACTGAGAGGATGGCGACAGGCCACAGACATCGGACCAGGCCATAGTTAGAAAAAAGAAGCACGATTTATTGCTATTTCACTCTGTATCTTAGAACTTCTAACTTTCCATGGTACCTTTGAGTTTGTTAATCGGGTCATAGGACCCTGTGACACCAGGTGCACTATTGCTCCTTGAATTAAACAGATGAGCAGAGGGAACAAGGACATGTTGAACACCTAAGGCCACCCCCCCTGAAAGTCCATGAGGCTCCAGTGCTTGTCCAGGGCAGGGTGACCACAGAAGTCGCAGGACTTGTGTTGGAATCGGTCTTGCTGTTGAGTCACAGATTCTGGAACACCACTGTGAGACTCTGGGCGAGTCACTAGTGTTCGCTGGGCTTCCGATTCCTTATCTGTGAGGGGGTCTGATGGTCCAGTACATACTGCCCAGGGTGACACTTGGTAGTGCACTTTCTATATAAGAGGGACACCACAGAAAACGGGAGCCCCAGATCCCTGCAGCTGAAGGCTTCCTGGATGTGGTTCCAGACTGACCTCTCCTCCTCCCCCCCGACGCAGGTCTTGGTCACTCTGCCGAACTGGCGTTTGCCCTGGAACCTAGCGATGACATTGCTGTCCCTGGGCAGCCTGTGGTGCTGGGCTGCAAAGTGGAGGGGACCCCACCCGTGCGAATCACCTGGAGGAAGAACGGGGTGGAGCTGCCAGAGAGCACCCATGCGGCCCTGCTGGCTAACGGGTCCTTGCTGATCCCTCACTTCCGGGTGGAGCAGCCAGGCAGCCTTTCGGACGAGGGTGACTATGAGTGTGTGGCCCAGAACCGCTTTGGGCTGGTGGTCAGCCGGAAGGCGCGCATCCAGGCTGCAAGTAAGTGGACGTCCCTTCTTCTTCCTCTTTTCCCTTTGTAGAAGCCAGAGTGCTCATTGGCTGGTCTGGGGTGTGGGGGTGGAGCGCCGTCCGGGTTCAGGCAACCTTCTGGAGAACTAATTTCCCAGCATGGGTCAGTGGAGAGGAGTCCTGCAGTGAGTTCTGGTGGTGGAATTAGATCCTGGGCTCCTTTACTGATTGGAATGTGAATTGCGAAGTGTGTAGCCCAACATTGGTGGGCTGGTAGTTGTGGGAGTGGGGCTTCACCCCATGTTGGGTCATAGCTTCCATACACCTGTCACACTTCCGGTATCCTAGTCCCTTGCGTGGGGTTCTTCTTGCATTGAAAGGTAAACCACTGATTTTATGGAATATATATATATATATATATTAGCGTGTGTGTGTGTGTGTGTGTGTGTGTGTGTGTGTGGTGGTGCTAGGGATTGACGTCAGGGGATCTGAAGATGTTTATACGGGTCATTTTGGCTACATGCAATTTTTTTTTTTTCGGTACCAGAGATCGAACTTGGGACCTTGCACTTGCGAGGCAGGCAGCAGAACCACTGAGCTAAATCCCCGGCCCTACATGCAATTTTTAATTACATTGACTTTCAGAGGTTATGAGTAAGACTTCACTATACTACTAATAGAGTTCTGAAGCTTGTCGATAAATTTGCTTCAAAAATGTATAGTAGGAGCTGGGTGTGGTGACACAGCCCTATAGTATCAGCACTCTGGAAGGCTGAGACAGGAAGAACACAAGTTCAAAGCCAACCTGGGCAACTTAATAACTGAGTGAGACCCTATCTCAAAGTGAAAGAAGGGGAGGAGGGCTAGGGTTGTAGCTCAGTGCAAAGGCCCTGAGTTCAAGTCCTAGTACATCAAAAATAAATAAATAACACAAATAATTTAAAATAAATAATAAAAACATATGGTAGAGACCCAGGGTGTAGTTCAGTGGGGCAGCAAGCTGAGATCACGGGGGCTGTGGTTGAGAAAAGTGAAGCCCTTAAATTGGTGATAATCCTAGCTGACAGTTACTAAGACTTGCTGCATGCTGGGCACCCTAAGTGCTTAAGGGGAATCACAAGGACCCTAAAAGATGGGCCCTTATCCTCCCCATTTTACAGAGGAGAAAACTGAGCCTTTGGGGGTTCAAGTGTGAATTCTGACAAAAGGCAAAGCCAGGACTGCAGTGTAGGCAGCCTGGGCCCTTCAGCCCCTTCACTAACTCCTGTGGCACGCTGCCTCTTTCCCAGCCCAGTGCTGACAAGTTTCTTCCTGGCTCTGAGGGCATTCGCACAGTTGCTCTGAACGGCTGGTGAGTGATGAATTGTTCAAGGCAGGAGCCCCCTCTCGGGGCATTAGATGCCCCTTTGTTCTAAGGAAGGCCGGTCCAGGCCCCCATCTGGAGCTCGCTGGGAGGCAGCCCTGGACTTGGAGACCAAATCACTTCTGGCTCAGCCACCCCTGTGCCCAGCCCTGCCAGCAGTGCGGAGGGGGAAGGCTGGTGTGTCTCTGAGCAGATGGCTGGGTGTGTAGAATGACTCAGGGACCCAGGGTGGGGACCAAGGATGGGGGAAATGGAACATTTATTTATGTATTTATTTATCTATTTATTTACTTATGCAATGCTGAGGATCGAACCCAGGGCCGTGCACATACCAGCCAAGTGCTCTACTATTGTACTACATCCTCAGCCTGTCAATGCATTTTTCTAAATGGTAATACCTTCAAGGTGTTTGGTCCCTGCAACTCTAACAGTGTAAGGAATTGAGCTGGGGGTGGGGTCAGCCTGGCTAATCCTTTGGGGTCCTGGAGACAGGGAGACAGCGGAGGGGTTCGCCTCCTAGTGCTGCCTCTCTGACCAGCCCAGCCTCCTCTCTCCCCCAAGGCTGAGGCCCCAAGGGGGAAAGCATGGATGCCAAGCAACCAAGTGGCTGGATCCCTTTTCTCGATTCACAGGCTGATGTCCCTAGAAAGCTTCAAAGCTGATTAGCTCTGCCTGGGTTTCCTCCTTGGGTACTCACTCCCTGCCCATTTGCCCACTGGCACTGCAGACGCTGTGTGATGTGGGAGGGTGGCTTTCTGAAAGGGTGTGAGGAGGTTCTGGAGCAGCTCAAGGCAGGGGAGGGGCATGCTCAGCTCCAAGCAGACACAGAATCCTACCGAGGAACCAGCCCAGGAAGCCTCCTGGGCACCCATGTCTATACGGGTGGGTGCATCCTCTCTTTCCCAGTGGGCTCAGAGCTGTCCTTATGGGCTGCACTTCAGCCTGCGTCTGCAGCTGGGGGTCCTGTCTGCTCTGGCTCCCAGAACTCCTTGCAGTTCCCCATGCTCATAGTTTGGGGCTAAAAACTGAGACTTGCCAACAATAAGACCTAGACAAGTTCCTGTTCCCTTAGCCTGGTCTTCTCACCTGCAACACGTGCACATAATCCAACCTCATAGGATGTTCGTGAGGACCAGCACTCCCCATGCTTAGCCTGGCACACAGGAGCCGCTCAGGAACCAGACCCAGCACCTGCTTCCTCATTTGAAGGCAGTTCCAGCCTGGTGTGGCAGTGCACGTGTGTCATCCAGTTCTTCAGGAAGCTGAGGCCGGATTGCAAATTCCAGGCCAGCCTAGGCAATTTAGCAAGACCCTGTCTCAAATTAAAAAAAAAAAAATTTTTTTAAGCATAGGGGATGTTGTATTTCAGTGGTGGAGCACCTCTGAGTTCAACCCTCTGTTTTTTAAAAATTTTAAAAAGCTTTCTTGGAGAAAGCCTTTAAGTGTAATCTTGGCTGCCTGTGGAGGTTAATCTCCAACAAAGCAAACTGCCTGATTCCGCTCCCAGCCCGCTTTCTCCCTCGCTGGGATTCATTTAGGGAGGACTCCAGGGAAATCTCTCAGGCAGTGCAATTGTTGGGGCCGATTGCTCCTTGTTCTGTTTTAACCTCTTCTGCGGGGCTCTGGGGCTTGGGGTGGGTGGAAGCTGGGAGGCCTAGGAGACAGACACCCCACCCTCTGTAGGGGTATGGCTGAGCGGGGGCACGTACACTGATTCCCACTTGCTGATGTCCGTGTGCCTGAAAGACTCCAAAGAGGAATGGCCCAGCCTCAAGGACTGGGGGTAACTGGGGCCCACCCAGTTCCCCTTCCACCTCAGTCCTTGCTCCTCCCTTCCTGGTCTCAGGCTCCTGGGCTGACTGGAATAAAGAGATCCAGGACCCAGGACGGAGCTTCACAGACTGAACTGAGCCTGCGTCACATGGGGGTCTTGATTTGATTTCAGATCCATGAGTCTAGGCCCAGGACTGGATTTTTGCTTCTTTTAAGAGCCCACCCATAATGCACCCACACCCTGGGTGGCCACAGACTAAGGAGCAACCACTCCTGTGGCCTGATCTCTGGTTTAGGGGTGGACGGGCAGCATAGTGGAGTCCACAGAACAAAGGCTGCAGGGCTACCGTGGGGTGGGTTTGAACAGCAGCTCTGCCACTCTCTGATCATGCCCCTTAGATGAAGTACGTAGCCCACTTGAGCCTCTATACCTTCATCCACAGAGGCTGTGGGAGAATGAAATGAGGTGTTGGATATAAAGAACCTGGCCCAGAGCTGGGGATATATCTCAGTGGCACTGCGCCTGCCTCACAAGCACAAGGTTTTGAGTTCAGTCCCCGGCACCAAAAAAACAAAACATAACAGAACCTGGCCTGAGGCTTGGCATGCAGGAAAAGCCTTGTAAGTCTTACTGTTAGTGGTCAGGACCATCCACTGATGTAGGATGGGGTCTGGCTTGTCTCCATCCTGGCTGGATTCCCTACAAGCCGGTCTGCACAGGTCTACTAGTGGTTTTGAGCCTGGGCTGAGGCCGCCACAGACCTGGGCTTGGGCTTGGGCCCCACCCAGTAGTTATGAGCTTGGGTAGATCACGTCACCTCTCTGAGCCTCAGTTTCCATTTATGTATGTATGTATGTATGTATGTATGTATGTATGTATTTATTGAGGATTGAAACCAGGAAGCATTGAGCTGTATCCCTACTGTTTTTTTTTTTTTTTTGAGAAAGGGTCTTGCTAAGTTGCCATACTGGCCTCGAACTAGCCTCCTGAGTAGCTAGAATTACATACATGTGCCATGAGCTGTGTTTCTTCATCTTTATTTAGATTTTGAGTTTTTTAAAAATTGTATTTATATATTTATTTTTTGGTACTGGGAATCAAACTTGGGACCTTGTGCTTGTGAGGCAGGTGGCGGAACCACTGAGCTAAATCCCCAGCCCAGATTTTTGGTTTTTGATACTGGATCTCACTGTGTAATTCAGGCTGTCTTTAAACTTACTGTGCAGCCCAGGCTGGCCTCAAACTCATGGCAATTTCTTGCCTCAGCCTCCCAAGTGCTGGGATTGCATAATAACTATTATTATTCTAAGGAGTGCACAGAGGTGAAAAGTGCTGAGGTCTGAGGTGCTTTGACTGTGGCGTGATTCCCAGGAAGGCCCCTGGTGGCTAGACTCTGGGAAGAGGCAGTGGGGTATGGAGAGGGAGAAAGGCCAAAAATGTTAGCTCTGCTTCCCTCCAGCTGAGGAAATCATCTGTTTCTCCAGGTCTGAGGGAATACAAGGAAGCAGCTACTCTTCTGTGATCACATGGATCGGGGGCAGGGTCTGGGCATAGGCCTGACTGGGCTCAGGAGAACTAGGGACTGGAGCCAGGGGCTACCACAACCTGAGAGGGGACACTTAGTGTATTCGGGGGCCCTGAATGTAGGGAGAGGTAACCCTGGGGACCTTTGTCATCTGATTTGCTTAGGTCTGCTGTGTGGGATCCGAGTGTCCCTGAGGAGCTGGAGGAAATCTCCCCCTATCCCCCTAACATCTGCCTACCATGAAGGAGAGGCAGTCGCAGAGCTGTGGCGTCACTGGTGTGCAGGCAGAGCACCCCCTCAGTCAGGCCTGCACCCTGTCCACGTGGGGGAGTGTCCCGACCCCACCAGCTGACCCCTTCTGTCTCAGCCTGAGCCCGCAAGCTTGGTGGGAAGGCACTTTCTGGATCCCAGGAGTCCTGTGTGCTGTGCACAGGTCACTGTCACTGTCACATTGTCAGATCGGGGGTCTGAGCTGGACATCGTGACACAGCACTCTGCAAGGCTGAGGCAGGAGGGTCACAAGTTTAAGCCCAGCCTGGGCAACTTAGTGACTTAGGGAGACCCTGTCTCAAAATTAAAAATAAAAAAGTGCTAGGAATGTAGTTCAGCACAAAAACCCTGGGTTCAATCCCTAGTACCCCTCCAAAAAAGATTGGGGGAATGGAGCAAGGCCTATCTTTGCTGTAAGGTATGAAACCTCCTTTGTTATTCATTTTTTCAGTCCTTATGACACACCTGCCTTCACTGAGACTTGCCTCGATCTATTTTTTTTTTGAGAGAGAGAAAGTCTGTCTATAGTCCGGACTGGCCTTGCACTCACCATCCTCCTGCCTCAGCCTCCCAAGTGCTGGGTTTACAGGCCTGTGCCACAGCACCTGGCTCCCTGAGTCTCTTCTTGCCCCTCTTTTTCTCACACCCAGTCCCTCCCCAAAGACCATTTAGCTTACAGTAATTCTGTCTTCCCTCCTAAAGCAGGAGCAGAGCGTTGGCGGTCTGTGGCCTTTGGGCTAACCCTTCCCCTAAGTGATGGCTGTGTGCATTGCTAAGTAACTGTTTTGTGGCTGGATAGCAGCCCATCTGTCTCCTCAACTAGAGTTTGAGCTCCTAAAGGGCTTCTCTTTCTTTTGTGCTTCTCACGTACCCTGCCTGTAGGGTTTGGTAAAAAACTGTATGAACATGTGGCCTCCTGGGTCTCTCTCTCTCTCTCTCTCCCTCTCTCTCTCTCTCTCTCCCTCTCCCTCCTTCCTGCCCTGTAATTGATACCATAACTCAAAGAACAGAAGCTGTGAACTGGGAGGATGGGCAGGAGAACAATGTGCCCAGGGCAGGATCCTGGGGTGACCGCCACTGCGAGTCCATCTCTGGAGAGGCTGAGATGCTGCCTTGCCAGATGGGGTGTGAATCCAAGGCTCCCTTGCTCCATCCCTCTGCACCCCAGCCCTGGACCCTCCAGCTGTATCAGGCTCTGAGGTCCTAACTGGAGGGAGGGAGGGTGGCCCTCACCCCACCCGCAGGACTCAGTGTGGAAGCCTGGTGCTTCTGGTTCCCACACCTTGGCTCTGCTGGCTCAGGCAGCCAGCTGGCCCCTTAAACACAATGTGAAAATCTTCTCTGTTCCTGTCCCGGGCATTGTCAGTGGCCAGGCGCCTGGGCTGGGAATGCGGGGTGGTGAATAGGAGAGGCATTTGCAGGCGGCAAGTGAAACAGGCCCAGTACCCCTCCCCTTGGTGCCCTCCCCGCCCCCAGGGAGAAAGGACTTTTTCACTCCTGGCCTTCTTGTGTTGCCTTTCCCTCTCCGCTCCAGTTCCCCAGAGTCCTTGCAGGCTGGGGTGCCCTCGAATGAGAGAGGAAGAGAGAGGGGGGGAGAGGGACTTTCGCACAGCAGCTTGAAGCCTGTCTTACACAGCCTTCAATAAAAGGAGAATGGAACAGAAGGACAGAGGGCACCTAGGATAGAAAACCAGACAGCTCACTGCTGTCTTTGTTTAACCGGACTGATTCTGCCCAAAATGTCTGCCTGTGTAACCAGCCTATGGGGATCTGTCTTTCTCCAGCCATAGCCTAATTGCAAATAAGCAGAATACAGACCTGTGGGGTGTGTGTGTGCGTGTGCATGTGTGTGTGTGTGTGTGTGTGTGTGCGTGTGGATGTGTGCACCTGTGTGAGCACCTGAGTGCACGCTGTGCTGCTGAAGGATAGGCATGGGCCCTAGGGCTGCCGTGCATCTCCCCTCTGAGGGCTTTCCTGGGGGAGTCTCTTTGGCCTTGGGCTGCACAGGGAAAGGGGCAGTGACAGATAACTTTATTAGGTCAGGGAAGGGACTGCTTGTCCCCCAGTCAACCGGGAGGGGCAGCTTGGGCTAGAGGGTGGAGGGTTCCACTGTGACCGATGGGCATAGCCCATAGTAACACCCCAGCCATCCAGACCCTCGTTTTCTTACTCATTCAGTGGGTTCCCCAAATCCAGCTGCCATCAAAGTGAGCCTGCTGGGCTGTCTGCTGCTTCTGCCCCCCAGGACCTCTTCTTGATTTCTGGGCTTGCTCCCTTGTCCCCAGCTTTGTTCACCTGGTTCCAAGACATACTAACCCCATGACCCCCTTGACTCTGGTAGCTGGGCAGGCAGAAGACAGGCTGAGGGGAGGCCTTAAGGGGGAAATGGAGGGCCTGGGTGCTCCCTGGGTTCAGGCAGGCAAGGGTGTTCCGGTTTCTCCATCTCGGGGGTTACTGTCTCTTGCCCAGTTCACTGTTCTCACACCTGGGAGCCCTCTGCTTCAGGAGCAGGTGGCCTTCGCAGAGAGCAAGGAGAGGAGAGATAAAGAGGACCCCCAAGGAAGGCATCCATAGCGCCCCCATCAGCGCCTCCCTGGAGGCCCAGACTTCCCTGCACAGTATATGAGAAGCCAGATGCTGGTTGGGGGCTGTCGCATAGCCTGGACACTGACACTGACCAGGGCGGAGGGGCAGCCCAGGGCTGCTCTCTGGAATGCCGGTGTTGGATTGCAGTGTGATGCAGGCAGTGATAATGGGCAGGAACTGGACTTTCTGGTCTGCCTGCTGCCCCCAAGGCCACTGGAATGTTGGGGGGGGGACTGTTAAGAGGCCCCGGAGACTTGGGGTGGGCAGATGGAGACCAGACCACCTAAATGAAGAGGAGGGGGCAGACCACCGTGAAAGAGAACCGAGTTCTCGCCCTTTTGCCCTTTCGCTGAGTTGCAGCCTGCAGCAAAAGAATACTAGAATTCCCAGCCCACTGAGGACCTTTGAGGTCCACCCAGGCCCCAGGTGGGATGAGAGCTGAGCACATCTAACCTTCGTATTTCACAGACTCAGCACTGAGACCAGGCACCGCCCTGCAGCCTGGGCAAGCAAGGGGCTTCTCTCTAGCTCATCAGGCCTCTGACCTTGGCCTTCTGCAGTGCTTCGTTGCCCTCTGGTTCAGAAAGGGGGAGTCTTTATTGGCCCCTCTCCAGGGCAGATGGCATGAGGAGTTCTGTTTTTCTTGTGCCCCACACTGCTGGGCTCTCTCTGTGGCTTGCAGCTCTGAGTGGGGCTTATTCACCAGAAAATCCTGAGTGTGACCTCCTGACATCTAGGGCAGGTAGCAGAGGGCCTCTGAGCTTCCAGACTGACCGATTGATGCCCAGGATATCCATGATGGGGTCAGTAATCTGGGCTTGTCCTGTTCTAGGGGGTTCATTTGCTTAATTCCCACAACAATTCCATTAATAGGGTTACTAGTCCTATTTTACAGAGGAGCAAATGGAAGCCTAGAACAATTGGTGAACTTGTCCGAGGCGGCTCAGTAAGTAGGGAAGTGAAGATTTACACCCAGCTCTGCCAGGACTGATGCTCACTGGGCTGAGTATCTTAGAGCGGGCTCAGATCCCATGAGGACGGATCAATAGTAATACCTGGGGGACACATGAGCCACGGAGGGGGGACACAAGGGATTAGAACCCCCTGGGCAAACTGAAGGTCCATTCTCATGGGCCAGTTAGGGGTACCCCACCTCCGAGCCACAGTGAGAGGTCCCAGTTAGGAACCCTGGAAGAGAAGTCACCCTTCCTGGCGTGAGGCAGGTTCCCCAGGCTGCTGCAGGTGGAGGTGGGAGTCCTGCCTCCGAGGAGGGAAGACCAATTCCCCTCGCTGGGTCCCCTAGCTCCCTTTCCCTTTCTTGTTTCCCCTGCATAATGATGCTGATTGCTCCACATCTGTCATAATTACTCTTTGTTTGAAAATTCAGAACAAATCACAGGAGAGGAGCTGGCAGGGCTGGAGAAGGCTCCTTCTCCCCAGGGGTCCTGGGAGGAGGGGGAAGATGGTGGGTGGGGAAGAGCTACAATCAGCCTGGAGGAGTGGAGGCTGCTAATTGTCCTTGTCCTGTCCCCTTGCCTGGGCTGTAGCCATAACCTGCAGGACAAGTGGGTCCCTCATGCTGAGGAGGCTGGAGATGGTCCCCTTCCTCTCCCAACCTGGGGAGGGGTCTGTGGGGTCTCCTGCCCTCTTGACCCCAGAGGACAGTGAGTTGGGCAGTGGCTGCATGGAACCCCCACCCCCAGTGGCCCAGAAGGGAGGGGCAGGCGGTGCCTGCTGGGGGGGTGCACTGCCCAGCCCAAGGCAGGGCCTTACTAGGGAGGGGAAGGGGGCACTTGTGGGTGGGCACTGGGTCTCTGGGTGACAGCCAGGAATGGGGTACTATGGCTCCCAGGGAGCACCAACCCAGCCCCTCTTGGGGGTCCAGCAAGCAGCCTCGGGGCCCAGTGCTTCTTCACATGCTCCGCAGCCAACTGCCCTCGGCTCCCACCCGGTCCCCAGCCTGGAGGCCCTTTGATTTGGAGGTCTATGGGGTCAGGCTTGGGACTCTGCCTGCCCTGAGAGCCCCCACCCATGTCCCTCTCCTACCTGCACTTGGGCAGATCCTGTGCAGTCAGTTAGCCCCTTGCTGGCAAATCACTCACTAGCGCTGGCCTCCTGTGTCAGGTGTGCTTGTGTGTGTGTGTGTGTGTGTGTGCGTGTGTGCGTGTACGTGTATGCAAGGGTGAGTTTGTGTGCATCCTTGCTTCCCGGATCTAGGTGTCCAGGACACACCATCCTTAGTATGGGAGTGAATATTTTCACCTGGTTAACTCAGGAATTTCAGCTCCACCCAACCTGGGATCCTGCAACTGGCCTGGGAGGGGGAAAAGGAAGAAGGAGAATACGGATAGAGGCCTCAGGTTCCCAGTCCCCTTCTTCCCCCCTGGCTTGGCCAATAGGCCAGGGATTGCTGACAAGGGCCTAGGGCTGGACAGTTTATGGACAAACCTTGAAACCAGCCAGGTCTAGGAGGGGACACATAGAGGGCCTGGGAGGCTTCGGGGTGGCAGACTCAGATGCAGCACGGGGGCCTGTCACCCTCACAGTGCCTAGGAGGGGCCCAGGGGACACAGGAGTGGGACGAGGACAGCTCCCCTGCTTGGCCAACTCACCCCGACCCTCCTATCTCCTCTCCCCCAGCCATCACTTTGGTGGAAACTGAGGCCCAGAGAGAGGCCTTGTCCCAAGACCTGGCATATAGAGCTGTGACAGAAAGGACCCAGCTGCCCTTTTCACTGTACTCATTGGCCAAATGGGATTTGGGCTCTAATTTCAGAGCCAGATCTGCCGAGGACCTTAGAAATTTGAAATCCGGAGATAAACAGTAATTTCTGGATCTTTGGCTACCATCAACCAAATTTGGTTTATTTTTTTCTTTGTCCTTCTTGGGGGTTATTTTAGTTTTGCCTATTTCATCCCAGCCTATATGAAAAGTTGCATTCTTTCTACAACAATTCTCTTCACCCTAATTTTTTGAGGTCTCTTACAATTGTATTCCAATCCTCTAGCACCTAGGGAAGCCCTGTCTAATTTAGTCTCATGAGCAGATTGGATTAGAATATTCCTGATTCCATTATCTCAGCTCACCGATAATTCTATTACCCAGAATGAGCCCAGGATTGAGCCTGCTTGATATTCCTGCCCCCCCCCACCGTTTCTGACTTTGCTTCTCAAATCAGTCAGTTTCCCCTTGAACTGTGACAAAGTCAAGATCATTACAAGCAAGCTGGTGTGATATTGGTGAGATCGAGACTTTCCTGAAATAAAGCCATATTGCTTTATTTATTTATTTATTTATACTGGGGATTGAACCCAGGGCTTTCAGACTGAGCCACATCACCAGAGTGCTAGTATGTGTACACACACACACACACACACACACACACACACACATCTGCCACTGCTATTTTTTAAAATTTTATTTTATTTTATCCCATCCCCCCCTCAAGCCCCTTCCCCTCTCTATGTACAAAAGCTTCGTTTCCATTTTTTTCTTCTATTTTCACTTTTTTTTTTATCCCTTTCTCCCTCCCCCCTTCCTTGTTCCTCTTCCCATTTGAACATTTTCTTCCCATTTCCCAACATCCATTATACATTTCAGTCCTTCTTTCCACTTTTGGTTTCTTACACCAGAGAAACAATGGGGTATTTAAACATGTGTGTCCTTAGGGGCTGGGGATTTAACTCAGTGGTGCTGTGCCTGCCTCACAAGCACCAGGTCCTGAGTTCGATCCCCAGTACCAAAACAAAAAAACTAAACATGTGTGTCCAATTTATTTCACTTAAGAGTACGGTCTCTAGGTCCAGCCATTTAGCTATTAATGTCTGCAGCTCATCCTTGTTTATGGTAGAGTAGTACTCCATTATAAAAGAAAAACCACATCTTCTTTATCCACTCCTCAGTTGATGGGCATGTAGAATATTTCCAAGATTTCGCTATCACAAACTGTGCCACTATAAACATGGTTGTGTATATATCACTGTAGTATGATGCTTTTAATTTTTTCAGGAAGATACAAAGAAGAGATATAGCTGGGTCAAATAGTACCTCTAGTTTTATTTATTTATTTTTTTCCTTTTTTTTTTTGGTACTGGGGATCGAACTCAGGTCCTTCCACTTGCGAGGCAGGTGCCGGAACCACTGAGCTAAATCCCCGGCCCTAGTTTTAGGTTTTTGAGAGATCTCCACACTGATTTCCACAGTGGTTGCACCAGTCTACACTCCCACTTGCCACTGCATTTTTTTTTTTTTTTGGTACCGGGGATCAAACTGGGGTCCTTGTGCTTGGGCAGCAGGGGGTGAAACCACTGAGCTACATCCCCGGCCCACCACTGCATTTTAAAAATCTTTTACTTTACCCAAGTTCTATCCCCGGTACAAAAAAAAAAAAATCTTTTACTTTGAGACTTGTCTTGTTAAGTGTCTAAGATTCCCAGGCTGGGCTCAAACTTGCAATCCTCCTGCTTCAGCCTCCCAGAGTGCTGGAATTACAGGTGTGGTCCATTGTTTTATCACATCACTTCAAGAAGCATCTATTGGACTGAATGCCCAGCTTTGCTCTTGTAGGCCTTGGGTGGTCAGAAAACACCCAAGGGTCCATTCTGGGACATGGAGTGTTTAGCTGGTCTCTTCCATGGGTCTGAAACACCCTTCTTCCAAGCCATGATCACTGGCCACTTGAAGAGGACAGCAATGAGCCTGGCCACAGGAGCCATTGCCAAGGGCTGAGTGGGAAAGGCTTGGCCTGCCGGTTTCCGACCTCAGTCTGCCACCCCAGGAGAGGTACTCAGGGGTCTCAGGGACCCCCCAGGAAAGCTGGAAAAATGTCCAGGATACTGGACCACTGGCCTCACCCCCCAAGAGCTAACTGGCCAGATTCCACGCTAAGAAGCTTCCCTCTTGCCTGCTCTTTGGGGGGACCACCCCTGCGTGTCCCTGCCCGCCTTGTGTCACTTGTCAAAATCATAGCCATAACCACACCACAGCATCCTCTGAGTTCATGCCACTGGAAATGGGGAAGTGGAGGAAAAATAAACGCTTATTATATAATCCTCGTTATCTTCCCATCAGAATACAAACTTTTCTTTTTTTTTTTTTTTTCAGACAGTCTCACTGTGTAGTTCAGGCTTGAACTCACTATGTAGCTCAGGCTGGCCTCGAACTCATGGCAATCTTCCTGACTCAGCCTCCTGAGTGCTGGGATTACAGGCATGCACCACCATGCCCAGCAGGAATACAAACTTTAAACTTACTTGTGGTCTTAGGTTTGGGCAAGGAAGAGATATGAGGAGAAATAAGTTTCAGTTAAAAGCCCTTTTTCGGTTAAAAGTATTGAGTCTTTAATTTGGGCCTGAAGGCTGCTCTGTGGTTTGACCAGCTTTTGGGCTGGTCTGTAGCTCAGTGGTTTCACTGCCTGCTGCGCAAGCGCAAGGACCCAAGTTCAATCTCCGGTACCAAAAAATAAAAGAAAAGCATTATGATCACATCTGGGGTGATACTGGGGTTCGATTAAATGTTGATTCAGGATTGGATCAGAAAAACGAGGGTTAAATTTTTGTATATGTGCTCCTGAAGCGAGCACAAGGATTAAATTTTTGAAGGCAGGCTTTTCGTGTAACATTGTTACAAGTAAGGCTTGGTAACATTAAACAAGTAGTGAGAACAAGGCACAATTTGGCCGCTGCTGTCAGTCCCTAAATGAGTGTTGTTCAATTCTTTTATTTTATTTCCGAAGGAATGGAGAAGTAGATGGATACTCGTGTTTCAGGATTTGACTGTGGGCTGCCTGCAAAAGTGTACAGTCTGGCGGTGGTGACTTGGACATTAGAAGATATCTGTAGCCCCAGAAAGCGCGCTACGGTGTCTGTCAATTAGACGGTGCTAACCAAGGGCTGAGAGCCTACTGCTGAACTGTGCAACTGACCAGCGGGTTTTTTATCATTTGATAAACCTGATAAAACATCAGAGTATATGTATAGTATTCTTCCTTGAGGCAGAAATACTCTAAAGCCCATCAGAAGGGATTAGGAAGCACATGTTTACCGAACAGGGATCTGCAGATGTGAGGGCTATTACAGCAGGTCAGTTCTCAAATCAGTTGGGCTCCAACAGCGTCTGGCCCATTCCTATCTCAGAGCTAAGCACCACGAGGTTGAGGACAGAAGACACCTCCTGATCTTGAAGGGGGTCATCATCTCCCCACCTCTCCGGACCCCATCTTATTGGGTGGTGATGATGGAAAGAAGAAACCTGATGGAGCACAGGGAATATCTTGCATGCATCAATAGTGCTGCTGTCAGCTTGTCCATCGGGACCACGGCTCCCTTTCTCCCTTTTGCTCGTAGTAACTTAGCTGAGCCACCTCATAGGTGAGGAGAAACAAGCCCTGGGCTCACCGGTTTCTAACAGTGAGTCCGTATTCACTAGCGCATGTTGGAGCTCTCCATCTGCCCTCTTGGCCTGAGGTAGCAGAGAAGAAATAAAGATAGGCGCCTGCCGCTCTCCTTGCGATCCCCTTTTTGTTTTTTTGTTTTTTGTTTTTCTGTACTGGGGATCGAACTCAGGACCTGGCGCTTGTGAGGCAGGTGCAGAGCCACTGACCTAAATCCCCAGCATTGGGATCCCCTTTTGCTTGGAGCCATGAATCAAATTCTGAGGCCTGATTTTGCAGACTTCCCCCTTCTCTTTCCCTCTTTTTCCCTCAGTCCAGTTACCCCACACTTCCCCATCTCCTGTGCCCTTATTTTCCGAGCCTTTCTCTTACCCTTCTCTCCCCACACCCAGCTGGTCTCTAGATTTCTCAAGTTAAGTCAGGCGCTGGCACAAAGCTGGGCCCTGAGGGGCAGGAGCCCCTACCCGCTCTGCTCTCCAGTGTGTCCCGTGCACCCCAGGACATCTAGTTAGGGTTCAGTGCAGGCCCTGCCTGTGTTTGGGAGTCAAAGACAGAGTCCAGCGACAGGAGCCAGTGCGGCTAAGAATCTGCAAGTGGAGAGGGCTTGGTGAGGAGCCCTGGGTGGAGGCAGGAAGTGCTTCCTCAGTTTCCCCCTGCCTCAGCGGCCTCAGGGAGGCCTAGCCCAGCTGGGGAATTTGAGCCGCCCGGGTGGGGGGAGGGGGTGGCGGGAAATGGTGCCTCGTTCGCCCCAGCGACATCAAACCCTCGTTTGGCGTGCGAGGACAATGGCTGTCTTATTTTCTCCATTCGCCGCGCACAATGCCGGATTCTCTCATTCACCCGCGGTGGTGCGAGCGAGGTAATTAGCCAGCGCCATTCAGCGCGGACACTATTGCTATGCGGGGGGGCGCGGACGCCCGCGTCGGCGGGGATTAGCGCGGGCGGGGGCGCAGCTGCGGCCACTTCAAAAGGGCCCCGCGCCGGCGGCTGTGGGAACCGCGGACCCGGGGACCCGGGCAGGGCCCGGCGCGTCCCCCGGCCCTGTGCCCCGCGCCCCGCGCTCCGCACCCGGGGAGCCCGGGACGCGCGGGCTGTGTGGCCCCCATCACACTCCCGCTTTCATCAGGGCCTCCAGCACTTTTCTCTTTGGAGTCCGGGAGTCAAAGGGCAGAGGAGGGAAGGCGGCATGGAAGCGGGGGATGGGAGCCTGACCCCGGCTCTGACCTCCGCGCAGGCAGCAGATGGTCCCACTTAGGCCCGGCCTCGCAGGCCCGCCCGCCCCGCAGCATCCGCTGCCTCGACTGCACCTGACCAGCCGGCCTCCAGGAGACTTGGGGCGCTGGGCTGAGAATCGGCCCTCATCCGGATTCTCAGGAGCCCACCCGGCCAGGAGCCCCCATCCTAGCTTGGCATCTGCATTATCTCCCTGAACCTCAGAAGAAACATTCCCGGGCAGCACAGCAGATGGGTGAATCGGAGTCTCTGGCAGTGGGGTCCAGGCATCTGTGAGATAGGAATGGGCACCCTGGGTTGTTCGGATCCACAGTCCAACTCTTGTGTCTTCATGAAGAGGAAGGAGGAAGTCGCTGCTGGAGGAGAACTACTGGGGTGGGGACTTGGGTGGAAGACAAGATGGTGGGAAGGGACTGACCCCAGGGCCCCAAAGTCAGCCTTCGGGCACCAGTTTATGAGGACTTATTATTTGCCCGGTGTCTATTCTTTTTTTTGTTTTGTTTTTTTGTTTTTTGTGGTTTTTTTGGTATCGGGGATCGAACTCGGGACCTTGCGCTTTTGAGGCAGGCGCCAGAACCACTGAGCTGAATCTCCAGCCCCCGGTGTCTATTCTTGATTTCTTGATAGTGGAGGCAGACAGGTAAATCAGCCGGTCTCTGCCAATAAGGGACCCACAGGCCCAGGCAAATAGGCAGATCTCTACGTGAACATTGGCCTCTAATACTGACTGCAACACAGAGCTAGGAATTAGTTCTGCTTCCTTTGGGGGATGTGGAAGATGGAGGTGTTTATAGAGAAGAGCAGAGGGGACAGCGACAGCAAAGGAATACAGGGATGAGCATTTATGATCTGTCCAGGGAAGGCAAACATCTCTCGTGGTCAGAGTACAAATCACATGGCTAGGGAAGTAGCTGATCTTTGAGGCTAGAAAGATGAAATGACCTAATAATGAAGACCTTGAATGTCATCCCAAGGAGAACAGACTTGATTCAGGGAAATGGGAACCAATACCATATTGGTTATTCAGGAGGATAATGGTCTCGGGGAGGTGGGAGAATGGACTGGAAGTGGGAAGGCTGGAGGTAGAGAAGGTATTAGGGAAGCAGTTGGGAGTGATGAGACCCTAAGCTAAGGCTATGGGATGGAAAAGGGGAGATAGGTCAGGATTTGGGGGCCAGTCAGCCATTGAAGAGAGAAGGAAGGATGGGGCAGTGATTTCTTGGTTTATAAATGGGATAATCGGCTCATGACGAGGGTGTTAAAGAAAGATATAAGGAAGATAACCTCTACTAGGCGTACGGATTCCTTTGAATTTATGGGAAAACTTTTTTTTTTTTGTGGTACCGGGGGTCAAACTCAGAATCTTGTGCTTTCGTGGTAGGCAGCGGCACCACTGAGCTAAATCCCCAGCCCTACAGGAAAGCTCCAGAAACCCTCTGCAGAAGTTGGTTCCTAGGGTTTTAGGAGACTTCCAACCACTAGAGGGCAGCAGTGAAATTCCCCAAATAAGTCTATCTCCAGGAGTTGCCAGTACCGTCCCAGCCAAGAAACTGCAGAATCCCTACCATGGATGTAGACCTCCCTGTTCCCTAAAACAGATAAAGCTTATTGTGGAGAGTTATTGGGGTGGAGGGCATGCAGACTTCCAGCTACTGAGGTTCCTCGTTGAGCCACTGGAGAACACCAGCGCACCAAGAGACAGGCCTAAACGTGAGATCGGATCAGAGTTAGAGAATGGGGCTGTTTTTCCTAGAAGACAGGAGAGGGACCGCGTTACCAGTGTGTCCTAGAGTCCTAATGTGGATATGCGCCTTGGAGAGTGCCTTCTCCATCCTGCCCCACTTCCATTTTACAGATGAGAAAACCAAAGTTGGAACTGAAAGGTGACATCAGGAGCCTGGGACAGAGCCGAGCAAAATCCCAGCTTGGCTCTCCATTACCTAACCCCTACTCTATTAATCCCTACAAATCCTAATATATGGCTCTGGAAATTTGGGGGAAGTATCTGTCTTTGTTGAGTTGTCCTCATGGTCATGTGAAAGCAATTTATTTAATAGCTCCAGCCTGGGCCCCTAACCAGACGCCCTTCCGGGAGGTGAGGGAGATCCGGTGTCCTGACCAGAACAACGGAAGTTAAGGATATTGTGGGACCAGGCAGGTTTACATAAAGGAGATTGGTGACCCTGATACCAGCAGAGATGTACAGTCTGTGGAGAGAGACTCTGCTGTGGGCCTGGACTTTTTCAAATCAAAGGCATAAAGTCCCAAATTGATTCCTAGGCCCTGGGCTGCACCACTAGCTGGGATTTGGAAGTGGGGTGCCCTGAGGGCTGCAGCAGGATGATACTTTATACAAAGGAGGGAACTGAGGCTGCTAAGATGGGCTTTGACTTTACCCAGTTCACACACCAGGTGTTGAAAGAGCCTGGTCAGTCTCTCAGCCACCCCTTCACCCACAGAAGTGCTGGCATTTCACAGCCTTTGCCTCTCTGTGCCCCAAAGCGAGAAGATAGATGAGTTCTGTATTTTGTACAGCCCAACAGAATAACCTACAGGAGTAACCCTGCAGGCCCCACCCTGGAAAAGGCCTGCAGCTCAGATTTCCTGGAGGAAGGTTGGAATTGCTGGAAAGAAGCACCACGCTGGGACAAGCATCTTGTCTGTTTATTTACCTGTGTTAATGGGATGCAGGAAACACGTGTGGGCATGGTGATCATTAGTGGGGTGACAGTGGCCAGCTTATCGTGTTTCTTATCTGCATTAGCTACACTCTATAAAACCACCAAGCTCGGGCGGCGGGGGGGCTGGGGATTTAGCTCAGTGGTTGCGCTCCCTGCCTCGAAAACCACCAAGCTCTGGGGCAATTAAGTTACATAGCAACCGGGCCAGGGATTTAGCTCAGTGGTTGCAATGGCTGCTCCTTAAGCACAAGGACCCAAGTTCGATCCCTGGTACCAAAAAAAAAAAAGTTACAGAGCAACTTGCTGTGTAGTGGGTGTCCCTGAACCTGAACGTGAGTGGGGTGGTGGTAGGAGGGTCTGAGATGTTGGGTGCCTGTGTGTTTTCCTGTGCCAGTATCCGTGGCCTCGTCAGTCACATGGAGCCGGATTTGAATAAGCCGCTGTGGTACAGGGAAAATATTGCATTTGAGGTCAAATGTCTGCCTAACACCATTGACTGCCTTAAAGTCCTCAGCCTCTCTGAGCTGTGTAAGAACTAGCAACGCCTACCGGTCCCTCCCAGGGTTATAGCGACGTAACTAACTTTTGACCGTCCAGCATTTGCAGATCCAGTTTTCAGAGCCATATTGCTGGTACTTTCATCCTTTTGATGTTTTTTACCAGCTGAGGTGGGAATATTTAAGAACAGGGCCTGTGGAATAGGGGGATTTTTCTTTCAGTACAGTGGTTCAAACCCAGGGCCTCACACATGCTACCCAAGGGCTCTGCCACGAGCTATACCCCCAGGCACAGGACGAGAAGGGATTTGCTCCATCGATGCCAGAACCTCCTGCCAGATACACTCACACTCAATAGGTGTTTGCTGAATGGCTACTTAGAGTAGACTCAATGGGTCTGGTATAAAAATAGGAAGGGTACTGTATTGCCAAACATAGACCCAGGACACAGCATCTGGTGTACAAGATAGAAACAGGGCAAAACATCTGCAGTTGAGACTGCTTTTGAGAACCTAGCAGTGGAACTGGTGGGCTGGTCACATGGAGTAGAAGACCTTCCTTTCCCTCTTCCTTCCCCACATTTACCCTCTCCCCCCAAATCCGTGGGAGGAATCCACCCTGAGTAGGCCGCATACTCCCCCGTCCCCCTGCACACTTCACACCCTCCACTGCAGGCACAGTGTGGGGCAGGGGAAGCCCCGGGCTCAGCTCTGAGGAAGAACTAGGGGCTGAGTGATGAAAAAGCAGGGCTTTGAGAGATTTTAGTTCCCTTGGGCTGAAAAAGCCCAGCAAGGGGCTGTGGAGCCCGGCTTGCCTTGGACCTGCTGTGGATTCCAAGGTTGGAGGCTTCTCCTGTCCTGTGGGGCCGAGGCCAGCAGCTGGCCACAGGGACTTTCCCAAGGCGAATCCAGCCCCCAGACGTCTCCTACCTCTCCCATCCAGGCCCCCATTTGTCAGAGGTGGCCGAGGTGGCTGTGGAGAGGGGAGAGATGTGGATTTATGGCCGCTGACTTGAAAGACAAAGTTGCCTTGTGTGTTGGAATTGGGGTGGAGTGGAGGGGGGAGGGGAAGGGGAGGAAGGGGCTGGGGTTCAGGGGCCCAAGGCAGCGGGTGAGGGCTGGAGGAAGGCTGAGGAGGGAGACAAAGGGATGCAGAGGCTTTGCAGAGCAAAGGATCACCAGGCAAAGGCCCAGATGGATGGGGGAGGGCCTTTGAGCCGCCACTTCTTGGAAGCTGTCACCATCCTGTCCACCCAGGCCTGTTCCGACACCCAGACGGCACCAGCCCCTCCTCTCAACATACTCTTTGGACTCAAACCTTCAGTTGAACTATCAGAGTCTTCTTGAGAAGCCCAGAAGGAAATCCAGTTATCCCAAGTGCTCCTTTCCCTGTCCCAAGTGACCACAGCCGTTGTTACCACGGGGCTTTTTCCTAACAGAGCCCGGTCAGAGGCTAAGCGGGGACCTGGCTGATGGGGCCAACAAAGCCAACAGCCTCTGTGGAAAAGGTGCTGTGAACAGGTCTCAGGGGTCTGTCTCTGCCACCACGTTATGAGGGCTTTGAGGAGCTTAAAAAGTGTGTGAGGAGGTCCTGGCTGACTCTCTTGCCCTCCAGGGGCCATGTTGCCCCCCAGTGGCCATGCCTTGTGGGTCTAGGTGGATACCAGGGCCACAGTCAGTTGCCTGAGTTCAGCAGGTGTTTTAACTACACCTCAGAGAGTCACATCCAACCCCCAGAATGAGCCTGGCCAATAAAGGCATGAATTTATAGGCTTCGTAAACATTTTACTAGAGAAATCAAGGCCTCAATTACCCAGTAGCCTCTTCCCACTGACAGCTCCTCTGTTGAGGCCTCTGCGAAGCCCCCAGGCAGCAGTGTGACAAAAGAAGCCAAGCTCTGGTTATACCCGCTGCTCCTCGCCCCCGAATGACCCCCTCATCATTCAGGCCATGGAAATGAGGGTACTCATCAAGTCCCTCAGCCTTCATGTCTCCCAGGGAAAATGGCTCCTCCTCTTGAAAAGTTTGTTCCCAGCCTGCTCCTCCAAAATTCTCAGCTCCCTTTTATCTCAATAATTTATTTATTTATTTGTTTGTTTGTTTGTTTGTTTGTTTTTAATTATTTTGGTACTGGGGATTGAGTCCAAGGCCTTTTCACTGAGCTACGTCCCCAGTCTGGTTTTAAATTACTTTTATTTTGAGACAAGTCTCACTAAGTTGCTAAGTGACTGGCTCAAGCTTACATTCTTCCTGCCTGAGCCTCTCAGAATGCTGAGATTGCAGATGTGTGCCACCATGCCCAGTTTCTTAACTCAAGATTTTTACCATTTTTCCCTCAACAGTGAGAAGCAGGTATTTGCTATTTGTAAGCACTTTACAAATATCTCATCAGATTCTCCATAGACAGCAGCATTAAGTGAGAATAGAGGCTCTGGGAGACTGTCACTTGCCCAGGGTCACGTGGCTCAGAACAGTGATGTTGAGATTTGAACTTAGCTCCTTCTGCTTCCACAGCCTGTGCCATTACCTGTGCCTCTACTAAAGTTCTGAGCAGGTATTCCCCTCAAGAAGACCTTCTCTGATGTGTAGGGTGACAGCCGCAGCATAATAGGATCAAGTGTCGGCCTCGTCCTCTGTCTCAGTGTCACATGGCCAGGAAGAGGCTACTGAAGAAGCTGAAAGGCAGGGTCCTTTCCGGGGAAGGGGCAGCAGCTGGGGAGAAAGCCAGAGGGAAGGTGGCTGGGGTTCTTCGGCCTTGGATCCGGACCAGAGCTGCCTGACAGAACTTTCTGTCATGGCTGTGTCATTTTCTCCAGTTGTGGCTATTGAGCAACTAAAATGTGGCTAGAGAGACTAAGGAACAGAGTTTTATTTTTATTGATTGATCGATGTTTTTGTGGTACTGGGGTTTGAACCCTGGGTCTTCACACTGAGCAACCCGGCCCTCTTTAAAATTTTGTATCTTGAGACGAGTCTCGCTGAGTTGCTAAATTGCCCAGGCTGGACTCAAACTTGTGATCGTCCTGGTTTAGACTTCTAGAGTGCTGGGGTTGCGAGCCTGTGCCATCGCGCCTGGCTTATCTGAGCCATTTTTAAGGTATGCAGTTCTGTGGCATCAGTGTGTTCACATTGTTGGCTGACCACCACCATGTACCTTTAGACTCTTTTCATTTTGTAAAACTGTGCAAGTGAAACTCTTGTTTCCTGTTAAACAATATAATAATACTAATAATAACAGTAATAATAATATCCATATTTTCCATTAAACAATAATACAAATTTCCATTTACCCTTCTCCCCAGCCCCTGGCAACCATTATTCTACCTTCTGTCTCTATGAATTTGACTACTCTAGATACCTCATATGTAAGTAGAATTTGTCATTTTTATGACTGGCTTTTCTCTGTATAATATCCTCAAGGTTCACCTATGTTGTAGCCTGTGTCAGAATTTCCTCCTTTTTAAGGCTGAGCAACAGTCCATTGTGGGACAACAGTCACATTTTGTTCACCCATTTGTCTGTTGATAGACAAGGGTGGTTTCCCCTTTTTATCTGTGGTGAATAATGCTTCTATGAGCATTATTACTTATCTCTTTGAGTCTCTGGTTTCTTTTGTTTGTTTGTTTGTTTTGTTTTGTTTTTGTCTTTAAAAGGGAAGGGGTTTATTTGGCTTACAGTTCGTAGAGGTTTCAGTCCATAATCGGCTGACTCTGAGGCTGGGATGGCAAACAAGCATCTCAGAGGAGAAACAACATGGCGCACACAAGGCAGCAAAGGTAACGAGAGTCTCTGGTTTCAATTGTCTTGGGTATATACCTTCAAGTGGAATTGCTAGATCATATGGTAATTGCATTTATTTGCTTGTTTGTTTATGGTACTGAGATCAAATCCAGGGCCTGGTACATGCTAAAAACCTGCTGTCTATGGAGCCACACTCTAGCCCTGATTTCTAATTTTTTGAGGAACTGCCATACCATCTTCTATAGCAGCTACATCATGGTACATTTCCACCAACAATGCGCAATGGTTCTAATTTCTCTACTTCCCCATCCATACCCATTGTGTGTGTGTGTGTGTGTGTGTGTGTGTGGTACTGGGGCTTGGGACTGTGTGCTTGTGAAGCAGGCAGCGGAACCACTGAGCTAAATCCCCAGCCCAAAACTGTTTTTTGGTTTTGTTTTGTGTTTTTGTCTTTGTTTTTTTTGATATGGGGGATGGAACTCAGGACCTTGCACTTGCGAGGGAGGCGGTGGCATCACTGAGCTAAATCCCCAGCCCTTAATGTTGTTTTGTTTTGTAATGAAGTCTCTCCATATTGTCCAAGCAGACATCAAACTCCTAGACCCCAGAATAACTGAGACAAGAGGGGTGTGGCACCATACCCAGCTTATTTTCTGTATTTTTAATAGAACACATCCTAGTATGCATTTCCCTAAAATTAGTATCTTTTCTTTTTTAGTATACTCAGTTTTTGGGCCAGGGATTTAGCTCAGTGGTTTTCGCTGCCTGCTGCGCAAGCACAAGTTTCTGAGTTCGATCCCTGGTACCAAAAAATAATAATAATAATAATAATTTTTAAAATTGTATTAAAAAATATACTAAGTTTTCAAAATCCAGTATCTGAGCTATACTGAAGGCCCATCTCAATTTGGACTGATCACATATCAAGTACTTAACAGTTGGCCACTACACAATTGGCTTTTTGTATCTGCAGGTTCCAAATCCTAGATTCAACCATGGTAGATTAAAATTTTTTTTTGGTACTGGGGATTGAACTTGGGAACTTGTACTTTCGAGGCAGGCCCTGGAACCACTGAGCTAAATCCCCACCCGGATTAAAAATATTTTTTAAAAAAATCAGGGTCTGGGGGATCTAACTCAGTGGTGGAGAACTTGCTAAGCATATGGGAGGCCTTGGGTTCCGTCCCCAGCATGGCAAAAAAAAAAAAAAAAAGCATCTATATTGAATATGTACAGATGTTTTTCTTATCATTATTCTCTAAACAATATGCTATAAGAATGATTTTCATAGCACTTGTAGTAGGTATCACAAGTAATCTAGAAAAGATTTAAAGTAACACAGGAGGGTGTGCATAGATTATATGCAAATACTACAGCGATTTATATAAAGGACTTGAGCAGCCACAGATTTTGATATGTTTAGGAGATGCTGGAACTGACCCCCCATGAACACTGTGCCCGTACTTATTGAAAGATGTGGTTCGAGAGGGAAAAGTTAGGGGCAGTGGGTGGAAGTCTGTAGAATTTAGGCATGAATGTTGTGTGAGCAAAAAATTGTTGTATAATTGTCCTAGTAGCCCAAGGGGCTGGGCATCCCGGAGGCTGTGGCCCCTGGTCCTTCAAAGGGACGGATACTGTTGAGGAGTCTGATGCACAGTTGCCACTTTTGAAGAGCTGCACAGCAGGGGGCAGCCAGTGCCTCACACCCCCAGTGCCACCACCTTTCTCAAAGGCTGTGTTCTGGATTCTCCATCCACACAGGATCACGGGTCTTTTTATCATCACACACCGGATAGGAGTCTGGCTGTGGCCGAAGGGTGGGAGGCTGGAGCTTCCGTCCCAGCACTCTGGCTCGACCTTTTGCGGCCCCCCGCTTGTCTGGAGCCTGTCTAATCACATCCAGGCCTGACCTTGCCAGAGGTCCTGGAGCAGGAGTGGAGTCCCTGCTCCCCTTCCTGAGCCGCCCTAGATCTGGCTCTCAGGAGACCCTTCCCCTCAGGGTGATTTATAGGGGTATCCAGGAACCACTTCCTGCCCAGTTCTGTTCCCTCCCAGACGAGCTGAAGGCCAGGCTCATTCTTCACCCCTTGGTCCCTTCCACAGCCTGGTAAGGCAGAGAGGGGCTTAGAGACCCTAGATTGCTTGGGGACAAAGGTGCTTTCTTCTTCCTGTTCCTATTGCTTTCTCTGCCCCACACCCGGTAGGCCTCCCAACCAGTTCCTGTTGCCCATTGCATTAAGGGACCCAAAACTGTCCCACCAGGCCAACTAGTGTCAGCAGGAGTGTGAAGCATCAGCAGCCAACATCGCAGCAGTACCTCCGGGCTGACTTGCTCAGGGAGCTCCAAGGTCCAGTCCTCAGTCCAGCTAACCGAGGACCCTCTCTGCAGAAAGACTCCATGAGGGACAGTCCTGGCCCCAGCCCTGCTATCTGGCTCAAGCCAGAGCAAGAACAGACTTGTGAACCAAGCATCTTCCATCCCGAGACCAGGGAGGCAACCTTGCCACGAAAGAAGCATGCGGAGATGAAGGCAGCTAAACTGAGTAGCCTGCTTGTGGCTGTGGCTCCGGACAAGGGCCTCCGTGTATGCTGCATACCTGGTCCCCCAGTGAGGCCTAGAGTCCCTAAGGGATGTGCAGGGATGTGGGGAGCAGAAATAAAAAGGAGCCATGGGGACAAGGCCAGTTTGGGTCCTAGGGGCGGTGTCAGGAACTGTCCCTAGGCCTCCTTACTGCCCCTCCAACCAGCGAGAAGAGGCTGTTTCAACGTTCAGTCTGCTTGAGGGCTACCTAAAACTTGCTGAGTTGGGAGACCCCAAGGACACCCCAGCAAAGGGCTAGGCCTCAATTTCCCCTTTGCAAAATGACAGAATTTGCTTCAGAGAGGTTTTTAAACACTTTACAAGGCAAACCTACTCTTCAAGCACCCAGAACAGCACCCAGTACTGCTGAGGGACAGGTTCCATGAGGGGCTGCTCTGATGGAAGGAAGATGTGGCTAGGGAGGACCCCAGGGGACCCAGGACCCCTCGATACCAGGGTGAGGACTATCAGGCTGGCTCCATACCCCTGACCCCTTCTAGCACTAGCATTCCTCTGCTGAGTCACACTCATTAGCACTGTGTCTGCTATTGTCACAGTTTAGTCTGTATGGGAAGTTGGCTGGGGTCTGGGGAGACTGGATTTCTCCCTCCTGTGCCCCAAGAAGCAGCAGCTCCTTCCTAGTCTGTCTGTCCTCAGGCCAGCTCCCAGCACTAGGTGCCTCAAGGGAGCCCGGAATGGGGGCCAGAGGCACAAAAGGCTTTGGCTCCTTAATGAGGAGGCATCTGTAGTCAGCAGAGCCATTAGTCCCCCCCCCCCCCGTCTCCCGCCCCCTGGTCCCTGGGGAGCTTTGAGCTCCTCTCCAGCTGGATCGAGGAGAGGGCAGGCAGCTCTCCAGCTCCCGAATGGGCAGGGCCCCGGGGGGACAGATGTAGATCCAGGAACGAGGAGCGAGGGTGCCCTTGACACTCCCCAGGCCTGCAACCAGCCTTCCTGGAGTTTGGGGACACAGGCACTAGAGGGGCTCCTTCGGCCATTGATCCCCCTCCCCAAACCCCTGACTGGCCTGCAAGGTTTTGGCCTGAGACTGGGCGGGCAATCGTCAGTGCTCCCTGGAGGTCCTCTCAGCACGCTGATGGGGCAGCTGCCCGGCCACCCCCTGGGCCTCAGGCTCCGTTTCTAAGAGCTGAACCTGCATAGAATACATGTGGTTGATAATGCACACAGTACCAGCCACCAGAGCTTCGGAATTCAACCCCCGTTCCCGTCCAGGTGTCACCTAGGCCACAGGCATGGAGCACAGCCCCACACGTGTGTATAAAGCCGTACACACCCATCCGCCGCACTCCCAGGAGGCCCCCAAAGAGGAGGAGGCAGGGCAGGGTTTTTATGCATGTTTATATTTAATGAACCATATGCAAATGAGATGGAGAATGCGCCATAAAGGAGCCAGCCCCCAGGGACTCTGGGTAGAAGGGCACAAAGGCACGGCCTTTTGGGGTGGCCTAGAGTCCACAAGAGGCCTGTGGCTGGAGGGGCCTGAGACAGGGTGCTGGGGCTGTGGGGAGGGCTGCCTGCCACAGCAGGGAGCGCAGAGCAGGAGCTGTGACAAGCTGCAGTGTCCCTGCTGCTGTAGGGAGGGCTCCTTCCGGGAGGGGAGCAACTGTCCCAGTTGATGGAGTGCCTGAGGGGGGGGCTGCCCGCTTGGACAGATGGCGACCGCCTTCCACACTCGAAGCAAAGTGGATTTAAATGCAATTGCAGCCCTAGTCCTGGAGCTGGGAGCCCGGGTGGGCGGGGCCCTTCCCAGCCTCACAGGGAGGGGCTTGTGCATGGTGGGGGACAAGGGTGGGGAGGACACTTAACCAGCCTCACGCTGGGGGAGAGGGGGTCTGTCACAGCCCCTCTGCACCCGGCTCTGCAGACCAGAATTGAAGCAGTGAGTTTAGATCCCCCAAAGGTGGAGAGGGGCCCCTGAATATTTATGACACATTGAAATGTAGATTGGTAGGTTTGACAGTCTTCTGAGAGCTTGTCACCCTGGGCGGTGCACCACCCTCTTGGGGCACAAGGAGAAACTACGGAAGGACCACTGCGGGGATGAAAAGGGGAGGGGAAGGATGCCTGGTAACCAGGGTCTGACAACTTGGTGGTGTCCCTGCTGGGTCACGTTGGACTAATCGGCCCCTCCCCTGGGCCTCAGTTTCCAGGGCAGGCAAATGTGGAGCGCAGTACTCAGAGCTTGCGTCCCACAGGAGGAGTCGATGAAAAGAAATCTGAAAGCAGCTGAAAAAGTGGGGAGCAGACTTGGGGTCAGTGCTTTCTCAGGTCGGCCTTCTTGGGTCAGCTCTGCAGGACCCCGCACACACAGCCTGAAATATCCCTGTGGAAGTGTGGTTGGCCCAGCCTTGGCTCAGACCTCTCTCAAAGGGCTTCAGCCCAGCGTGTCCGCCACTGCACATCTCTGGGCCACTCGTGGGTGAGCTCTGGGGCACTGTGCCCAGACCCAACCCTCTCCTCTGGCTGCCCCAGCAGGTCTCACCCACCCTGCTCTCTTCACAGCCATGTCGGACTTCCACGTGCACCCCCAGGCCACCGTGGGCGAGGAGGGCGGTGTGGCCCGCTTCCAGTGCCAAATCCACGGGCTTCCTAAGCCCCTGATCACGTGGGAGAAGAACAGCGTGCCCATTGACACGGCCAATGAGAGGTGAGTCCCGGTTGGAGGGACGAGAGGCCGGAAGCAACTCCACCTTGGAGACCCCGCGGCCTGGGCTCTAGGCTCATGGACCTGGCCGTGACAGCTGTCTTTGGAGCAGTGCAGAGCCTGGGCTGTGTCTCTGACACTCCGTGCTCCTGTGGCCCACAGTGCCAGTGACTGTGCCGCCTGCTGCCCCCAGGTACACGTTGCTGCCCAAGGGGGTCCTGCAGATCACAGGCCTCCGGGCTGAGGACGGTGGCGTCTTCCACTGTGTGGCCTCGAACATCGCCAGCGTCCGGATCAGCCACGGGGCCCGGCTCACGGTGTCAGGTGAGGGCCCCTGGGCTACAGGCCCTGGTGACCGAGCGCATGCTCCGTGCTTACCTAGCACAGGGCCCAGAGCAGGTGCTGCAGCTGGCAGGGAGGCCCCACTGCGCTCCACCTGGGAAGCTCCACTGTCCCCTGCTGAGCCCCCGGCTTCCCCAGGCCCCCAGGACCTGGTTTCCGGGGTGGTGTCTGTCCTGCGCGGACCATGGGTGGGGTGAGGAAGAGGTTTCCAGCTGGAGTGAGGGAATCCTGCCTTTTCCTTCCAGGCTCGGGCTCCGGGGCCTACAAGGAGCCCATGATCCTCGTGGGGCCCGAGAACCTCACCCTGACGGTGCACCAGACCGCAGTGCTGGAGTGCGTCGCCACGGGAAACCCACGCCCCATTGTGTCCTGGAGCCGCCTTGGTGAGCCTCAGCCCACAGCCTGGGCCCCATCGCCGGCTCTGGGGGGCTCTGAATCCTTCTGTTCTCCATGGCGGTCCGTTCCCACCTGTGGCCTGGGGAGGCCGGGTCTCCTCTCCTGCCCGTCACATTCCCTGCCCCATCCAGTCCCCCAAGGAACCCGGCCCGCGCTGGCCCCTGCCCTCTGGCCCCTGCCCACACTCCCAGCTATGCAATCCCAGGTCCCTCAAACTCTCAACCTCACTGTGGGCCCCCCCAGCCTCCCGCCTGGCCCCTGAGTCCCCAGCCTAAATCCCTGGGCAGCTGAAGGAAGAAAGCAAAGGGTGCAGATGGGCCCACATTGTCTGAGCGGAGAGGTCACGGGGGAGGAGGCTGTGGAGGGTGGGGTGGGGTCGCATTCACAGGGACACTGCCACATTGTAGCCGCTGAGTGATGGGGAAGGAGGGGCCCCAGGCGGGATAATGGAGTAGATTTCACCACTTCAGGGCCTGAATGGGGAGCTGTCTCCTTGTGTTCTGACTGCACTAATCTGATCCCAGGCTTGGGGGAGGGCCTGGGTCCCTGGGAGAGGCTGGAAAGAGTGGCCTCACCATCAGGAGCGGCCACTGGGCCCTGCAAGGACCATCTGGTCCCCCATTACCCAAAGCGTGATTCATCAGGAGGGAAAGAAAGGCTCAGTGGCCTGACAAGTTTGGGAAACCAAGTTCACCAGGTCCTTGGACTGTAGGACTCCGCAGAGCGTTTCTATTAGTGGCCATTATGACCCAGCACCCAAGAGTGGAATGGGTATTCAACCACGGAACTTTTTAAAAGAGAGACAGACCGGGCTGGGAAATTGAACCCAAAGCCCTTCCCATGTGGCTGGAGAAACAGAAGTGGCTTGAAGGTCAGCAGTGAATCAGAGCTGGTGCTGGGGTCAGAATCTGGTCCCTGCTTCTGGGGCAGGAGGGTTTCACCCTTCTCTCTGCTGCTTCCAGGGAGAGAAGGTATCAAATCAAAGACTGGGGCTTCCTTAGCCAGCAGTGGAGGTGCACCTGTCATCCCAGCACTGCGGGAGGCTGAGGCAGGAGGGCCACAAGTTTGAGCCCAGGCTGGGTAACTTAGGGATTTATCCAGATCCTGTCTCAAAGTAAAAAAGGACTGGGGATGTGGGTCAGTGAGAAGGGCCTGGGTTCAATCCCTCGTACTGAAAAAAGAAAGGAAAGAGAGGTGAGGGCCCCTTTAAAGGCTGGTGAAGGACGCCCCGCTGACCCAGCTCACCCCCACCCTTCTCAGATGGCCGCCCCATCGGTGTGGAGGGCATCCAGGTGCTGGGGACAGGCAACCTCATCATCTCCGACGTGACCGTGCAGCACTCGGGTGTCTACGTGTGTGCGGCCAACAGGCCGGGCACCCGGGTGAGGAGGACGGCACAGGGCCGGCTGGTGGTGCAGGGTAGGACGACGTCCATGCGCGAGGAGGGAGCCCCACCCCTCCTCTGGCCTTGTTCCCGCCTCCTCAGCGTCCTCTGTCACCCCTGTCCCACGCCTCTCCCCAGGCCCCAGGCCAGGCAAAGGCAGCGGCTCTGCACCCCGGGAACACGTGTTGGGGACACAGCCTCCTGGTGCCAGCCCTGCCCCCTGCACCCCAGGAGTTGTTGCCCCTTTCTGTCCCAGCTGGCTGTCCCCAGCTCCATCACACACGTCCCTCCCCCGCGTGCCGTTTCATTCACACATGTGGCCCTGCCACACTCACACCTACCTGCCTGTCATTTTCACACCCTGCACGGCCGTACCCGCCTCGCATGCAGAGCTCCCCATCCAGCCCCTGCCCTGGGCTCAACTGTCCCTGTGAGCTGGGCTTGCGGTTTCATTTCCGGGGGTGTCCTGGGGCTGCTCCCGCCTTGAGAGCAGCAGAAGGCATGGGAGTGGGGGAATCCACTGCATTCAGTGCATTTGGCTGGCTTTCCGGGTGCCCTTAATCTGTCCAAATGAAGGTGACGGAGCGTTCCATTTCTGGGTGTTCATGGAGGCTCCAGGCCGGGATTGAGCGTGGGGACTGGGGGGGACAAGACCTGGGCTCATCCATCTCCGTCATTACCACCTGGGAGGTACAGCCAAACCTATTAGCACATGTAGCACAGATATTTAACAATTTCCTGAACGAGGAGCTCAGCTCGATTGCTTTTGGATGCAGATGTCTTTCTTTTGAGTAGTTGTTCACATGGAGGCCTCTCTTGGGTCCGCCTGGGGTGGGCTAAGGAGGGAGCTGGAGGGGACCCAGGGGCGGGTGTGTGTGTGGACCCCACACGCTCCTCTGTGCCCCAGCGCCAGCCGAGTTCGTGCAGCACCCACAGTCCATCTCCAGGCCGGCCGGGACCACGGCCATGTTCACCTGCCAGGCCCAGGGGGAGCCTCCGCCCCACGTCACGTGGCTGAAGAATGGGGAGGTGCTGGGTCCCGGAGGCCACGTGAGACTCAGGAATAACAACAGGTAGTGTGTCCTGTGTGCTGGGTGACACCCAGGGACGGGACAGGGAGGGGGCCTGGGACAGGCGGTCTGTAGATTGTGCCTCCTGCCAGGGCAGAGCACTTAACAGGGATGGTAGAGGTGTGGATTTTTTTTTTTCAGTTTTTTGAGACAGGGTCTCGCTATGTACTCCAGGCTGGCCTTGAACTCACAGTGATCCTCCCACCTCAGCCTCCTGAGTGATAGAATAACCAGCATGCACTGCCAAGCCAGGCTGGAGGTGTATGTTTGAGCCCAGGCCTGCCCCTTGTTGGTGGGGAACCTCCGTCATATGCAACATTTTTCTTCTGGAGGGACTCAGTTTCTCAGTCTCTCAGACTGGGAATCTGGCAACCTCTGGGACACTCAGGGGCACTCAGGGACCTGAGCTCTCCCTGCCCCCTGCAGCACGCTAACCATTTCGGGAATCGGCCCTGAAGATGAGGCCATCTACCAGTGCGTGGCCGAGAACAGCGCGGGCTCATCCCAGGCCAGCGCCAGGCTGACTGTGCTGTGGGCCGAGGGGCTCCCCGGGCCCCCTCGCAATGTCCGGGCTGCCTCTGTGTCGTCCACCGAGGTCCAAGTGTCCTGGAGCGAGCCCTTGGTCAACACCAAGGAGATCATAGGCTACGTCCTGCACATCAGGAAGACTGCCGGTGGGTTGGCGATCCCTGCCCCTTCTCCTCCCTCCACCCTGGCTGCCCCATGTCACCAATGCTGGCAAGACATCCTCATGTCCCTTACCCTTCCCTGCTGGGCCCTTTGCTTGGCCAGATCCTCCGGAGCTGGAGTATCAGGAAGCAGTCAGCAAGAGCACCTTTCAGCACCTGGTGAGCGACCTTGAGCCCTCCACGGCCTACACCTTCTATATCAAGGCCTACACACCAAGAGGGGCCAGCTCAGCCTCCATCCCCACCCTGGTCAGCACCCTGGGTGAAGGTAAGACTGGGATATCAGAGTGGGACTACCAGGTACACGTGTTTAGGTTGTGCACTGCACAAGGGGGCTGGCCCTGAGGCTGAATAAGGGCTGGGTCTACTTGCAGGAAAGGGCACCCTTTTCTAATGCATGAGAAAGTGCCTAGTGGGCAAATGCACACTCAAGGTCAGAGGTCAGAGCACTGTCAGGCTCCTGGGGGTCCAGGTAGGAGGTGGTAGAAAGGCAGAACTTCGCTGAGTGCTCACACCTTGGCTCCTTCTCTGCCCCAAGCTCCTGCCCCACCCCTGCTCTCTGTGCGAGTCCTGGGTGGCTCCCTGCAGCTGCTGTGGGAACCCTGGCCCCGGCTGGCTCAGCTCGAGGGTGGCTTCAAGCTGTTCTACCGCCAGGCGGGCAAGGCTCCCTTCACCGGCCCCATCCTGCTGCCTGGAACTGCCTCCTCCTACAACCTCAGCCGGCTCGGTGAGGGGGCTCTCGGGGCAGAGGCGGGGTGCGCGAGCCCTTGGTGGATTCGGGTACAGGGTCACTCAGCAGCGCTGCTTCCCCAGACCCCAGCGCCGTGTACGAGGTGAAGCTGCTGGCCTACAATCAGCACGGGGACGGGAACGCCACGGTCCGCTTCGTGTCCTTGCGGGGAGCATTGGACAGGACAGGTGAGGGTGTGGGGGCCGAGGCTGGGACCCAGGCAGGTGGGAGGGGACGGTGCATGAAGCTTGCCTGGCAGCATTCTTGCTGCTACCTCGGTCAAGCTCCTTAGCCTATCTGAACCCCAATATTCTCTGTAAAGTAGAGATAATAACACCTGCTTTACAAAGATATGGCAAGGATGAAGTAGTCTGTGTAAAGTGCTATCCCCTAGTCCCAGCACTTGGGAGGCTGACCTAAAAAGTGCTACTGCCAGTACTGGGCAGAGTCAGTGCTCCGTAATTGGAGAAGAGAACCGAAAAGGTTGGGCTAGGGTCATGCAGGCAAAGTCACAGGGTCGAGCAGAGGAAGGAGTCCTCAAAGGCTGGATGTCTGGGGGTGCTTCGAGCCCAACCTGCCCCTTCCCCCAGCCCTGAGCCCGCCCTGTGACTGCCGGAAAGAGGAAGCGGCCGACCAGACGTCTACCACAGGCATCGTCATTGGCATCCACATCGGGGTCACCTGCATCATCTTCTGCGTCCTCTTCCTCCTGTTTGGCCAGAGGGGCAGGTGGGTCCTGGCCTGGGGCGGAGATGGGCTTGGAGAGGGGGCCTGGGCTGGCCCTGTCCTCTGCCCCTGCTCCCCCTAATTCTTGCTCACCCTGTAGGGTCCTCCTGTGTAAGGACGTGGAGAATCAGCTCTCGCCTCCCCAGGGTCCCCGGGGCCAGAGGGACCCTGGCGTCCTGGCCCAGAATGGCGTGGCCCAGGGAGAGCATCGAGAGGAGAAGCTCGTGGATGCCAAGGAACTGGAGCAGCTGTGTCCCCCAGCAGGGGCGGCGGGCCAGCCGAGCCCCAGCCCCACTGTGAGTGCCCAAGCCCCCAGCCACATTCCCTCTGAGCACGTCCCCTTCCTGCCCCAACTTCGTGGTGGCCACAGGCCTCAATCACCGGCCTTAGCCAAACTCCAGGCCTGCCCCTGGTCACAAAACCCAAGGCAGGCAGGCAGGGAGGCCCCGAGACCCGAAGCCCGAGTGGGATCCAGCCCTCCTCGTGTGACACCTGTGTGACTGGCCCTGTCCCTGCAGGACCCTGCAGCCCCTGCCATGTGTGAGGAGACACAGCTGTCCATGCTGCCACTTCAGGGGTTCAGCCTTCTGGAGAGGAGGACACCAGAGGCCATAATGGTCCCTTGTACAGACCCTGAAGCTACCCTGCCACCCCAGGACACAGGCCACAGCCTCCTTAGTGAAGGACAGGCTGCCCGGCCAGCTCACCTGAGACAGTAGCCAGTGTCCGGCCGGCCGGCGGGGAGCCCCCCATTCTCAGGTCAAAGGCAAGATTTCTCCTGTCACGTGAGAGGTGGACAGTCCTGGGGGGCAGCCCTGCGTTTCTGTCCTGACTGAAGGATGGGGACCCCTCTGGGAGGTGGAGGGCCCCCTGCAGGAGCTCCCATCCCTGGGCTGATGTCCCCTCACTGCTGCCTGGTACCCATGCAACTTGGAACTGGACTAATGTTTTCCTTTAAAAGTCAGAACTGAAAAAGAGAGAGAAGGAAGAAAGGAGAAGGTGAATTAGACTCCAAATATTGCCCCTGCTGTGCCGGGCCCGACACAGTCCCCTGCCCGACCTTGTTTTCTCAGGATGGACTTCGCTGTGTTAGCGCTCAGCACCTACCTCAGCCGGAATGAATGTCCTCGGGGAGGGGACGGCACCCTGGGCCCTGCCCCTCAGAGCCGAATGCACGCCTACCTCAAGCCCCTCTGTGGGCTCCCCTCCCGCCCTCATTGTCCAGAGTTTAAAAAAAAAAAAAAA
>NW_004624781.1:7208391-7232786 GCF_000247695.1 Heterocephalus glaber
GTCCCTGCCTCCTGTCCTGTAGATGCAGGGCCTGGGATGGGCCTGGCCCCAGAATGTACTGCGTGTGAGACAGTGGTGTGTGTCCTCGGCGGAGGTGCCCAGGCCCATGTCGTGGGACACAGCCAGCCTGACCCGACCGCTGCACGGTGGAACCACCGCTATCAGCAGATGTGGCCAGGAGCTATTTTTATACGAGGTGTGTTTAAGGGTCATGTTCCTGTGACTTTTTGTTTCTCTTTTATGTTGTGTTGTTCTTTGAACTACTTGGGTAAAGAAGGAAGGAAAAAAAAAAAAAGGAAACAAATACCTATTTTTGGTTACACTCAGAACATTTTTTTAAATAGAAGAAAGAAAACTTTTTTTTAAAAGAAAACAAAAAGATAAGTGTATTTCTTAAGAATGAGATTAGAGCATTAAGTCCTGACCCCCCACAACCTCTAGGGAAACCTTACCCTGAACTTTAGTTAATTAGCTGAAGAAGGTAGAATTTGTGGTGTTTTCCTAGAACCCTAGAGTCGTGTACCTGTGGACTGCAGAAGTATAGTCCCTCCCTTCTCCCAAGTGACAGTGTGCGCTCTGTCCTGGCTCCTGCTCCTTTGGAGAGGTGGGGCTGGGGCAGGAGTGGCTGGGGACCGCCTGGCCTGCCTTGGGTTTTGTCACACGCTCCTCATTTTGACTGAATAAAAGTCCTGTTGCCAAAGTGAACCCTGAGTGTCCTGGTGGCTTTGTTAGGTCCTGGGAGTGGGATGCTGGGCAGGTGGGACCTTCACAGGCCGGAGCCTGAGATAGCGCTCGCTGTGAGCTGGCACTGGCTAGGTCTTTGCCCATAGAGGCAGGTCATGAGTCCTCAAGCACCTTTTGAGGTAGCTTGGCTAGTGACCAGGAAAAGAGAGAGTGAAGGAAAGGTCCCAAGTCTCCCCCAGCCAGCCAGTGGTAAGCTCCAGGTTGGTATCCAGGCCTAGCCACCATCCAGTTCTCCTGTGAGGAACCCAGGATGCACACTGCAGGAGTACCTAGCCCTCCCAGGTGCCTCGAAAGCTGTGTGCGTCTCACGAGTTGCCTATGAGAAAGGACTATTTTCCTTCCATCCTAATGGTAAGGAAACTGAGGCTCTGACTGAGTGACCCTTCCCAGGGACCACAGCCAGGACCCTTGGCCAGGCCTCCCTTTCCTCCATTGTCCCATGGGTCCAGTTCCTGAAGCCAGGTGTCTGGGGCTGCTGAGGGTCACCACTGGCTGAAGGAGCCTTGGCTTAGTGGCAGCCATGTTGACAACGAGCTGCAGGACACAGCTGACCACAAGCTCAGCCAGAGCCAAGGGATAGGATAGCCAAGGGATAGCCAGGGCAGCTGCTGTGGGACAAGAGGTCAGGGCTCTCTGTGTAGTGGGACAGCTTAGGGAGGTGGCACTCAGGAGAGGGGGCTGGGTGGTGAGAAGCAGGGCTGGAGACAGACTGACAGACTGGAGTGGAAACAGCCATGGGAGCTCCCCCTGTGCCCCTCTCTCAAAGAAGCATGGGGGTCTTTTTTTTTTTTTTTGGTACCGGGGATCAAACTCCGGTCCTTGCACTTACACAGCAGGTGATGAAACCACTGAGCTAAATCCCCGGCCCCAAGGGGCTCTTTTGCTCCCCTGGCCCTCTGGAAACCCCCTGCAAAAGGCTGACAGGAATTATGGGCAGGAAAAGGAAGAGCCTTCCTTGCTGAGGGACATGACTTGGCTGTCACTCACCCTATCCCATGTGCCACTGCCATGATGCAGGAGCTGGCCCTGGTTATCACTCCAAAACGCCCATGCCCTGGCCCGACTCTGCCACTCCACTCTGTTTCTCCTCATGCCTGAGGCCCTTTCTCCAGATCTCCCACCTGCTCCAGGGGCCTCCCTCCCCACCGAATACCCATGGTGCCCTGGGCCACTCTGGTCCCCGCATCTGTCCCCTGGCCTCACAATCTGGCTCCTGGGGTGTGGGTTTGTGTCTCCATCGCTCCCTTAGCAACTGCTGAATGAAGGCCTGCAGCAAAGGAGGAGGCGCAGGCACTGAGCTACAAAGGAAAACCCTTGGGTCCAATCCCTGGCTGGCCTGGTTTTGTCTTGGGTGAAGCCATGGGGGGGTTTCATTGTGGAATCTTGGGGTCATCGCTCCCATGGCCACCAAGGCCCCAGTGAGTGGGGCTGAGGCTGAGGTGTGAAAATGGGGGCCAGGGGACGCAGGAAATAGTGAAGATTTCCCTTCCACACCCAGCACAGGGGTCACTTTCTAGGGGGGCGGGTGGGGGGTGTCTAACACCGGCTGGTGGCCCGGGTGGCCACACGCTTTCAGGCCTGTGCCACCTGGGCACCAGCCACTGCTCATGCCGGCTCCAAGTGAGAAGTGTGGCCCTGGCCCAGGGTGTGGATGCCACAGCCCAGCCAGGGGGCTTCCACCCCTGGCTCTGCCATTCCTTAGTCGAGGAACCACGAGCAGATAATTTCACTGTTCTCAGCTTCAATTTCCCCACCTGTACAAAAGGGATAATATGGCCCCTACCTCAGAGGGTTGCTGCCCCTGGCTGCTTCTTTGCAGAATTTGATAGCTGGTCCTAAAATGCTTATGAAATATGCCCTCAAATAGATAAAACAACTTGGAGAACAAAGAACAAAGTTGGAGGACTCACTCATCCTGATTTGCACGCTTACTACAAGGGTGCAGTAATTGAAACAGTGTGACACTGGCACAAGCACAGACGTATACAGTATAACAGTCAAATAGCACTGAGAGTCTCACAGCGATGGACGACTGATTTGATGAGGGTGCCAAGCCCATTCAATAGAGAAAGAATTCTTTTCAATAAATGGTGCCGGAACAATTAGAGATTCACAGGCAAAGGATTAAATTTAGACCCCTACCTCACACCATATATTAAAAAAATTTTCTGGGGGTGTGGTTCAGGGGTAGGGTTCCTGCCTAGCATGCATGAGGCCCTGGGTTCGATCCCCAGCACAGCCAATAACTTGGTGAGGTATTCTAAAGACCCACTGGACTTTTTCTTTTTTTTTTTTCTTTTTTGTTCCCTAGGATCAAACTTGGGACCTTGCCCTTGTGAGGCAGGTGGCAGAACCACTGGGCTAAATCCCCGGCCCTGGACTTTTTCTTAATATAGGTTTTTTGAAACTCACTCTGTAGTTCAGGCTGGCTTCAAACTCACTGGGCAGACCAGGTTGGCCTTGAACTTGCAGCAATCCTCCTGCCTCAGCCTCCTAAATGCTGGGATTACAGGCGTGTGCCATCACTGCAGGCAGATCCACTACAATAGACAGAGAAAGTGCCGGCAGGGCAAAGTGCCCCTAAGTGTGGGGTGTGGAAAAGGCAGAATGAAGAAGAAACTGAGCTGGAAGGGGTTCTACCCCTGGCCTGGCCTCCCCGGAGCCCACGGGGTCTCTGGTCTCAGCAGCAGCCTCTAGCTCTGCGCGCTGGAGAACAGAGGCTGTGATTGGAAGGATTTGCTGCCACCCTGTGGAGACAGAGAGGATTACAGCCATGGGGACCGAGGCCTGGTTCCCGCTGGTGGGGTTGAACGAAGCGATTAGGGTTGTAGAGACCCAAGCAAAAGAGCCACAGCCCTTGAGGAGTTCATGGTCTGTAGGTTGGAATACAAATAACCACAGCCTACCCAAACTGTCGGATGAGCTCCAGCCACAAGTCAGCGGGACAGAGCAAATGCGATGGCCAAAGCAGTGGGTTAAGGAAGCCAGGAAGAGGGGTGGGAGGGAGAGAGAGCAGCGGGGCTGGAGGCTCGGCGGGGAGCAAAGGCTACAGAGGAGCTGGCACGGAGCACGTGGTCAGGACACATGCAACCGAAAGCCTACCGGAGTCCTGGAGCCCGTGCTTTTTGCATAGCTGATGCCTCCGGGGAAAGCTTTTTGTGGCTTCACAGGTGGAAAGGAATCATGGAATGGGACAGATAGACTGGGGTTTCCTGGAAGAGGAGGGAGCCTCCTCCTTCCCTCTTCACCCTCCTCCTGTAGGGCCCTGGGGATTGAATCTACTGCCTTCACACTGAGCTATATCCCCAGCTCTTTTCATTTTTTATTTTTGCGACGGTCTCATTAAGTTACTAAATTGTCCAGACTAGACTGGCACCTGCGACCTGCCTGCCTCAGCCTCCCAGGGTGCTGAGGTTACAGGTGTGTGCCAACAGGGGCGGCTCAGGAGCCCGTCTGTGGTAACGTTGATGATGGTGGCTCACCTCTGCCATTCCTTCCTATGGTGCTTTTCGGTCATCTCCACCTCATCTGCATCTTCAGATGACCTTGTGGTGGGCAGGGCTAGAGCAAGCATCGTCTTCCCCTTTGGTGAATGGGGAAACCGAGGCCTGGCCCTGTCCTAAGCTGTCTGGTGATTTGTATCCAGGTAAGGAGGACAAGGGGAATTGGAGGGATTAAAATTAGCTAAAATAGAAGTTCTCGGAAGGGTCAGGGGAGACCCAGCAGTGTCAGACACTCCCCCCAGTAGTGACCTGAAATGCAAACAGATGAGGAACCCACCATGGCTCCCCATTGCCCTGGAGCAGAGCAATGCCTCTAGCCTGGCTGCCACCAGAGGCAGTGTCATGCAGTGGTTGGGAGCAGGGCTCCGCTTTGTCACCCTGGCTGTGTGACCAGGTCAGTGTGACCTCAGGGACATCCCTGGACTTGTGCCTTCTTGTCCTCCCTGTAAGCTGTGGACAAGGGCTTCTGTGTGCAGTAGACAGGTCCATGGCCGTGACACGCTCAGGCCCCGTGCCTGCTATTACTGCTAGTCAGGGCTTCATTGCTTGTGCCTGTTATCAGGGCTAAGCTGCCAGGATTCTCCTGAGCACACAGTACTCTGGGTCTATCTGGCAGGGATTCCTTCCACCTGGAGCCTCTCCTCCACCATCCCCGCCCCCAGATCCTTCAAAACATCACAGCTCCCGCCTGCTGTTTTCCCAGATCCTCGCCAGCAGGAGTACCTCCTTCTCCACTGTCCTCTAAATCTTGCTCAACCTGCCCACCCTGAATGCCTCCTTCTGAGGTTGACATGCACAACGCACAAGTCTGTAGTGGCTCGGAGGACTTAGGGGGAAGTTTTCAAGGATAAGCACAAGGTCTTTATCTCTCTATGACCCGATGGTGCTGCCATGGAGTAGCAAAGAATCCTCAACAAATGCTTGTGGAAAGAGCAGGAAAGAGGAAGGGAGAAAGGAAAGATAGAGGAAAAAGAGAAAAGGGAATGAAAGATGAACTAGAGAACTGGACAAGGAGGTGCATGCCTGTATTCCCCAATAACTTGGAGGTTGAGGCAGGAGGATCTCGAGTTTAAGTCTAGCATGGGCATTTTAGTGAAATCATGTCTCAAGATAAGAAGTTTTCCAGAAGGGCTGAGGATGTAGCTGAGTGGTAGAGTACTTGCCTATAATGTGAGAGGGCCCCCAGGTTCAATCCCCAGTACCCCCCATCCCCCCAAAAAGAACTAGAGATGAAGCCAAGAATGACTTTAAAATAAACCTGATCTAAACTGGTGCCCTCCTTTAATCCCAGTACTCAGAAGGCTGAGGCAGGAGGATCATCATGAGTTGGAGGCCAGCCTGGGCTACATAGTGAATCCAAGACCAGCCTGAACTACATAGCAAGACCCTGTTTCAAACCAAACCAAACCAAACCAACCAAACCAAGATAAAGCTGCTGTAGCAGCTAGGATGTAGCACTCACTGGTAGAGTATTTATTATGCAAAGCCTGGATTCAGTCCCCAGCACAAGAAAAAAAATTTGCTCTCTGTTCCAGCTTCCCCCCCCCCCCCCGCCGCCCGCCTTCTAACAACTTCAGGGAACTAGACGTGGGGATAAGGGACATTATTTGGTAATTTGCAACTCTTCCTGGATCATTTTCATCTTTGAACCAGGGCATTGAAGCAGACTGAAAACATCCGGATCCTTTGCCTCTCTGAAGCACAATGTCTTCATCGATAATAGAGATAACAACAGGACTTAAGTAATTGGCTTGTCATGAGGGTCAAATGAGAAACATAACCAGGAAACCCTTGACACTTGGTGCATAGTAAGCACCCAGTACATGCTACATGTTATGAGGGTGGCGGTTGGGTGAGTGTAAGGGTTCCAGACATGCGTGATGCAGGAAGGGCTTGCCGGCCTGGAGAGATGCCTATTGTCCTCTAGCCTGCGGTCACCTGGAGGTCACAAGTCTTTCTCCTGTCCCCTCCTCCAAGATATACAATAATGACTCCTGATTGCCTGATTAAAGGAAGCGGATGCACAATTAATTTCAATTTTCAACCCCAAACCCTCCTCCCACCTTTCAAAAAGAATCACGCACCTATTCCAATTTACACACTGAACCAACGTGGAATTTTCCAGTGGGTTCTGTAGCCTTTGAAGTGATCAGCCCAGACTATTGATTTATTTCCAACGAACCTCTCTCTTTGAACCCAGAAGGGTCAAGGTTAATTATATAATAAAACATACTGTGTCCAGCTGCCCCGGTGAGGGCGTACAGAGCCCCCCCGACCTTTCTGAGCTGACGAGTGGTGGATCAGATTTCTGATCCTTTCCTCCATTCCTTTCCTTCATCAGGGCCCATTAAGAAGGAGAAGGAAAAAACCCTGACCCCTCATTTCCTCCCTGAGAGAAATTTTAATTTGCTGGAAACCAACAAAGGGGATCTAAGCCCAGCTGTCTGCTTTGGCTGGAAAATCTTGCCAGGAGCCCCTGTCCCATAGCTGGTGGGGACAAGGGGTGGGGGGAATGGGAGCCAGGGGCTGCAGGTCCCTGAGCCTGCGGTTCCCATGAAGGAGAAGGCCCCAGAGAAGGCCTGCTGCTGGTGTCATGGCCGGGTCTCCATGGAGCCTTCCCTGTGGCCACAGGCTCCTCAGCCAGTCTTTAGCAACTCCACAAGGTGCTCGTCACCCCCACTTTCCCTGATAATGAAACAGGCTAGGAGTCACACCAAAAACCAGTTCCAGGTGCCATGGGTAGGAAGTAGAAAGATCAGTTTTGGAACCCAAGTTGTTTTTCTGCTTGTAAAATGTGTTTTCAGTTGGCATGGTGACACATACCTGTAATCCCAACACTCTGGACGGCTGAGGTGGGAGGATCATAAGTTTGAGCCCAGCCCGGGTAATGACAGTGACTTTTTGAGATGTTGTCTCAAAATAAATAAAATAAAGGGATACAGCTCAGGGCAAAGGCCTTGGGTTCAATCCTAATACCACCAAAAATAGGGGGGAATCATCCTTTCTCACATGCACCCCTCCAAGGAAAGAACTTTGTAACTGCTCTAGCTTGGATCGGGAGGTTTCCCAAAAGCCCATGTGTTAAAAATGTGGTCCCCAGGGCCAGGGATTTAGCTCAGTGGTTCCGGCGCCTGCCTCTCAAGTGCAAGGTCCCAAGTTCGATCCCTGGTACCCAAAAAATAAAAAAAAAATTTAAAAAGAGAACTTTAGGGCTGGGGATTTAGCTTAGTGATTCTGGCACCTGCCTCGCATGTGCAAGGTCCCAAGTTTGATCCCCGGTACCAAAAAAAAAAAAAAAAAGTGATCCCCAGCCTCTCTCACTATTGGGAGGTGGTGGAAGCTTTAAGAGGTGGAGCCTAGAGGCAGGAAGTGATGTCACTGGAGGCGTGGTCTATAGGAGGACCCCCCCCCCTGCTCAGCTTCTTGAGCACCGTGAGGTGAGCAGCTTTTTGTCCGCGCTCCTGCCTTGATGGACGGGTGCTGTCATGGCCCAAAGCTAAGGGACCAAGTGACCGTGAATTGAAACCTCAGAAACTGTGAGTTAAAGTAAACCTTTCTTTTAAGTTAATTATCCTAGGCATATGCAGTCCCTTAGCATCTGTCCCCAGCCGTCCCTCCGTGCCTTGCCCAGCCGGGTTCCCTGACCTGACACCCGGCTCTGGCTTCCCCAGTTCCCTGGCTCCAGGATCCTCATATTTCAGAAGGGATGGGGTTGGAGCGCACTGAGTGTGCCCAGGGTGTTTGTCTTCGTGCTTCTTCCTGTGTGGGTATTTGTCTTGTTTTTGCTTTTGTTTGTTTTTTTGAGACAGATAGGGTCTTGCTATGTAGGTCAGGCTGGCCTTGAACTCACAACAATCATCCTGCCTCAGCCTCCTGAGTGCTGGGATTCCAGGTGTTCACCACCCCATGAGGTATTTCTAACACAAACAGTTCAGAAGCAGCCCTGATCTCTTTGTTGTCCACGACGCCAGCTTATCCTCTGGGGTGAGGGCCTGGGATCTTCAGCCCTGAGTCCAGTACTCCTCTCCCTGTCTGGAGGCTGAGTCAGGATTGGCCATAGGAAGTGTGGTCTCTGGGACTCTGACTTCCCCAGTGGCAGTTAAAGCCTGGCAAAGTGCCCACCCAGCCCACCCTGCAGCCCTCTCCCAGGCCTCCACCTGGAATGGTCTGTGTTTTCTTCGTTAAGGCCCAAAGCCCGCATCTCCACTCAGATCTCTGCGACTCCCAGGCAGAATCCATTGCTCCTCCTCTGCTCCCATTGCCTGTGGTTTCTGCCCCTTTGCATGGCTTGTCCCAAGTATCAGCGCTCATATGGCACTGGAGAGCCCCAGCCCAGCGCCCTGCATCAAAAATTCTCACCAAGCGGCGAATGTTAGTTTCACCTTGGAAAGGAAAGTCCAGTATCCAAAAGTGAAAGGAGGAGATGCCTAAGTTTTTGTTGAATAGTGTGGGAGAGAGGCCAGGAGGAGTGAACACTGTGTATCATACACTAGAGTCCCAGGTGTTCTCTTTGGAGCCAGGCATGGTGGCACCTGCTTGTAATCTCAGTTGCTTGGGAAGCTGAGGCAGGAGGATCACTTGAACCAGTGAGTTCCAGACCCTCACCCTCAGTCAATCAATATTTAAACATTTGTGGGCCAGGGATTTAGCTCAGTGGTTCCGGCGCCTGCCTCGAAAGCACAAGGTCCAGAGTTCAATCCCCAGTACCAAAAATAAAAATAAAAAAAATTTAAACATTTCTCTTTACCATCCTTCTCCCTGTCATCTCATGGCTCCTCATCTACTTGCAAGTGTCTCTTCTTCTGCCCAGTCCCTTCCCCGGGGTACCTTTGTCACCAGGTGGTATATCCTTCAGGCTGTCTTCTGTGCGATTACAGATTTTGTATGCACCCAGATCACATCTATAGTAAACTAAATAGTACCCTTTATTTATTTATTTATTTTTTGGTACCGGGGATCAAACTCGGGTCCTTGCGCTTGCACAGCAGGCAGCGAAACCACTGAGCTAAATCCCCCGCCCCCCTTTATATTTTTTAAATGTTTCTGATTTCCAGCAGTGTAGTCCATATCCTTATTACGCCCACTTGTGGTGTTCGGGTATGCTGATTTCCAGACCTGCGGCACTGACTGTGGATCTCCCCTCGCTCCTGGCAGCCATCTGCAAGGGGCCCGGGGTGCCTCTGTCTCACGAGGCTGGCTTCCTTCTCCCTAAGCCTGCTTTGAGGACCCACCCATCTCTTCTCCTACATTCCTGGTGTCTTTTTGTAAGGACAGGGGTCTGCAGATGAGAGAATAAAATAGGGGCCTCCTTAGGTCTTCTAGCTAATCCTGACTAGAAGGAGTTAAAAAGAGACTTTACTAGAGATTCCCCTGGGAAGCAAGTCAAAAACAGGGTAGAAAAAGAAAAAAAGAAAAACCCCAGATAAAGAAAGGCACCAAATGGCCTTGGGGCTTGCACCAAGAGACCAGAAAAAGAGCTGACAGGCAGGACACAGAAAGGCAGGTGCACAAACAATAAGCCACCTCCACCTCCAATAAAATACAGGGGAAGCAAAGGGGTCGCTGACTGACCTTAAGGCAGTGTGCACTCACACCTGTGCACTAACTCACAGACTTCTGTACATGTGTATTCACCCTAGGGTCACTACCGTACTCACTCTAGAGTCAGTATAGAGTATAGCAGGTATCTACATGCCCCCTTACTAACTCTAGGCTAACGGAGGATAAGGCACCTCCTTGCCAGCTAGCCGCCCACCCCAGAGATAAGGCCTTAAAAGGTACAGTAACGACAAGTCAGCAGCTGTGCAGACACCACAGAAGAAATGAGGCAGGAGGCGGAGGCAGAGGCGCCTGGGAGGCAGTCCAGTTATGGCAGGTTCTGGGGGACCAGGACCCAGTCACTGCCCTTCCCCGTAAAATAGCTGAGGACAGAGGGCCCATGGGTCCTCCATCTTTCTGGAGCCTGCTACCCTGACTCTTTCTTATCCGGGTAGCTATCTATCTTCTCCTTTCTCCCTCCCTTCGTCTTTCTTTCATTAAACTTTGGCCCTGTCCCTGATTACTGGGGCTGAGTTAGGATTCTGGTGGGCCGCTCAGACAACAGAGCAGTGGTGCTGGTGCCCCAGATGCACCATCTTCTCACTTTCCCCTGGTCGGGGTCTCCTTTCTGCTCCCATGGCCTCTCCCTGGCCCTCTCAGGTCTATCAGCACTGCCAGCCTTTCCTGGGGCTCACAGCTGGTGGGTGGTAGGCACAGGAGGGTGCGAGGTCAGCCAGGACCCGCCTACTTGAGTGATTTCCACTTTTCTTGTCCGGTGGATGTATTATCTACTCTAACAGATTAAGTTTAAAAAACTTTTAAGTCCTCAGGCATGGTGGTGCATACCTATAATTTCAGCACTGGGGAGACTGAGGCAGGAGGATTGCTGTGAGGCCAGCGTCAGGTACATAGTGAGTTCAAAGGCAGCTTGAACTGGATAATGAGACCCTATCTTTTCCTATTCCCACGGGTGTCTTCACAGAGAGCCTGTTTTGCTTCAGCCCCAGGTGCCTGATGTCCGTGCTGTGAAATGTTCTCCCAGTGACAGCACCTAACACGCCTGTGCATAGACACCACTACCATTGTGCCTGTTTTACAGATGATGTGACTGAGGCATGGGGAAGTGAAGTCCCTCGAGTATGGTCACATGGCTGCACAAGTTTGTCCCACAAGGCACCTTCATCTCCAGTAACTCTTGTGGCGGGAGAGACACCTGCCTCTCTCCCTCCCCCTCTGCCCACCTGTCCATGCTGCTGTCACCTGCCCAGTCAGGCACCCATTCACCCTTTCAACCTTTTTTAGCTGGGCCTGTACCCGTCTCAGTGGTGAATGGTGGGGACACAGGTATTCGTTAGCAGCTTCCCCACAGACGCCAGTACCAAGGCAGGCCTGTTGTCTGCCTGCCGCTGCCACACCCCACTGCCCAGTTGGTGACAAGTGCCTGTCTCCAGTATCTGTGGCACTTACTGGAAGATGATTAAGGTAGGTTTGTGTGGTGCATACCTGTAATATGAGACTCAGGAGGCTGAGGCAGGTGGATCCCAAGTTCAACTAAGCCTGGGCACCTCAGACCCTGTTTCAAATAAAAAGGAGTGGGGATGAAGCTCAGTGGCAAGGCCCTGGGTTCCATCCCCAGTACTGCAAAACAAACAAAAAACCCGATGAAATATTAGCAAATGGGAACCTGGCTCAGCCTCCTAACCAAAGGCAGGGCAGCTCTTACCACAGGTTGTGCTGTCTCATTTGCTCACACTCCTATCTCCTCCACTCCCTAAGCCCAGAGTTGAGCATCTTGCACTGTCAGAGCCTGGGGGAAATCTGGAGATTACCTAAATCACCCAACAGACAGGGAACCCTTGCCCCTAGAGGGTCCTAGGCTTGGGCTGTAGAGGTAACAAAGCCAGTGGGTGGCATTGCAGGATGAGAACCTGCACGTCCTGACCTCTTCCCCGGCCACATCCTCTGGTCTTTCATCTGTCCCAGGTCTGCAAGTTTCAGTGGGCCCGCTTCCCAGGAGGGGTGGGGGCTGCTTCAGTCTGCTCAGGCTCTGCCCTCAGGCTCACTGTCCCAGCTTCTCTTTGCTGTGATCAGACACGCGTAGAAATAATCTAGAGGAGGAGACGTTGATTTTGGCTTGGGTTTCAGAGGTCTCAGTCCATAGTAATCTGCTTAAACAAAACAAAACAAAAATAATGAAAAACAGACCTGATACTAAGACTAAAATCTCTACAAGAGCAAAAAGAGAAGCTATAAATAGATAGGAATTAATTATACTTCATAACCAACAAAAATTCTACTTGTTTACTACTAACACGGAGCTATATCCCTCCTCTGCTTTTTTTGGAGACGGTTTCATCAAAATCTGTAAACCAGATTAAGCTTGAATTATACAATTATCCTGCCTCAGCTTTCTAGAGTTACATAGGAAAGCCACCATGTGTGTACAAGTACTTCACTACATAAGAAACAAACTCATAAGATTAATAGCCTAGAAATAATGAAAAAAAAAATTGAAAAACAAGTGTAAAAACTCCCACTTACATATAATAATTACAAAAGCATATACTACCATTTTATAATTACCCGGGAAAAAAAGTCATCGCTTATCCTCAAACTATTTTTCAAAATCTCGGCTTTAAAGCGAACAGCTCTAGTAGTTGAGTTTCAAGTTTGTTGCTTGCTTGAAAGAATACTCCAACAATTTAAAATTCTATTTTTCCACATAGTTAAATGTAGCCTTAGTTTAAAATAAGGCTTCAAAAAATTGACCTAAGACTCAGAATTGTTCCTCTCCACGGAAATCTTTAGTAAAAGGCGAAAGATTTATGCGATCTGAAGAGAAACCAGAGTATGTTTATCTACTTGTTAAGTCACATCTCGAGGAACAGAATATCCTAGTTCACTGATGATAACTATTTAAAGGCAAGAATATTGCACAAAGAAAAAAATTTCAGATAGTTTTACGACTATAAGCCTCACTTTCACAAAATATGTGCCTCAAAAAAATTTATAATTTTGCCGTTTTAAATTTGTGCTGTCCGCAGTGTACTGTGGGTATGCAAATAAGCGGCCTCCCCGCCCTTCGGATTCCGGAAGTGGCTGAGAATCCGCAAGGTGGTTTGCGTCACCATTAGGGGGTGAAGCAGCGGACTGGATGGCTGGCATCTAAACGTCGTCCTGGTCAGACCCAGGTTTTGATCTATTTTGCATTTTTGTACGTCTGAATTTAATTTCTCTTAAACATTGTGATTACATTGAAAAAGAAAATAGCACATAAATAATGGTTGGAAAATTCAGGCCAGTGTTTGCTCCGGTCGGTGGGAGCGAAGGGTGTGACCAGGGAAGGGCAGGGCTCTGTGTATAAAGTTTGGGTTTCCTTTGGTGGGCCACGGGTGACTGGTTATGGTTATGGTTTTGTTGTCCTCTGTGCACTCGAGCGTGTATGGATATTTTAGGTTTTTTTTGTCTGAGGTGTGAGAATTCCTGTCAAGATCTGTTTACAATTGGGGTTTGCGCACTCCATTTCAGCTTTCCTGTCCCCCATACCCGGCACTGCTACTGGGGATGAAATTGGGTTCCGCCATCAGAACTGTATATAAATCCTCAATTCCCTTACTTGTGAGAGGAGACCCGCTCTCTTCATCTCTCCAGCTGCTGGTGTAGGCTGCTCCCCACCTTCTCTGAACCGATCCCCCCCCCCCTTTGCTGTTTCCTTTGCTAGCAAGGCAATCATATTTTATGTAAGTGATTTAAATTCGACAAATACACTTTAAAGATTTATTGGATACAATGCAAAAGCTATACATTTCACCGCTTTCCAGGGTACAGTGCCATGGTTTTTAGCATATCCACAGAACTGTACAATCGTCACATCCTAGAACATGCTTGTCACCCCGAAAGATGCTCTGTTCCCATCCGTGAGCAAGTCCCCCCAGTCCCAGCGCCCAGCAAGCACTCTAATGTGCCTGTTCGGGCATTCCGTGTAAGCGGTCGCAAGCCACAGGCATGGGGCCTTTGCTTCGGGATCCTGGGACTTGACGAAGTGTTTGCAGGTTCATCGCGATTCTCTCACATGCTTGCCTCATTTCCGACTGTAATGGGGAGGTAGAAGCTCTGCAGATGGAGCCTTCTCGTTTGGCCAGGGGTTAAGGGGACTGGAAGGTGGCTTTTTGAATACTTGGAACTCTCCACTGGGACTTGGGACAAAGTGGCCCTGCTCCTGGCTTTCATCTTCTGGACTTTGCTCTGCTTCACTCTGGAAAGTCCTGGGCCTGTTTCGCAGGTTAGAGAGCCGCCGGAAGGCAGACTTTTGGTTTTGGCCAGCCAGCCTCCACAGTCAGGGAACTTTGGGGATTTTCTGGGGTTTTTTTGGTACCAGGGATCTAACTGGGGACCTTGCGCTTGCGAGGCAGGCAGCGGCACCACTGAGGTAAATCCCCGGCCCTTAGCGGGATTTCTGAATCCTGATTTTGAAAGAGGAGTTGACAGGGCGTCTGCACTTTGCTTATGGTGTGGCCTGCGCTTCTATTTCTGGCAACAATTCCCTTCTCTCCTTCCTCCTCCTCTTCCTTCTTCCTCCTGTTCCTCTTCCCCTCTTTTTCCTCCTTCCTTTTCTCTTCCTCCTCTCCCTCGGCCTCTTCTCTTCCTCTTCCTCCTCTTAGTCCTCTTCCCTTCCCATCTCTCCTCCTCCTCCTCCTTTTTCTTCTTCATGGCACTGGGGATTGAAGTTGGTGAACCCTGAGCAACATTCCCAAGCCCTTTTAAAATTTTATTTTGTTTTGAGTCAGGGTCTTGCTAGGTTGCCCAGGCTGGCCTTGAGCCTGAACTCCTCCTGCTTCAGCTTCTAGCTGTGTGCCACCTCGCACGTTAATATTTGAAACAAAGAATAACCTAGAAACCAAAAAACAAAAAATATACAACATAAAAAATGTTGGCATTTCTGATTGAGATTGCTTTGAATTTATAAATTGGGAAGAATTTCCCATCTTTATGATAATCTTCCAGTCTATGACCTTGATATATTTTTCCATTTATATATTTTTTATTTTTTACATCTTCCTGTAAAGGTACATAATTAACTTCATAAAGATCACTTTAACTGTTCATATCAAATATCCTAGGCATATTTTCTGCTAGTATAAATTATAGATTAAAAATTTTCCAGAGGTTAAGGCAGAAAGATGGGGAGTTCTAGGCCAGCCTGGACTGTAGAAAGAGAACCTGTCTCAAACAAGCAAACACTGATAAATGGTTATGATTTGAAAAACTTATTATTTGTCTAAAAACACTACTTTTGTATTACTAGTCTTGTATGCAAGAACTTTACTGAACTATAGTGGTTTTTTGGGAGAGGGTGTTCTGGGGATTGAACCAGGGCCTGTATACACTGAGCTACATCTTCAGCCCTTTGTTATTTTTTAATTTTGAGACAGGGTCTTGCTAAACCACTAAGTTGCCCAGCCTTGCCTAGAACTTGCAGTCTTTCAGCCTCAGCCTCCCAGAGTGCTGGGATTACAGGTGTGCACCATCACTCCTGGATGAACTATAGTTTTAATTTCAATTTAATTATATTTTTTGGTGCTGGGGATCGAATGAAGTGAGGGCCTATGTACATACTAAGCATGTGCTCTACCATATGCTACACCCCTAGTCCTTAATTCTAAAAGATTATCTAAAACAGCACTGTCCAATGTAGTGTGAGCCATGTATGTAATTTAAAATTTTCTAATAGCCATATTAAAAAGTAAAGGTAAACAGGTAAAATTAATTAATTTTATTTAGTCAAGTAATATATGTTGGGCTGGGGTGTAGCTCAATCTCAGAGCACTTGCTTAGTATCCACAAGGCCCTGTGTTTGATCCTCTGAACTGCAAAAAAAAAAAAAGTAATATATTTATTTAACTCAAGATATAAAAAATATTATTTCAGTACATAATATAAAAAGCAGTTAAGTTTTTTCATGCAAAGTCTTCAGAATTCAATGTGTGGTTTTACACTTTTTGGTATGTCTTAATTTAGACTGGCCACGTTTCAAATCCTTACTAACCATGTGTGGCCAGTAGCCACCATATTGGACAGTACATTCCTGGATATTTTAGATGTCTTATGAAGATTAATTATATGGATTGAGTTTTTTATTTATTTTTTATCAGTCCACATTTGGAGTACGTAATGTTTGCATTCCTTGTGTGGATTTGGTGCACGTACAGAACACATCTTCATTCCTTTTTTTATGTCCTTTCCCACCCCTCCCACCTGCTCCCTCTCTCGATCCTCTTCCCATTTGAGAAAGATTGATCTTTTTACTTGCTATTATCTATCTTTTACTTTGCCCTTTATATTTTGGGTTTATACCCAATGGAGTACCACTCTGTCATAAAGAAAATTAAACTTGAGTCATTTGTAGGAAAATGGGGACACTTTGAGACCATATAAATCAGACACACAAGGCTTAAATATCAAATTTTTAAAAGTATGTTTTGCAGTTTTTGGGGGGGGGGGTACCAGGGATCGAACTCAGGTCCTTGCACTTGTGAGGTAGGCGGTGGCACCACTGAGCTAAATCCCCGGCCCTGCAGTATCATTTTTTAGAGACAGCATCTCACTATATAGTCCCGGCCCTGCAGTATCATTTTTTAGAGACAGCATCTCACTATATAGTCCCGGCCCTGCAGTATCATTTTTTAGAGACAGCATCTCACTATATAGTCCAGATTGTCCTCGAACTTGGGATCCTCTTGCCTCAGCCTCCTGAGTGCTGGGACTACCGTTGTGTGCCACCATACCTGGCTTGATAATTTTGTTTTTCCAATCTTACATCCCCCACCTTTTCTGTTTTACTTTCCTGGCAAAGATCTGTAGTGCAAAACCAAATGGAAATGGTGACATTGTCACTTTTGTCTCCTGATTTGAGAAAGTTGACAACACTTTCAGTTAATGTGTAATGTTTCCTTGAGGCTTTTGGTTGGTATTCACGAGGTTAGGCGGACTACCTTTTAATTTTAGTATACTAAGAACATAAATGTATTGAATATGTATAAAGGAATGGGGTACATTTTCTTTTTGTTCTTTTTTTTTTTTTGGTACTGGGGCTTGAACTCGGGACCTTGTGCTTGCGAGGCAAGCGACAGGACGGAACCACTGAGCTAAATCCCCAGCCCTGGGGTACATTTTCTTCATGAGATTATCAAATGATTTTGCTTTTATCTCTTGTAGTGACCTACTTTCAGCCTATGCTTGTTGATTGTTCTCTGGTTTCTACTTATGGCCAAGTCCCAGGACACAGCTACCTGGGCAAGCCCACATGTACAGAGGACAGCCAACCTTTTCTGACCACAGGGGAGACACTCCCTGGAGGGTAGGTAGATTGGGCCTCCAGCCAGTCTCAGCACAGGTTCCCAGATTGACGTCTTCTGCAGCCTCTGTGCTGGCCACAAGGGGGTGCTGCTTCCCTACGGAGCTCAACAAGCCGACCTGTTAAGGTCAAGGAGTGAAATGTGTTTCCCTAAATTTTGAAAATGCATGTTCCTATTGTAGATTTTTTTAAAAAATCATATCTATCCAGGTATTGTAGTGCACGTCTATAATCCCAGGCTGAGGAGGATCACAAGTTGGAGCCTGGCCTGAACAATTTAGTGAGACCCAGTTTCAAAAAACTAATACAGGGGACGGGGATTTGGCTCAGCGGTTTCGCCACCTGCTGCGCAAGCGCAAGGACCTGAGTTCGATTCTCGGTACCAAAAAAAACCACAACAAAAAACTAATACAGGCCAGAGTTCCATCCCCGGTACCAAAACAAAACAAACAAACAAAAAAACACATCTACAGTTTTCTTGTGATAATTTATGATTTACGCTTAAATCGGTGCAGACAATGAATAGTCTGCACGCTATCCCTGTGGGTAGGGAATTTGCATCTTCAACCAACCAAGAATCAGAAACAAAAAAAATGCATGGGTACTGTCCATGCAGTTTTAAAACTGTCATTATTCCCTAAATACAGTACACATAACTGTATTTACATTGATTTAGATATTACCAGTAATCTGGAGATGATTTAAGGTATACAGAAGGTCCTGGTGTGGTGGCACATGACTGTGATCCCCATACTCTGAGAACATAAGGCAGGAGAATCTCTTTTGGGCCCAGCCTGGGCAATTTAGTGACAGCAAGACCTTTCCTCAAAAATAAGTAAATAAAATAAAATAAAGGGCTGAGGGTAATAAAAGCTAGTGCTAAAGCACAGGGTTCAATCGCTAGTCCAGTGGAGCCCTGTGCTTCCAGGTGGTCTCAAATACAGATTTAACCTAACCCTTAAAGAGTTCTGGAAAAAACATTGCAATTATCTTTTCCTGTGTCCTGGGCAAGTGTTTCTCTAAGGACCCTATTTGTCTATACAGGAGACTTTGCAGGCTATGTAGGAGAGCCTGAGCCTTTAACTGACCAACTAAGTTCAAAAGTTGAAGGTCCACTATACTGGGTGGAATAACATATGCAAACATTGTATGTTACCTCAAAGTATTTACTATAAGCCCAGAAACAACATAAATGAAACAAGCAGAGGGGAGCAAAGATAATACTTTTCACTATTCAGTATATATATATCAAAGTAAAAAAGGAGAGGAAAGAAAATAAATCTTAGAACTTCAAGCTTTTTTTCAAACACCAAAATCAGCCTTGCTAAGATAAAGCCTCAAAAAATTGGTCTATAAGTTGAGTTGTTTTTCTCCATGGAAAGCTTTAGTAAAGGGCAAAAGATTTATACAATCTGAAGAGAAACACAAGTAAAGTATAGCCCTAGTGCAACTCACTGGAGTAACTACAACTCCTTGTACACTGATGGTGACTAGTCATCTAAAAATTCACTAGCAAAAGTTTGATTAATTCTTTATATGGTACTCCATATTTTAGAAATTATTAGAGTAAGTTTATCCTCATGAAAATAGTTGCATGGTTTGCAGTGCCCTATGGTATGCAAATGAGATCTGAATAATTGCCTTTGAGACTTGCTGGTTGTAGCGGAGGAAGGCTTTGCTCCCTGGGATTTGAACAGTCACAGTCAACAGAGAGATTCTGATTTTGTGTGTTCATACCCTGGGGCTTTGAGAGTGACTTCTTTTAAATAAAGAAGTGGTTTTCAGATTTTATTTTGTTTTGAGACAGGCACTTGCTAAATTGCCCAGTGTGGCCTCAAACTCGAGATCCTCCTGCCTCTGCCGACCCTGTGTAGCTGAGACTATGTGTGTGACAGTTAAAGAAGTTTTCTAATACAGTCATCCGGGCAGGGAGAGGTGTGGATGGCAAAGGAATAATCGGTGCAAATTCGCAGTGTCCCCCACAGAGGCAGTGAGGTGTGCGAATGGGAAAGGGACCCGAGGGGCACAAAGGTGTCCTCAAAATCCTTTCTTTTAAATTCAGGGGCAAAGTGCGGGGGATTTAGCTCAGTGATTGTGCCGCCTGCCCGGCAAGCGGAAGGACCAGAGTTCGATCCCTGGTACCAAAAAAAAAAATTCAGGGGCAGGCAATAGAGTTTTAGATGGTTTTCTTTGAACTATGCATTCATTACTTGGGCGGTATACTTAAAAGCTTTAAAGATATTTTTAAGACAGGTGCTATGGGAGCTCCCGCTGTAACTGATGAGGAAAGAAGAAGCAGGCCCCAAACGCTCCTGTGGGTTTCCACATCCATCTAGCCAGAGAGAAGACATTTTAATATTTTTCACTCCACACCGGGGATTAAACCCAGTGAGCCAGGAGCTATGTCCCCCGCCCTTGTGTTATTTTATTTTATTTTATTTATTTATTTTTCCTTGTGTTATTTTAAATTTAATTAATTAATTTATATTGTGGTACTGGGAATTTAACCCAGGGACTTCTTGAGCTATGTCCTAGGCTCCCTCTTTTTATTAACTTTTAATTGCTCAGGTAACTTTTAATTGCTCAGACTGGGTTCAAACTTGTGATCTACCTTTCCTCAACTTCTGGGGTAGCTGGGATTATAGACTTGAGCCACTGCGGCTGGCTCTAATCAATGTACTTAATCTGAAAAACAAAATCTTTTGAACATTTGATTAAATTATTTATTTTATGCATATCCATGAACATTGTAAATCTTCCCATAAAGTTGTTATTTTTGTACTAGAGATTGAACCCAGGGCCGTTTTACCAGTGAGCTACAACCCCAGTAGCCCTTTTATTCTGAGACAGTGTCTTGCTAGGTTGCCCAGGCTGGCTTTGAACATGGAATCCTATCTCAGCCTCCTGAGTAGCTGGTAATACCCACCTCCAGAAAGTTTTTTGCTTTTTTTCCCCCTAGATTTATTTTACTCCTAATACAGTATCTTACAGTTTTTATGGCTGGTTAAATTTTTAAGTTAATTTTTAAGTTTACTTTTAGCGTTGGTGTATAGTAATGCAGTGGGCCTGAATCCCAGCACTTTGGAAGGCTGAGGCACCAGGATTATAAGTTTCATGCAGCTTAGGGAATTTAGAAATTTAGGAGACTGTCTAAAATTAAAAAGGAGGGGGCTGGGGATGTAGCTCAGTGCAGAGGCCCTGGGTTCAATCACCAGTAATATACCACACACACACATACACACACACACACACACACACACAGAGTGCAGTGGAGTTTATTGTTTTTGTTTTTTGAGACAGGGTCTTACTATGTAGTCCAGGTTTGCCTTGAACTCACTCTGTAGCCCAGACTGGCGATCCTCCTGCCTCAACCTCCTGAGTTCTGGGATTCCAGATATGTGTCACCACACCTGGTTTTTTCTTAGGAAGTTTTGAACCATGGTCTGCATTTTCACTGTGCACTGGGCCTCACAGTTTTCTGGTAGGAATTCTTTTGATGAAGCTACTTCCAGTCTATTGCTGGTTCACTGCATTTTTTTCCCTTAGTATAGATGGGCATTGAGATGATCCTGAGTTCTCTCTTTTAATTAATGTGGAAAATCACACCAACAGACTTAGTAATGACAGATTATCCCAGCATCCATAGCCCAAACCCAACTTGGCAATAATGTTATTTTTTTCTTTTTAATTTTTTTTTCTTTTGTCTTTGCAATCTTGGAGATCAAACTTAGGCTCTGGTGCATTCTAGGGAAATGCTCTGCTACTAAGCTACACTCTCAGCCCCTATGATGGTTTCTTTTTGCTACCAGGGATCGAACTCAGGACCTTGCACTTGTGAGGCAGGCAGTGGAACCACTGAGCTAAATCCCTGGCCCTCTATGATGTACTTTTATTGGATTTTTGTTTGTTTGGTTTTTTTGGTACCGGGGATCGAACTCGGGTCTTTGCACTTGCACAGCAGGCGGCGAAACCACTGAGCTAAATCCCCGGCCCTGGATTTTATTTTTTTTAGAACAGTTTTAATTGTATAGAAAAGTTGTGAAGATAGTTCAGTGTTTCCAGTCAGCCTAGGGTTCTTTTGCTCAATTCAGATGGAAATCGTGAATCACAAAGTGCAGCTCTGCTACCAGTCTTGGTAATTGTGGGAGCCAGAGAGAAGCTGCTGGTCTCTGACACTGCTGACTGCTGCCTTTTAGAGCTCTTCAGAGTTAATAGTGTTTGTCAGTCTTTCCTTGGGAAAGACCACTCTGTCCACACTACTCACAATAAAAATCCTAAATAGGTTTACAGGCCTTTTAGTTTAGTGAGTTTCTTGTAACAGAGCCTGTACTGCAGCACACAGGGATCGGTACACAGGATGGAGCCCTGGAATAAAACCTGAGAAGTGGCTAGAGAGCGCTGCTTAGATAGTGGCTGCAGGCCTGTTTCAGGAAGGGCAGGGCTGAAAGCTTGCTATGAATGTTGATGTCTTAGTTACTTTTCTCTCCTTGCTGAGACAAAATACCTGACACCCAAAGTTAAAGGGGGAAAGGTTTATTTGGGTTACAGTTCATAGAGGTTTCAGTCTATAATTGGCTGGCTCCAAGGCAGGGTGGCAGAGGAACAACAGTTCATGGTGGTGGAAGACAGTAAAAGCAACAAGGGGCCTTAAAAGTGTCTTTCTGCCCCTTTTATCCCATCCAGACTACTGGGATTAGGGCAATACCAAACCAATCACTCACGTGTAGTGGTTTAGTAATCACATACCCTTAATCCCAGCATCACACACTCTAGATTCAGCCACCTCTGAAAAAGTAAGCCCTACCTCATCCACATGAGGCTTTAGGGGGGATATCTAAACATAAGTCATAACTGTTGGGTATGCAAATAAAGGGCCCAGATCCCTCCCTTCCAGACCTTAGCTGCTCCAGGGTGCCATCTCCCTTCTTCCAAATGGCAACACCACTGGCTGAAGTGGTGGGAGTGAGGGAGGGCACCGTGCTGACTGTCTGGAGAATGGTGCTTTGATAGCCAGGGAGGACACTAAAGCAGACTGTCCCAGACCATTGTCTGTGTGAGGAGGGAGCAAAGGGAGGCGAGGGACAGGGGCCTGACAGCCACTGGCCAACCCATATCCTCCCTCCAGCCAGCTCTGGAAAATTAGAGGCAGGCACTTCTCATATCCATCCCACACCCATTCGCCCCTAGGATTGAGTGGACCAGTAACAATATATTGTCCAAAATGTCCAGTCTCTAACAACAACAAAAAATTATGAGACATATAAAGAAATAAGAAAGTCTGACATATGCTGAGAAAAAAATCAGACAACAAAGTTGGCCTGTGAAAATGACCAGATGGCAGATTTAACAGGCAAATCCTTCAACATAGCCATTATAAATAAATTCAAGGAGCCAAAGGAAACTATAAATAAAGAAAAGGATGGTGTAAGGATAATGTCACACCCAAAATAGAATACAAATGAAGAGATAGAAAATATTCTTTGTTTGTTTCTTTTGTTTTGGTACCAGGGATAAAACTTAGGACCTTGTGCTTTCGAGGTAGGCAGTGGAACCATTGAGCTAAATCCCTGGGCCCTAGAAATTAATTTTTAATAAAGGACCCAGGCTGGAGATTTAACTCAGTGGTTCTAGTGCCTGCCTCACAAGTGGAAGGACCTGAGTTTGATCCCTGGTACCAAAATAAATAACTAAATAACTAAATAACTAAATAGGACCCAATAAAAATGCTAGAATTGAGAAGTACAATCATTGAAATGAACACTAATCTAGATAGTCCTAACAGTAGATATGAACTGGGACAAGAAAGAATTAGTAAATTTGAAGAGAGATTGATAAGAGATGATGTACAGAAAGAAGAGAAACAAAGAACAGAAAGAGGGCCCGGGATTTAGCTCAGTGGTTCTGGCACCTGCCTCGAAAGCGCAAAGTCCCAAGTTTGATCCTCAGTACCAAAAAAAAAAAAAAAAGAACAGAAAGAAGGTAAAATGATGAAAAACTAACAGCCTCAAAGAAATGTAGGGTAGCATTAAATATAGCAACATATGTGTGATGAAAGTACCAGTGTTGTGGGAATCCAGGAGACTGGAGAGACCCACAGATGGAAACAGGAGGACTTTATTTCAGGTTTAAAGTGTACAGCACCAGCTCAACAGACTCCTGTCCAAAGGAAGAGTGTTAAAGAGAAGTTCCAGCTTTTATATATTTTGTCCAAGGGGGTGGTTTTTCTAGTGATGTAGCAAGTGAGTTTACTGGAACAGGACAAAGGCAGACAGTTTTGTGACTTTGCCTTGAAAGAAGACAGTATCTTATGAATCATATGAGGAGAGAGTGTCATAAACTTTTTTACAGGATATAGTTGTCAATTTTAGCTGTACCAGAATAAGGAGTTACAGCTACAGGGAGAGAGGGGCCAGGGGTCGGGGGGCACTGTCCAAGGCTGGAAAGGACTTATTTTTCTTAAGTCCTGCTTCACCAGAGAGAGGAGAGGAAAAGAGAGCAGAAAAAAAAATTCAAAGAAATAATAGATAAGAAATTCCCAAATTTACCATTAAATAGTCATCTACACTTCCAGGGAGACCTGTGAACCCCAAGTCAAATAAATGGAAAGAGAGCCACAGCCAGACACATCGTGGTAAAAATACTGAAAGCCAAAGACAAAGAGAAAATCTTGAAGCAGTAAGGGAAAAACAACTTGTCTGAAAGTCACCCAATAGAGGTTTACAGCTGACTTGTGGGAAGAAACAATGGAGGACCAAGGGCAGTGGGAGAACATACTTGGAGTGCTCAAAGGAAAATGCCAAGCACAATTGTAGATCTAGAAAATCCCTCTTGTAGAAATGCAGGTTAAGCCATGCATGGTGGCACATGCCTATAATCCCAGCACTCAGGAGGCTGAAGCAGGGGAATTGGTACATAGTAAGACCTGGAATTTTAAAAAATAAAAAAAGGAATGAATTTTTTTTGGTACCGAGAATCAAACTCAGAACCTTGTGCTTGCCAGGCAGGCATGGCACCACTGAGATATATCCCTGGCCCAGAAATGAGTATTTTATGATTAATAAAAATTGAGATCTGCTGAGCACAGTGGTACACACTTGTAATCCCAATACTTGGGAAACTAAGGAGGATTGTGAGTTCCTGGCCCACTTGGGCTATTGTAAGACCGAGGGCCTTACCAAACGCTCCAAGGAGCTGACTATAGTGAAGCACACCCAGGGATCCCAGTGGTGCCTCCCGAATGCAAGGCCAAGGGCCTT
>NW_004624781.1:7233156-7278001 GCF_000247695.1 Heterocephalus glaber
CTGTTTACAGATTGTCCTATAGATACTGGGCCCCGGGACATTTGGATTTAGGGCAAACAGATGGCTGAGTAACCTCGCCCTATTACTGATTGTCCATTGTCCAAAAGCAAACACACTCCAACCATCAAATTTACAACAGAATCTAGGGGAGTAATTAACTTTTGAATCACACAGTCCCACACTATAATAGTGCATTTGAGGACAGACTGAGCTACGGAATGAGACCCTTCCAGAATAAAAACAAAAACAATAAAAACTGAGACCCATCTTTCAAGAAATACTGGACTGAGGATGTAGCTAAGTGGTTAGAGCACTTGCCTAATAGATACCTGGGTTTGATCCCCAATACCTGCAAAAAAAACACCAAAAGAAGTTCATCAGGTTGGAATTGAAAGCAAGTGACCTCAGATGATAGTCTGAGCCCACTTAAAAAAGACAAAGTATCAGTAAAGATAATTTTGTAATGATAAAAGGCACTATAAATGTGTTTGTGCTCCTTTCTTCTTTTAACTGATTTAAAAAACAAGCCAAACGCTGGAGATGTAGCTCAGTGGCACTGCCACCTGCCTGGCAAGCACAAGGTCCTGAGTTTGATTCCCAGTACTGGAAAAACAAAAACAAAATAAAAAAGCCAGGTACGGTGGTGCACACCTGTAATCCCAGCACTCTGGGAGGCTCAGGCAGGAAGGTTGCAAGTTCAAACCCAGCCTGGGGAACCTAGCAACTTGTAGGAAACAGGGAAAGGGGACGTTACTAGAACCTTTGCAGTAAGTCCTAGTCTCCTGCGAGCCATGGCAGCACAAGGCAAATTAATTTATTAGATAAGATAGAAAAATGAGACAGAGAAGAAGCTGAGCTTTTGGGCCTGATCAATGCTGCTCTGGGCTGGAAAGACAAACCCTCCCCCCGCCTCCCACACACACCTTTATTCAGTCCATCAGGAGAAACAAAAGTAACAGGTGACTCAGGGCAGATAGTTCAGTACCTAGTAACAAATGTAAAAGGTGACTCAGAGCAGTGGCATGAAAATCCTAGAACACTGAGGAACTATTCAGATGAAGATTTTGTTCCTCCCCAGGATGTCTTCAGTGGTGTAATCCTGCCCTGGAGCATCACAGCATGGCCCAACCCTTGAGGTCTTAGCTTTGTCCAGAGGTGAAACTGGAGTTACGTCTTGACTTACTGTACCTGCCCTGTTGGCAGGAAAGCTAGGCCCTAATCATGATTTAATTGTGAAATGATTTTTGCCCAAAATTATGTAGACTTGTTCCTGACAGCAACTTAATGAGACCTCTCTCCAAAAAAAAAAAAAAAAAAAGTGGGTTGAAGATGCTTCTCAGTGTGAAGGTTCAATCCCCAGTTCTGCAAAAGCAAAAGCAAAAACCCAGAACTGTATAAACTAATACAATATAGAGGAGGCTGAGCTTAGTGTGTAAAACATGCTTAGAATGCATGAGGCCATGGATTAAAAAATAATAAATTGGGGCCGGGGATTTAGCTCAGTGGTTCTGGCACATGCCTTGCAAGCTCCAGGTCCTGAGTTCGATCCCCGGTACCAAAATAAATAAATTTTAAAAAATAAATTTAATCCACAATAATTGATAAAGTATTTATTAAATACTAAATAATAAAGTATTGTAGAGCCTATAACATAGAAATATATTTGCCAGTAACAGCATAAAGGCAGTGTATAGGAGCCAAGCTGTATCGAGCTAAAGAAATGTCTCCAGGTGGTAACTCATATTCATAAGAATAAATTAAAAATTCCAGAAATGATAAATAAGATGAATGTAATGAAATGGTAAATATACTGCTCCCCTTCCCTAGTTCCATAAAAAGACATAAACTTCTATGAAGTAATAATAGCCATGTGTTGGGCCAGGGATGTAGCTCAGTGGCGCCCGCACCTACCTGGCAAACGCAAGGTCCTGAGTTTGATCCCTAGTTCCATAAAAAAAAAACCAAAACAAAAAACTAGTATGATAGAGAGATGAGCCAGGCAAAAATATTATAGGCAGTCAGATGAGAAGGCCAGGGCAAAGGTGAAACAAACCACAGCACCACCTCAATTAGATTTCCTGGCTGTATGCATAGAAAGGGACAGGCCACCCGAAGCCAAGGGGATTTGCAGGAAGGTTATTGGGGGCTCTTGGTATTGTAGACAGCTAAGTTAGTTATAGATATTACAGCTGGCTGTACAGGGCTGGGCCTTTAGCAGAGGACAGTTGCGGCCCAAGGCATATTCACTGAAGGCCAGAATTGTAAAAGGAGAGAAACTACACACCCTTGTCCTTCCCCTGGGGATAAATAGCAGTGATTGATGTTCTAAATAGGTATCATTCACCTGGGTGGGGGGTCAGGGTTTTAACCCAGCCTCTCCAGGAAATATCCCTGATCCCCAGCCTTACTGAAAATCCTTGTACGCTTGCTACTGACTTGCTTCCCAGTTGGACCACCATTACCTGAGTGACTATACTTGTAACCTTGTTGGACGTTCATGGCTGTGGCCCACGTTGTACCCACGTGAGTTTCACCCCATAAAACTTCTCTGTAAAGTGGGGTCTTTGGCCACCCGCTTGGGACCCCTCCTCCCCTCAGGAGCTTTCTTATCAATAAATATCTTCCTACTTTTAACCTCCATCTTCCTAGCACTCATTCCTGGATTTCTAGAGAACAAGAACTCATATCATTACAGTTAACAGGTTGGGAGATACAACATTTCATATTTCACCTTTCCCTCAACCCTAGCACTGTGTTATTGATAACACTCGGAGATGCAATCTGTATACCAATATTACTACAAAAGGTGGGAGGGAATAGACCTATAGGCGTCACACTTACATTTTACTGGAACCAAGTTAGTGTAAATCTGAGGCTATGAAAAATTAAGATGTTTATGGTTAGCCCTTGGGCAATCCCTAAGAAAATGTATTTAAAAATTGTTTGGGGCCGGGGATTTAGCTCAGTGGTTCCGCTGCCTGCCTCGCAAGAGGAAGGACCCGAGTTTGATCCCCGGTACCAAAAAAAAAAATTTGTTACAGGCACACACCTGTAACTCCTAGCCATTCATGAGGGAGGCCAAGGCAGGACTATAAGTTTGAGGCCAGCCTGGGCAACTCAGTGAGACCTTGTCTCAAAACAGAAAACACTGTAAGAGCTGGGGATATACCTCTGTGTTAGAGGGGCCTTGAATTCAACCCGCAGCACCACACGCATGCACACATACACAGTATTAGGACTGAGAGTGCGGTCTGATGATAGAGCCCTTGCTCAGCATGCAGCGGGCCCCTGCATTCAATCCCCATTACTGGGAGTGGGGTGAGATAAAATTGGACCTCTCAAAATGTTGGAACTTGGGCTGGGGATTTAGTTCAGTGGTTACCCCACCCGCTTTGCAAGCACAAGAACCCGAGTTCAATCCCCGGTACCAAAAAAAAAAAAGTTGGAACTCATGCCTCAAATGACACTATCAAAAAATGCAAAGATGAGTGAGGCTCAGGGATTGATCCCAGCACTTCAAAGAAGAAAAGGGGACGGGCAAACAGTGACAGGGATGCAGATCCCTGGTTGCTCCAGAGCCTGAGGATTGGATTGTCAGAGGCCTTCCATGTCCTGTGACATGGGGATTGTCACTCTGACCCTCGTCTCTGGTGTGAGGTTATTCTTGGTCTGGAAATTCAGTATCCTGTGCTTAATTTCCGAGTGACCTCTAACGGGATCCTGGGTAAGGAGAAGGGACCCAAGTGCCCCTTTCTCCCTGGCTTGCTCCCTGCACTCCTCTGCCCCTTGTCTCTGCTTGTCTCCCCAGGGTCTGTGTCAAGAACGCCTCTTGAGGAGGATCTTGGGGCAGCTGAGGCCAGATACTTAAGCAGTTCAGAGAATTCTGGAGGCTAAAGGACAGAGTTAGACCCCTTCACCCCCCATCCTGGTGCTGGGGCTTGAACCCATGACCTTGATCATGGTAGCTGCAAGGCAAATGCTCTACTCCTGAGCTCTACTCACAGAGTAAGTGTTTTTCTTTTTTGATTTAGGTAAGGCCTCGCTACTATGTAGTTCAGGCTGACCTTGAAGTCACTAGCCCAGGCTGGTCTAGAACTCGTGGTGATCCTCACCCCAGCCTCCCAGCTGCTGGGATTACAGGCGTGCCCCACCTCCCCGGCTAGAGTAAGGTCTTTTGGTTTGGCTCTGGTATCTCGAGCAAGCATCACACCACTCCGAGCCTCAGAGCCTGTTTCCCCGGGTGTTCATGGATCTTTCCGAGCAGCCAGTGCAGAAGCTTCGACAGGAAGACAGCACGTGGTAGCAACACCCCAAGGGAGGCTTAGGCCATTGCTGGGCAGGGCCAAAGGCAGGCCAGGGTGGGGTCGAGAGGGTGCCCGGCCCTCTCCACTGTGGCTGCCACCAGGACGGGTGGCTACTGCCAGGGCTGGCACTGGGTGGGCGGAGCGCAGGCGGCCGGCCCGGCCAGGTTTGGGGGATTGGACGGAAGGCGGGGCAGGAAGGCTCCAGCGGACCCGTCCGCGTGGTCCTTGTCCCCAGCGCCCTGCAGAGGACACGTGCGGCGGCTTGTCCCGCCGTTGTCACCGCAGCTCCCGTCGTAGCCCCTCCTCCGACCCAGGACCCCCGCCCCCTTATCCCCAGGCCCATTGCCAGCCGGCTGAGTCCGCTCCGCCTGCTCACCGCTGTCGTCTCTGTGTCGCCCCCTCCAGGCCTGCTGCTCCCCGGGCCTGCGATTCCCGCCCCGACCCCGACCTCGCCCTCGCCAGGGAGATGCAGCCCTCAGGCCGGACGGCTGCCCAGGAGGCCACGGGCCGCGACGTGCTGGCCGCCGACCTGCGCTGCAGTCTCTTTGCCGCCGCGCTGCGCAGCTACAAGCGCGACTCGATGCTGCGGCCCTTCCCTGCCGCCTACGCCCGCGGCGACTGCAAGGACTTCGAGGCCCTGGTGAGTCTGCCCCGTGGCCCCGGCCGACCCTAAGTCCCGGGCCAGGTAGCTGGGGAACTACTGGTGTTGGCAAACACGCCAAGCCCCGGATCTTCCATCCCCAGCCTGGCTTCCGAGAGGGTTCCTACCAGCTAAGAATTTAACTCCTCTAACAGCCTAGTGTTGATACACTCACTTCACCTGTGTGTGGCGGCTTCCTGTGTCAATGACGGGTGACTCTTAGGAGTGAAGTGACGAATTTAATAGTCGGATCGTCCTCCACAAAAATTTCAAGCTGGAAAAAAAAATTTCTAGCCAGGAGTGGTGACACACATCTGTAATCCTAGCACTTAGGAAGCTGAGGCAGGAGGATCCCAGTGATTTTTCAGGCAGCCTGGGCTAAACATTGAGTTCAAGGCCAGCCTGAACTACATAACTCTGTCTCAAAACCAAACAAAATTTCAGTCATGACCAGTGATGGGGTGTTGATCTGAACTAGCTATTTGCCTAGACAGGAAGTTATCTAGGCCTTCACAAATAATGGGACACCAAAAGTCACTAAAGCATCCAGACTTTGACCTTAAGATGAGGTAACATGTGGTCAGTACTTTTATAAACTATAACACACAGCAGGCATGTGACCCGCTACTTCTCTGCTGATTCACAAGACTTTTAATTTCTTTTTTGGTACAGGGGATTGAACTTGGGACCTTTCACTTTTGAGGCAGGTGGTAGAACCACTGAGCTAGATCCCCAGCCAACTTTTAATATCTTATAGAGTTCATGTTAGGGTCAGCCTTCCAGATCTCAGTTACCTTTGTCATCCAAATCTTTGAGATTACCTAGAAAAAATATAATTTACCAAAACTGATCGAATTAAGTAGAACATCAAGGGTCAGGGACATAGCTCAGTGGTTCCTGTGCCTGCCTGGCAAGCACAAGGTCCTGAATACAAAAAAAAAAAGAACATCAAAGTAGCTGTATCATTAAAGACTTTGAATTAGTAGTCAAAGATTTTTTCCTGCAACGCCCCCCACCCCAGGCCGGGGATTTAGCTCAGTGGTGCCTCTGCCTGCCTCCCAAGCGCAAGGTCCTGAGTTCGATTCCGGTACCAAACAAACAAAAAAACCCCCAAATCCCCCTGGGCTTGTTGGCTTCTGTGCTGAGTCTGCCAGTCACAGAAGGAATAAGTGATTTCACATTTGTACAAATTCTTCCAAAGTATTGAAAAAGAGACTGGCATGACCTTGATGCTAAATCTGAGAAGGTTGATACAAGAAAAGAAAATTGGAGACTGATGTCATTCATGAGTATAAATGCAAAAATTCTTTTCAAAATATTACAGTGGGATCTAAAATCAATGAGTATGGGCCGGCAATTTAGCTCAGTGGTTTTGCTGCCTGCCTTGCAAGTGCAAGGACCCGAGTTCAATCCCTGGTACCAAAAAAAAAAAAAAAAAAAAAGAAATAAAATTAAAAAGCTTCTTTTAAAAATATAGACACTAGGGCCAGGGATTTAGCTCAGTGGTTCTGCCGCGTGCCTCGCAAGTGTAAGGTCCTGAGTTCGATCCCCGGTACCAAAAAAATAAATATATATATATTTTTTTGGTACCGGGGATCGAACTCAGGTCCTTCTACTTGCGAGGCAGGTGGCAGAACCACTGAGCTAGATCCCCGGCCCTCAGGAGCAGTTTTGAAAAGATTGTCCTTCCCCCCGGTACCAAAAAAATAAATATATATATATTTTTTTGGTACCGGGGATCGAACTCAGGTCCTTCTACTTGCGAGGCAGGCAGTGGAACCACTGAGCTAAATCCCTGGCCCAAAAAATAAATAAATAAAAATAAAATCAATGAGTAAAAAAATGGTAATTCCATAGCCAGGTGTGATGATGCACAACTGTGATCCCAGCACTTTGGGAGCGTGAGGCAGGAGGATTGCAAGTTCAAGTCCCGCCTGGGCAATTTATCAAGACTCTGTCTCAGAAAAGGGCTGGGGATGTAGCTCAGAGCAAAGGCCCTGGAAACAAAAAAGGGGTGGGGATAATTTCTTTTGACCAAGTTGTATTTATTCCAGGAATGCAAAATTAGTGCAACATTAGGAAGTCACTTAATGTCATGAACCCCATCAACAAATGAGATGTTCGGTGTCAACAGATGTTCAGCATCATCTCTAATATCACCAGTGTGGGGTTCTGTCTTTGCTATTATTCCTAGGAGGTTGAGGGGCAAACAGAGGCTGAGCCTCCTGGGCCCACCTGGTGCAGTCTAGCCCTGTACTGAGGATGCCTCAGTCCTGGACCCCCAGGCCTCTCAGGGTCCCAGAAGTTGACATCAGGAAGTTAAGCTGACTAACCTCCTGTATGGCTTGTCCTACAAGCTCTGATAATTGGCGTAGGGAGTTGATAATATCAGAAGCTGGGGACAAAACTTCCTTCAGTTTTGGCAACAGATATTTATGGAGCTGCTATGACAGCCCAGCTGCTGAGGATGGAGAGTTAAAGACCACATAGAGGTGACAAGAGGGCTGAGCTCATTGGGAGTGGGTTGTGAGCCACTACCTCTACCAACCTCTTGCCTTGATGTTTAGATTTTTTACCCTCTGGGAGGGGAGGGCATTGGTGATGTTCTGAAAGTGCACTTCTGAAAGACCCCTGTGGTGGTGATATAGGGGGAAGAGATGTAACTCCCAAACCTACTAGATATCCAAACGCGAGTGTGTTCTCTAAAATCCAACAATGAATTCTAGGAACAACAGAGGTTAAGAGTAGGAAAAATTTATTGAGAGAAAGAAAGCTTCTGTCTAAGATAGACAGAAGGGGGACTGGAAAGTTTGTTGCCCGCCCACCTCACTTTTCAAAGATGTTTTATACAGCAAAGCCATGTGGTGAGGTGGGTATAAAGTGGGACAAAACTAGAAAACACCCAATGGTGGTCATGCAGTGGGACAAAACCATGACCAACCAAGAAGATTACAAGTACAGTCACCCAGGTAATATTGATTAAATGGGGATCAAATGGGGCCGGGGATTTAGCTTAGTGGTTTTGCTGCCTGCTGTGCAAGCGCAAGGACCCGAGTTCAATCCCTGGTACCAAAAAAAAAAAAAAAAAATGGGGATCAAATGGGAAAACAAGTCACATACAAGGAATTTTCCATTTATATATTTATTTTGGTACCAGGGATTGAACTCGGAACCTGGTGCTTGTGAGGCAGGCGCCTGAACCACTGAGCTAAATCCTGGGCCCCTGAATTTTCCATTTAGAATATCAATCACTGGTGTCTATCCCCAGCAGAAGTAGTGCCTCCTCTTTTTATAATGCTAACCAATGAATGTTCCTCAGTTCTCCATGTTGGCTCCTGGAGTGCTGGCACCTTAAGGGAAGCCCTAACTGCCTATAAGATATTTAATTAACTTAACTATCTATCGACAATAGTGGCAGAGTAGGAGGGTGCTGTTCAGGAGTAGATGGAGGTGAGAGATTGGGGTTGGGGAGATCAAACTCACCGATGATGACGCCCCACAAGGAGGTTGATTTTTACCTTCAAGTGGACTAGAATGCTCAACATATTTGCTTCCTGCCCAAGGTCTTTGTGGCATACCAAATTGGCTTTATTTGATGAATATGGCCTACATACACAGGGAACTGAGGAATTCTTTTGATTTGTTCATGCTATATCAACATTTCTTTAATGCAGAATATTTATTGGTACATTTTAGGCATTCAACATTTATTTTTAATTATACAAGTCATAGGTCTGGGGATTTAGCTCAGTGGTTCCTCCACCTGCCTCCACAAGTGCAAGGTCCCAAGTTCGATCCCCCATGCCAAAAAAAAACTATACAAGTCATGTTGAATAGTATTGTTATAAGAAAGCCAAGATAGCAGTAAGGTAAAAGTGCCCCTGATGGTTGGGCATGTAATCCCAGCTATTCAGGAGGCTGAGGCAGGAAGATCACCAGTTTGAGGCCAACTTGAGTGACTTAGGGAGACCCTGTCTCAAAATAAAGTGAAAAAGCCTGGGAATGTAACTAGTGGTAGCCATTGATAGAGCTCACCCCATCTCACAACTCTCTCAAAGGTACCAGTTGCTGTCAGTTTGGGGCATCCCCTTCCCTTGTACCCATAAACCCCTGGGAGACCATCAGAGCTCTCGTAGTCCCAAACAGCCCCCTCCTTTATAGGGACAAGTCACCCTGCACATGGGACTCGTTGTGCCAGTCCCAGTCAGTCACCCGTTCTCTTGAGGGCTGCTGGAGGAACACAGGCAGATTCTAACCATCTAGTCTGGTGTCGCATTTCCTGTTGGGAGAACTGCCCAGGCTGCAGATTCTTGGCTGCCTGTGGCCATGGCTGTAATTAGCAGTTTCCCAGAGAAGGCTGCTCACCCGGTGGGGACACCACCTCTGGGGAGTGCTCATTTTAGTTTTCATTTGTTCTGTTCTGTTCCTTTTGCGGTACTAGGGATTGAACCCAGAGGCTTGTGCATGCGAGGGAAGTGATGTGCCTTTGAGTTATATCCCCGGTCCATCCATCTGTCCATTCTCCCTTCCTTCTTTTCTTTCTTTTTTTTTTTTTTGCTTAAATTCTTTTATTGGTGCATTCTAGGTATACAGTACATGTACATTTATCATTGGGTGTTTGTACCTGTACATGATGTATCTTGGTTCTTATTTTTTCCCCATTACCTGTGCTCCCTCCCCCCTTCCCTATTTACAAAGACTTTGTTTCCATTTTTTCCTTTTCTTATAATTTTTCCTTTCCCTTCTTTCCTTTCCCCTTTCCCTCCCACTTTCCCTACCCCTTTGGACCTTTTCTTCCTATTTCAAATTATCAATTATTTGTTTTAATCATTTTAATCCTTATTTACACTTTCAGTTTTTCACACCAGAGAAACTATTCAGTATTCACACAAGTGTGTCCTATTTATTTCACTTAAGAGTATGGCCTCAATGTGCATCCATTTAGCTATAAATAAATGACTCTAGTTTTTCGTTCTTTATGGCTGAGTAGTACTCCATTTTATTAAAAAACCCCACATCTTCTTTATCCAGTTTCTAGCTGATAGGCAATTGGGTTGCTTCCAAGTTTTAGCTATTACAAATTGTGCTGCTATGAACATGGGTGCACATATATCTCTGTGGTATGATTCTTTTAGTTCTTTTGGGAAGATCCCCAGCAGGGGAATAGCTGGGTCAAATGGGACCTCTAGTCCTGTTCTTTGAGGTGTCTCCATACTGACTTCCACAGTGGTTTCACCAGTCTCCATCTTTTCTTTCATACTGGGGATTTGAACCCAGAGCCACATCCCCACCCTATTTTTATTTTTTACTTTGAAACAGGGTCTCTTTAAATTGCCCAGGCGGGACTAGAACTTGTGTTTCTCTTGCCTTAGCCTTCTAGAGTGCTGGGATTATAGGCGTGGGGCATTTTGCTCTGTTAGGTTTTGTTTTGTCCCAAATCCTATGAGTTACTCTCATGAGGCATAAAGATTAGCATCTGGACCTGTATCTGACTCAAAGGTGGACTTCTTGTTTCTGTTTTTCTTTTTCTTTTTTTTTTTTTTTTCTGGTACCAGGGTTTGAACTCAAGACCTTGCTTGCTTGTGAGGCAGGTATGGTGCCACTGAGCTACATCCCCGGCCCTCTCTTTTGTTTTGTTTGGGTACTGGAGGATAAACCCAGGGCCCCATGCATGCTCAGCACATGCTGTGCTGCTGAGCTGCCCTTCCAGCCCCTCACAGGCCAACTTTTAAAGAAAATGGAGCTCAGTCCCTTCTGGATCATTTTGTGGTTACCTGAAGAAGGAAACAAATATAAAAGTCTTTCATTTGTTTAGCCAAAAGCACTTGGAAGTAACGTGAGAGTTTTATTTCTTCTAGCCATTTAAATTTGTTTTTCTCCACACTACACGGAGTTAGCACACACATGTAACGTGTGTCCTGGTTTCCAGACACGAGAGCTCTCACTTGAATTACTTTATTGGCCCTTGCTTTCCTGGGACTATTCCCTCCTAAACTGATCCCTCAGCTTCAGGGAGGGTCAGGGCTTCTCTCCTCACCGTTCCGAGTCTTTGATCAGCTCTGAGGACCTTGTTTTGATAGTTTTTCTGTGCTGAGTCCTCTCTTTGATTTTACCCCGGGAGCTCTCTGTATCCCCAGTGTCTGGCCTGGGATGTTTGAGAAATCAGGTGAAGTAGGGTTTCTGACCTTGTTCTTTGGCTCAAGGGTTGGATAAGCTCTGTCCCTGAACTGAGCTTTTCTCCACGGAACTCTCATGATCTTCCTAAGCGCTCAGTGTTGTAGCTTCCATCATTGTCCTCGTCAGTATCAGCCTGTCAGTAGGTGTGGGGTGGCATGGCATTCTTCTGCTCACACATGTTAGGCTTTGAACAACTCCTGGGTGGTGCCAGTGTGGAGAACTGTTACCAATTCTGACCCTAATCTGGGTCCTTTTTTCGTCCCCAGATTGTGGAACCAATATAAGACTGAGCACCGCTGAGTGTGGTGCTGCATACCTGACATCCCAGCAATCTGGAAGGCTGAGGCAGGTTAATCAAAAGGGCAATTTAATGAGACCCTATCAAAAAATTTTTAAAAAGGGCCGGAGATGTAGCTTAGTGCAAAGGCTCTGGGTTCAACCCCCAGTACCACCACCAAAAGAGAGAGAGACATGATTGCTCTTATCTACTGAGGCTCTGCTGGAATCAAAGTGACCACAGGTTCAGGGCCATGACTAGAGTCCCATTCCAGGGGCTAACAGCTGCCAGTTGAATCTCCCTGCCAATTTCTTTTTCTTTTTCTTTTTTTGGTGCCAGGGATCAAACTCAGGACCTTGTGCTTGCAAGGCAGGCGGGGGCACCGCTGAGCTAAATCCTCAGCCCCATCCCTGCCAATTTCTTAACTCGGTGTCCTCAGCTGTACAGGAAGATGAGACAGGTTAGGTAAATTTAGGGCTAATAAACCTTGTATTACCAGTTTTCAGATGGACGCTCCCTAAGTGATCAACTTGCTGACATGCAGACTGAGCGGTGATCTGACCCACAGATTTAACAGGATGCAGATACAAGATGAATGCAGGGATGGATGTCAAGCTTTGAGTTCCCTGTCGGCATCTGAAGGCTCAGGTGAAGAGTCACTGCTCTTGGCAAAAGCAGCTTTGAAGTCCCCAACTGCCTCAGAATGAAACACACAGCAGTCTTTTAATGAGTAACCATTTAGGCCCAGGACTGTGTTTGTCCTTGTCCCTGTGTCGTGGTCCCAACAGTTTTCTCATCGAGTTTAGTTTTGGAGATGCTATGGCCAGGACACCCTGGCTTTCATGATGTGCCTTTAATTAAAAAACATTTTTTGACACTGAAAATTGAGCCCAGGATCTTTGCACCGAGCTTCACCCCCAGTCCTTTTTTTTTTTCATTTTGAGAGAAGTTTTGCTAAATTGACAAGGCTAGGCTCAAACCTGTGATCCTCCTGCCTCAGCTCCCAGACTGCTGAGATTAGAGGTATGTGCCACCATGCCCAGCTGATACACCTAGTTTTTGAGGTTAAGATTGTAAGATGCGGAGGGTAGGGAAGAATATGTGCCATGGTTTTAATAGCATACAGGCCCTGAGTTAAGGGTCAAGAGTGCACCTGTCCTCTGTCTCCTTGTGCTGTGTCGAAAACCCTTCCCTTTGCCTCCTCCCCGCTCCCACCCAGTTCCGGGCAACCCCTTCCACTATCCTGAGCTGTGCTCTAGAGCTCTTGCTCACCTGGACACTTTCTGTCCCCTGCCCCATACATGACACAGTTCTCCCTGTGACAGACAGGCTTAGGTGCAGCCAGTTGCTGTCGTGGTTGTGTTACCTGGGAAGCGGAGTTCGAACTCCAGCCACACTTGGTCAATCTCCCGAGCAGCTCTTCGAGTCCGGCCTGCGTGCTGCTTCGGACTGAAGTTCTCAGGTCATCTTTGAATTTGTCCCTTCATTTGCTAGGAGAGCTTGGCTTCCTATATCCCTACCCTGCCACTGAAGAGCTGGGTGACCCCAGATGAGATGCCTACCATTCCCAGCCTTGATGTCCTCACCTTTAAAATAGGTCATTACGAGATGACACACGCACAGGGTGGAGCCCTGTGCCTGGCACGTGTAAAGGCTCAGCAAACAGTGGCTGTGAACATCTTGCTCTGAAGTTTGTGCCAGGCTCCAGGCTGGTTGCCGGGGCTCCAGGAAAAGTGAAATGCAGTTGATCCTCAGGGAATGTTTGCCCCAACCAGATTTAAGGTGCCTCAGAGAGTCCCAGGAGCAACGTGGGACTCTGTCATCGTTGTTGAGCACAGGGATCATGGGTGGCCAGGGAAGGCTCAGGACAGAGACTTTGGGCTGGCCTTGAAGACTGGGATATCATGCTGGGCCGGTGCAGAAGTACAGAGGAGGGAAGACATAGGTTGGGGGTGGAGTGGGGGTTGATGGCAGGAATCCCTGTTAGGTCAGCAGCCAGACCAAGGCCTTAGTAAGGTATAGTTGTTAGTGTTTTGTTTCTTTTTTTGGTGGTGGTTCTGGGGATTGAACTCAGGGCTTTTGCTTTGAGCTACGTGTCTAGCCCTTTAGTTACTTTTTCCCCTTTTTAATTTTGAGACAGGGTCTTGCTAAGCCACTAAATTGCGAAGGCTGGGCTTGAACTTGTGATCCTCCTGCCTCAGCCTCCTGGAGTGGTGGGATTACAGGCATGCACCACTGCACCCAGGTTGCTCGATTTAACAAAAATATAGGCTATGTTGTTAAATTTGAATTTCAGATGAACAACAGGTTAATTTTCTTAGTATAAGAATGCCCCAGGGCTGGGGATGTAACTCTATGGCACCAAGCCTGCCTTGCAAGCACGAGATCCTGAGTTCGATCCCTGGCTCCAAAAAAAAAAAGAATGCCCTAAATATTGCATGGGTTATATGTATACTAAAAAAAAATTGTCGTTTATCTGAAATTCACAGTTAAGTGGGCAGACTGTTTTGTCTGGCAACCCTACTCGTGAGTCTGGTCTGCAGAAGGTCCCACTGAGACGTAGACAGGGAAGGATCCTGCTGATATGAGCAGAGTAACATGAAAAGTGAAATGGGACATAAAGGAGGTCAGTCGAGGGGTTAAAGAGTGTGGGCAGAGGGGGGCCAGGGGGGTCCAGTTAAGGGTCCTCGGGTAACGCAGGACTCTGTGGGCAGGTGGTGGGGGAAGGGAGGCCTGGGTCCACCTGGGGTTGGGGAGGGTCTCCCACTTGACCACACTAGGTCCCTGCAGGGGCCTGGCTGGCTTGCTGTCCTCTGTGGGGGTCCCTGTGCCTGAGTCTGGACTGTGGCTAACGGCTATGGATCACACGTAGGATTTGAGAACAGGAGAAGCAGGTGCAGTCATGGTGGGAGAGCAGGCTTAGCTCTCATTCTGAGATAGCAAGTGTGGACCCAGAATAGAAGGAAGGGGCTGGGTGTGGTGGCTCATCCTGTAATCTCAGCACTCTGGGAGGCTGAGGCAGGAGGATCGAAAGTTTGAGCCCAGTGTGGGAAACTTAGTGGCTTATTCAGAACCTGTCTCAAGGGCCGGGGATTTAGCTCAGTGGTTCTGCTGCCTGCTTCAAAAGCACAAGGTCCCAAGTTTGGTCCCCGGTACCAAAAACAAACAAAAAAAAATCAAGAATTAGAACCTGCCTCAAAGTAAAAAATTTTAAAAAGGGCTGGGGATGCAGCTCAGTGCAAAGGCCCTGAGTTCAATCCTCAGTACTGCAAACAAAAAAAAAGGAAGGAAGAAAGGCAGGCAGGAGGAAAGGAAGAAATGGAAAGAAAGGAAGGCTGGGAAGACTGAGATGAGTCCCGAGCTGAGGACAGTACCTTCCTGTTGCTTTGAGCACTTGTTTAACTTGTTAGCCTTCAGTGGGACGCTGCAAAGCGGCTGGCTCTCATAGTACCTCACTATGTGTTTGAGGAAATTGAGACACAGGAGCCTGGCAGCACCCTCGAGATCTCCAACCCCGTGGGACACAAGAGCAAGGGTTCAGCCCTGGACTGTCAGTGTCCATTCCCTGGCTACCTGCTGTGCTTTCACACTTCCATGCCCCTGCCTGGCAGACGCAGGGCTTGGGGCACCTCCTTTATGAAGTGGTTCTGACCCAACCCCTGTCCTACAGAACCTCCTACTCAACAGAAGTCTCACCCTGGCCTCTCGGTGATTTGTATCATCTCAGTCATGGCAATAATATTTTTAAGTCACAGTTACTTAGGCTCCCCTACCCCAGTTGGCTGGGGAACCTTTAAAAATCTCTAATGCTTACCCTACCCAGGGCCTTAACACAGAGTAGATGCCCAGTTAAGGGTCTCTGGGTAATGCAAGGACAAGACTGGGAACATGCAGCCTGCCCAGCCTGGGGGGGGTGAGGGAAGCAGGTGGAGAGGTAAACAAGGCATAGAACGCACCAGCTGATTCTCATGCTGAAGGCAAGGTTTGGCTAACCCTTTACCCAAGCTTGCATGTGTGCATGCTCAGCACCACCTGCAACAGGCTGCGGTCCTGCCCTCAGATGCAGTAATATTCTGTAGCTGTCATAACAGGGTAAAGACTAAACAAACCTCATATCAGCTCAGGTCAAGTTTTGGACCAAGTAAGATTTGTTTGTTTGTTTTTTAAAACAACACATCTTTCAGAGTTCAGAGCTTTCAGAGTTTGGTATTATTTAGAAAAGGAATCAATGGGCTGGGGATTTAGCTCAGTGGTTTCGCCGCCTGCCTCACAAGCGCAGGGTCCTGAGTTCAATCCTCGGTACCAAAAAAAAAAAAAAAAAAAAAAAAAAAAAAAAAAAAAAAAAAAAAAAAAAAAAAGAAAAAAGAAAAAAGAAAAGGAATCAAGAGAATCTTCCCCCATAGGAAATTCCTTGATATGGAAGGAGTGAAAATTGTCTGCCTCGCCACTAGAGGGCCCCTGGTCATCACTTTGTCAGGATCCTTGCTAATAAATGGTTTTCATCACCAGCTTGCAGATGCCAGCAAGTTGCCTAGCGTGAAAGAACTTCTCAAGTCCTCTGGAGAGGAAGACCAGTGGGCCTGGGACCTGGTGAGCTGGATTTTGACCTCCAAGGTCCTGACAGTCCACAGCGCAGGGAAGACAGAGGTGAGATTTTGGCTCACAGATTTCCTGGGGCCACAGGATCTGGGACAGCATGGGCCCCAGGGTCCCTGAGACCTCCCCACACACCAGAATGACCTGGGGAGATGGCTGAAAATGCATATTCCTGGACCTCACCCTCGGAGATCCTGATTTACTTTCTCTGTCAGTTAGTTTCTGCTGAACAACAGACCACCCCCGACATTGAGTGGCTTGAAATGGTAAAAGGAGAAACGCTGATTGTGTCTTGTAATTTTGTGGGTTGCTTGAGTGGTTGCCGTGGGCCGGGTGATCTAAGATAACCTCATTTACCTTTCTAAGGCTACAGCTGGGGTGGCTGCCCTTGTTGGGGGCCTTCCTTTTTGTGGCATTTTGCCAATTGTTGATACCGTTCTTCCTCCTGAAATTATTAAAGATGGAATGCAGAAATAGATGGGAAAGTGTTAGGAATATTGGAAGTGATTGCTGTTCAGAAGGTGTGGTTCATGCTTTTCAGCTTGCTGTAGGGAAAAATGGTGTTAGGGCAAAGCACTCTTGAGTCTTAGCTCTGAGTTTGCTTGTACATTAATGTCTCCGTCTTCATGAAACCTGTTGTTCTGGTGATCAGAGTCCATGGGAGTTGAACCCAAGGCTCTAGGAGGCCATTTTTGCAGCACATTTTACCAGCTTCCCAAATAAAATTTCAATTCCCTCGTATGTTTTCTTTCTTAATTAGTATATGTTTGCAAGACATAAGAGTTACATTCATCTTGGGGAACTGGCACATATACACATTGTATCTTAATCATTTTTGCTTCCCCTTTGCCTTCTTTATGTTTTCAAGTTTGAAAAAATCCAGCAGCTGACTGGTACTCCTCACACACCTGTCCCTGTCCCGGACTTCCTGTTTGAGATCGAGTACTTCAACCCAGCCAATGCCAAATTTTATGAGACCAAAGGAGAACGAGACCTAATCTATGCCTTCCATGGTAGCCGCCTAGAAAACTTCCATTCCATCATCCACAATGGCCTGCACTGCCACCTCAACAAGGTGGGGACCCTGCTGGAATGGGGGGCACAGGGTCGGGGTGAGCCAGGCTGTGGGGGTGGATAGGGGGATTGTAGAGTGGGGGCAGGTAGGTTTCCTAAGGCCTGGCTGCTCAGTGTGGCCTGTAGACTAATGGTGATCCCCCTGCTGAGGAGCCTGTGAAAATGCAGGATCTTGGGCCCAGCATTGACCTTCTGACTCCTTGATTCTCTTCAATTTGTTTCCCGTTACAGGGAAATTGAATCCAGGACCCTCACTACCTGCCCAGGTCTTTTTATATTTTATTTTATTTTATTTCCAGGATTGGGGATTGGACCCAGGGCCTTCCCACTAAGCTATATCCTCAACCCTTTTTGTTTTTTTATGTTTAGACAGGGTCTTGCTAAGTCTCTAAGCTGTCCAGGCTGGGTTCAAACTTGGAATCCTCCTGCCTCACAACCCAGAGTGCTGAGATTACAGGCGTGGGCCACCACACCCAGCTCCCACCTGCAGTGTGACAAGACCTCCAGGTATCCCTGTGCCTGAGAAGCATGGGTGGTTCCCACCCTTGCCTGCACATTTAGGTTACTGGGAGAGCTTTAAAAAAATAATCCCAGTGCCTCCCTTCATCCCAGACAATTAAATCAGACTCTCTGGGAACAGGACCCAGACATCAGTAAGCTTTACAAGCCCTCTAGTGATCCCATTGTGTGACCAGTTCTAGCAGCTCAGTGATGTCTGTGGACCAGCTACATCTGTATCACTTGCAGTCTCCAGCCCACCACGGATCCCAGGTGCCCCACAGGCGTGCTGACTTCTGAGAAGCCCCTAGGGGATGCTCCAGAGTGTCAGCCAGGGAGAACTGAATGTGTGTAGCAGAGGCACTGAGGAGAGGGCCTCTCCCTTCCTCCCTGAGCTGTGTTCCTCTCATTTTTAGGAGTCACAAAGTGCCAGCCTTGCTTTTCTCTGCTGGCACTTTTTACCACTCAGTAAGGTGTAAGGAAGACTGGGTATCTCTGTGGCCCTGGGCAAACTGATTTGAGCTCTCCGAGCCTTGGTTTCAAACCCTGTGCAGTAGACAAGGACTCCATTATTCTCCTCCTCCGGAAGAGGACTGGAAAGATTTGTGGGTACCAAGGCTAAGCCCGAGCCAAGGGCCAGAGGAGCAAGGGCTGCTTTTATGGCTGGTCAGAGGGCATCTAGGGTGTGCCCAGTGCAGCAGCGTCTGCTTGATCCGGAGGGGCTGGCTGTGCTTCCTGGGCACAGGCTCAGTGGGGACAATGAAGCCCTGAGGCTAGAGAGCCTCTTCCCAGCCCTGCTGTGTTGGATTAGTGCTGGTACATCTGGTTAAGGTGCCAGGCTTGTTTATGCTGGCTCTTGGCTTAAAATTAGGGTAAGGCTATGGAGTCAGTGGGCCTCTGCTTCATCCTGCAGGCGGCCTGGAGAAGTTGCTGCAGGTTATAGCCTTGCACACAGCCTTCATTTCAGAGCTCCCAGGAATCTGCTGCTTAGAGATGCCTTCTAAGAGTCGTTTGGTCAAGTGAATCAACCCCTGGCATTCTCTGCCTGGGTTTTGGTGCAGGGCTTGCTTGGGAAGCCCAGTGCCAGTTGCAGCTGTGGAATTGTTCTCATAAGAGAGAGACCCTGGGCGCCTTACTCTTGTGCCCTTCTACTCACTGCAGCTTGCATGAGCTGTCCGAGTCTCAGGAAGGCCAAACAAGAGTGGCAGGTATGGACCAAGAACTGCTTCGAGTCAGATAGGAGGGAGCTCAGTAGCCTTGGAGAAAGTCTGTGAGGGATGGGGACACTGGCAAGGAGCTCCCCAAAGGCCAAACAAATAATTCTCCTGAGCTTCACTTTCAGGGAATAGAAATGTGGCAGCCTGGTGCCACCTAACAGGGGCTTGCTCAGTTCCAGAGCACAGGATGTACTTGAGTGGGCCTTTCAGGTCCACCCATCATCTGAAAATACTGCCACTGTGGCTCCTGGATAGCAGTAGAGTCTCAGCTTGAACATTAAAGTCCATCCATTGGTCAGTTACCGGAAATGTTAGGAGACAGATTCTGAGTCAGTATGGGTAGGTGCCAGGATTGATTTATATTGCGTTGGCCATTGTGGTTGCTTACGGATGTGTTTGCCAAGCCTACTGTAGGCTGGGCTTGCAGGTGCTTTGCCTGCTGTGCTTCTCACAGAGGGTGTCATTGGCACCCACTAAAGAAGGAGCTGCTGCCTTGAGTTCTGGGCATTTCTCAGCCAACACCATCAGTGCAGAGGAAAACTGATCCTGGCCCTCATGTCTGCTTCCTGAATTCAGTTACAGAGTCTGAGGGACTCATTTCTTTTCCAAGAGATGACTCAGAATACCCTTCCCCTCAGGTGTGCCGCCCTCCCTGTACACAAGGGTGTGACTTTGCTTTTGCAAGCCCATCCGTGTAACCGTGTTAATGCATTCTTATAATAGGAATGACAACATGTGCTGTAACAAGAGCCCGTGCTGTGAGGCCCCGCCTCATTGTCGCCATCATCTCTCATGTCCTAGGTGTCCCATGTGATGTGTTCGGTATATTAGTTAATCCTCATCTACAACCTTATGAAGGACACACTATTAGCACCATTTTGTAGATGTAGAAACTGAGACACAGTTTATGTAACTTGCCAGGTTGTCGGTGGTTTCTACCGGAGGTCTGTTTTTCTTACTCAACCTTCACCACAAGGAACGGTTACTTTGCCAGGCTAGGTGGCCAAATCCACAATCAGTTAAACAGCTGTCACATGGAATGTGTTTAGTAATAAACCCTATGATGATGTAATAGGTTACTTGATCCTACGTCCTACTGGGAAAAAGGAAGCTTGGAAGTTTTCATGTTTACAGCTCTGTTGAAGAAAGACCTGTGGCATCTTGCTGTGCCAACTCTCCACGCACACGTTGTTTCTCTTCTGTTGGCCTCTGCCATTGCAGACATCCTTGTTTGGAGAGGGGACCTACCTCACGAGTGACCTGAGCCTGGCCCTCATTTACAGTCCCCACAGCCATGGGTGGCAGCACAGCCTTCTTGGCCCCATCCTCAGCTGTGTGGCTGTGTGCGAGGTCATCGACCATCCGGATGTCAAGTGCCAAATCAAGAAGAAGGGTGAGTGAGCCCTGGCCCGCTCCAGTCTGCTGGCCTCTGTGTGTGGGGTGCAGCTGGCTGGTGGGGGAGCAACATCGCTGGGTCAGGGTGGGCTGGGTCTGGAGCGATGCTGGGCAGGACAGGGCAGGGCCTGCCTTCAAGGAGGGAAAAGCTTCTTCATGATGGAAAAGCTGGCTTGGTGCAAGGCGGTCGGTGGGGAGGACCTGGCGAGGGGGCAGCTGAGAGGAAGGAGCTGTCATGGTGGGCCAGGTGGCCAGGGGGAGCTTTGGAGCTTATAATCCCAGCATTCTGGATGCTGAGGCAGGAAGATCTTAAGTTTGGAGCCAGCCTGGGCTACCTGGCAAGACCCTGGGGGGGGGGGGGAGGGAGAGGGAGAGAGAGAGAAAAGCTTCGGGAAGGATTTAAAAAATTATTATTATTATTATTATTATTATTATTTTAGTACCAGGGTTGTACCCAAGGTCTTTGCACTGAACTACATCCTTAACCCTTATTTTTAAATTTTGATACAAAGCCTCACTAAGTTGCCTGGGCTGGGCTCAAACTTGCAATCCTCCTACCTGAGCTCCTAGAGTGCTGGGGTTATAGATGTGTGCCACAGTACCCAGCAGGATTTGACAAACAGAAGTATGTGTGTGAGGCAAAGGCGCAGGCTCCTTGCGAGTCGGAAGGAGGTCTTATTTATTCCTGGGCACCTGGTGTCAGCAGAGTCTGGTTTATACCTGACACTCAGCAAGCATTTGGTAAACTAAAGGGAAGGACACCAGGTCCTGACATGCTGGGGGATTCGAGGGTCAACTGAGGCCACAGGGAGTAGATCCTGGGTGCTCCAGGGAACATAACTGCCTGCCACCTCACTGCACAGCCCCAATATGTGCCTCGGACTCTGCCCTGTGCCTCCTGCTGTGTTCGCTCTTCCAAGGCAGAGGAGTCATGGAGCTGTCATTCAGTCTCCAGAACGTGCCTCTCAGTTTTACTGAGAAAAGGAGAATTCAGAAAACTGACTGTTCTGGCCTCTTAATGTAAAACAACCGGACTCCCAAGCAATGGGACTAGGTCTGACACCACCTTCCCAAACCAAACAACATGGGTATTTATTTGCAATTGTATTTCTTAGGAAGTTTGCAAACTGTGACATTAAACATCAAAACCAAACCTTGTGGCCTCTGCTGGCACGCAGCTCTGGCCTGGCTCCCCACCCTTGGTAAAGCTTTTTCTTGTTATTAAAAGAAAATGTTTTTCTGGTTTTGAAAGAAATCTTGGTAGGAAGGGCGGGAGATAAGTGTGCTAAGAAGCTCATATTTAGCATAGTTTATTCAAAACGCCTACTAAGGGCCTTGTTTCAGATTAAGTCCTCTTCCTAGTCCCAGAGATTTTTTTGGTCTTGTTTTTGATTTTGTTTTGGTAGTGGTGGTGTGACCATCAATTTGTCTTGTTTCCTCTGCTTTCTCCATTCAGTTGTTCTGTTGTCTTCCTTGGATCTTTTCTGTTTTTCTGTTCCTTTTTCCCTCTTCTCATTTGTCTCTCTGCCTACCAGATTGTCCTGCTTGTTTGTTTGTTTGTTTGTTTTCAGTACCAGAGATTGAACCCAGGGCATTTGCACTGAGCTATATCCCCCACCCTTTTTATTTTTTCTTTAGAGACAGGGTCTTGTTAAGTTGCCGAGTTTCCCAGGGTGGGCTTGAACTTGTGATCCTCTTGCCTCAGCCTCAGAGTATTAGGATTACAGGTATGAGCCACCACACCAGGCTGGATTCTCCTGTTTTTTAGTGCTGTTTCGTATTCCCACACGGGCCCATTCCTTAGCCTGCCAGGGTTTTTATGTCTTTAGGACCAGGAGACTTAACTCATCTCTATGCCTAATTTGCTTCTTTAGTTCTTTTATTTCCCTCACAGTAAATATGTGCTTTACTCTCCTTATTCAGATTCCAAGGAGATAGACCGCAGAAGAGCGAGAATCAAGCACAGTGAAGGAGGAGACATCCCTCCTAAGTACTTCGTGGTCACCAATAACCAGCTCCTGCGAGTGAAGTACCTGCTGGTGTATTCGCTGAAGCAACCCAAGAGGTCAGACGGTGGTCCTGGGGCTGGGGTGTAGCTCCGAGGTAGAGCACATGCCTAGCAAGTATGAGTCCCTGCCTGGGTTTGATCCCCAGCCCTGGAGGAAAAAAGAAAAGAAAAATGATGATCCTTGCCCGAAAGCCAGGAGACCAACTAGAGCCCAAGTTCAGGAAATTGGTTTCTTCATTGCAGTCTTGCTTTCCCCCCAGCCTCAGGCCTCCATGTTCTGAAAGGTAGACAGAGCACAGAGCACTGTGGGACTGTATATTCTTTTTGTTTGTTTGTTTGTTTGGTACCGGGGATTGAACTCGGGTCCTTGCGCTTGTGCAGCAGGCGGTGAAACCACTGAGCTAAATCCCCGGCCCAGGACTGTATATTCTAATGAAGAGTACAGAAAGATTTTAAATTATGTCTTTTTTTGATGACTGAAGGAAGTCACATTGGCAGCCCCTTAGCCCCTGGGCTGTTGATTGTGGTCAGAAACCCACCGATGAGATAGAACCAAGAGGCAGGATGGTGACTGGATACGGGCTGAGACTGTGTGTGCCCCACTCAATTGCTTCCCACAGTGGCTGCTGAACCGCTCCCTGTCCCTCTGTGGACCTGAGATGCTTCATCTTTACCTCTGAAATGAGATGCTAAAGAAAATAAATAACTATAAAATAAAATGAGGTGCTGAGCTGGGGTGTGGTTGAGTGCTTGCCTAGGTGCTTGAAGCCATGGATTTGATTGCCAACACTGCAAACAATAAATAAGCTGGGCTTGGTTGTGCATACCCGTAATCCAAGTATTCAAGAGACTGAGGCACGGAGATTGGGAGTTCAAGGCCAGCCCGGGCTATGTAGCAAGTTCAGGGCCAGCCTGGATTATATAATAGATCCTATCTGTTATGACCCTGTCTACATAAGACCCTGTCAATAAATAAATAAAATGAGAGTTGACCCCAGCACCAGATGAGGGCCTTCAGCTCCAAAGAACCGTGGCGGGATGCCTAGTGCCACCCCAGCACTGTGATACTGGGAGGATGTGCAACGTTCTTAGGGTTGGAGGTCACTTGGAGATCTTGTTGCACTGTTGAGGCACATGGTAGAGCTTCCTGTGCCAATGGGGAGCAGGCAAACAGCCATGACAGGAAAGGGGGCCATTTTTAGTAATGTCACTCCTACTTGTACACACCAGTGGTTTCCATGGTTCTAGATTTCATAAACCAGTAAAATCCGCCCCTACCTGAATTCAGGATGGGTTCCCGAGTCTGGGAACATTATCCTTTGGTTTAAACATCGTCTGACCTTTCCCATTTGAGAATTCCATTTCTTTCTCATTTTCTCCTGGAGTGCGTCTTTTGTGGATGGTTTAGAACATCTTCTAGTGGGCCAAAGAGAATTTTTCCAGCTCAGATAAATATGTGTACCTGTCTGAAAGTGAAAAGACTTTTGCTCAGTAACCCGCCACCATTTTGGTAGAGACCATGAGCTAGGTCATTCTTCTAGACACCAAAGTCTAGATGCGTTGTAAAAGATAAAAGAAGAGCCAGGTGTGGGGGTGCATCCTGTTACCTCAGCTACTTGGGAGGGCTGAGGCAGGGGGTTGCAAGTTCCAGGCCAGCCTCGGTGACTTAGTGAGATCCTGTCTCCAAATGAAAACTAAAAAGAGCTGGGGATGTAGCTCAGTGGTAGAGCCCTCCTGGGTTCCATCCCTAGTACTAGTGAAGGGAAAAAAAGGAAGACAGGGTGAGCTCATTGCGTAGCTGTCTTTGTGCATTTAGAAAATGTTTCATTGAAAGGCATGCTGGTGCCAGGGCAAAGAGCCCCAGATTTTTCAAGCAAAGAAACATGGAGTTTTGCCGCATAGCTCACGCAGAGGGTGAAATTCATCATTTCATCTTCTCCGAGCCAGAGCTTTTTGCACACATTGAAAAAAAAAATGTTTTGCTCTTGTTGCTGATGTCACTCGTTTTCCCCTCACGCAGGGCTTCCAGCCACCTGTCCTGGGTTTCCAGCCATTGGTTTGTGGTCATGATGTCCTTGTACCTGCTGCTGCTGCTCATCGTGAGTGTCATCAACTCCTCTGCTTTTCAACACTTTTGGAATCGTGTGAAGAGATAATCTTTCTGGGGCCTGGTATGGGGGCTGCCTCAGCCTTGTGCCTTATGATAGTTTGTTCTCTACCTCCTGTGCCTCACGTCCAGCCAGGTTGAGCCTAGGGAACAGTTGGGGGACCATAGGACCATTTTCTGAATGCCATAAATGTACTGATTGCCTTTGATAATGCTCCCAGCCACACTGTGGTCAGTGAGGATCCCCGGCTCCTAGGGTTCAGAGGAGCCCTCTCCTCCACTCCTTCTTCAAGGGCCCTAGGGAGCTGGCTCTTCAGCCAGGGCCAAAGGAAAAGTCCTGCTGCATTTAAAAACAGCGTCCAAGCGTCTGTGGCACAGCATGTTTACAATTGCTCCTGGCAGAGGTCACCCTCTCTCTAATGCCTTCTGGAAGGCAGGACGCATGGAGCAGGGACTGTAAATCACTAGGTGGTTGCCTTGTTTTGACTTGAGACTCTGAAGAGGGACAGTCCTGTTTCTCATAAAGAAATCAGTGGGATTATTTTTGGATTCCATCAGCTTTTGTATGTGTGTGGAAAACATTTTCACAGTTTTCTCAAATCAACAAACAGCCTCCTGCTACAGCTGGATCTTCCCTCCCCGAACCATGGTTAAGAATGGAAAGAGTCAGCGGCCTGATTTAAAAAAACAAAAAAAACAGACTTAACAATGAGCAACTCCAGTCGTATTTTTCTAAAAATTACCAACTGCTGATTACAGCCGAAATGGAACCAAATGTTTGTTTTCTGATTTTTTTTTTAAATAGCTATTTGACAAATTAATCTTTGTGAGTGGAGTAAAAGGGGGAAATTTCTAAACTTAGAGCACCATTTGGCCAGGATCCACAGCCTCTTTGGTGGCTGTGTTTTATTTGTTTTGTTTTATTTTTTGGTACCGGGGATCGAACTCAGGTCCTTGCGCTTGCAAGGCAGGTGGCGGAAAACTGAGCTAAATCCCTGGCCCTCAGTGGCTGTGTTTTAGAGAGAGATTGCTGAGCTGCAGGCTCGCTCCTGTTCTCCTTCTCAAAAAGCTGCCTTGATGTGGCCTGCCAACCACAAGTGTCATGCTGCTGGACTTCAGGGCAGGACGTGCCACAGAGCCATGGGTGGAGCTGCCCCCAGGGGAGTCATGGTCCTGTGGACACAGCCTGGCTTGGCATTCTCCAGCCTCTTTTCCCTGGTGGGTTTCAGCCCTAATAGATCCCTGACCAGTGTGGAGATGGGATTTTTAGAAAGAATAAGGGAGAAATAATTTTTTTCTATAATTTGTAAAGTTGTGGAAAAGCCACTGTCACGCTTTTTACATTGAATATTGGAATATTTCAGAAATAATAAAGGTATTTTCCTAATTACTAAGTTGTCTTTGTGACCACTGTCAGCCTCTCTCTATGTATGCACTGTGGTTGAAAATCTTATCCTCTCTTTCCTTGTTCACAGGGGCTATGTGCTGGGTATCTAGTGGGTGGGATTTCTGGTCACTGAGCTCCCAAATAGGAGCACCTGGTGTGTGCCAGGCACTAGGGATACAGCAGGATCAAAGCCCCTGCACTCTCGGAGCTGACAGTCACAAGGTGGGCAAGTGAACAGCGTCTTGGGAGTGAGGTTGGCATCATAAAGGCATCCTGGGGACCTTGGCACCGAGGCCTGATGTGGTCCAGGACCAGGAATATGGAACTGACACATGTAAGGCACCTACTTGTACTGGTGTCTTTTTCATAATAGTCCTTACCCACTCTAAGAGGCAAGGAACTGAGAGGTTTTATGGCTAGGAATTGCAGAGCTGGGAGTTGAACCCAGCACAAATGGGTTTCAGTGTCTGTCTCTTAATCAACCTCCTCAGCCCACTCCACCCCCAGAAAAGGGTGACATTTACCTCCAGCCTAGAAGAGGAATCCTGCCAGGCATGGTGGACACATTTATAATCCCACTACTCAGGATGCTGAGGCAGGAGGAGCACCATGAGTTCAAGCCCAGCCTGGACTACATAGTGAGACTCTCTCAAAAAAAAGAATTATTTTAGGCTAAGAGAGGCAGGAAAAGTGTTTCAGGCAGTGGGAACAGCACGTGCAAAGACCTGGAGTTGTTGAAGAAGGTAACAGTAAAAGTATCGCGAAGAAAGAGGCGGGGTGAGAAACTGGGCTGCAGAGATCGGCAGAGGCCAAGTCCTGAAGACCTTAAAAGTTATGGGCCGTGGACAACATTAAGGGGATTTATGAAAGGAAGTTGAAATTTAGCTTTCTGAAAAATCAATCTGGCTGCTGGTTGGAGCATGAATTTAGGATTATCCTGAGGATTAGAAGATCTGGTAGAATAGGGCCCAGCACAGGGTAAATAGCTGAGATGCACTGTTGTCGTGGTCTGTATTGTTTTTGTTTTTAAAGGCTCAACTGAGCAGGAACCCTGCAAAGGGGACAGAGCAGCTGTGTCCAGAGAAATAGGAGGAAACCAAAAGTGTCACAGAAGCCAGGAAGAAGAGGTGGACGAGCAGCATCAGTGCTGCCGAGAAATCGGGATTATACCCATGGAGCCTCTGCTGAGTTTGTTGCTGGTGTTGATGGCAGATTTGGCAGGAGTGGTTTCCATAGGGCACAAAGACCACGTGGCTGTGCCATCTTGGACACAGTTTCTGGGAGGTCTCAGTTCCTCAAGATTATGAGAAGCCCTGTTTTGGCCTGAATCTGGTCTTGTTCAGGCAGTGTTTATCTCAAACCTAGCCCTCTCTTTTTCCTATCTTCCCTGCCCCCCCACCCCCCAAAAGAGGAAAAAATGGTAATGTGGTACCTGATGTGATTGTGGAGACAGGAGGGTAAATAAAGAAGATCCTGCCCTCCAGGGAATCCAGACTGGTGGAGGGTCATCAGATAGGGGCTTGTGACAAGGGGGAAGGAAATCGCTAGAGCTGGGGGAGTTGCAGTGGGCAGGAAGGAAGGACAAGGGCAGGGCTCATTCTGACCCCTATGGTCCCTGGGCACTTTTGTCTTTGTATCCCTCCTTCCTCTGTAAGACAGTATTTAAAATTATATTTTACAACTGCATTGGTAAATGCAGAAAACTGAAAACATTTTCTTCCACTTAACATTGATTTTTTTCTTTTGTACGAGGAATCAAACTTAGGGCCTCACGCTTGCCAGGCAAGTGCTGCGCCGCTGAGCTACATCCCTAACTCTGATTTTTTTTCCTTCTGATTTTCAAAGAAATCAAAACATTTTCATACTGTGGGCCTTGGGCACTGTGGCTGCTTTGTCTAATGGATGAGTCAGCCCTGGACCTCTGGCTACCTGTGAATGAGGGGCACGAAGGAGGAAAACCCTCAAAGAGACCCTGCTCTATGTTCCACCAACTACAAATCTAAGACAGATCCTATAGGCCCATCAGCCCCAGGCAAGGGCAGGTTTGAGGGTGCTGGGGTTTGGGGGCTCAGGAGGTTGGCAGCGGGCCTCCTTGGGGGAGGAGGAAGCTCTGTCCTCAATGACAGAGGTGCCCAGGGACCAGGAGGTGGAGGACACCAGATGGAGGTTCAGTTGGAGCCACCTTCCAGTGGGGCCTGTATCTTGTGAAAAGTGACCCCCCCCCGCCTCTGTCACTAATGCCATTGTGGGGGGGGCGGCTGTGAGAGAGGTGGTGAGTGGGACTGTCACAGGTGAGGTGCCTGCTGGGAGGGGCCTTGAAACCTCGAAGCTGCCAAAGACAGGGTTTTCACTCTGCGGGGTTTGGGCTACGTGTACACATGTGGACGAGAGACATGGAGCAGGCGATGTGATTCAGTGTCATTTCTGATTAATTCCTTTCATTAAACACTGATTGCCTGCAAGCCCGGGGTGGGGCTGGGGGAGCTGGTTGGTGATTTAAAGAGCCCGAAACATATTTTTCTTTAGAATGTGGCCCCAGCACATCTGAGCCCATCCACCGCTAAGCCTGGGAGGTTTGCTTAGCATAGAATCAATCCATCACTTTGCCCTCCCTGTTGCCATGGTGATTCTCAGGCCCTGGGGTTGGATTCAGCCCCTCACACAAAAACAGGGCCACACCCCTCCCCAAACCCCCAGCCCCCTTCCCTCCCTCCCTCAGCCACCTTCCCTCCTCCATGCCCCACCTCCCGAAGAATTTTCCATCTCTCAGCCTTTGTTTGTTTTGCCTTTATCCGTGTCCACCCCCTCTCTCCGTGTCCACCCCCTCTCTCCACGGGTTTCTGTTTGTTTCCAAACTGTCTGGGGCCGTTCACCATGGAGAAGGACCTAGGCTGCCTCTAGCCCTGATCTGGTTAGAATAAGCCCCTCTCTGGCATTTTGGAACATCCAGAACAAATCAGGACATTGTGCAGCAAGATAGAAGCCACCGTCTCCACCCACTCTGCTGGCGCCCTTGTCCACCTGGAAGGGATTTTTTGAAAATTTCCAGTGTTCTGCTGCAGTGTTGGAGACTGAAGGGCAAGCAGCATTTACTGAAGCCTCGATACCAGCCCCTGGGCTACGCTTTGCTTATGTTAAGAGTCAGTGGTGACAAAAACAAACAAAAAACAAAACAAAAAGTCAGCGGTGAAATTGATGCTTCCTGGATTAAAATGGAACTGCAAGTCTCCTGGAGAACAGGGACTCAGTCATCTTTTACAGCCACATGTCTGAGTTGTGGGTACCCAAGATGAGTTTGCTGAGTGAATAAATGGCCAAAAAAGATGCAGGAAATTTCCTACCACAGCCAAGGGTAATGGGAGAATGCCAGCCAAAGGAGCTTGAAGTTTGATTGGACAGGAAAATGCTCTGGCAAGGCAGTGTGGGCAGGTGAGGGTTTCAGGCTGTTGCTTGATTTCAGGGAGTCCAGTCTTCTCTTTAAAGTACAAATGGTCCTGAGAGATTGATGCAATGCTTATTTATACCCATATGTAAATGACTAATAGCAAAGCCTTTCCCAAGAACAGGTTTTAGGAATGAATTGGGGGATGGTGCTTTTGATCCCATCTGAGGGTGGGTCCACTGGAATCAAATTTTGCTTTATCCCTATTTGGCCAAGGGAAGACCCCAGTGAAAACAGCAGTGGTGACATCAGCCAGGTCAGTCAAGCTGCCCACCACAGGGGCAGACAGGAGACAGGGCCAGTCTGAGTTCCCGGAAGCAGAGCTTGCAGATGGGTTTAAAGATGCAGTTTTGCTGTTCTTGAGCAAGTTGTCTCTGTCCCATATGGGTCCATAATAACATGTTGAGCAAAGATTTGTAGGGATTTAAAACTAGCACATCGTTTCTATTTTTAAAGGACTTGAGGGTGCTTGAAGAGCAGTGCCCTCTTCCATCTTTGGCCACTGGTCTCATTCACCCTCCTGGTATCGTGCACATACCTCCTCTCTGGGGCACCAGCACCCTATCCGCTCTCACTGGGCACTGCCAATGTGGCCTGCTGCCCCCTCCAGACATGTGTTCTGTGGGTACAGCAGTGCTTGGGCTCAGGGATTGCCTCAGGCATGGGGATGTGACCCAGTCACACACTAGAATCTCAATAAAATGAACCTCAGCTTTTGCTGGGACTCCCGGGAGACTTGCTTTTCCACTGGTCCTGGACATGACAGGCTAGCCTTTCTGCTGCTGTGTAACATTTCAGAATGACCACAACATGGTAGAAGGCAAGGCCACTGAGTCCTGAGACACTGAGTACTGAAGCCAGTGGTGCCTAACACCAAGCTTTGCATTTGGGTGACTAATAAATTCCCTTTTATTTAACAGTTGAAACCAGGTCTTGTGGAGAATAATAGGGAGAGATCTTTTTGGATTTTTGGTACCAGGGAGAGGGAGAGATCTTAACTGATGCTCTTTGCCATCCTGCAACAGCATGGCATCTGCTGTAAATGTGTTATTAACTACAGAAAGGTGTGACGTCCAAGCTGCCGAGTCTGGATGGGTGAAGTTTGAGTGTCTTGGTCCCTGGACTGTCCCCACAAGGTGCCCAAACCCGTGCAAGATGAGAGATGCACAAAGTACACAGAAAGCCAGCGTATTTTGTTCTGGGGGCTTCTGCAGCCTCGGTGCCGGTTTGGATCAGCTTGGGTTCCTCTCCAGAAAGGCTTCCTGCCTAGGAAACGCTGTGGTATTCTGAGGCCTGGATGCAGCACTCTACGGATTTGGCAGGGCGGGGTTCTAGGCTCCACAGAGGAGTCTGGTTTTCTGGAAGAATGGACGCTGGGCTGTAGCCACTGGAGAAGGGGTGAGGGACAAGGACCCTGCCACTTAGCAAGTGCCTCCTGCATGATGGACGTACTGAAAGAGTTAATGCTCGCAGTTTCCCTGCAAGAAGACATTGTAGAAGAAACAGGTTTAGAGAAATGATTTTTCCAGGGGAAAAGGCCAGAAGGAGGCAGGACGAGAGCCCATCCCAGAGCTAGAACATCAGCAAGGTGGGCAGCACAACAACATAGCTCTTATAGGGGCTGTGAGAGCAAAAGGGAGCTGGTTGGGTGCCATCGGGAGGCTGGAGTGCCAGCACCAGACTCAGGGCCTTTTCAACCTGAGGCCATCAGCTCTGCTTTGTTTTATAAGCAGGGGGCACCTGCAGTGCAAGAAATGGGTCTTGTGATGGGTCTCCCCGGATGCCCACTCTTGTACCCAGGGCCCTGGACTCAGCTCTGCTCACCCATACAGCCCTGTCCCCACAGACCCAGCAGGTGAACACAGAGATACCCACTGCACTGGATGTGGGGCAGGCAGGGGACCCCCCTCCCTCCCACCACTGCTGCTTGCTCTGAGCTCCAGCTGCCAGCCTGCTCTGATTATGATTTCTTCGAGGCCGAGCATCCAGGGGCTGCCAGCTGCCAAATCCTCCTGATTGTCTGAGATGTTCCCGACATCCAAGAATAAACAGTCTCCCCTGTCTGGCCAACTGTGCTGAGCAGCATTCCTGTCTTGGCCCATTTGCCTGGTGAGGCTGCAGCCTGTGTCCACCTCCAGCCGAGACCTGGGGGACCTGGAGAGGGGTGGAGGGACAGGGGAGGTCACCATGTGTCTCCAGTCTGGGCAGGACAGTCTCTTTGAGCCCCTATTTTGCTTCTGTCCTGGACATCATAGCCTCAAGCTGCTCGCAGCACAAGCCCTGAATTTGTGATGTGCCAGGGACTGTGGCACTGTCCCTGGGATTGGATCTCCTTTACCTGTGTCCACGTAAAGAGACACCTGTGTGATTCTAGCTAGCTCTGGAGTCGTGACACCAAAATGGCTCATTTTACTCAAGTAGACACAGTTGAGGTTGAAGGGGACTAGAACCCTGCCCTGTGATTCCTATGGCCTCGGAATACGGTGGACACTGTGACCACAGTGACGTCAGGGGCTTTGAAGGAGAGGAGCTGCCCATGTTTTTGGAGAGGAGCAGGGTGTTTTCATCTGGGCCTGTTTTGCAGATCAGGCTGGGCCATTTCCTGAGGAAGCAAGGCCCCTGGAAAGCACCATCCCCCGGGCGCTTCTAAATCATCCTGTCGTGAGCAGAGCTGGGGCAGCAGGGCCTGAGCACAGCTCTGCTGCTGTCCAGAGTCCAGCACCTGGCCTGGCCGGGGACTGGGGGCAGGGTCCTCAGGAGGGGGAACAACCCCAGTGTACATCATCTGCTTCTCTGTGGACAACTGGCCTGGGCCAGCGGGGGAGGATTTAGCACAGACTCCGCAGGCGGCCTATAGCGGGGAATTCCTCTAGGAGGCCGGCACAGACTGAAGGGAGGGAGGCAGACAGCGTGGGAGCCCCGGGCAGCCCGGGGTCTCTGTGGACAGGTGTCTCACTCCCGTCTGTCTCAGACCTACAGCTTTGCTTTTGTCGAACTCGGCAGATTAGAGTGGTCAGTGTGATTGGCGCAGTGTGGGCGGTTGGATACGGTTTCCCTGTGGGAGTCGGGTGCTCCTGTGTATGTATGTGTTCTGGATCAGCTGTGGATGTGGGTATTTTTTTTTTTTTGAGCTAGGGTCTGGCCATGTAGTGCAGACTGGCCTTGAACTCACTATGATGTGGCCCAGGCTGGCCTCGAACTGATGGCAGCCCTCCTGCCTCAGCCTCCAGAGTGCTAGCATTATAGCAATGTACCACCACACATGGCTGGATATAGGGGGTTTTTTGGGGGGTTTTTTGGTACCAGGGATTGAACTCAGGACTTCATGCTTGCAAGGCAGGTGCAGCACCACTGAGCTAAATCCCATTCGTTGTTTCATTCATAAAGTGCCTGGCTCACATACTCAACAGGTTATCTTTAAAGTGATTGCTCTGTGCCTAACGTTGCCCTGGCACTGGGAATTTAGAGAGGGATCTTTGGCCACATTAGAGCCATAGTGTGGCCACCTAAAGTATGAGCCTAATGCTGGGGTCCTTTCTTGCCTGTTTCCTCAGGGGAAAGGAACTGGGGCAAGTGAAGAGATTAAGAGTGTTACAGTACATCAGTCTAAGTGGCTCTGTGTGTGTCCTTGCCTGTGTAGACTTGTCTACTTTGTGAATGTCCACATGTATTTCTCTGTCTGTCTGACCTCCTAGAAGGCAGAGCTCATGGGTTTCCTGTCTTCCCTTCCCTTGGCTGGGTGGACTCAGGACTATGAGACAGGCTGGGGTGGTGGACGGGGCACTGACTGAAGAGTCTAAGATACAGGTCCTCCTGGGCGTGGTGGTGCACAACTGTAATCCCAGCGCTTGGAAGGCTGAGGCAAGAGGATTGCTCTGAGTTGGAGGCGAACCTGGGCTACATAGTGAGTTCAAGGCCAGCCTGAACTACAGAGTGAGACCCTGTCTCAAAAACAAAACAAAACAACCCCACCAAAAATAAACAGACCCTACATCCAGCTCAGACTCCTTCTGTGATCAGGCCTCAGTTTCCTCATTTGTAGGATGAAGAGACTGGGTTACCTCATCATTAACCATGTAGGCCTTTTTGGATTACAGGAGGGATATGCTTGATTCCTGAGTTAATTACTTTTTAGGGATCAACTGGGGAGATGCCTAGTTGTAGAAGCTTTGGGCTTAGCCAGAACTGGAATTGAACACCACCGTGCCATATGTGGCCTGTGTGTCCTTTGGAGTTATTTATCTCCCTCTAGAGTATCATGAAGATTAAAGAAAATAACGTGTAAAGTGTTGAGCATCAGCCAGGTGCTCAGTAGATGTTCAATAAACATTGGTTTCTAGCCTTTAGATTCTGGAGTCTTCAGTTTTCATGCCCTACTGATTCTAGTTCAGTGGGGATGTTGAGTAATTGGATTTGTTTAAACTACATGTCTAGGGAGTCCTGGGCTATCATCGTTGGGGGCAGTGGGGACAGTTGGAGAAAATCTGGCTCTTCCTTCCTCTGCCTTCCAAGAAGCTGCTGCCTCAGAGCTGTGTGTGAGCTGCTCTCCCCTCCCCTCCTCCATTCTCTGATGCGGACCCTTGGCATCTTCTGGTCTCCTGTACCTGCAGGTTCAAGCCCCTCTCCATCTGGTGCTGCAGGATGCTGAGCTAAGGAGGAGCAGGCCACAGGGTGGAGCTGGGTCAGGTAAGGCCAAGGGTTACCCGACATGTCCGTGCCTGCCTGCCCACATCCAGCCAGGGCAGCTGTCCCCCATGAGTGACACTGCTGTAGCGGCCAGTTGCTTTGCTTTACCCCTGGCATAGGTGACCTTAGGGCCCAGGAGCCCTGTGGAGACACAAAGGCCCCTGAGACTCCTGTTCCCTCAAGGGCTCTAGAATGGCTGAGGTCCAGTGGAGACAATACAGAGAGAGTTGGGGGAGGGCAGGAGACAAATCTTGGCCAGGGCTGGTAGGGGTGCCCATCCTGGGAATCCCCTGGAGCCTGTTAAAGCTGGTGGCTCCTTTGCCCTCCTGAAATATCCCTGACCTGGAGGGAATGAAGGAGGGGTCTAGGGTGCAGCCAGGCTTGCTGAGTTAGGAAATGCTCTCCCAGTGAGCTAGCTCACAGGCCCTCGGGCAGGGGGAGAGGATCTGCCCTGGAGGTCATGCTGGTCCCTGCTCTGACCCCATGCACAACTGGCTTGGTGGTCTCCCAGCTCCAGAGGTGCCAGGGAGTTGAGAGTCATTGAGCTGCAGATGACCCTCTGGGAGTCTCCATGATCCTGCCATATCTGGGTGGCTCTGTTTGGGGCCAGAACTGGGAATTTTCCTACTGTGAGGGAAAAAAAAAAAAAAAGAAAGCAAAGGAGCAATGGGTGGGTTGTGGCCAAAGTAATGTGTTTAAGGAAATTTCTGCTTCATACTGGCCAGGACAGGGAATGTCTGGTCAAAGAGCTGCTGACAGCCAGGGTCTCTGTAAGTAAACAGGCCGCCTCTGAGGGCCGCCCTGAGCTCATTTCCCTCGGCAGTGTGAGCCAGTGATGTCACTGCAAGAGGGGCCTCTTGGTCATAGAGTTTGTCTGAGCAGGACTGAGGCTCAGTGATAGCGGGGCACCCAGACACTGGTGCCCAGTTATTGCAAACAGCTGCTTCCCAGCCAAGGTGCACTGTCGCCTCCTATACACCCCCTCCTGGGGACTTGGGCCACATCCTGACCCCTCAGTGGTGGAGGTGCTCCTGGGAAACCTGGGACAACTGTTCCGGGCCCAGGCTTCCTGCAGGGCTTCTCCCTCTTCGAGAGCTGGACCCCACAGAGAGGGGCATGCAGCTCGGTTCAATCACCAGGTGTGGCCACTGGAGGAGAGGCTTGTGTGGGCCCCATGCAGAGTGGACAGTGGCAACGTGCGCAGCACCTGTCTCCTGGGGCCAGGCAGCCAGGTCCCCAGGGAGTTTTCATGAGCAGAGAGCCCGGGTCAGGGAGGCCGAGAAGGGTGGCAGAGATGCCACAAAGCCCGCTCTGTGCCTCCTCCGCAGGCTCTTCCTGAGCGCTGAGCTTCAGATGACACTTTTATGGGGTTGAAAGGGAGCAGCTGCCAGGGGTTGGGACAGGCTCATCAGCACCCCGTCTCCCCCTGAACCCCCACCTCACCTCCTGGCGGGGGAATTAGGAACAGTGAGACTCCCAAGAAGAGAGGTGGCTGAAGCTTCTTGGGGGAAGGCCTGGGGCTTCCTTGTGCTTTTATGCATACCCTGAATCCTGGGCTGGCTTCACAGGGGCTCATCAGTCACACAGGCCCACCCCACATCCAACAGAGCATCCAGCTGGCCCACTCAGTGGCTGCCTGTGCAGCTCCGGGATGACCTGCAATCTCAGCCTGACCAAGGGGCTCCCTGAGGACCCGCCACGTCCCTGACTGTGGCCTGGCTGATTTGTCAATTATCCAACAAAGAGTCACTCAGCACCCTGCCTCGGTTGTGCCAAGTCTTCTGCTGGATGCAGAGGATACAAGACAGACAAGATTCCTGCCTTAGGGAGCTGACAAGAAGTAAACAATAATGAAACCGGATATGGTGCCCCACGCCTGTAATCCCAACATTTGGGAGGCTGAGGCAGGAGGGTCACCATGAATTTGAGGCCTGCCTGGGCTACATAGTGAGACTCTGAAGGTGCTAGCAGAAGCATGGAATGCTTTCATGTTTGGCTTTTTGAGATAGGGTCTCACTATGTGGCCCAGGCAACTTTTTTTTATAGTTAAAAATCTGCCAGGCATGGTAGTACATGCCTGTAATCCCACCATTCGGGAAGCTGTGGCAGGAGAATCTCTTGAGTTCAAGGCCAGTGTGGGTTACATAGTAAATTCAAGGCCAGCCTGAACTACATATCAAGACCTTGTTTAAACATAAATAAATAAATAAATACCCCCCCCCCCAAAACTTCCTACAAAGAAAACTCCAGGCTCAGACCCCTTTACAGGTAGATTCTTCCAAGGAAGAAATGCACCAATTTGATGTAAAAATCTTCCAGAAAATTGAAAAAGGAAGGAATACTTCCACGAAGCCAGCATTACCCCAAAGATATCTTAAGAAGAGAAAAGTAGGGCTGGGGATTTAGCTCAGTGGTACTGTGCCTGCCTTGCAACTCCAAGGTCCTGAGTTCGATCCCAGGTACTGCAAAATAAAAATTAAAAAAAAAAAAAAAGAAAAGTACAGGTTACTATCAGTGAGCATAAATCCATAAGGTTTTTGTAAAAATTCTAGTACAGTAAACTCAGCAATGTATACAAAGATAATTCTTCATAAAAATGGATTTTACTCAGAAATGGCAGAGTTAAGTAACCTCTGCAAATCATTTGATGTAATTCACATATTTACAAACTGAAAAATACAAAAATATGTGTGACTGCAAATAGGTGCAGAAAAAGCATTTTAAGAAATCTAGCATTTATTTCTGATCTAAAAACAAAATAAAAGAAAGCACAACTCTCAGAAATGTAGAAAAGAAGGGAATTCCCATGGTCAGACATGAAGATGTTTCTGTCCTCCCAGCTACTCGGGAGGTGAGGTGGGAGGACCACTTGATCCCAGCTGTTTAGGGCCAGCCTGGGCACCATAGTGAGGCAGGCCCATCTTTAAAAAAAAAGGTAGGGGGGACTCCCTCAACCTAATAAATGCCACTTATGAATAGCTTGCTGCTCGTGTTATACTTAATGATTAAAGATTGACTGCTTTTCTTCTAGGACTGGGGAGACAAGAAGTATCTTTTTTTAAGCACTTCTGTATAAAATCATACTGATCTAACCAGTGCAGTATAATTACATACAATTTGGAAAGCATAAAGTAAAATTGTCTTTTCGTTGTTGTTATAGGGGATTGGACTGAAGGATGTTCTACCCCTGAGCTATATTCCCAGCCCTTTTTACTTTTTATTTTGAGACAGGGTCTCCCTAAATTGCCCAGGCTGGCCTTGAACTTGGGATCCTCCTGTATCTGCCTCCCAAGCAGTTGGGATTATAGACATGCAGCATTGTGCTTAGCAAAACTGTCTTTATTTACAAATGGCATGATTGGTATATATAGAAAATCCTCAGTAACACTGGAAAAGTACTAAAATAAGTTTAGCAAAATTGAAGCATACAAGATTGCTATGTAAAACAAAAAAGATTGCTATGTAAAAATAAGTTGTATTTCTATATATAGAAATTTGACATAAACAGTCCATTTATAATACCATAAAAAGTTGGGCTGGGGATTTAGCTCAGTGGTTCTGGCACCTGCCTCAAAAGCGCAAGGTCCTGAGTTTGATCCCCAGTACCCCCCAAAAAAGTATTAAATATTTAGGGATAAATCTGAAACACATATAAGACTTGTCCACTGAAAACTAGAGAACATTGTAGAGAAAAATTAATGAGAGAAATACTATGTTTATAGATTGGAAAACTTGATGTTTTCAAGATTATAATTCTCCTGTACTTGCTTCGGCAGAGCACATACTAAAATTGGAACGATACAGAGATTAGCATGGCCCCTCCGCAAGGATGACATGCAAATTTGTGATGTGTTCCATATTTAAAAAAAGAAAAGATTATAATTCTCCTTAAATGAATAAATAGATTCAAATAATTCCAATCAGTATCTCAGCAGATCCTTTTTGGTAATAATCAAAAAGGACCTTGAATTGCCAAAACAAGTTTTAAAAGTATAAAACTGGAGGACTACCTTAGTTTTTTTGTTTTCTTTGGTATCAGGGATGGAACTCAGGACCTTGTGCTTGCGAGGCAGGCGGAGGCACCACTGAGCTAAATCCCCAGCCTGGGATTTACCTTAGTTGACTTTGAGATTTACTGTACAGCTGGGTGTGGTGGCACACGCCTGTAATCCCAGCACTTGGGAGGTTGAGGCAGGAGGATTGAGAGTTCTAGGCCAGCCTGAGCAAGATCCTATTTAAATAAAAAAAAGAAGAATTGCTGGAGATTTAGCTCAGTGGTTCAGCTGCCTGCTTTGGAAGCCCAAGGTCCCAAGTTCCATCCCGGTACCAAAAAAAAAAAAGGAATTACTAGAAAGCTATGGTAATCAAGACAGTCAGTATAATATTCACGTAAAGATAAACATACATGAGCCAGGGATTTAGGTCAGTGGTTCTGCTGCCTGCCTCACAAGTGCAAGGTCTGGAGTTTGATCCCCAGTACCAAAAGAAAAAAAAAAAGATAAACATACATGGAACTGGAACAGCTGGTTATCTGTGTGAGGAAAAAAATTGAACCTCTACCCTAACTTCACACCATACCTGAAGATTAATTCAGATGGGTCACAGACCTACATGTAAGAGTAAAACCCATAAAACTAGCCCAACTAGGTGACCCAGTCATTCCTCTTTTAGGTATTGACCCAAGGAAAAAGCAGAAATCCACACAGACATGTATGCATGAATGGTATAAGAGCTTTACTTATATTAGCTTAGAACTCAAATGTTCATCGTCAGGAAAATAAAATTATGAGACTTTCATATAGTGGGATACTTATTACTCAGAATAAAGAGAAATGTGTGGTTTTTTTGTTTGTTTGTTTTTTCCTTCCAGTACCAGAAATCAAACTCAGGACCTTGCACTTGTGAGGCAGGCGCAGTGGCACTGAGTGAGCTAAATCCCTGGCCCTGACAGATGTGTTATTGACTGTGAACAACATGGATGAATCTCAAAATCAGTAAGTCATAGAAAAAAGTGCTTATTATATTGTTCCACATATATAATATTCTAGAAAATGAGCCGAGTGTGGTGGCGCGTACCTGTAATCCCAGCACTCTGGAGGCTGAGGCAGGAGGATCGCCTTGAGTTCAAGGGCCAGCCTGAGCTAAATGAGATACTGTCTCCAAAAAAAACCCCCAAATAAATAAATAAATTCTAGAAAATGCAAACAAGTATATAATGACATAAAGCAGATTAATGAATACTTGCAGGTGGTCGGGGATTTAGCTCAGTGGTTCCGCTGCCTGCCTCGCAAGCACAAGGTTCCGAGTTCGATCTCTGGTACCAAAAAAAACAAACAAAACTGCTTCAGAATACGTGCAGGTGCGAAGTGAGGAAAGGAGAGCTGGATTTCAAAGGTGCATAGGAAGACTTTTGCCGACACAGATATGTTTATTGTATTGATGATCTCACGGGTATACATATGTTAAAATGTATCAAATTGTACACTTCAAGTGTGCCATTAATAGTGTGGCAACTATAGCTCAAGATGTTCAAAAAACAGCAACTCAATTAAGAAAATGTTTTTGGGCCGGGGATTTAGCTCAGTGGCACCACACCTGCCTTTCAGGAACAAGGTCGAGTTTGATGCCCGGTACCAAAAAAAAAAGTTTTTAATCCCTCTGGCTGCTGTGAGGAGAAGGGGCTGAGGCGGGTGAGAGAGGAGGCTGGGGTTCCCGGAAGGCTGGTGCCATCCTCTGAGTGAGATGCTGGTGCCTGTGATGATAGGGAAATGGAGGGCCGTGAACCAATGCGAGAGACGTTTTGAGACCTAAGCTGTGAGGCTTGCTTGCAGTTTGGCTGTAGAGCAAGGGGGCAGCAGAGAAATCTAGGGAGGCTAAAACATTTCCCACTGCAGCTCTGGGTACCTGGGGAAGCCTGGGCCAGGGACAGACTTATGGGTGTCTCTCTGTCTCTTTGCAATACTGGAGATTGAACCCAGGGCCTTAGCACTGAGCTATATTATATCCCTAGACCTTTTGTATTTTTTATTTAGAGACAGGGTCTCACTAATTTGTTAAGTTTCCCAGGCTGGGTTCGAACTTGCCATCCTCCTGCTTCAGCTTCCCAGACTTCTGAGATTCCAGGCATGTACCACCACGCCCAGGAAGAGGTTCTCTTTTTGCCTGGAGATGCCTGGGCCCCATGAGAATAATCTGGGTGGAGATGAAATTTGGAGGATGTTAACAAATCATATCTGAAAGCCAAATGAATGGATGAGATCATGTAGGGAGAGAGAATAGAGGAAAAGAAAAGAAGTCTGAGCTGAACCAGGGCCACACGAACATTTAGAGGTCTCCTGAAGGAGGGGGCCCATAAAGCACATCAGGAAGGAGCAACTGGACAGGACTGACTGTGCTCATTTCCTGTGGCTGATGTAACAAAATCTTAATGTATTCTCTCCCAGCTCTGGAGCCCAGAAACTCAAAATCAGATCCCTGGGCTGAACTGAAGTGTTGGCAGTGCCACATCTCTCTGGAGGCTCCAGGGGGAGATTCTGGACCTTGACTCTTCCAGCTCTGCTCCCTGTTGACATTTTTGACGAGGGGTCACATCACCCCCGATCTCCCTCCCCCTCCATGGTCACATTACCTTCTTCTGCATCACATCGTCCTCTACGTTACTCTTGTAAGAACACCTGTCATACACCTACATAAGCCAGCATGCTCTCTTCATCTGGAGATCTTTAATTATACCCACAAAGGTCCTTTCACCCCACAAGGTCACATTCACAGGTCCTGTGAATGAGGAGGTAGGCATGTCTTTGGGGGTCACCTTTAAATCCAAGACAAATGGAAAGAGTGGCTTATTGAGCAATGGAAGATGGCAGGACTTCTGGTGTCTGGGAGGAGGGCCTGAAGAGGTCCCTCAAATGCAGGGTGTAGGAGTATACCCCCACTCCCTTCTCCAGCAGGAGGTATAGGCCAGGGCTGCAGCTGCCTTGCACACATGTGGGAGGGCCTCCTGGGAGGGGTGGAGACAGGATCCTCCCTGCCTTGGAGCCCTGACTCAGTGTCTAGTGGGGGCATCCACACAGCAGACAAAGCCAGGTTGAAGTTGCACCATCTGTTCACGTTGCTCTCCGGTATGTGATCCGCCAGTAGCTCTCACGTGGAAAACCAAGACCTTCACAAACTTCAGCACCTGGGCCAGCCCGCCTCTCCTGTTTAGTCTCACACAGACTGGTCCTGCAGTCCCCAGACACCAGCTGCCTCTCAGTCACTGTCCCCCTGCCTCAGGGGTCTTGCCCTGGTGTCCCTCCTGCTGCCAGGCTCTTCCCCGATTTAGCATCCTCAGTGCTTCAGATCTCAACCCAGATTTCTCTCCTCCAGGGAATTCTCCCTTGGTTCCCTAGTCTGGATCATACAAATGTATGATGTAAATTCTTTTTCTTCTAGTACCGGGGTTTGAGCCCAGGGCCTCATGCCTGCTACATAACTACTGAACCACTGAACTATATCTCAAGCCCTTTATAAAATTTTACTCCGAGACAAAGTCTCACTAAATTGTTCAGGTTGACCTCAAACTTGCAATTTTCCAGCCTCACTCTCCACCCCGCCCCACTCCCTCCCAGCAACTGGGATTATAGTCCTGCATGCCTGGGCCTGACTAATGTGATTTAAATTTTCATAGCTCCCTGGCCTCATCTTCCATAGCACTATCAAAGTTTATAATTGTATGTTTTTGTAATATTTTTAAATTTAAGAGTTAGGGGTCTTGATATGTTGCCCAAGCAGGTTTTGAACTCCTGGGCTCAAGTGACTTTGGCTTCCCTAGTAGCTGGGACTATGGGCATGTACTTGGCTCTGTAATAATAATGGGGAATGAACCCAGTATTTTTTTTATTTTGAGAGAAGTACTGACCAAGTTGCCCAGGCTGGCCTTAAAAGTTGTGATCCTCCTGCTTCAGCCTCCCAGAGTTCTGGGCTTACAGCTGTGCACCACCACACTTGGCTCTGTAATACTATTTTATTAATGTTTATCTCTACATTAAGCACAAGGGAAGTTTGCATTATTTGCCACTCTATTCCCTGCACATTGTGCAGTGCATTAGCACACAGAAGGGGTTTTTGGTGATTTTTAAACATGCCTGTGGGACCAGGGATTTAGCTCAGTGGTTCTGCCACCTGCCTCGCAAGCGCAAGGACCCGAGTTCGATCCCCAGTACCAAAAAAAAAAATGCCTGCAAATTTTTTGAAATTCTTCCCATCAAAGGAAATTGACCTTCCGTTAAATACAGGCTGGTCTACATGCATGCCTATAGTTCCAGATTTTTTGGAGGCTGAGGCAGGAAGATTGTTTGAGCCTAAGAATTCAAGGCCAGCCTGGGCAACATAGTGAGACCCTACCTCAAATAGAAAAACAACAGACTCGAGCTGAATGAATGACTCATACTTAACTAACAGAATGTGGCAGAAGAAGCCAGTCCAGAGGTAGCATGGCTTCTACTGGCTCTCTTTTTGAATGTTCCTTGTAAAAAGGCAGCTGCCATGCTGTGAGGATGCCTAGGCCCTCAGAGAGGCCATTGTACGGGTTCCAGCTGAAGGGCCCACTAAAATCCTCACCTGCAGTTAGCATCTTCTGCCTGACATGTACTGAGGAAGCCTTTGGGATGATTCCAGCCTCAGCTGTCATCATAGCCTACTTCCTGTTGCTACAATAAAATGGCAGAGGCTGGATACTTCACAAAGAAAAGAGGTGCATTTAGTTCCTAGTTGTGGAAGCTGAAAATCAAGACATTCAGATTTTGCAAGAACTAGTGACTCCAACTATGTCCCGCCTCTTAAAGGTTCATCGCTTCTTAACATCACCACCCTGGGGACTGATCTAGTGTGTGAACTTTTGAGGATACCCTACCATATCCAGACCTGATGGCAGCCATGTGGGAGACCCTGTGGGATCTACATCACTGAGCCCAGTTTTTCCCAGAACCACAAGAGGTGAAAATAAATGATTAGCGAGTGAGCCACTCAGTTTGGAGGTGATGTTACACAGCATTAGATATGGGAAGAGGGTCCAGCAAGTCTGCACTGAGTGGGTCAATGTGGAGAGGTTTGGGTGAAGGAATGTTGCCCACGTTTGAGCTCTGTGTAGCTGTAGCTGACAACTCTCTGTCCCTAAGAGGTCTCAGAGATTCTGGAAGCTCAAAGGTCGGTGCTTACCCCATAACCACCCAAAAGGCGAGTCCTAGAAACTCTTTGTTGGGAGTAGGTAACATAATGAGGCTCTCAAACATTAGCTCTTAGCCAGGTGCGGTATTGCACATCTGTAATCCCAGCACTCTGAGAGGCTGAGGTAGGAGGATCCCAAGTTTGAGCCCAGCATGGGCAACTTAGCCATTTAGGGAGACCCTGTCTCAAAAATAGAAAAGAGCTGGGGAATGGCTCAAGGGGTTCAAGTCCCACTACCCAAAACAAACAAACAAACAAACAAAGCAAGCCTTCTGTAAGGGACCTCAGAGCATTTGTTTATTGAGGGTTCTTAACGTTGGGCCCATGGGTAGTTTCAGGGGGAACAAAAACACATTTTCTCTCTGTGTGTGCTATTTTCATGAGGAGAAGTTCTCCAGGCTTTAACTGTTATTAGATTTTCTGGTGATGAAGTAGACTAGCTACGCTAAATAAGCTTCCTTCTGAAAACAATTCTGGGTACTACTTTTTAAAAAACACTGATGAGCTGGCAAGAAAGTGAGGAATATTCAAGCCAAAAAACATTCAATAATCCAGAGGAAAGCTGAGGAATAAAACTGACTTTTGCCTTGAGGACATTTTAATTTTATTTTTAAGCTTTTTTTGTGTGGTTTTAAAAAAAAAACCATGAGATCAACCGTGTTAAATTTTTAAGTGTGTGGTGTGGTATGAAGTACAAGTACAGTGTTAGGGAGCAGATTGCTAGAACTTTTTGCAAGATAGAAACTTTGTCATTCTTATTTATAAACTCAGAAAACTCGGACTTGAATTTTCACGGTCTCACTGGGAGGGAGTAATTGACGATGGCTCTCTGACACAATAAAGCACCCTGGGTTTTTTTGGTACCGGGGATCAAACTCAGGACCTTGCTCTTTTGAGGCAGGCGATGGAGCCACTGAGCTAAATCCCCTATGCTGTTGTCCCCAGTGTTAGTATGTTAGTCCCCAGTGCAGCAGTGTTGGGAGGTGGGTCTGGGGCTCCACCCTTATGAATGGTTTAATGTTGATTACAAGAGGACTCCAGGCTTCCGGTGTAATCTCTTACTCTCCCTCACCCATGTGACAACTACTTCCATGTTATGATATAGTAAGAAAATCAGCCTAGATGTGTCCCCTGGGTCTTGGGCTCCCAGCTTCCAGCACCATGAGCTAGATAAACTGTTGTTCATAAACTACCCAGCCTCAGGTGTTGGGCTAGAGCAGCACAGAATAGACACGAACACACCCTGGCTTTCGCGCTTGTTAATGTTCATGATATCAACTTCCCACCATTGCTGATTTCAAGCAGTCAATGGTACCAAGAACTAGCACGCAAAGTATTTGGTTCTTGTGTCAAGCACACTACTGACAGCAACTCAAAGCCTCTCTCTATGGGGGGAAGTCTAATAAATCCTTTCCTACATAAGACTGGGACTTCAGTGAATCAATTAACCAGGCATAAGCACCACCCTCTCCCACCAGACTGAGAACACATACACCCCGAGAATCTATCACCTCCCATATGTGGATTTGAAGCACAAATCCACCCTACCTGAACGGTCTGAAAAATTAAAGTCAAGAATTTAAAGTGGTTCCAGTCTGATGATGCCCATAAGCATCAAATGCAGATTCTTCTACAACTGTCCCATCCCTTCATCCCAAGCCTCAGTGATTCTTACAGATAAACCTCCAAAGAGATGAGCTCCTAGACAGGAGAAACAAACAGTAGACAGGGGAAATAAATGTTCATAGGCTTCAGATATTCAAAATTTCAGACAAATGACAAAAAAATATATATTTAAATGCTTAGTGAGTAAAGAAGCATAAAAAAAAA
>NW_004624781.1:7278101-7325371 GCF_000247695.1 Heterocephalus glaber
CGGGCATCAAAATCGGGACCTTGCGCTTGCAAGGCAGGCGGCAGCACCACTGAGCTAAATCCCAGGCCCTGAGTAGTTTAAAGAAATGGAGGATAGGGGCGGGGATTTAGCTCAGTGGTGCTGCCCCCTGCCTTGCAAGAGCAAGGTCCCAAATTCAATCCCCAGTACCAAAACAAAAAGAAAAAAGAAATGGAGGACAGATTCAGTAGATCCAAGACTGTGTACTTAAAGGTCCCAGGAGAAGGGAGAAAGAGAATGTGATGGAGACAGTAATTAAATAGTGCCTGAGATTCATCCAGAAATTCATAAGCCTGTATATTCAAGATTCCCAGGAAACTCTATGAAGAATAAACAAAAAAATAGACCCACAATTGGCCACATCACAGTGTCATGCAAAATACCAAAGGTTGAGAAAGTGTTAGGGACAGATTGTTTTTGATCTGTGACAATTGGACTAACTTAGCTGATTTCTCAATAGCTGCAAGACAGAAGAATTACATCTTCAGTGCGCTGAGAGAAAGTGACTGTCAAAACTACCAAAGAGATTTTAAGAGGAAGAAAAAAATAGTTATATGATGAGACAAACCAAATCTACCTTTGCCACCAGCAGGAAGAAGGAAATTATCCCAGATGGAAGGAATGAAAGACAAGGATGTAGAACAAAAAAAGTGGTGTGGCCAGGGATTTAGCTCAGTGGTTTTGCTGCCTGCTGCGCAAGCACAAGGACCTGAGTTCGATCCCCAGTACCAAAAAAAAGAAAAAAGAAAAAAAAAGTGGTGCATGAAAACATCTAAATATTGTAAAACAGTAATAGAGATGTCTTTTTGACTTAAAAAATAAGATGAGATTCAAACGCATAAAAGCAATAGTATATAATAAACTAGGAGAGGAGAAATGGGAATTAATTCTAAGGTTCTTGTATCATTTGACAACACAATCCATTAAATATTGAGTAACGTTAGATTCAAATAAAATGAGTATGTTAAAATTCCTAGCAGAACCACTAAAAATAGCAAAAAAAAAAAAGAGATATAATTTGCAAACTAATAATGAAGAAAAATGGAATAAGAAAAAAATAAGAAAGCAAGAAAGAAGCCAGGGATGATGGCATACACTTGCAATCCCAGTACTTAGGAGGCAGAGGCAGGAGGGTGTTTAGTTCGACCAGTCTGGGTTATATTGTGAGTTCAGTGCTGGCCTGGACTACATAGTGAAACTCTGTCTCAAAAAAAAGAAACCTAGCTGGGGATTTAGCTCAGTAGTTTCGTCGCCTGTCTTGAAAGCGTAAGGACCCAAGTTCGATCCCGGGTACCAAAAAAAAAAAAAAAAAAGAAACCTAGGAAATATGGAGAAAATACAAAATAATAGTGTGCAAATAAATGTCTTTGTGTATGTAAATATTATTATTTTAATAAATGTAAGTGCACTAAATGCTTCAGCTAAAAGAAAAATATTGCCAGACTAGATAAAGCAATGAAGTCCAATTATAAGCTATTATGTTATCTTATGAGAGATATGGTTAACACACATAAGAGTGCAGAAATGTTGAAAAGTAAGAGAATAGAAAAAAATCTGTCAAATACTAACAAAGACAGCTGCTGCATCTACATTAATTTTAGCGAAAACTGAGGCAAAAACCATTATGAGAGACAAAAGAGTCTTTTCGTTATGATAAAAGGTCCAATTCATCAGCAAGCTAGAGCAATCTTAGGACTCTATACACTCAGTAACATAACTTCAAAATGCATAAAGCAACAAGAAAAAACAAGGAAGCAAAGTAAAAGCTAACAAGTGCAAATACAGTGGGCGTGGTCTGCAAGCCTCAGTGCTGGGCAGATTGAGCAAGTAGTAAGGATTAGGAACTGGGGTCCACAGAGGAAAGGGGACACCCATCCCTCATCTTCCCCCGGAAAGCAAGTGGCAATCAGGTCCCACACACCACGCTGTCATTTAATCTGTAGAGAAATGATCGCTTTTTCCTATCTTGGTAGGAATTTATGGTCCTGTTTTACAATTTAGGAGGCTGAGGCTTGAGGAGGTTAAATAATTCAGCTAAGGTCTCTTCCTCAGAATCTTAAATGTCAAGTTCTACTTCTTTTTTTTTTTTTTTTGGTACCAGGGATGGAACTTGGGTCCTTGCGCTTGTGCAGCAGGCAGCGAAACCACTGAGCTAAATCCCCAGCCCAAGTTCTACTTCTAACACTGTCTTCTACCTTCCTATTCAACAATCTTAATCCCCCAAGCCTACTTCTTGTAGCCCAGGCTGACCTCCAATTTGCAATGATCCTCCCGCCTCAGCCTCCCAAGTGCTGGGATTACAGGCGTGTGCGTCCACATCCGACTAAGCCTCTTCCTTGTAAAAAGGATTGTGTCTTCTGCTTTCTGGCCACCTTGTAACCACTTCTTTACTTCTGTCCCCATCCACATGTGTCCAGAGAATATTTAATGTTGTCTCCACTCCCCACCTCCATCCTTCTTTCTTGTCCTTTGCAGGGTGGCTTCCGCCATCACGAAACATTTCTAAAACCTTAAGCCTGCTGTGCCTACCCTTGCCAATGTGTCCTCAGTTGGACAAATGAAGGTGATGCACACATGCGCCTCGGAGGTGGGGGTACATGGTTCCCTCTTGCCTTCTCTCCTTGTCTGGCAGGGGCCAGCTGGAGCCCTGTGTCCCCTCCTTCCTGCCATCCGTGCTGTCCTCACAGTGCTCTCCCTCCCTCTCCTGCCACTGGGGGATAAACCTGAGCATCATCCTCATCCATTGGGCTCCTGTTTCTCCACCACAGCTTCCTGCACTCACAGCCTCCAGAGTCTAGGTCCCAGGCCTGCCAGCTGCCACTGAAGAACCTTGGTGGTGACACTGCTCTTCGCTGTCCTTGGTCGCCACAGGCCGGGTGCTGGGGAGGGTCAGGCCTGCACGGGGTCCCTGGAAGGTTTGCCAGGTCGTGGTCTGGGTCAGGGCTGGTGGCTCTGAGGTATCTGCTTGTGGACACAGCCAGCTTGGGTACTCTGGAGTCACAGAGCTTCGTGGGATCCCTCACCTTCCTTCCCTTCTGTGGGATCTCAGGTGTCCCTGGGGCATGGTTTTGGGGAAATGCATGGTGTGGGGGCCTTGGTCATCAAAGCCACAGCCAGCACCTGTGAAGTCACCTTGGCGCGTGCTTTCGCATGAGAGCAGCAGCAGCTGTGAGAGGCACCTGGAGAGCTTCTAAAAACCACCGATGTTCCAGCACCAATCAGACTTGTAGCTCCTTGGGCAAAGGTCAGAGGGCAACAGGAAGGAATGAGATCTCAAACGGATCGGATCCGAGCAGGAGGCCCGTTTTTGGCTTCCAGCGGGACCACAAGGCCTCAGCAGGCCTGGGAGCTCCCTTTGTGTTGGCGGGGAAGGCTTTTCTGCCACCTCTTTCCCGGGCTGGGCGGTGGCTGCTCCAAGCCCCAGAACGGGGGTGGGTCACCCCTCTGGTCCAGCTTCGGGCTCTTCCCACTGGAAAGACACGCCCTTTGATGCGGGGGAGGAAGCATTTTTGAGGTAAAATGTTGTATAACAGCCAAGAATGGAAAATATTAAAAGCCCACTGGTGACAACAAGGTTTGTGCCAGGGCCGGAAAGTACGGAGAACAGGAGGGACATCCCCGAGGTGGAGAGGGTGGGCACGGAGGGGGTCAGCCAGGGGTCAGCCACGCCCCTTGACCCAGGTGGCCTCCGTGTCAGGGCTAGGATGAGCTTCTCCAGGCCACAGGAAGGTCCTGGGTGTTTTTAGTTTCGTGATTGGGATTGCCTTAATGCTCCCAATTGATTAAAAATGGCTACCTGTCATGGTCATTGTGACTTTGGGGAAGAGCCTGAAGTCCCATGGTGCCAGACCTGGTGACTAAGGTAGATGTTTGTCCTGCCTTTCTGTTGGATGGCACTTGGCAGCAGCATTCACTATATATATTATTAATGTATATGTAATATATATTATTATGTATTTATATATTATAATATATAATTATATATATAATTTTTTATCACACCTCATAAAGACACGAAAGAGGACTGCCAGAACTGCCTCAGAAATTGGCAAGAACGATGGGATAAGTGTGTTTGAAGAAGGGGGAGTATTTTGAGGGGCATTAATGGCAATGTGTCATTTATTGTAAAACAATTTTAAAATTTAAACATTCACTGTATATTTTGACCACATCTCATATTAAGACTGGTGTGCCCCATACTCCAGGGAGGGCAGTGGGCAAAGGCTTGTGGGCCACTGAGACTAGGAGATCTCAGGTGTCAGGGAGGACAGGGCTAGGCTGGTGCACACCCTGACCACTCTGGGTGCTGGCCTGCCAAGCACCTCTGTCCTCTAGGGGCCTCACCTGTGGTCTCAAGGGGCAAAGAAATAGTGTCAGTAGAATGTGACCAACTCTCGGTGAGAGGAATACACAGGGACTGTGGGAAACAAGAGAGACAGTTAGCTTACCCCAGGGATCGAGGAAGAATCCTTCCCCAGGGGAAGTATGGGTACCTGTGAGAACGTGCCCAGAGCCAGTGCCTGGGATACCAGGAGTCATCTCTGTGTTTGCAAAAAGATTCATTTGCAAAGACAGAACAAATGGATTCTTTCTCTCCATGGGGCCTCTTTCCTACCACCCCCGTCACATGTGCACCAGACACACAAGGCACTGGAGTATGTTCCAGATTCTTGTTGCTGTAAGGGAAATGCCTTCATAACAACTGGGGGTGGAACATGAGATCCTGGTAGCTGGAGATCTGCAGGGATGGGGCCTGAGAGCCGGGAAAGCTGCCCTGCTGGAAGGAGGGAGAACAGCCCAGAAGTGGGTATAAGGAGCAGGGTGAAGGAGGAAGGGAGCCTGTGTTAAGGTGGCCCAACCAGTCGGAGGGTTGTCGCTTGGCCTGCAGTTCAGTGCCGTGTTCACTTGCAGTGAGTCCCAAAGGGGCGAGCTTTGTCTTGGAAATGTGCAATGGGGTAGAAAACCTGAGCCCAAAGCAGAGGAGGTCCAGAGCAGAGGAGGCTTCCTGGAGTGAAGAGACACACTTGGAAAGACCTTGGTGTCCATTGGCCATGGGACAGCAGGTCCAAAGAAATTTCACCTGGATGTTAAGGGGAGGGGGCTCCCAAAATAGACACTGCAGACTTTGTTATAAGCCTCAGAGCCCATCTCATCTCATCATTGTACTGTGGAAGGAGCCCAGTCATCTTTAAAATTTTAGTTTGAAGGGCTGGGGATTTAGCTCAGTGGTTTCACCGCCTGCTCCGCAAGCACAAGGACCTGAGTTCGATCCCCGGTACAAAAAAAAAAAATTTTAGTTTGAGGCAGGGTCTTGCTAAATTGCCCAGGCTGGCCTTGAATTTAGAATCCTCCTGCCTCAGCCTCCTAAGTAGCTGGAATTGTAGGCATGCAACATTGCACCCAGACAAATCATCATTCTCATTCCCAGAAGTGCATAACCATTAAGGAGGCCCCTCATCTCTCTCTGGCATCCTGGAGAAAAGATCCCAGTCTACCAAACAAAGTCAGCCACCAACTCTCTCCATCTTCCTGGATAAGGGGCCACTGTGATACAATGGAAAGATTGGAGGTGCAGAAATTAGGAGACCTGGCCTGGATGTGAGCCTGATTTAAGTTCCTAAATCTTTCCAGGAGCCAAATCTTGGCAGAAGTCTGTTAACTTTGCACTGTGTGCTTTCTCCACTGCTTGTCTAGCAGGCTGAAATGAAAATCAACAGCAGTTTTGAGGAAGGAAACTGCAGAAAGGAGAAGGCAGTTGAGCCCTTCTCCTGGCATCTTCTTTGATGGAGGCTGATTAGTTGAGTGTAGAAGCTTCAAAATCTGTCTATCTGTCCTTTGAAGGGAGGGACAGTTCTGAACCCAGTAGTGTCCTTGGCAATTGGAGAAATCTGAAGGTACAGTTCTTAAGGACTCATATCTGAGTCCTGGGGGCAGCAGAAGGGCTGTAAGTAAAAGCCAAATTGCTGTTCCATTGAGCTTTTTTTTTTTTCCTGTCGATACTGAGAATCAAACTAAGGACTATGTGCTTTCCAGGCAGGCACAGCACCACTGAGCTACATCCCCGGTGCTGATCCATTGAGCAGTCTGTGTCATATTTGGGGTAAGCAGTTCTGTTTTGGGATCAGGAAAGAGGCATTTATCCCATTTCTCACCTTTGTGTACCAGAAAGTTCTAGGGTACTGAGGTCAATGCCAGTAGAAGTCACAGTGTTAAAAACGAGAGGCAGGAAACAGTTAATACAGATAGCACAGTCTTTTTAACAAATAGTATTGGGATGATGGGATAACCCTATGCTGAAAAAAGAAAAAACCTGACCCATACTTCATACCCTTTCCAAAAGCTATTTCAAAATGAATGATAGGCCTAAAGGCAAAACCTAGAACTAAAACACACCTAGAAAAAACAGGAGAAAATCTTTGCAACTCCAGGTTCAGCAAAGATTTCTTAGATCCAACTCCAAAACTTCAGTTGTTAAAATAAAGCAAATTGACAAATTAGAAAAGGTTAGCCACAGATTGAGCATAAAAAATATTGTCAAAGCATATGTCTTCTAAAGGACATTTATCCAGAATAAATAAAGTGCTTGCAAAACTCAGTAATAAGAAAATAAGTAATCCAGTTACAAAAAGGGCAAAATATTTAAACAAATAATTCATCAAAGACATATGAATGACCAGTAAGATGTTCAACATCATTGGTCACTAGGGAAATGCAAATTAAAACCACTATGAGGACTAAGGATGTAGCTTAATGCTGGAGTGCTTGCTTGGCATACTCAAGGCCCTGGGTTCAAGGCCCAGTACAGGGGAAAAAAAAAAAAGCTTTGGAAAGGGTGAAAATAAAACTCAAACTCAAACTCTGCTGAGATGGAGTGTTGATGCGAATGCCGAGCACTAGAATTCTCCTACGTGGCATGTAGAAATTAAGTGGGGCCATCACTTTGGAAAACAATTTAGCTGTTTCTTAGAAAGTTAAATGTACAATTACCACACAACCCCATTCCGAGGTATCAACCAAAGATAAATGAAAAACTTGTTTAAATGAACACCTGTACATGAACATTTATTACTAAAGTGTAGTTGCTAAGAACAGGAAAACTGAAGACAACCTGTATGTCCTTTAAGTAGTGAATGGATAAAGAAACTAGTACATCCTTTCATGGATTACTACTCATCCATAGATCTGAACATTGGAAACATGCAACACCGTGGATGGTTGGATATCCTACGTAACATAAAATAGATTAGAAAGGCTCATACCACCGGGCACAGTGGCACATGCCTGTAATTGCAGCTACTCAGGATGTTGAGGTGGGGGATCCCAAGTTTGAGGGGCCAGCCTGGGCAACTTAATGAGACCCTGTCCCAAAATAAAAAATTGTAAAAGGAGGGCCGGGGATTTAGCTCAGTGGTTCCGGCGCCTGCCTCGCAAGTGCAAGGTCCCAAGTTTGATCCCCGGTAGCAAAAAAAAAAAAAAAAAAAAAAAAATTGTAAAAGGACTGAGGATCTAACAGTATAGTGCCCTTGGGTTCTGTCTCCCAAACTGGTGAGGGTGAGGGATGGGGTGGGAGCCTCATACTATGTGATTCTATTTATATGATAGTCTCAAAAAGGCAAAACCACAGAAAGGAGAGCAGCTCAGTGTCTACCAGTTGCTGGGAATGCAGGGAGTGGTTGACTGCAGAGGAAACTTCCGAAGTGATAGAAATATTTTATAGCTTGATTATGACAGTAAGTGATTATATTTGTCAAAAGTCATTTAAATGTACATTCAAAAGGGTGAATTTTCTCCTGCTGTGCAAGCGCAGGGACCCGAGTTTGATCCCCGGTACCAAAAAAAGAAAAGAAAAAGAAATAAATCAGAAGTTAAAAAAAAAAAAAAAGTGTGAATTTTACAGTATGAAAATAGACTATAATTTTTTAAAATTAGGGGTGGGGTTCAAATGCCTTCTCCCTTTTCTGTGTCTTCCCTGCCAGTGCCCTATATCCTATCCTATCCTGTCCTCGAAGTGTTTCAATTTAGCCACCATAAACATTGCTCTCCTTCTGGAATAAAAGGCAAACCCATTAAGAATGGTCTCTACAGGGCCACATGTTTTATCCCTGGGTCCCATTCTATCTATCTAGGCCTGGTCACATTCCCTCTTACTTTTTTTTCCTTTTGAGACAAGGAGCTCTTTGTCACCCAGACTGGCCTTGAACTCATGATCCTCCTGTCTCAGCCTCCCAGATAGGTGGGATTACGGGCATGCACAACTCTGCTCAGCCAAGTTACTCTTTTCCTAACCTCCATTTCCCCTTCTCTGCACAAGAGTCCTGGTGGTGACTTGGGGAAGGGACCAAATCCTTAGGGCCTACAAGGATGAAATGTGGGTGAAAGATTCTGCTTATAAAGAGGGAGGCTGCTCAAGGCCAACTTTCCATAGCTCCAGCCAATAGAACAGTTGCGTGTCCCAGAAGTATACAGCCAGCAAGGCCATCTGCTGGGCAGCCTAACCATGGCCGCCCTGGCACTGCTGCGTGCTCTCCTGGGCTGCCAGCATCTTGGTCAGAGTTGAAGCTGTATCACACCCAGAGCCATCTGGGACCTCTTTGGGGAGACATCAAAGAGGCCTCAGGTCATGAGGGACAGAGGCACAGAGGCTGGTAGATGCATGGGCGAGGGTTGAGTAACTGGGGCAGACTCATCATGGGGACTAGGAAGAGCCAGGGGAGGAGAGCGTACTCCTGAGGTAGCACCCTGGTGGACTATCCAGCCCAATCCTATACAAAACTGGGACTGTGATGTTCCTGAAAAATACAGGGGGGACCCTATGATGTCCTCTACAGAGCATGAACTCATTGGTCCATGCCATCAATACTACAATGTCCCCGTGATGGAGACATGATGGTGACAGTGAGAACACTGTGGTATGCTGGTTGAACGTCTTGGAGATGTAGTATGAATTCTGCAGTCTGCAGTGGACACACTCAGGCCTTGGGGGGTGTGAACACCTTGTGATGAGCATTGTGAACACGACAGGCACTGCGTGTGACTTGAGTCTCTGATTGTGTGAATGAACCCTAGGGACACTGAGGTGACCCTGTGAGGCTCAAGGAGTGCTCTGTGGTTATGCACAAGGTAGAGAGCTCTACTGATCATGATTTGCTGTGCCCAGAATCCATTTTCCCTACTTCTGGTGACAGCGCCACTTGTCTTCAGGAAGAAATTCTCAATGGGGCCGATGAATCTGCTGGCTCCAGAAAGTGTCTAATCAGAGCTTTCCATCCCATGGTGACAGGGACTGGGTCAGGAATGGGCCAATGAGAACCTTTCCCAGGTCTTTTTGGGAAGAATTGGGGAGGAGTTACTCTTTCCACTGGGAATTTGAGGCATGCTGCTAGAAGGGAGCATGGAAATACTGGGAGACATTCCATGTATTCAGCCTTGTTTCAATTACTGGTGCCACGTGACAAACTAGCCCAAAATGTAGTGACTTAAATGACAACTATTTGTTATATCCCAGATTTTGTTATATATTTTGTTATCCCAAATTTGTTATATACAGATTGTGTAGGTCAGGATTTCTTGGAGGATTTGATTGGGCTTTTACTTTTCTTCCTCCCCCTCCTCCTCCTTTTCTTCTTCCTCTTCCTCTTTCTCTTCCTCCCCATCTCTCATTTTTGCCCTACAGATGTTGACCCCAGGGCCTCTCACATGCTAGGCAAGCGCTCTACCACTAAGCTGCATCCCAGCCCTTTTTTATTTTATGCAACAGGATCTTACTAAATTGCCCAGTCTGGCTTCAAACTTGCAACCCTACTGCCTCAGCCTCCCAAGGAGCTGGGATTATAGGCATGTGCCACTGCACCCAGCTATTCTTTTGCTTTTTGAGGCACTAATTGAGACCCACTTCACTGGTCGGTGGCTGATCTAGAGGACCCAAAACATCTTCACTCACATGTCTGGTGTCATGATGGTGGCTGCAAGGCTGGGCTTACTTGGGGCTGCTCACCATCATGGTGGTCAGAAGGAAATTAGCCTTGACTTCTTTTTATGATTTGTTTGTTTTTCTTGAGATTGGGGCTCACTCTGTAGTCCAGGCTGGGTTTGAGCTCATGAGCCTTCTGCCTGAGCCTTCCTAGTGCATGTGCCACCATGCCCAGCTAGACTTGCCTTCTTCCATGGCAGCTGCTCTCCCTAGAATGAGCATCCCAAGAGATTCAGGGAAGTTGTATGACCTTTTTTGAGCTAACCTTAAAAGTTCGCCTCAGCCTACTTGTGATAAGGAAGGCACGAGACCAGCTCAGATTCAAGGGGAGGGAAATTGGATTCTATATCTTGATAGTGGAATAGTGTCATAAGTCACGCAGACAGGAAGCTAAGAAATGAGAGATACCACTGCAGTCATCTTTGGAAAACAGACTGACAGCTCTGCCATCGCAGAGGAAGCATCTGAGATACGGAAAGAAAACAGTTCTGCTGACATTATCTGTGGCTGGATCCAGCTTTTCCCAGGACTTCAGTCAAGAAAACCCTAAGATTCCTTTTCCACATAAACCAATCTCAGTTGTGATTTTGTCCCTTGCACCTGAAAGAGCCTTTGTCCTTAGCGTGTATGTGTTGTTATGTATTGCAGCCTGACAAACCACCCCAAAACTCTGGCTGAAGACAATGATTTACTGTTTCTCTTGATTTTGTGGGTTGGTTGGACCATTCTTCTATTGTCTTACTGGCCTTGCTCATGCCGCTGCTGAGGTGGATTCAAGATGCTTCACTCACAGGTCTGAATATTGGGTGGGGACATTAGTTTTTATCGTGTGATTTTTGGTTTGCTTTTGCAATACGGGGGATTGAACCCAGGGTCTTCACCCTCAGGTATATTCCTCTTTTCTTTCTCTTTCTTTCTCTTTCTTTCTTTTCTTTCTTTTCTTTTCTTTTCTTTCTTTTCTTTCTTCCTTCCTTCCTTCCTTCCATCCTTCCTCTCTCTCTTTTGACAGGCTCTCACTTTGCAGTTCAGGCTGGCCTTGAACTCACAGCAGTCCTCCTGTCTCAGCCTCCTAAATGCTGAGATTATTACAGGCCTCCACCACCACTCCCAACAGTTTTTTTATTTTTTTCTCACTGAGTTGCTAAATTGACCAAGGTGAGCTAGAATTTGCAGTCCTCTGGCATCAGCCTTCCAGAGTGCTGGGATTATAGGTGTGTGTCACCATCCTGTTTTATCTGTGATTTTGAGCCGCATGTGAGCCAGCCTGACACTTTCCTTTTCCCTCTGACAGCCAGAAGGGGGAGTGCTTTGATTGACCCCCACAATTTGGCTATGGCTCTCCTGAAAGCCTGCAGTGACCTGGGAAGATGCCTGCCTTGGCCACCGAGCTTTGAATTTGGACCAATCAGCAAGCTCAAATTTGGATCAATCACAGGCCTATGTTAGTAGCTCTCCCATCACACTTCCCTTGTCCAGATGTTGCTGGACTGCAGTGCAGGCCCGTCTAAATAAAGCCTTGCTCCTTGGTTCTGTAAATCTGAAGGGGCTGGCCCTGAAGAGTTCTAGAGACCAGAGGGATATCAGTCATTGATTGGCAGTTGATGGGCATCATGGAGATCAGCGGAAACTGTTAAGAGTTCCCAGTAGCCGCCAAGGATTAACCCTGACTGCTGAGGACCTGATGGGGTGGCTTAGAGTCTTGGCTCCATAGCACTGTGGCCTGCCTTGGAGTCCCCAGGGCTGTCACACCAAGGAGGGCCACTGGCACTCAAGGCCTCTGGAGCTACTAGCAGAACTGCCCTTCATAGATTTTCGATTTCCATCCGAATTGAGCAAAAGAGCCCCTAACTGATTGGCAACACTCACTCCTCCCGCAGTAGGCTAGACTGAACTTCCATATGTGATAAAGGTCATTCTATGAGAGTGAGGGTTTCCAGAACGTGTCTACCATCACTTCCGTCATATTTCTTTATTCCAGGCAAATCGCAAAGCCAGCCTAAGTCACAGAAGTGAACAGAGGCCCCACCTCATAATGAAGAGTAGCAAGGACTTTGTGGCCATGTTTAATCCACCACAATCTACTAAATAGCTGGATCATGACAGCTAGGAACATCTTTAGATGAGTGTGTGTGCAGGAAGCAGGATGAGTGTGATTTCCACATGGCTCCTCTGGGCTGAGGTTCCCATATCAAGCTCTGCATTAGACTCTTGGTCCCCAGGGGCAGCTTTGAGCGGACAGTCTACTGTGCCCGAGTGGCTTCACCTCTCTGAGCCTCAGTTCTTCCTCTGTAAAACAGGCACAGTCATCATTACCTTGCAGGTTCGCTGTGAGACTGAAGATAAGATCACCATGAATGCGGTTTGTAAATTATGGAGTGCCATCTACATGTGGTGGAACATTAGTAGCTGAGATGGAAATAGTCAACATGGGCCTGGGTCATCAGAGAAGGAGGAGGGAGGAGACTGAGCCAGAGTGTTGAAAGATGGAGACATTCACATTGGTTGGGAGGAAGGTCTGTATTTCAAGACAGGAAGCTGGGGAATAAAATTGTAAAGGTACAGAGATAGAACAGTGGCATATTACCTAAGACAGGGAGGAGAGTGTCTTGGCCAGAGGCTGAGGCCCCCATTACCCTGGACTCTGCGTCTCTGGGGTCCCAGGCAGAGGGTCAGCAGCCCTTATGGTCTCAGAGCGGCAGCCCTGGGCTCCAGTCTCCAAAGCTCATCAATCAGCTGACTGTCCCCATCCAGGCCTGCAAAGCCTCCTTGGGCCACTCCTGGAGGAGGCAGTCTGGATAGATTAGAGACACTGCCCTGTCTTTTTAGCCATTAGAACCAGGTCAGAGCCCTCCAACCATTCCCAACCTCCTTTCCTGACAGCAGGGTGGGGACCCCTGGCTATAGTTTGAGTCACAAGTGGCCTGGCTAAACTAGGCTCCAAGTCTGTCCATCCCCTAGGCAGGGGTGGGGGTGATTGATGAATTTCCAGTGTGTTCCAGACAGGGACTTGGAACCGCTTCAGAATGGCCTGGCTTGCAGGAGCCCCAGGTGGCGACTCGGGACTGAGGCTCACCCATCCAGGCCAGGCCCTGGACAGTCCAGGCCTATGGCCACCTCCCAAGTTCTCTCTGTCCTGGGGACAGACAGCAAGGGGACCATTGTGGCTCAGCAGCAGCCTCTTCAAAGGAGTTCTGGGAGAGCAGTTTGGGGTAGGCTGAGGTTCCTGGAGTCTAGCCCTTTGCTGTTCATAGTTCGGTTCGCCTTATGAGCAGAAAAAGACCTGATGGGAGTATGGAGGCAACAAGGATATGAGCTAGGGGAACACAAAAGCCAGGACTGGAATTAGAACCCAGAGATTCTAGCTCAGAGTTCCCTCACCTGTGCCAACCACAGCGAAACTCACTGGCCCCTTGGGTGAACCTCTGAGTGCTAGGGCAAGCAAGGAGACCCAGACAGGAATCCTGGCCTAAAGAGCTTTACTTTGGCAAATTCTCATCTCCAATGGTATCCTGCCTCCTACTATAGAAAGAGAGGAAAGGGCTGGGGACACCGAGGTCCAGGGTGACTTGGATTGCTTCTGGTCCAAGGTGGCACATCAGAATCAATGACAGAGCCAGGACTGGGCTTCTGACTTCCAAGTTCCTGTTTATCTCCTGCCCTTTGTTCTGGCGATTGTGCCTCAGCCTGTCTCTGTGTCTGTCCTCATAGTACTAGTGCTCACGTGAGACTGACTCAGGACAGACATCTGCTGTCAAAGTTATGGCAGAAGCTGCTTCATGGCTTGGCTGTGACAGTTTGGATGAGGATGAGGCAGGCTACAGGGCCTATGGCCAAGGGCTGGAGGCTGGAAGGGAGACCAGGCTCCAGGAGAGAAAGCAAATCAGACAGCTAAGGCACTGCTGCTGCTCAGCATCCTTTCTCCAATCGTGCTCTCTTCCCCAACAGTGCCTGTCCAGGGCAGTGTTCAGAGAAAACAGAGCTCCTAAGCCCTTGCTAACCCACAGGGAAGAGCACAGACAGAAAAAGACAGGGGCCGGGGATTTAGCTCAGTGGTGCTGCTGCCTGCCTTGCAAGGGCAAGACCCTGAGTTCGATCCCTGGTACCAAAAAAAAGAAAGAAAAAGGCAGACATAAGCAGGTGTTGGCCCATGTACACGGCTTCCGGTGTGAGGGTTAGCGGCTACGCCATGGAATCATTTTTATGTGAGGCTCTTTCTTGTGGCTCCCCAGTGCCCAGCCTAGAGCCTGGCAGAATAAGAGCTCAGCGAGGGTGTGTGGAAAGAGTGACCCAGGTGTGGAAGACCACAGGGCCAGACTTCCTCCTCCAGGCGCTGGCAGGAGGCAGGAAGCCCAGACCGGGTAGGATGAGACTGCAGCATGAGGCAGGACTCGGGCAGTACCGGTGTGGTCTCCAGTACGCTCTCTCTTCATCCTCTGAGAGGCTCTGTCCTTGTGAACGGTAATTTTCAAAATGTGGTCCAAGAACCAGTAACTTCAATAGCACCGGCAGGCTGGACAGAAATGCACTCTTGGGCACCACTGAATTGGAAACTCTGGGTGTGGGTCCAGAAATCTGTGTTTTAACAGCCTTCCAGGCCATTGGATGCAGGCTAGAATAAGAGACACAGTCTGGCTGGTGCTGGAGCCGGAAAGCCCAAAGCACAGGCAGCTGCCTAGGGTGCTTGTCCCGGAAGTGAGATGCATATATGAGCATCCGGCAGGTCTCTGAGGGATCCGAGTGCTGGGCTCTGGGATCTACACAAGTATAAGCAGCGCCTGGATGGAAGCAGGGAGGGGCAACGTCTCGCTAGGTGACAAACTGGGCCCCACAATTCCTTTGTCCTTTGCGCTCCTTGGGAGGCCAGAGAAGCTGAGCAGTTGTCCAGCTGAGGCAGACACACCCAGTAGAGAGGCCTGTGTGCCGAAGGGAGCTTCGGGTATGTGCTAAGAGCAGCAGAGTCCTTTCCTGCACGGGTGGGCCAGGGCCAGGGAATGCCGGGATCAGCAAGTGGCACTTAGGCAAGAGCACATCATCTCTAAAGCCACGAAGTCCTGCTCCGCTGGAGAATTCCCCTTGGCCCTTTCCCAGGGCTGTTCCTAGTGCCCAGCCCACAGTCTGACCCCTATTTCTGCCCTGGCCAGGACAGCCCTGGGAAGCTGCCCACCTGGGCCATCTGCAGGCCCCCAAAGGATCTGGATGTGAGATCCTGGCTTCTGTGAGCTGCAGGGGACGTGGGGAGGGGAGGGAGGCTCAAGCTCAGATCTGGTTTCACCGCTGCTTCCCATGGCTGCCTGCCACAGGCTGAGCCACCAGCTGGCCTATATAAGGCCTGCGGCTAGACAGCTGCAGTAGTGAGGACTTGGACCCCCAGCGAAGGAGACCTGCTCAGGACGGGTGAGCTCCACTCCCAAGTCCCTCCCTCATCTTTGTACCCACTGCCTTTCTTAGCTATTCTCCCCAACCACCCCATTTCTGGTTTTTTGCTGGCTGACCCCTCATCTTCCACAGAAGACTCCCATTTCTGCTCTGAAGTTCTTTCCCCCAAGTGCCCCAGAGTCCTCTCCTTCCCTCATCTGAGGTCAGAAACCCCACAAATGGCCCCACTCTGGGTCTCTATACCTGTGGGTGCCCTGCGTTGTTCCTGGAGCCAGCCGGCATCCGTGGTCCAAGAGCTTGGAGGTGCGTGGGTTGGGGAGCCTGACCGTCAGACATGTACTGGGGGACAGCGGGAGGCTGAGAAACCTCCATGAGCTGCCAGATGGGAAATGGTTTTTCCACAAGGTGCCCCAGGCCACCTCAGCTCTCTGACAGCACTGGAACCAGCTCAGGTTGAGTGCTGTGCAGGCCTACAGCCCACTCAGCTCCCACTCAGAGCCCAGGGCTTGGGTTGAGTCCCACACTCACTGGAGATGTGACCTCCTGGGGACTCTGTTCCTGGACTGAGAGGGGATGGGAGTTAGGGCTTTTAGGGCTAGATGGTCTGCATTGTGGAACTGTTTTTGTTTCTTCCTCTGGGGCATCCAAGAGTTTCTGGATCTTTTGTCCAGAAAGGAGAAACTTTTCTTTTCCTACACTCTAGACTTTGGGGACTAAAGGGAACCATTTTTTGATTCTGGGTTGGCCAGGGCTCTGAGGAGAGAGAAAAATGTCCTGCTAAGCAAGAGCCTGGGCCACACATGCCCTATGGTTCCTTAACCTGCATTACCAGGCCTGCTTTCCTCTCCACACCCTGCAGCCCCTACCCCATGCTCAGCAAGTATTAGGGAGCCCTGGCTTCTCACACTGTACCCCCTCTGCTTTCCCACAACTGGCTTCTAGCTGTGGAACTCCCAGCCAGGCCCCAAACAAGCAAGCAGAATGTGTTCCAGCTGCAGCCTGTGCACATCTGGGAATGTATTCCTGGAGGTGGTAGGCCTGAGGCATCTGTGCCTTCAGCCTGCCTGCCTAGGAGGGGCCACTGTGGTCGAGACAGGCCTGCATGGCCTCTTCTGCAAGAGTGTGAGCCTCACCAAGGGGCCCCCAAGCCTGGGTCTGGATGTGAGGCCACTGGGAGTGAGCCCCGGCCCCTGGGTCAGCCTTGTGTGAACTCAGATCCAGAGCCTCTACCTCTCCCAAGCTGCTCAGTTTTACAACTCAAGCAGCTATCCCACTTGCAAGACTTCATTCTGTCCGTCTTTCCATCCTCAACAGGTCAAGAAATACCTCTGTATTCGAGCCATGAGGGCTGACTCAGAAATGTGGGGTCTGACAAGCTTTGTTTCTTTGTAGGTCACCGGATCTGAGAAACCTCCCAGGGAACCACATTCCGGAACCACATTCTGGTTCTGTGAAGCCCTCTCACACTCTCCTGCCACGTTCTCACAGGGCTAGGGGGAAGATGGAGGGGACCAATGCCTGGCTGTTCTCCTTCCTGGTCTTGCAAGTTGCCTCTGTGTTGGGTACAGGCTGAGTATCTGCTACCTCCCAAATCTGCCCTAGCCATAGCGAAGTCATATCTGGGATCTGTCTGTGCATCTGCCTTAAGACAGCAGTGACCTTAAGACCTGGGGCTGTGTGATAGATTTATTTCACATAGTTCTCTCTCTTTTTTTTTTTTTTTTTCCTGGTGCTTGGGATGGAACCTGGGGCCTTTGCACTGAGCTATATCTCGTCCCTTTTAAAAAATTTTTATATTGAGACAGGGCCCGCTAACTTGCTAAGTTGCCCAGGCTGTGCTCCAACTTGCCATCTCCCTGCCTCAGCTTCCCAGAATTCTGGGGTTACAGGTTACATACCCATCTGATAGTTCCCAATATTAAAACTCACAGAACAGAACCTTGGGAGGAGAAAAGATAGGAGAGTTACTGCCCCTGAGTACTAAATTGAGCTCTGAGCTTCCTGGCAGCCAAAGCAAAAGGGAGTCACGGGAGATCACTGAACTCTCGGAAGCAGATTGGGGTTTGGTCAGTTTTTAGCGTCATGAGGATTCTTCTGGCCTAAAGCCTACTTTCATTTGGATCAAATTTTGCAGACACACCAGAACCTCTCTGGTCTCCTTGCCCTCTGATCCCGACCCGGTGACACTGAGCTCTGCAAAATGAAAGAGAATGAGAGAGAATTTGCCTGCTTCCCTGTGGAAGCCCCAGAGCCTCAGTACCCTGCCCTACACTCTCTACCACCTCCCCTTCCTCTTCTCATTTCCAATCTCATACTCAGATAATGCAAAAAAGAAAAAAGAAAAAAGGAAAAAAACCCAAAAACTGGAAACCCTCTTCTCAAGCGGCCTGCCCCAAAGGCTTTGTGAGCACAGATGCAGGGGACAAAGGCTGTCTCAGCGCAACACCCAGCCCTGTGTGCCCCGCCTCCTGCCTGCTCTCGCCACCCAGTCAGCTGCTGTTTGGGAAGATGATTAACATTCAGCCATCTGAGGGGAAATCAGATTAGCTTGATTAAAAGAGCTCCTATCACCCCAATTAAGCAGCTCAGAGAATTCTGATTTGGCTCCTGGCCTGGGAGTTAATTGCCTTTCAAGACGTTTGCAGATCTGTGCTCCCCTCTCCTTCCCATTCCCACCCAGCAGCTCTGGTCCTGGTGGAGTAGGGCTGCAACTGCCCATGGCCTCAGGACCTTGTTCTTATTCCTTGTGGGCAAACCCCACAGCGAACCCCACAGCCTGAGAACCACCAGCCCATTTCTGTCCATCTGCCAAGGAAAGGGAGAGGGATGTTTATGGAGCCAGACTTTCAGCTAAAGGGAGTTGCTAATACTTCTGTGTAGCTATTGTTAAGTGGCCTTTATGAGTGAGCCTTTGTAATCCCCGCAATCCCCTAAGGCAGGGAGCATTATTGTCCCCATTTTACGATGAGAGAACATGGGGCCAGATGGCTGGAGTGGCTTGCCAGAGGTCACAATGCTCTCATCTTCATGGACTTGAGGCATGTTTATGTTTATCTCATGGAATGCTCTTGCCAAAATGGCCCTATTAGGTGGCAGTTAGTATCTGTGTTTCACAGAGGCTGTCTTACCAAGATGAAGAAGACCAGTCCACTAATGCTCCATTTCTAGAACATGAATGAGAACGCTATTCACCAAGCATGCACCCCATGCATGCACCCCATGCTAGCTCTATTGCTCCCAATAATGTACTAGACCTTATGTCATTGTGATGTTTTAATGGATCCCTGCCTTGTGGGAAAAAAGAGAAATACAGCCTTTCTGAAGTTGCATAGCAGTAAGTGGCAGAGTGAGGATTCGAACCCGTGTCCGGAGCTCATGTTCCATCCAGCATACCATACTGTTTCCCTGCATTTTGAGAGGCTCCTGTTTAGTCCTGGCTTCTTGCTCAGCTTCTTCTTGTCCTGGCCCTCAGGGAGGCAGACAATGCTCACCCAGGGAGTGAGAAGAGTCCAGCCTGGGAAGAGGACCCCTGGTGCCTTTGCCAAGCCTGCTGATGCCCAGGAGAGTGAGTTGTGGCTGGAGCGGGCGGGGCCAGGAGGGCTGGGGTTTTACCGAGTTTGCCAAGGGGATCTCTGAAACTGGAGCATGATGCCAGGGTTTCACGAGGCATTTGGCAGAGGGACATGGTATAGGACAGCTCAGAATCAGGAAGCTGCCTGGTATCTCCCAGGAATGCTGTAGAGTGGGGAACTCAGCACAGGCTTGTGGGGAGAAAAGGGACATGAGGATGGAGAGAGAGTAGGGGTCAGCTCACCGCCCCAATGCCTTGCAAAGGCATGTCTTTTGTTTTTGTTTGTTTGTTTTGAAGTACTAGGGATTGATTGAATGTGTGGCTTCTGGACTGAGCTATATCCCCAGTCCTTTTTATTTAGTAAATTTTGAGTCAAGGTGTTATTAAGTCGCTAAATTGCTTAGACTAGGCTCAAATCTGTGATCTTCCTGCCTCAGCCTCCCAGAGTCAGGAATAGAGATGTGCAATACCACACCTAACTACTAAGGGATTATAAAGTGGAAAGAGTGGTGTTTGTGGTCCAGGCTACATGGAGAAATCTCACCTGGCCTCCTGGGGAGGTGAGGCATGGAGGGAGGGGGAACCTTGGGGCAGAGAGGCTGGGCAGGGAGTTACTGGCAAGGTTCTATCAGGCTGATGTGGTCTTGGCATGGTGAGGCAGAGGGAGGATTGGAGAGATGCTGAGGACATAATCAACCAGGGCCAGGTGAGTGGTACCAGGGAGGACTTCTGAGGCTGAGCAGGAAGAACCCAGCTCACTTGTGCCCCCAGGGATGGCTGCTCCCCAACCTTCCCTGTCCTTCAGGTCCTGGGGAGTGGACGGCATGGTTCAACATTGACCACCCAGGTGGGCAGGGTGACTTTGAGCGGCTGGATGCCATTCGCTTCTACTACGGAGACCGCGTGTGTACCCGCCCCCTGCGGCTGGAGGCTCGGACCACTGACTGGATACCCTCGGGCAGCAGCGGCCAGGTGGTCCACAGCAGTCCCCGGGAGGGCTTCTGGTGCCTCAACCGAGAGCAGCGGCCTGGCAGGAACTGCTCCAACTACACAGTGCGCTTCCTCTGCCGGCCAGGTGAGTCCTACAGGAAGCTCCCCTTAGTGTTCTGCTTATGGGTCCCCTCCATCAAGTTGTGTTAAGTTCAAGCAGCCTAGAGCAACTTCAGGGCTTTGAATCCTAAGCCTACCACTCGGGACTGAGTTCCCAAGGCCAGTTTTCTGCAATTCTCTTAGCCTCAGTTTCTCAGTTGTGCAGCAGGGCTAACTGTAAATCCCATAAGGATTTTTTGATGAGGAATAAGTGAAATCATGAATGTAGAGGGTGCGACCCCAGTTCACAAAGTGCTGGTTCCTGTTACTGCCCCTACATGCCAGTCACTTCCTATTCTTCCTCTCCCATTGACCTTTGCACTGTGTCCTCTTGGCCATTGCATGGAATGCTGAGAAGCTGAGTACCATCTCACAATACTGCAGCTGATAAGTGCGGAGCCAGGGTCTGCACCCTATCTGTGTTTGCAGAGTCCATGTTCTTGACATCCTGCCCTGCCCTGCCCTTCCCTGCCCCGGGTAATTCAGATGTTGGGCACCAGCTGCAGGCCTGCTCCTATGGATGGCCCCCCTCCTCTTTAGGGCTCTGCCAGTTCACACAGCCTGATGCTGCAGGCCTAGGTACCCATAGAGCCCATGTCAGTGGGGACTCAGGCTCGTCTTCTGCCTCAGACCAGAGGGAAGGGGGTGGGCAGAGAGGGCTGGAGTCCATGTTAATGTAGCCCCTGACCTCTGGGAGAAGGAAGCTGGTACTGTCCCTGAATATTCTGAGACAGTGAATCAAACCCCAGTGCTTGGCAACAAGCCCTCTCAGGGCCACTTTGGGAGGGAGGTTAGGTCATCACTGATCTCATTTTGCAGGTTCCCTGCGGCGGGACACAGAGCGCATTTGGGGTCCCTGGTCTCCCTGGAGCAATTGTTCAGCTCCCTGTGGTGAAATGGGGGTCCAGACCCGCACGCGCACCTGCCTGGCGGAGACAGTGTCACTGTGCAGTGAGGCCGCTGAAGAGGGCCAGCTCTGTGTGAGCCAGGCTTGTGCAGGTACCACTCTCCCTCTGGCGCCAGGGCTGGTGTAGTGAATGAGGCTGAAGCAGCCTGAAAGGATGGGTAGTTGGAGGGTCAGTCTGAGATGGGTTCTTTTGTGCACCCCCTTGGTATTAACTGAGTCTCTACTATGTCTCTGATGGAACTGTAGGATAATGTGGGGAACACAGAGCAGGGGAATGATCATAGCTTAGAGAAATCCAGGAAGGCTAGAGGAGGTGTCCTAGGCTCAGTCTGAAAGGATGAGTAAGAGTTAGCAGCTGATAATAAAGAGTGGCAAAGGGGAAAGGGAAGCCCAACCGAGGCTGCAGGCTGAGGTGTAGTGAAGGAGGGTTAGAATCCACACACGCCTTCTGATATGGCTCCTTATACCACAGCCTGTGACCTGGCCTGCCCCATGGGCCGGGTGAATGCTGAGTGTGATGCCTGCATGTGTGAGGATTTCAGGCTCCATGGAGCTGTCTCCCTCCCTGGCGGTGACCCAGCCTCAGGGGCCACCGTCTACCTGCTGACCAAGACGCCGAAGACGCTGACCCAGACGGACAGCAGTGGCAGGTTCCAAGTCCCTGGCTTGTGCCCCGATGGCAAAAGCAAGCTGAAGATCACGAAGACCCAGTTTGTCCCCATTGTGCTCACAATGCCCAAGACCAAGCTGAAGTCAGCTACCATCAGTGCAGAGTTCGTGAGGGCAGGTATGAAGCTCTCTGGGTGCTAAGAGCTGATTTCCTGCCTCAGCTGGAGTGAAACCCAAAGTCTTCAGTGTGGCTCACAGGGCCCCAATCTGGCCCTCCCTTATTTCTCTGCTTTCTTTTCTTATCACTCCTCCCACATGGAGTCACTCTTTTCCAGCCACAAAGGCCTCCTACCTGTTCTTCAAATACAGGGCCTTTGCACTTGGTGTATACACAGCATAGCATGTTCTTTCTCCAGATATCGGAAGTCCTGTTCCTAACGTATGAGGGTTTTCCAGACCACTTTATCTAAAACAGCTCATTACAATACAGTGTGAGCATTGGAGGTCTTAGAGAGAGGAGGAGCTCAGAAATCGTGCAGAATGGCCAAAAAGAAAAAAAAAGTTGTCAAGGCCAAGGCCAGCAGAACACCAATATCTCACTATTCAAAATGGCCAGTTCTGTCCCTTTGGTCGTACTTAGGCATTGTGGCTGGCACAAGGTCCCTGGGGCCCCACGGGGTCACTGGGTTCCTGGAGTCCCAGGCTGAGATGGTGGAAGGGGGGACTCCACTGTGGACCAAGTCCCGTGGGTATTAGGAGCATCAGAGGTGGGCTGGGGAGCCACAAAATTCAAATAACTTCAAGAACCCATCACAAAGAAAAGACTAAACACTGTTTCTCATCTGGTGTCCCAGAGACTCCATACATCGTGATGAACCCCGAGATCAAGGCGCGGCGAGCCGGGCAGAGCGTGTCCCTGTGCTGCAAGGCCACGGGGATGCCCAGTCCGGACAAGTATTTCTGGTGCGTATTCTGCCAGCTACCCTGCCCTCTCCTCTTCTCGGAAACCAGAGGTTTCTGCAACAATCACCAGTAGGATAGTGAGAAGTCGGGCACCAGCGCAGAGCCTGGGTGTTAGCGCCGACAGGCAGAGCCAGCAGGCTTGAAGCTGCCCAGGCAACCATCGAGCCCTCCTGCACCCTCGAAGCTGGCTGGCTCATCACCTTTCACAGCCACTCTTTTGCAATCCCAGCAACTCTGTGAGGTCAGCTGGAGACCAGTGGGGCCATTTTATAGACCCGGAAGCGGAAGCTGAGATGATCGGTTCAAGGATTCACAGCCATCTAAGTGGTGGGGCTGGGACTTAGAACCAAGGCCCCTGACTCCTAGGCTGATCCATGCTCTGGGCTAAGCCAAGTCCAAAGTGATGTTGGCATCTGCAGGAACCCATCCACCCATCTCATCTCCCTCCCACGGTCCCTCCTCTCTATACCTCGCAGGTATCACAACAACACACTGCTGGATCCCTCCCTCTACAAGCTGGAGGGCAAGCTGGTGCTGAGGAAAGTACGGCTGGAGCAGGCCGGAGAGTACTTCTGCAAGGCGCAAAGCGATTCGGGAGCTGCAAAGTCGCAGGTCGCCCAGCTGACAGTCACAGGTGAGCCTGTCTGGGTTCCCCGGGTCTCGGGTCTGCAGCAGGGGAGGCTGAGCACCCTGGGAACATAACTGGGCAGTGAATGCTCGGGCCTCTTTAAATTGTGCACAGTACTGTGCCCTCTGGGACCCAGAGATGGCGGAGACCTGAATCCTGTTGTCACAGAGCCACCATTTGAGGAGGGGTGAAGAAATGTAAATAAGAGACAAAGTCAGAAAAATTTAGCTAAAACAGGAGAAATGGGGCTGTGGATTCTGACAGATCAGAGACAAATACCTTCTAGGGAGCTGATTTCAGCTAAGGCTTAAACCGTGGTTTTTAGCCTTAGCTGCCTATTGGCATCGTCTATTGATAGTTTAAAAAAATATTGATGCCCCTGCCTTACACTGAGAGCATCTGATTTAACCTGGGATGTGGCCTGGGTGTGCATGGTTTAAAAGATGCCTGGGTAGGGCCAGGGATTTAGCTCAGTGGTTCTGCCACCTGTCTTGAAAGCACAAGGTCCCGAGTTTGATTCCTGGTACCAAAAAAAAAAGATGCCTGGGTAGCCAGACTTGGCGGTGCATGCATGTAATCCCAGCACTCGGGAGGGAGGCAGAGGCAGGAGGATCACTGTGAGTTTGAGGCCTTCCTGGACTAGATAGTGAAACCCTGTCTCAAAAAAAATTTTTTTTAAAAGATGCCTGGGTGATTCTAACTTACAGCCAAAGTTGTGAACCCATGGTCTTAGAGAGTGGGCAGGAGGGGCTGGGGATTTAGCTCAGTGGTGCTGCCATATTCCTTGAAACCGCAAGGTCCTGAGTTCGATCCCTGGTACCAAAAAAAAAAAGAATGGGCAGGAACTGTGTGTGGAGGTATTCCAGACCAAGGTGCCAGCCTGGACTGGAGCACAAAAGTGGGGAACCTGGGGGCTGTATAAGAAAGGATGATCTAAAAAAAGAGGATGATTTAATCAGGTGTGATGACACAGGCCTGTAACCCCAGCATTCTGGGAGGATGAGGCAGGAGGATCAAGGATTGAAAGTTTGAGCCTAGCCTGGGCAATTTAGTGACTCAGCAAGACTCTATCCCAAAATTTTAAAAATGGGCAGGGGATGTAGCTCAGTGTAAAGGCTTTGGGTTCAACCCCCAGTACCCCTCCCCCCCAACAAAACAAAACAAGCCTAAAACCAATACCCTCCCCCACACAAATGTAAAACAAATAAAAAAGGTGACCTGATTACAGCTGGCTTCTAGAAGAAAACTAGAGAGGAAGGGATTTGAGGCCACAGGCCTGCTGGAAACCTGTCCTTGGAAAGTGAAGGAGAGAGAAGATATCTTAGTAACTGGCCTAAACAATTTTAGTATATGTGCTGCTGAAGCGAGCACAATTAGCCTAAACAAAACACAACAACAAAAATAAAAACACAGAGGAAGAGAGTATTATTGGAAGAATTCTGGAATATTGTATAGACTGCTAGGCATTTGAGCAACAGACCACAGAAAAGACAAGACTGAGCCTTTGGTTCTCAGCAGAGGAGATAAGGAGCCCCTAGGAGTGGATCCCAGTTCCTCACACCAATGCTCCCATTTGGTGTGGTGATTTCTCTCTTTTTTTTTGGAGTAGGTCTCTGTATAGATTAGACCAGCCTTTAACTCACAGTGTAGACTGGGATGGCCTCAAATTTGCCATCCTCCTGCCTCAGCCTCCTGAGTGCTGGGATTACAGGTGTGTGCCACTACACCTGGCTGGCATAGTGACTTAAAAAAAACAACAACACACTGATTTACTATTTCAAAGTTCAAATTTATAGATAGTAACTATATAGAATTTCTAAGTATATAAGCATATGGTCCTAATTATAAAAAAGGAGAAATAAATCTAGCAGTGGTGGCATGCCCCTATAATCTCAGCATTCAGGAGGCTGATGCAGGAGGATCACCATAAGATCAAGGCCAGCCTAGACTATACAGTGATTTGAAAGCCATCCTAGAGGGCTGGGGATGTAGCTCAGTGGCTCCCCACCCACCTGGCAAGTGCAAGGTCCTGAGATCAATTACGGGTACGGCGGGGGGGGGGGGGACCCAGCCTGGATTACATAGCAAGACTCTGTCTCACAAAACAAAATGAGAGAGGCTGGGGATTTAGCACAGTGGTTCCAGTGCCTGCCTCACAAGTGCAAGGTCCCGAGTTCAATACCCCATACCAAAAAAAAAAAAGTAAAAGAGAGACAGAGACAGTGGGAGAGAGGTTTTAATACACAAAGTATTGTTGCAGTATCTAAATGCTTTGATACAATGACACAGATAAACCAAGAGGTCAGACACTTGCACTTGAATCCAGAGTAACCACAAATGTGATAGTGACAAATGCCAGGTCGTGTTGATTTTTCTGAAATGAGGGAATATTCTTGGTACCGTTCCAAGCTAAACAGAGTGCAATCTTAGATCGATTCATATGGTAGCTGTATTCTTGAAAAATTCATTGTGTGGTTGAGGCCAAGTAAAACATACCAGGCTATAATCATAATCATTTTCAAGAGATTTTTCCACTCATTCCATGTGAATGTCCCATTGGGTGTGCGTGAAATCATACAAGATGCACAAAAAACTTTTCAAGTGAATCAGTGCCAGGGACTGCCAGCCATGAAACATCAGGAAGCACATGCCTATGATCCCAGCACTCAGTCCTTGCCCCCGTATGCCCATAGCACCTCTGATTTTGGTAGTAACCCCAAAAGCCCCTCACACACTTGCAGAGCCCTCCGTAGAGAACCACTAACTCATGGTCTCAGCACCCAGTTCCGTTTCCCTGCGTGCAAGATGGGATTGATCATAGCAGCCCCATCTCCCTCCAAGAGCTTTGTGAGAAGCAGAGCTGCAGATACGCAAGTCCCTCGGACACTGCAGAGAGGTGACATTGAGGCACCCCGTGTGGGACGTGAACTTGCATCTTAACATCCGCACCATTTCCTCCTCAGCCCCCAATGAGAATCCCTGCAACCCAACCCCTGAGAGCTACCTTATCCGGCTGCCCCATGACTGCTTCCAGAATGCCACCAACTCCTTCTACTATGACGTGGGCCGCTGTCCCATCAAGACCTGTGCAGGGCAGCAGGATAATGGGATCAGGTGCCGGGATGCCGTGGAGAACTGCTGTGGCATCTCCAAAACGGAGGAGAAGGAGATCCAGTGCAGTGGGTACACGCTGCCCACCAAGGTGGCCAAAGAGTGCAGCTGCCAGCGGTGTACAGAGACACGGAGCATCGTCCGGGGCCGAGTCAGCGCGGCAGACACCGGGGAGCCCATGCGCTTCGGCCACGTGTACATGGGGGGTAACCGTGTGAGCATGACGGGCTACAAGGGCACTTTCACCCTCCATGTCCCCCAGGACACTGAGAGGCTGGTACTGACCTTCGTGGACAGGCTACAGAAATTTGTCAACACCACCAAGGTCCTGCCCTTCCACAGGAAGGGGAGTGCGGTGTTCCACGAGATCAAGATGCTTCGGCGGAAGGAGCCCGTCACTCTGCACGCCATGGAGACCAACGTCATCCCCCTGGGAGAGGTGGCTGGCGAAGACCCCATGGCTGAACTAGAGATCCCATCTGGGAGTTTCTACAGGCAGAATGGAGAGCCCTACACAGGAAAAGTGAAGGCCAGTGTGACCTTCCTGGATCCCAGAGATATTGCCACGGCCACTGCCACCCAGAGTGACCTGAACTTCATCAGTGATGAAGGAGACACCTTCCCCCTGCGGACGTATGGGATGTTCTCTGTGGACTTCAGAGATGAGGCCAGCTTAGAGCCACTGAATGCTGGCAAGGTCAAGGTCCACCTCGACTCCACCCAGGTCAAAATGCCGGAACACGTGCCCGCGATGAAACTCTGGTCACTCAACCCCGACACGGGGCTGTGGGAGGAAGAAGGCGATTTCAAATTTGAAAGGCAAAGGAGGACCAAAAGGGAAGACAGGACCTTCCTGGTGGGTAACCTGGAGATCCGAGAGAGGAGGCTCTTTAACCTGGATGTCCCCGAGAGCAGGAGGTGCTTTATCAAGGTGAGGGCCTACCGGAGTGAGAGGTTCCTGCCCAGTGAGCAAATCCAGGGCGTCGTGGTCTCTGTGATCAACCTGGAGCCCAGAACTGGCTTCTCGTCCAACCCTCGGGCCTGGGGCCGCTTTGACAGTGTCCTCACAGGGCCCAGTGGGGCCTGTGTGCCTGCTTTCTGTGACGACCAGGCCCCTGATGCCTACTCCGCCTATGTCCTGGCAACCCTGAGTGGGGAGGAGCTGGAAGCAGTGGAATCTTCTCCGAAATTCAACCCCAATGCAATTGGTGTCCCTCAGCCCTACCTCAACAAACTCAAGTACCGTCGCACAGACCACGAGGACCCCCGGGTTAAAAAGACAGCCTTCCAGATCAGCATGGCCAAGCCAAGGCCCAACTCAGCCGAAGAGAGCAATGGGCCCATCTACGCCTTTGAGAACCTTCGGGCCTGTGAGGAGGCACCTCCCAGTGCGGCCCACTTCCGGTTCTACCAAATTGAGGGGGATCGGTATGATTATAACACAGTTCCTTTTAATGAAGATGACCCCATGAGCTGGACTGAAGACTACCTGGCATGGTGGCCCAAGCCCATGGAGTTCAGGGCCTGCTACATCAAAGTGAAGGTCGTGGGGCCATTGGAGGTGAATGTGCGATCCCGCAACATGGGGGGCACCCACCGGCGGACAGTGGGGAAGCTCTATGGGATCCGGGATGTGAAGAGCACTCGAGACAGGGACCAGCCCAATGTCTCAGCCGCATGTCTCGAGTTCAAGTGCAGTGGGATGCTTTACGACCAGGACCGTGTGGACCGCACACTGGTGAAAGTCATTCCCCAGGGCAGCTGCCGTCGAGCCAGCGTGAACTCCATGCTGCACGAGTATCTGGTCAACCACCTCCCACTGGCAGTCAACAATGACACCAGCGAGTACACCATGCTGGCACCCCTGGACCCGCTGGGCCACAACTATGGCATCTACACAGTCACAGACCAGGACCCTCGCACAGCCAAGGAGATTGCCCTTGGCCGGTGCTTTGATGGCACCTCTGATGGTTCCTCCAGAATCATGAAGAGCAATGTGGGTGTGGCCCTCACCTTTACCTGTGCAGAGAGGCAGGTGGGCCACCAGAGTGCTTTCCAGTACCTCCAAAGCACCCCAGCCTGGGCCCCTGCTGCAGGCACCCTGCAAGGAAGAGCCCCCTCCAGGCGGCAGCAGCGGGCAAGCAGGAGTGGCCAGCGCCGGCAAGGAGGGGGCCCCTCGATGAGACTTCCTGTGGTTGCTCAACAGCCTCTGAGTAACTGAGTCTGTGGTTCTTCACACTCCTCTGCACCTCCTGCGACAGCGTGACTGATGCACGCGCTGTCACTCGGTTAATTTAAACACATCTGTTTTGGTGCAGTTTGCTTGTTTGTTTCTTCCTGTTTTTGTCCCATGATACCAACTGGCACACAGTCCCCAGAATGACCAAATAAAGCCCTTTCGTGCTTTTTGAAAAACAGAAACACAAGAAATTGGCTACTGGTAAACTCTGCAGCTGAGTTCTTCATTTAGTGCTACGAATGCAAATGTACTTCCCATTCTTTGTGTATGGTTTTGCCCACCTCTGTAATAATGATAATCTGATTCTAAAGATGAAATAACTGATATAAACCATAGTTCTTGGTCCTGCTCCTTGGGATGTAAACAAAGCCTTATCACAGCTGATACATATAAATGGTGGTGAAATAAACAATATTTTTACTTGAAATGTAAATAACTTATTTTGTTGGCTGAAATTTGGAACCCTGGTGTACATTTAAAGTGAGGCTATTGAATATAGGGTAATCTTTGTTTCTCTTCCAAGTCTGGAGAGAGCATCTCCCACTATCCACGGTTACACCAGGTTGCTAACTGTATGATTCCCTTTATATTTGCTTTTACTCTTTCTGGAAGCCCAGTGTGGCCCAGTGCGCATGTCAATAAATGCACATTCTGTACTTGGATTTTGAAGTCACTGTCCTGTCTTTTAACCATTGAAGTGAGCCAGCTGCTCAGGTGAGCACAGGAGCTTGGAGAACAGTCACAAGGTGGTGTGAGGCCCAGCGTCTCTTAAGTTACAGGGCTGGGCAAGTAGACACACACTCCAGGAGTCAAGTTTGTTCTCATGGATAATATTTTCCATTTGCAAGGGAGAGCAGATATCCCTGGAGTTGTGAACATGTTCTGGGCTCCTGAGCAAAACTAAGAATATGTCCTGATTTTTGTCTTTCTTTCCAATACTGTGGAGCTTTTACATAGCTTGACCCAGGGTCTGGCAAGCTGGCTAAGTGGTCCTTTGGCAGCCTCCTCCTGCCTGTTGCCTTCTCCAGCTGGGCTGGCTGACCTTACTCCCCAGTGATGATCTTCTAAACACACTCAGCTTTTCTCTAGGGAAAAACAAATGCCCTGATTCCTGGAGTAAAACAACTGGCCAAATGGGCAGGATTTTGTTTTTGGAAGAGGTATTTGTTTTCTTTGGTACTGTGGATCGAACTCGGGTCCTTGTGCTTGCGAGGTAGGTGGCGGAACCACTGAACTAAATCCCCAGCCCTGGAAAAGGTATTTGGTTTAAAATAGTAAATCTGACACAGTGGCAGCAGGTGCCTGTAATCCTAGCACTTTAGGAGGCTGAGGCAGGAGGATTGCAAGTTTAAGCCCAGCCTGAGCAACTTAGTGACAACGTAGCAAGACCCTGTCCAAAAATAAAGAATAAAAAGAACTGAGAATGTAGTTCACTAGGAACGCCCTGGGTTCAATCTGTAGCACCAAAAAGTAAAATAAATAAAATTATATAATAAATTAGAGGCCAGTTGTGGTATGAGAACAATTTTGGAGGGGGCTGGGAAGGGGGAAAGGTGCACTCACTGCCCGTCTCCCAACCCCTCCAGCATTGTCAGGAAAGGGGCCTGGGGAGGAGAGGCCCTTGTGTACAATCAAGACAAAAGCTTTCCCTAATCCATGGCCACCTCTGGCCTGTGCTGGATTTGTCCTCTTAGATAAGCACCAGCTGTGCTCCTGGGGGTGCAGTGTATAGCCAGTTAGAAACTTATCGGGCTGAGCACCTCATCTTCATGGCTTCTGAGAAGGTGAACATACCCAGGGCTGAGGCCTAGTGGCCTTTTGATTGCAGCTCGACCCACTTCGTCCCTTCTGCTCCCAGGAAACAGCTCTCACTGACAGCTGGGCCATGGGTGGTCCCGACTGCCATGGCCAAAGGGTTGGTGTTCAGGAGCCCAAGGGCATGTGCTCTGGCCTGACCACTAGGCCCTTGCCATGGGAGGTGCTGGGAAGGTGGCCCCCAGTGCACGTCCTTCCCTTGCTGTCCTCAAATGAGGGCCTGGATAAAGGAACTCCGGCAGGCAGCAGCTAGCACCTGACTCATTTCTTTATTCACCATACATCTCTCCAATGCCTACTAGACATCAGGCCGGGTGTGCAAGCAACAGACCTTGATGAGACAGGATAAAACCTAATATGGTTGAGTTGAGCCAGTGACACCCAGTTTCTAAGCATCTTGCTTTCAAAGCCAGATGTGCTACTTGCCAGCTGTGTAACTTTCCTTCAGACCTCAAGTTCCTTATCTATAAATGGAGGGGCTGGTTCTAGATTCTACTCTAGACCTCTAAAGTCCTGATGGGGGTTTGCAGTGAGGTGATGGCCACAGTTCCCAGGATGCCTTGAGTGCACAGGATCACTGCTGGTTCTAGAGTTGTTCTCTTCCTCCTGCTGGATCAAGCCCTCTGCAAAGCCCTAGGGTTCAGTCTCAGCCCCCTGTCCAGGGACTGACCCCTCATTACTGTGAGCTCTAGCAAGCTGGACACCGATGTCAGGGAGGGAAAGCACAGGCAGGAAGCTAGGGGAGGATGCTTATATACAGGGATTTTCCAGACAATACTCTCCAGAATTTGGAAAGCTCAAGCAGCTGGAGTGATAGAGGAAAAAGTCACCCAGATATCTGGACAAGATCTGAGCCTGGAAGGATTGAGAGGACTTAAGCAAAATTGGAGGCAGCACAAGGAGATGGGTGTGGCTTCTTGCAGACAGACTGGTTAGAGCCAAGGAGTAGAGGTGGGGACTGCACCCTGGAAGGTTTTTGTTTGTAGCACTGGGGACTGAACCCCAGTGCACTGAGCTACATGTCCAGCTCTTTTATTTTATTTATTTATTTATTTGTTTGTTTGTTTGTTTGTTTGTTTTTCTTTTGAGACAGTCTTCTTGTAAAATTGTCCAGGCTGGACTCAAAATTGCAATCCTCCTGCCTCAGCCTCTCAGACTGCTGAGATTATAAGCAGGCAACACCTCACCCAGCCAGAAGTCTTGATTACAAGTAACAAGGTTCCAGCTAACTTCAGAAAGGACTGGAACCAGAAACTTCAGAGGCATCAGAATCCAGGCTATCTCTCCCCTAGTTTTGACTTTCTTATTCCCTCCCATCCTCACTGGTTTCTGCTCTCCCAATCTCATACCCAATCTTGCTCTTCATGCTCCATTTCTCAGACTGTCTCTGACTTGATTTCTCCCTCTGTTTCTCCTCTTTCTAGGTTCTTCTCTGGCCAGTCTAGGTCTCAGTATCTCCTTCTCACTATGTGGTCTCTCCTCTCTGTAGGAGCCCTGAGTTCTACCCTCCCTACATCCTCCACACCAAGCTCTTTCTTGGGGATTGAATTTGATTGACCCACTTTGAATTGGGTCTACACTTCTAATCATCTGTCCACATGTCCATGCCAGGGATGGGCCATAGAGGACAATTCAGTTATGCAGTCAGATTCCTTGGGGGGAAGAGAATCTGGCTGGTCCACCCTGGTTTTGAACTCATGATCCTCTTGCCTCATCCTCTCAAGTACTGGGATTACAGGCATGTGCAACCACATCCAAACAGAGCTTGCTTTTATGATCAGTTTTCTTTTTCCTGTCTCTCAGGAATAGCTGAGCACTCTGTGTAGCTCAGTGGTGGATTGCTCAGCATGCATGAGGCCCTGGGTTCAATCCCCAGCACCACAAGAAAAGAAAAATTATGGCCATTCTAGTGATTGTGAAGTGTTATTTTATTGTGGTTTTGATTTGCATTTCCCTCATGTTTAGTAATGTTGAGCTTTTTTTTTCTACCAGGGATCGAACTTGGGACCTTGTGCTTGCAGAGGCAGGCGGTGGAACCGCTGAGCTAAATCCCTGGCCTCCTTGAGCATCTTTTTAAAAAGCATCTTTCCCCTGGAAATTGATCATTTCTATGTATTTTTTGAAGGACTGTCTATTCAAATCCCTTGCCCAAGTTTGGGCGCAGTGACTCACACCTGTCATCCCAGCACTCAGGGAGGCAGAGGCAGGAGGATTGAAAGTTTGAGTCCCACCTGGGCAACTCAGTGAGACTTTATCTCAAGAGAAAAAAATGGCCAGGGATGTAGCTCAGTGGTTCTGCCACCTGCCTGGCAAGCGCAAGGACCTGAGTTCAAGCCCTGGTACCAAAACAAAAAAAAAAAGAAAGAAAAAAAAAGAAAAAGGGCTAGGGGTGTAGCTTAGTGGAAAAGAATCCTTGGGTTCAATCTCGCAGTACCACACACACGGACATAAATCCTTTACCCATTTAAAAATTTGAGTATTTTTATTTTTGCGTTCTAAGATTTCTTTCTGTATGATGACTGCTAGGTCCTTAGCAGCACAGGACTTGCAAATATTTTTCCTTTTATGTGTTATCTTTTTTACATTCTTAATAGTTTCCTTTGAAGCACAAAAGTTTTTAAATTTTGATGGTGTAATTTGTTATTTCTTTGGTTGCTTATACCTTTGATGCCCAAGCAACTGTTGCTTAATCCAAGGTCATGAAGATTCACACCTGTTTCATCTTCTACGAGTTTTTGGGGGGTTTTTTTTGGTACCGGAGATCGAACTCGGGACCTTATGCTTTTGAGGCAGGTGGTGGCACCACTGAGCTAAATCCCTGGCAAGTTTTATAGTTTAAACTCTCCCATTTGTCTTTGACACATTTTGACTTGTATATTGTATAAGACAAATACTCTGTTTCATCTTTTCGGATGTGGCTATGCAGCTGCCCTGGCCCTATTTGCTGAATAACTGACTCTTCTTTCTGCCTTGAGTTATCAGGTGTTCCTGAGGAAAATCAACTGTAAATATAGTTTATCTCTGGACTTGCAGTTCTATTCTTTAGCTCTTTATGTCTATTCTTATGACAGCACCACGGTTGTGATTACTGTACTTTTGTAGTAAGCTTTGAAATCAAGAAGTACTGTATACACTTTATCCCTATCAATTTTTAGTTAGCCAGAATGTCTTTATTTTGTTTTTAGCTTTGAAAAACAGTTTTGTCACCCTCAACTCCAAGACTACTGGCTTTCACTGTTACTATTAAGTAACATCCCATCCATTTTTCTGTCAGTCTATTTCCTTATAAGAGTATTTCTTGTTGACAGTTTTAAAGGTATTTTGTCTTTTTTGTTATCAAATTTGACTGTAATTAATCTAGGTATTTATTCATTTTTAATTATCCTGTTTGGTAAACCTTGTGCTTTCTGTACTACAGATCCACATATTATGCATAGACATAAATGTATCTTCCACCAGTTCTAGAAAATTTCTAGTCCATCCCTTCAAATAGTGCTTCTTCTCCATTTTCCCTACTCTTTTCCTTTGAACTACAATCAGACATATAGGGCCGGGGATTTAGCTCAGTGGTTCTGGCACCTGCCTCGCAATCCCAAGGACCCGAGTTTAATCCCCAGTACCAAAAAAAAAAAAAAAAAAGAAAAGAAAAAAAAGAGTATATAACTACAATTAGACATATAAATATCTTTTCATTCCATTCTCCACATCTCTTAACATTTTCCATTTCCCATTTTCTTATTTCTATACTATATTATGATAGCATCTTTAGATCTGTCATTTAGTCCATTAAATCTCTTTTCAGGTGGTCAAAAATAATTAAGTGTATCCATAATAATTTTAATTTTTAATCCATATGACCAAATCATCATTTAAAAGAAATTTACAGTAAAGAGACTTAGAGTGAAATTTTGAAGGCCTAGGTTATGAGTAAAGTACATAAACTTTGGTGTTTTGTTGTTCTTATTTTGTTTTTCCAGGTTTGTGGTTCAGGCTGACTTTGAACTCACTATGTGGCTCAAACTGGCCTTGAACTCATGGCAATCCTCCTGCCTCAGCCTCCCCAGTGCTGGGATTAAAGGCCTGCTCTACCACACCTAGTTTAGTACATAAATAATGATTAGCCAATTTGGGAACATTTATTTTGTTGGCTCAGAAATCTTTATGCTTGTGCATAAATGTTGCTTGAGAGTAGTAAATGATTATAATTGTTACTGAAGCAAATGTCACTTTTATTATCTAATATTAGGATTAATGCAGGTGAGTTGCAAATTGGAAAAGACTCATAAACTAAGTCCTATTCTCTCTCATCTCTCTTTTTGAGGTTTTCATTTGAAATCAAGCAAGTTCCTCAATACTAAAAGTGTAATGGAGTAGGATAAATTCTTCAACAAGCTAAATAAGAAGCACGACTAAAAAGGGATTTTTAAAAGGCATAGCTGGGCATGGTGGTGCACGCCAGTAATTCCAGCACTCAGGAGGCTGAGGCAGGAGGATCCTCATGAGTTTGAAGTCAGTCTGGGATCCATAGTGAATTCAAGACCAGCCTGAACTATACAGCAAGACCCTGTTTCAACAAAAGAAACAAGACAAATAAATAAATAAAATGAAAGGGATAAAGGGAAAGCCATAAATCACAGTACTACACAGGAATAAAAAGATCTTTATTATTCACTGAGTACCTACTGTGTACTATGGGCCAAAGAATTATTTCATTTATTCATCACATTAACCTTAGAAGGTCAAAGGCCACCTCACTCTATAGTTAAAATAACAGGTTTATGAAGTTAAGTAATTCACCAGAAGTCAGCCCTTCTACTCAACAGCTGTGTCCTTTGGAAAAAATGAATAAGTGCATCCTATGTCCTTCTGCAAGATTTGATGCACCAACGTTTCCAAGCGATGAGCTTCCGGAATCACCCTCCCTCCGGGACAGTGAGGAGGGAAGTCGTGGTGAGTTAGCGCCCTCTGCCGACCATCTCTCTAAAGACATCAGAATGACAGACCAGGAGGGGCCCCTTGCTCCCTGAGGTCCCAAGTACCCTCCCCTAGTACTATACAGGCCCAGGAGAATGGTGAGCACCTCCCTGAGTCTCCTTGGTCTCCTCACAATGCCGAGACTGGGCAGTGACTCCCTGTGAAAGTGGCAGCAACTAGAAGGAGCCTAAGAAAGAGATTTTGAGAAATAAAGGAATAGACTCCCATTGCCACATTGCAACATACCTTATTCATTTCTGCAAATAAGCCTTAGCATTTCAGAATTCTAGCAATTAAAAAATAGATTCCTGGGCCAGGTATTTAGCTCAGTGGCACCGCACCTGCTTCGCGAGTGCAAGGTCCTGAGTTCAATCCCCAGTACCAAAAAAAAAAAAGATTCTTGAGTCCACTCTAGCCTACTTTATCAAAATCCTAAGGGGGTGAAAAAAAAACCTTAGGGGGGCTAAGGTTTATTAGTTTGTTTTTGAGACAGGCCCTTGCTATGTAGCTCAGGCTGGGCTTGAACTCATAGCAATCCACCTGCTTCAGCCTCCTGAATGCTAGGATTACAGCTGTGTGCTACCACATCCAATTTAAGATTTGTGTTTGGGACTGTGTTAGGGTTGGGCTGTCTTTCTGACTTGAACCTAGGGGTGCCCTACACTGTCCCACCACTGAGACACAGCCACAGCCCTTTTTATTTATTTTTAAATTTTGGTTTGATTTGGTTTTGATTTTTTGAGTTAGAGTCTTGCTATGTAGTCTAAGCAAGCTTTAAATTCACTATGTTTTCTTTGTTTGTTGTTTGAGACGGGCTCTCACTGTGTAGTTCAGGCTAGCCCTGAACTCACTAGGCAGCCCAGGCTGCCCTCGAACTTGTGGCACTCCTCCTACCTCAGCCTCCCGAGTGCTGGGATTACAAGTGTGCACCATCACGCCTGGCTTTAAATTCATTATGTAACCTAGGCTGGCCTTGAACTCACAATCTTCTGCCTCACAACTGGGCTCACAGATGTATGCCACCATACCTGGCTTCTTTTTTTTTTTTTTGGTACCGGGGATCGAACTCAGGACCTTGTGCTTGTGAGGCAGGTGGCGGCACCACTGAGCTAAATCCCTGGCCCTGGCTTTTTGTTTTTGTTTTTTTTGGTACCGGGGATCGAACTCAGGACCTTGTGCTTGTGAGGCAGGTGGCGGCACCACTGAGCTAAATCCCTGGCCCTGGCTTATTTTTTATTTTGAGACAGGATCTTGCTAAATCCCCTAGACTGGCCTTGAACTTTAAATCCTTCTACCTTGGACTCCCAAGTTTAGGTTTTTAAAAAACTTTTCTTGGTACGGGGGATTGAACTCAGGACCTTGCGCTTGCAAGGCAAGCGGTGGAACCACTAGCTAAATCCCCAGCCCTTGGTATATTTTAACACTCTGTTGGTAATTTTTTCTTTTCTTTTTTGAGACAGGGACTCACTGTGCAGTTTAACTCACTATGGAGCCCAGGCTAGCCTTGAACTCACGGTGATCTTCCTGCCTTAGCCTCCCAAATTCTGGGATTACTGGCATGTGCCACCATGTCTGGCTTTTGTCAGTAATTCTTAAGTAAAGAGGGATGGTGATCCATTGCATTAATGGAATGATAGTTTTTTAGTCCTTGGAGTGAGATATTTCTGGGTAAGGGATGCAGATTCTGCAGACCACTGAAATCTCACCAGCTTTTGAAGAAGGGAATAGGGAAATAATGGAAACCTCTCTGGAAATTTAAGTTTGAGTTCCAGTCTGCTGTTACTTTGAGCTTTAGGTCTCAAAACTTCTGTGAATCAGTTTTCTAGACTGTGAAACTGAAATGCTGATAAAAACAATACCTCACTAGGCTGTTGTGTGAATCAGATGAGAATATAGATGTGAAAGCTCTTTGCAAAGTTCTAGATGATGTTATGAGTATTATTTTGCATCTCACATCACCTATAGACACAAGCCTTTATTTTTTAGTCCCTAGCTTTTACAATATAAATATGGAATCCCTCAATCTTCATATTTAGCTTTACATTCTGCCAGGGAAGATCAATGCCTGCCTGTATAAAGGAACAGCATTTAGCCATGAAAATAAATATCTTCATTCAGAAGATACAAGGATTCCCCGCAGAATTCTGGCTGCCAGTAGTACCAGGGTTTCTGGTGGAGGAGAAGCTGAGATATTTATGTTTAGCAAAAGGATTCTTGAGTCCAAAAAAAAAAAAAAAAGGTTGAGAAACAGTTTTAAAATCAGGCTGTCTTTCTGATTCATTATATGACCCTGGTGATGTTTTATAGGCCTGTTTCCTCGTCTGAAAAATTCATCACTGATATTAGATGACTCACTGAGTCTAATCTGTAAAAATATTTTTCACAGCCACTCACAATACTCACAGTTCTGGGAGGTAAAATCAAGTATAAAAGGAGAAAATAAACATTACATAAAATGAAAACCCTAGGGCTGGGGATTTAGCTCAGTGGTTCTGCCACCTGCTTCACAAGCACAAGGACCTGAGTTCGATCTCCGGCCCAAAAAAGAAAAAGAAAAAGAAAAAAAAACATTATGTCCTTTGGGCTGGGGATTTAGCTCAGTGGTTCCAGTGCCTGCCTTGCAAGCACAAGGTCCTGAGTTCAATCCCTGGTACCCCCCCCCCAAAAGGAAAGAAAACACTAAAAGCTGTGTGCCTTCAGCTATCCAAAATGAAACATGTAAATAACTCAAAATAAGGAGTCAGGTCTTCCAGTGAAACTATGTGAACTGGACAGTTGCATCTGACTCTTTTAAAATCATCTTTTTTAACCTGTCAGAAAAGAGCTGAAAGTGTGATATAGAAGTGTTTTGTCTCAAAGAGCTGATATGGTGTAGTCCTAGGTATTTACCATTCATTTCCCGATGCAGGATCCATTTTATCACAAGGGAAATCTCAAATGGCCATGTGATTCTGAACCAGAATTTGAGAGGATGACCTAATGGGAACCTGACCAGAGGTTTTCCTGGCAATGCTGAGTAGGAGAGAAGTCCTAGTTTACCTCTGGAGCTCTGCTACTCTTTGTCCAGACCCCAAGCTCTGCTCCATCTCATAGCTACACAGCCACATCCTGGTGCAAGGACCTGTTCCAGCCTGTGAATTTCAGAGCAGGGAACAAACATTTATAAATTGGAATGTGCTCCTTTACCCAACAGCCAAGCACTTCCTAAAGAATGACCATGGACTTTTCTCTCGCTTTTTTTGACTTTGGACTTTTGAACAATTTCAAACACAGATGTTATTTTATTTAAATGACATACATTGTTTTCATATACCATTTGGGGTGTCTTGGTGTAACCCCACCGCACAACTTCCCTAGTTTGAACACCACTATAAGGTGGTCCATCTGTGCCCCTATGAGGTGTAAGCACTGAAGAGCCCTGAACAAAGTTAGTGTTGCTTCAGGCTCTTTGGCTGCTGATCCCAAAAGTCCAAGGACTGTATTGAGCTGAGTGTGGTGACACACACCTGTAATCCAGACACTGGGAGGTTGAGCCAGGAGGATCATAGGTTCAAATTCAGCCTGGGCAACTCGGGGACTTAGTGAGACCCTGTCTCAAAATAAAAAATAAAAAGGGTTAGATATATAGCTCAGTGGGAAGGCCCTGGGTTCAGACACCAGTACAAAAAGAGTCCAAGTACTCTCACCAGCAAAGCACAGTTCTGAGGATGCATTGAAATGCATCAAAACTACCAAATTTGGGTTGCCTCTTTGTTGAAACCATCACTGGCCAGAGACCCAGAGCCACATGACCCTTGTACACACTACTGACAAAAAGTTAATCTGAGCTGTGTACAGCTCCCCGTTTTGTACTTTCTAGGGCAAAGTCTACACTCCGCTGATTAGGTAACCACTGGGAACCTTCCTAGACAGCCACTGGTATTAACTATTGTATAAGTTAATAAAATTTGTCTCCTAACATTTTGTTCTTGTTAAGTGTAACTTGATCTTTTTATGGACAGGATTTTCTGAAGACACCATCCCAGCAGGCAAAAGTATCGCAGGGAAATAAGCACTTAATCAAATGTTTACTGAACTTCTACTATGGTTCAGTCCCAAATATATAACAAAGTACCTGCCTTCAAAGAGCTCATCGACCAGTTGAGAATATAAGGCTAAATGCACAAGACATCAGCCCATAAATATAATCAAATGCTCAGTCACTCTGGGAATAATACAAAGTTATATTATACCACATGTAGGGACAGCCCACTTCATTTTACCACTGTCATATACTTATGTTTTACTTAGTGTCTTTCCTCATTAGAATGGAAGCCCCATGAGTGAAGAAACATTTTTGTTTCTTCAGTACTATTTCTCAGCACCTAGCATGTAACTGGTGCTAAGTAAATTATTTGTTGATTGAACAAATGAGAAGTCCCATCCCTAGACCAGAAAAAGGGAGGGGTTCCTGGAGCAGTGGTGCCCCTAGTTGAGGCTTGATCTAACTACACCTTTATTCAGCTTGCTTTATTGCAATCTTTGCTATCCATAGATACTGACAAGCAACCTCCTCCTCCTTCTCTTCTTCCTTTTTTAAAAATTTTTTTAATTTTTAAAATTTTTTGGTACCGGGGATTGAACTCGGGTCCTTGCGCAGCAGGCAGAGAAACCACTGAGCTAAACCCCTGGCCCTCTTCTTCTTTTTTTTGAGACAGGATCTCATTATGTAGTTTAGGCTGGCCTTGAACTCACTGTATAGCCCAGGCTGGCCTTGAACTCACAGCAATCCTCCTGCCTCATCCTCCCGAGTACTAGGATCACAGGCGTGTGCCACCACATCCGACCTCCAGTTTTCAAACAAAATCTCAATAAATGAAAAAGATAAACACAGAGCTGGTCTGCCTGGCTTTAGGGTGGTGTGGGGGTAGAAATCGGAGGAGATCCCTGCACGTCTTTCCCTCACCACAACTACAGAGGTAATAGCTTCTGTGACAAATTAGGAATACAGTTTGAAGACACTCAACTGAGGAAACTTTGGAGATCCTTCTTTCTCAAAATTCTGTTAATGGGGCCAGGGATTTAGCTCAGTGGTGCCACCGCCTGCCTCCCAAGCAGAAGATCCTGAGTTCGATCCCCAGTACCAAAAAAAATGTTTTTTGTATTAATGGAGGCAACTGAGGAAATACTGGTTTGCAGTGAAGAAGATTGGAGCCTTCCTTTAGTCTCTGCCCTCCCATATGGCCTACTGGGGAATGAAACTAGAGCCTTCACGTTGAACTATATCCCCACCCCTTTTTAGTTTTTATTTTTGAGACACAGCTCACTAAGTCATTAAATTGCCAAGGCTGGGCCCAAACTTGCAATTCTACTGCCTCAGCAGTGCTGGGATTACAGGCATGACCCATCATGCCTGACTGGCCTCTGCCACTTTAACCTGAGGAAGTACCAGGAGTCGGCTCCCCAAGGGAGAAAGAACCGTATGGCCTGGGTCAAGCCATGCCCCTTCTTACAGACAGTGCCAGGGAACTAGAAGCCACATTTTTCTGCCGGAGGTCGATGAGGGTGAATTGACTTGTGTGACCTGGTGTTGGCCCCGGCCTGACTGTCACTCCCAGGTTCTCCTTCTCCAAAGCTCAGACCTAAACGTGCTCAAGCTCACCTAGCAATTTTCTGGGGTCAGAGTCAATCACTCTTATGCATAAGGTAAATAATTAGTATAAGATTGGAAATGGATCTGATTCATTTATCGCCATTGTCTACCTTGTGCAGATAATCTATTTGCTTTGTTGTTTCTTTTCTTACTTTTTCTTGGATTTGCTTTAACTGTGCATAGGAGGCAGGCCCTGCAGACACTCCGGGCAGAGGGTAACAGAAGGATCCATAAAGGGACTTTACTAGGGTGTGATCACATTTTTAGATTGTGAAGAACCCTTGCACAGGAAAGAGCTGAAAGCTTAATCATCACTAGGCTTGAAAGAGCAAGGAAAGGGGCTATCACCTTCCAACAGTTGTTGCTCATAGAATTAGGTCAAGATACCACTTCAACGCCATAAAAATGAGGAAACCAAAGATGACCCCAAAAATTCGGGATGTGCAATCCCTGAGGGAAGGAACATATTGAAGTGTAAGTGTCTAGGGGCTGCCAAGTCATTTTACGTATAGATGGATATGGATGGATGGATGGGGGCGAGGGTGTTGGGGACTGAACGCAGGGCCCCAGGGCACACTAAGCAAGTGCTCTAAAACCGAGAAATACCTCCAATCCCCTGAGTCACTTTAAAGACTCCTCCTGGGGGCACCTAAACCATCTGTCTCGCTTTGAAATTCCCTGCTGTAAGACCGCTGTCTTTACCAAAAGCTCTGAGGAGCTGACTATAGTGAAGCACACCCAGGGATCCCAGCGGTGCCTCCAGAATGTAAGACCAAAGGCCTTACCAAATGCTTCAAGCAGCTGGAGTGGAGCACACCCAGGGATCCCAGCGGTGCCTCCAGAATGTAAGACCAAAGGCCTTACCAAATGCTCCAAGGAGCTGACTGCAACGAAGAACACCAGGGAAGGAACACACCGGACAAATTGGAAAGTGAAACAGACCTTAGTCTGGCCAGACGGCACTCCCAAAGCAAAGTAGCTTCGAGAGAGGCCTAGTCCAGAGTCCGAGGCTCTTTTTATACGGGCTTGCAGGGGAGTTAACAGGCGAAATTTACAGAAGAAGGAACAAAGGTTTAGTGGTCTTACATTTGTATGTTAATTAGCCTGACATGTACTGTTAGTCAGCAGATGCTTTGTAGATTGGTTTATAGATAGTGGTGTCCGGAACAAAGGGTTGGATAATTACGACTGATAGGGATCTTATCTAGTGTCCCGAAACTAAGAAGCATCTTTATCTATTTACTCACATTCAATCACAGGTGGGGCTAGGGGAGTTTTATGATTACAGAGTTATGCAGTCTTACACTGCCGCCTCTGAAAAATAACCCGGCGAAAAGCTTAACTACAACGGGCTCAGACTACTCCCAGCGTGCACCCTTCCGCGTCTAAAACCTTTCAGCTTCGAGATCAAGGAGCTTCCGGAAAGTTTGCGTGTCGGGACATTTGGGGCTAGCCGCTTGCCGTAGCGCGCTCATTGGCGCCCTGGTCACCGCCCCCTTTCCTCACGTTGAGGTCTCAAGCACGCACGCTCACGCGTGCCCACACCCCCTCCCTGGGCCTAGGGCGCAGGCGCGCGCACGCTCCAAGGGCCCGGTAGCCGGGGGTGGGTGGGGGAGGAGGAGGAGGGTAAGGGAGGAGGCAGAGGATCCTAGTGGGGTAAGGCGGTGGGACCCGCTGAGCGATCCGGGTTGGCTACCTGTCGAGTGCACTCTGTATCCGGCTTCGGGCCAACAGGAGGGTTCGATACCACGTCAGCGCGCCCCGCGAGTAGGAGTCGGTCGGCCTAGACCCTGAGGTCAGCAAGGGGAAGTCCCGGCCTAAACCCGGCCGAGATGTCCAGCTGCGGCGCTTGCACTTGCGGCGCGGCTGCGGCCCGGCTCATCACCACCTCGCTAGTCTCGACGCAGAGAGGTAAGAAAGGGGTCTGCGCCAGAGCCCGTGGCCCGGGGGGAGCGGACCGGTCGACTGATGGGGACTCGAGGAGGGTGCGAGGCTTGTCCCGCCCGAAACCCCCACCTTCCCGGTTGGATAGGGGCTCTCCTAGCCGCTGGAGCAGCGGTTTCCCCAATTTGAAGGAAACCCCGTTTGTTCTTGCCTGCCCACGCGCTCGCAGGCCTCCTGATTTGGAGCCGGAATGCAGCCACTTCCCATAAACTCTGAAAGAGACGCAAAGTGTCCTCGGACGCTATCAGCCCGCCCTGGTTCCCCCTCGGGAATGTCGGGGGCTCCGGGAGGGGCCGGGCTGAGGAGTTGTCACTTTTGGGATCACTTCGGGGCGCCCAGCCGGAGATCCGGGACGGGACGCCGGCTGCATGACACTCGCGGTGTCACTGTCATTGTGTGGTCGTCAACACTGGAACATAAACAGGCCTCAGAATACTTCCCGGCAACGGGCAGATCTCGGGGCCCGCGGGGAAGCAGCCGCGGAAGTTTGGGGAAACGACGGCTGGATTGATTTTGAAATACTTAGCCGTATCCACAGTAGCTTGCCAGCTTCCTAGTTTGTCGGCCTTGATATTTTCCCAAGAGTGGCTCTTGTTTACCTGTCCTGTTTATCTAGAGCTCTGAAGGAATGGCAAGCGCTCCAGCCAAGAGATTCCGGAAAAGAAACCATTTTTCTCTTCCCAGATCTATGAATATCAAGACTATGAGTCTAGATCCATTTATTTATTTATTATTTTGAGACAGGGTCTCGCTGTGTACTTGGCTTTGAACTCCCTCAGATCCCCCTGTCTCTCAAGTGCTGGGCTTACTGGCGTGTGCCACCAAGCCCAGCTAGATCCATTTATAGTCACCAACTCCTAGACAAATTTGTTATGGTTTATCAGTTTATGGCCCTTGGATAAATTTCTTAAACTTTTGGTTATAAAATCCTTATCCTTTACTATGCCCTGACAGTTTATTTACTACACAGAAATGACATGGGATATTGTGGGTGGAACATTTTGTAAAATATATACATGGAAGGGAGTGAATGGGGCCAAAATATTGTTAAAACTAGTAGTCCCAGTTCTAAGAAAGATGTCCCAGTTCCAAAAATTTGATTTGTAAACTCTTGAAAGTGACAGATCGTTTTTAACCAGTTTATTTGGCATACATTTGTTGAGAACCTACTGTGTGCCAGGCCTTTTGATGCTGGAAGTAGTGAATAAGTCCTTACCTTCATATTTATATCTGGTGGAGTAGAAAAATATTAGTAGCATTTCTAAAGGTGGATAAAGTATTTGCGTGTTCTTTTTGGGCAGGAAAGCCTTTGAGAAATTTCTTGATCTGTTCTAGTTAAGAGTCCCTGAAAATTATGAATTATAGGAAATAAGTGGTTATTAATTTCAAAAAAATCCACTGTTTTCTTTTAAAATTTAAATGTATCTATTGTACAGATACATAATTAGGTAAACCAACGCAAATTAATGGTTTATTATTTACTTATCTATCCATTAATAAAGTTTGCGGGAGACTTACAGAAATACAGAACCATTGTTTTCCTCTTAAAGAAGTAAATTAAGCTTCAAATCTGAGACTGAACCCCATATCATACAGTATTTTTTAAGTGGTGCTGGAGATTGAGCCCAGGACCTTTGCACAGAGCTACATCCTTAGTCTTTAAAATTTTTTTTTTATTTTGAGCTGGGTGTGGTGGCACATACCTGTAATCCCAGCATGCAGAAAGTTGAGGCAGGAGGTGAGTTAAGACCAGCCTGAATTACAGAGCAAGATCCTATCTCAAAAAACAGCTGGGCATGGTGCCACAGTCCTATACTCCCAGCATTCAGGAGGTTGTGGCAGGAGACCCTGTCTCAAAACAAACAAAAATAGCAAAGATTTTTTGAGACAGGATCTCACCAGTTTGCCAGGCTGGCTTTGAATTTATAATCTTCCTGCTTCTGCATGTACCACCATGCTTGACTTAATTTACAATTCTTATAAACATTAAAATTTAAGAATTTCTCATCAAAATACCTGTAATTTTCTAACAAGAGATAGTGGGAGAATTCTCAGTGTAACTGATTAAGAATTTAAGAATAGAAGAGTTGATTTCTGAACTTCTAAATAATTTCCATGGACTTGTCTTACCTAGCTAGACTTTTTCTTGGAGGAATTGAACCCAGTGCTTCACAAATGTTAGGCAAGTGCTTACTGTTGAGCTACATCTGCAGCCCATCATGCTAGACCTTCTTTCTTTCTTTTTTTAAGCAAAACATTTATTGGTACATTTTAGATACACAAAATGATAACACTCATAGGGAATTTGCATCTGTACCTGATCTGTCCTGCCTCTTTTTTTTTTCCCTTTTCCGCCTTCCCCTGGACTCCCTCCCTGTATAAAAGGTTTGTTTCCATTTTTTCTTGTCCCTTCCTTCCTTTATCCCTTCTCCCTCCCTGTTTCTCTTCCCTCTTCCGTTTTTTTTTTTTTTTTGGTACCTGGGATCAAACGGGGGACCTTGCACTTGCGAGGGAGGCAGTGGAACCACTGAGCTAAATCTCCAGCCCTCTCTTCCCTTTTGAACATTTTCTTCACATTCCCCAATATCTATTATACATTATAGTCCTTATTTCCATTTTTGGTTTCTCATACCAGAAAAACAATGTGGTATTTAAATGTGTGTGTCTGATTTATTTTACTTAAGAGTATGGTCTCATACTTAAGAGTATGGTCTATCCATTTAGCTATAAATTAGACTTTTAAACAGTAGTTTGAAATTTACTTAGTAAATCTTCATATTAGACACCATATCTGTTTTCTCTTCCTGATAGACTATAGTATGTATCAAATTTAACATGTTTTTTGTCCCTATTCTCTGAATATGAAATCTATAGTACTGTAGAAATTTTAAGAATTTTTCCTATCCAAATTTATGTATATTTTTAAAAATATACTTTGACATGTGAGGTCACTTTGCATTCTAAAGATATACATTAAGAGAAGCGTGATTGCATCGGAAAGGATCTAAGGACAGTGCTTGGTCTGAATTTGACTGTAAGAAGTGTAGACTTGGAAAGGTCTACTTTTATTCCTTGTCCATGCAAAAGATATTTGAAGAGCTTAGACATGTTGTTAGCATCCATAATTGTCATGATTGTTGAATACTGCCTACCTTAAAAATATTTAGGTTTTAATTTTCTCATCAATATAAAATAAGACAAAGTGAATAAATGATGAAACATCTTTATTTCTGGCATTGAAAAAATTTCTTACCTTCTTTTTTTTTTTCTTTTTGTGCAGTGCTGGGGATTGAACCTAGGGTCTCAAGCATGCTAGCTAAGTGCTCTACACCAAACTGTACATCTCCAGCTTATTTTACTTTATTTTGAATCAGAATCTTGCTACCTAGTCTGCCCTTGAACTTGCAGTCCTCCTGTCTCAGCCTTCGCAGTAGCTGGGATAACAGGCTTTTGGCCCAGGGCACAATATTTACCATCCTGGATGCTGCTGCTGCTGGTTGTCCTACCTTCTTTCTTCTTTTTCTTTTTCTGTATCGGAGTTTGAACGCAGGGGCTTTGCAATGTGCTGTCTTTCCAACCCTTTATTAGTTTGTGATAGGGTCTTACTAAGTTGGTAAGTTCCCAGGGCTGGGCTCGAATTTGGAGGTCACCTGCCTCAGCCTGCCAGAGTGCTGGGATCTCTCCTTAATAGACTTAAAATGGATGTGCAATATTCTAGTACTTATTTTTAAAAGCATCTGCTCTGAAACTCAGATGTTCTGTGTGACAGATGTTTTGTAAATAGTTTAACTTTTAACTGGCTTTTATCGTTGTTGCCAGGTAGTCTTGCAAAATACACAAATTCTTTCTTTTATGGCTTTCAGGGATTCTTCACCTGAGGTTCACAGGTCCCTAAGGAGCCCATGGGTACAGTTCATATGTTCTCTGAACTGTATTTTCACTAATCTTGAAGTGAAATACAGCATTTCCTTTAATTGTAAATGTAGGAAACAAATCACAGTAGCCTAAATTTGTCACCAGTTAAAATCATAAATATTTTCATGTAATATAACAGTTTCTGAAATCTCAAAATGCTGCTTATACTTTTTGCTACTTTGAAATCATGGTAGTTATTAACAGAGCTGCTATTAGATCTTATTTTGTTAATAAAGAAACAATTTTTTTTTTTTTTTTTTTTTTTTTGGTACTGGGGATCGAACACGGATCCTTGCGCTTGCAGGGCAGGCAAGAGAACCACTGAGCTAAATCCCCAGCCCCATTATTCTGTATACTTAAAAACATTCTGAGATCCATTCAAAAGCTCCTGAAACCGCCTGAGGGGTTCATGAGACACAAAACATTAAAAATCCTAAATTAGTTTGTTTCAGTGCTTTATATATATATTTTTTCTCTCTTCTACTCTATACCTGTTATTGAATACATGG
>NW_004624781.1:7327976-7339897 GCF_000247695.1 Heterocephalus glaber
TTTTTTTTTTTTAAATTTTGATATAGAGTCTTGCTAAGTCTCTTAAGTTCCCCAATTTGGGTTCAAACTTGCAGCCCTCCTGCCTCTCAGAGTGCTGGAATTACAGGTTTGTCTCACCACTCTAGGCTCATTTTTTTGGTATTGAGACAGGGTTTCGATTAGTTGCCCAGGCTAGGCCTGAATTTGCAGTCCTTCTACCTCAGCCTCATTAGTAGTAGGGATTATAGCAGTCAAATATAACTAAGCAGGTGTTTTTAAAAATTGAGAAGCATTGGGCCAGGAATTTAGCTCAGTGGTTCTGCCGCCTGCCTCGAAAGCACAGGGTCCTGAGTTTGATCCCCAGTACCAAAAACAAAACAGAACAAAAAACAAAAAATTAAGAAACATTGGGCTGGGGATTTAGCTCAGGCAAGGTCCTGAGTTTGATCTCCGTACCTAAAAAAAAAAAAATTGAGGACAGATTTAAACCAGTTTTTTGCATGTGGATACAGTGTGTATATAGATGTTCTCTTAAAAGTCCTAACAGGGAGGCTCAGGCAGGAGGATTGGGAGTATGAGGCCATACTGGGTTACATAGTGAGTTCTGCATCCTTTTTTTTTTTTGGTACCGGGGATTGAACCCGGGACCTTGCGCTTTCTTTTTTTTTAAATAAGAGGAGACAGTTTATTTGAAGATAGGGAAGGAGAAAGAGAGAGATATGACGGACAGCTACTCTGGATGAGGAGAGGGAATTCGAAAATGAATTGCTCAACCTTGGCCTTTCGAGGCAAGTGGAGGAACCACTGAGCTAAATCCCTGGCCTACATAATGAGTTCAAGGTTAGCCTAAATCACACAGCAAGACTGTTTCAAAACACCCCCTCCCCCAAGAAGGCCCTAACAGGTACACAAATGAAACTTCAAAGTCTGACTTAAGAATGTTGCAGGGAATAAAATGAGGGAAGCCAAATTAGTTTCTTTTTTTCTTTTTTCCAAATTACTTTCTTGAATTTAAGTATTAAGTAACCTCCCCTCTCCAAATTTTTTGTTTACTCTTATCTCATTTCTTTTTTTATCTCTTATTTCATTTTGATATGTTTATGCAAGCTTCTGAGTAACCCTGTAGTACAGAAATCTATAGAATTTTGCTTAACCCCTGGCCATTTAACTTTTTTGTGCAAGTGACATTTATTTTGAGATTTTTAAAAAAATTACATGAGAAAAAATCAGGCAACGAATAGATCCCATGGACCAAATTCGGCCACATCTAATGTGCTGGTAGTAAGTACATTCACATTATTATACAACCATCATCACCATCTATGTCCATAATTCTTTTCATTTGTAAATCTGAAATTCTATGCCTATTACCAGCAGTACAATAACTCTTCACGCTATATGATTTTTGACTACTAAATACCTCATATAAGTGGACTAGCACGTAAGTTTCAAAAGAACAGTTGAAATTTGTTTCCTTTGTTATAGATACTACTCCTATAACCAAAGAGAGAAGAGTTGTTGTCAGATGTATTCTGATTGGTAGAAATACTATAACAGTAATAATCAGGCATGGTGGTGCACATCTGTAATCTCAGTGCTCTGGAGGCTAAGGTGGGAGGCATGAGAGTTGGAGGCCAATTGGGGCTATATAGCAAGTTCAGGCCCAGCCAGGATTATTATAGCAAGACCCTGTCTCCACCAAAAAAACCCCCACAAAAACAAACAGGTGTGGAATTCTCACATTTTCAGAGAACCACGCATTGTTATGATCTGAGTGGTCTTGCCTCGCTTTGAAAGAATAGACACAGGAAATATTTATTTACCTGGAATTTTTCGGAGGCCCTAACCTGGCTTGTTTTTGAGAGGACTTTGCCTCTGATGATATAACTGTTCTCTATCAGTGTGTCCTCCTGCTGTGAAAATGACAGCTTTTTTCAACCTTTATACTCAAGGGATTTTTTTATGTTTGTTTTGAAGGCTTTTTTTCTTTTTTGTTTAAGTTTATTGGTACATTTTAGGTATACAGTACAGTTACATTCACCATTGGGATCTTGTACCTTTACATGATGTATCTTGGTTCTTATTTTTTCCACATTCCCCTGCCCTCCTTGAAGGGTTTTATTGAAACATGCCAATATTTGATGTGTAGACTAATACATTTCATTTTATTTTCAGGTATTTCTTGTGGTCGCATTCATATACCAGTTTTAGGAAGGCTTGGGACCTTTGAAACTCAGATTCTGCGCAGAGCCCCTCTGAGAACCTTTTCAGAAACACCAGCATACTTTGCCTCAAAAGATGGGACAAATAAAGATGGCTCTGGAGATGGAAATAAGGTAATTATTTTATCTTTATCGGCACCCGTACTCATACTTGAATGTCCTCTTTTTTTTCTTTTTCTTTTGTATTATTTGATGTTTTTATAATGCTTGGGATTGAACCCAGGACCTTGTGCATGTGAGGCAAACATTGTACCACTGAGCTACATCCCCAGCTCTGAGTTCTCTCTTTGCTTCTTTGTTTTTCTCGGTACTGGGGCTCGAACTTAAGACCTTGCACTTGCGAGGCAGGCATGGCGCTACTGAGCTAAATCCCCAGCCCTGAGTTCTCTCTTTGAAACAATCACATATAATAATAGCACTGTATGTCCTGTTGACTTGTGTTTTCTGTAGGAAGTGTGAGATGTGTAAGATAATCTGAAGAATTTTATTTTGTTTCAGTTTGAGCTATAAATTGCTTTTATAAGCATTGCATTTAGTAAGCAGTAATTGAAATTTTTAATACCCCAGAGTAGTGATTCAGTATCATTAAATAATCTATGTAGATAAGATTGAATAAAGAATAACCATCATTTCCTGTTTTGATACAATTCTTACAACTCATGATAGTATAAACCTCACTTCTCATCCTTTACCTAAAAGTCTTGGATTTCTGGTATTACTTCAGGTTGGGCTACTCTGTAGCTAGCAAGTAGGTGATTAATGATTGTATTAGGTCACTGAATTATCAAATTTTTGTCATTATGTGAATTTGACTAACACTTGAGTTCATATTATATGCTAGGTACTTTTATATTCATACTTAATCCTAATAGCAGCTCTCAGAAGTAAGAGAAATTATTCCCTTTTTTTTTTTTTTGGTTACCGGGGATTGAACTTGGGTCCTTGTGCTTTCGAGGCAGGCAGGGGAACCACTGAGCTAAATCCCCGGCCCTCCCAATTTTTTTTCCAGTACTGGGGATTGAACTCAGGACCTTGTGCTTGCAAGGCAGGCACAGTGCCACTGAGCTAAATCCCTGGCCCTGGTGTTTTTTTTGATACTGGGGATCAAATTTGCGACCTTGCGCTTGCAAAGCAGGCATCGAAACCACTGAGCTAAATCCCCAGTCCCCTGTTTTTTTGAGAAAGGGTCTCATTATGTAGTTCAGGCTGGCCTTGAGCTCACAGTGTAGCCTAGGCTAGGCCTCAAGCTCATGGCGATCCTCCTGCCTCAGCCTCCCAAGTGCTGGGATTACAGGCATCACTGCCACACCTGACTATTCCCATTTTTAAAATAAAAAAAGTTACATGTCAGAATACTAAGTCACCACCTGACATGATAATAACTCCTGATTCAGTTCCATTGAAAAGTAGTTTTTTTAACTATAATAACTTTTTCTAATATTTATTGAGTATTTTTTTTCCACAAGTGATATTTTTTAAAAATTTTCTTTAAAAAGCCCCTATATTCTGTGGCTTTAAGGAAGCATCAGAGAAACATAAATGCCATTTATTGAGTCTTTAAAAGGAAGCTATTTGTTATACAATAATGTTGGCACAAACCATGTAAAAGAGGACTGCAGGGGGCTGGGGATTTAGCTCAGTGGTTCCGCCACCTGCCTTGAAAGTATAAGGAGCTGAGTTCAATCCCCGGTACCAAAAAAAAAAAGATTCTCTAAAAGAGGACTACAGGTAAATACATAAAATACATATGTTTACCAGGACTGATTTGATTTTTGTGTAAATAGATCTTTCAACTACATTAATAATTCCATTCTGAAAATTGTAAAAATTACAAGATTAATTATAAACTATATTGTAAGTGATCATCTGAAACTAATAATTGACCCTCTTTTTTTCTCTTCCACAAATGATAGAAATCAGTGAGTGAGGGAAGCAGTAAGAAATCAGGCTCTGGGAATTCTGGAAAAGGTGGAAACCAGCTACGCTGTCCTAAATGTGGCGACTTGTGCACACATGTAGAGACCTTTGTGTGTAAGTTTTACTTCTTCTGATGTTCCTTTTCCCCCCTACCTATTCTGTAAGTCATTAAATGTATAGAAACATAGAAGTTGTATAAACCAGAGTAAGTTTCTTCCTAAGATTAAGTGATTCTCTAAATAGTCAGCAAATACTAAAAATCCTCAGGACAGGTAGTACTTTGCACTGTTGTATTAAGAAGAAAATTAAGAAAAATATTTGTCTCTTTATTTTGCTTTAGTGTACTGATTTCAAATTTGGATTTTGAGAGTTTTAATGTGTGTAATCATTGGGTCTTAGTGAACTAAGACTTATTCTATATTTATTACTACATTCTTCAAATACTTACTGAGAGTGCTTGTGACTGTGCCATCATCATTTGAATATTAAGATAGTACTTACTATGAACTAGTTAGAGAAGGTAAGCTCTCAATTCTAGGAAAGGTCTGATAAGTTTTGGGGAGAGTCTGATAATTATTAATGATTCAGACAGTAACGGAAGGAATACATAAACCATCTTACTTTTGCTGTCTAAAATGCAAAGATGCTGTTGCAGATACTTTTCTTTCAAGCATGAAATTGAAAGCATTAAATAACTCTTTGCCTACGTGATTTAAAGTTAATGGTAATGACTTGAGGGTAGTTTACATTGCACCATCATGTCAAACTTCTGTATAGTCTACCTGTAAAAGGGCCAGTGGATGGGTTTCTTAAGACTTTTCTAATGATTAGCTGGAGAAGATTCTCTATATTCTAACCCTGATATAGAAACTTTAGTTATAATTTCACATTTACCATTAATATTTATTGGCCACTATATGAAAGAATACTATTTATAGCATGTTTTTATAGTTTTAGAAAGATTTTTTTTTTTTTTTTTGGTACCGGGGATTGAACTCGGGTCCTTGCGCTTGCACAGCAGGTGGCGAAACCACTGAGCTAAATCCCTGGCTAGAAAGAATTTTAAAGTGGCCCTGTTTCATAGCTGGAATGTTAGCAATCTTCATGGTTTTGCCTGATAAAAGAGTCAATTTGAATGAAATGTAATTTGGGTCACAACATAAAATGAAAGTGATAGAACTGAATGATAAAACTTTCTAAACAAAGTTGATGTAATATAAAATTCTAGAGTCGGAGTTTTTTATTTTTTGATATTTGACATAGTTCAAGCTGGCCTTGAACTCTGATCATCCTTCTGCCTCAGCCTCCTGAGTGCTAAGATTACAGGTGTGCACCACCATGCCCGACTCTGAGAATTTCTTAATGTATAAGTTTCATACATATATTTTAATTCAGGGAAAGAGTTATAGACCTAAAGTAAAATTTCTTAAAATAGAACAGGAAAGAAACTAAATTTAGTAAATGCCAAAAAACATAATTTTCCTCTCACAACCTTATTTTTGTCAGGATTGGAAGTTTCTCATTTTTATAAGAAGCTGAGACTTAGCAAAGTTAAGTAATTCATTCATAGTCACATAGCAGTGAAGATTCTCTCCTGAAGATCGTACCCCATGCATTTCTACCCACTAGAGATTCTGTAGGAGTAAAGCAGCTCCTCTTGGGATTAAACCTTTTTTTATGCATTGTTTGCAGAACTTGCCAGGATGTTGGGAATGATGGTGCATGCCTATAATCCTGGCTACTTGAGGCAGGAGGATTACATGTTCAAGGCCAGCCTGCGGAATTTAGCAAGACCTTGCTTTGTTTTGTTTTGTTTTTAAGACCTTGTTGCAAAATAAAAAAGTAAAAAGACCTGGAAATATAGCTTAGTAGTAGAGTACCCCTTAGTTTGATCCTCAGTACTATTAAAAATTAAAAACTACATTGTATTACTCACTGTGTGTGGGTGATTGTTAACATAGAGTTTCCAAAGGGTCTTCCCTAGAGATTAAGGTTGTATAGCTATGAGAAGGGGTCCTAGAATCTGTGCTTAACACTTAGACCAAGGGCAGAAACACTGCTTTACTGTAATCAACTTGAGGATGAGACTTGTTGCCTTTGGGAATTCTAACTGGAGGTAGCAACATGGGAGTACAAAATGTAGAAGAGAAGAGTAAAATAAAAGTACACACTTTGCAGGCCATGGTGGCACATGCCTGTAATCCCAGCACTTGGGAGGCTGAGGCAGGAGGATCGCCAAGAGTTTGAGGCCAGGCTGGGCTACCTAGTGAGTTCAAGGCCAGCTTGAGCTACATAGTGAGACCCTGTCTCCAAAACAAAAAGGAAAAAAAAAAAGTGAATATCTGTTGAGTAGCATATTACCAGGCTCAGAAAGTACACTGATGAACATGGCACTGTTCCTCTCTGGAACTTTACCTCTTTTTCTCTCTGGAGCTTCACTTGCAGGCCGCAGCAGTTCCCTGAGCCCTTCCCCTCTTGGTTTTGCCAACTCAAAATAAAAGCCTCTTCAGAATGAATCCCTTTGAGTGCTGAGAACATTCTGTGTGTACATATTAAACTTGGGCTATACTATTTCTGACGGGAGGGTTTTATTTTGTTTTTCTAAAATCTCAAGTTATTTATTTTGTAAAATTACACTTAGTAATACTTTTTGGTGTGGGTTTTTTTTTTTTTTTTTTTTGAGTCCTGCTATGCAGTCCAGGCTGGCCATGAACTCTTGATTGTCCTATGGCATTTCAGGCCTGTACCACCTCACCTGGCTTCATCTCATTGTAGAACATTTTTATCACCCCCAAAAGAAACCTCATACCTCTTAGCAGTCACTTTAGCCCTGATGGCTATTAATCTAGTTTCTATCTCTATGGATTTGCCTATTTTGGATATTCTATGCAATAAAATTATACAGTAGCTGACTTTTTTTCTTTTATTATTAATGCTTATATATGTTACAAAATGTTGGGTTTCAGTGTGTATCATATTTTTATTCTTTCTATCCACGTTACCCTCTCTTATAAGCCCTCCCTTCCTCCTTCCTCTTCTCCCTTATTCCTTCCTCTTGTCTAATAATAGTCTCTCTTCTGTTTGTTTTTTGGGGGGAGGGGTTGTGTGTGTATGTGTGGTACTGAGTATTGAACCCAGGGCTTTCACACTGAGCTATATCCTCAGTCCTTTTTATTTTATTTTTTTTTATTTTTTATTTTTTTGGTACCGGGGATCGAACTTGGGACCTTGCACTTGCAAGGCAGGCGCGAGAACCACTGAGCTAAATCCCCGGCCCTCCTCAGTCCTTTTTAATCATTTACATTTTGAGACAAGATCTTACTAAGTTGCCCAAACTTGCAATCCTCCTGCATTAGCCTCCCATAATGCTAGGATCATAAGCATGTTCCACCACTCCCAACTTCCCTTCTGCTTTCATTTCATCTTTTTTAGATTCTACATATTAGGGAGAGCATGTGATATTTTTCTTTCTGAGTCTGGTTTGTTTTGTTCAACATGATCTCCAGATCTATTTTTCTGCAAATGACAAAATTTCATTTTTCTTTATGGCTGAATAATACCCCAATGAATAATACCCATTGGGGTATTATTTCTTCATTCATCTGTGGAAGAACATTTAGGCTGGTTCCATACCTTGGCTCTTGTGAATTGTGCTGCAATAAACATGGGTATGTCAGTAGCCTACAGTATAATGACTTAAGGTTTATACCAAGGAGTGATATAGCTGGATCAAATGATAGCTTTATTTATTTATTTGTTTTGAGGAACCTCCAATCTGATTTCCACAGTTGCTGTACTAATTTACATTTTCAGCGGCAGTGGAGAAGGATTCATTTTCCTCACATTCTGGCCAGCATTTACTGTTCTTTGTATTCTTGATGAATGCCCTTCTGATTGGAGTGAGATAGAATCACACTGTAGATTTTATTTGAATTTCCCAAGATGTTGAACATTTTTTCATGTACTTTTGAGAAGTGTCTGTTCAGTTCATCTGCTCATTTATTGATTGGACTATTTGATTTTTTTGCTGTTAAGTTTTTAAATTCTTTATATATTCTAGATATTAATCTTCTTTCAGAAAAGTAGCTGGCAAAAATTTTCTCCCATTCTGTTGCCTTTTTATTATTTCCTTTACTGCACAGAAACTTTAATTTGAGGTACTCCCATTAGTTTATTCTTGCTGTTATTTTCTGTGCTGTCCAAGTCCTACTATGGAAGTCTTTGGCTGTTCCTGTGGCCTTTTGCTTTTGGCTTGTACCTGTGCCTTTGAGTGTTTCCACTGTGTTTTCTTTTAGCAGTTTCAAAGTTTCAGGTTTTATACCTAGGTCTTTGATCCATTTTGAATTAATTCTTTTTTCAGTTTTTATTTTTTATTAGTACATAATGATCACATTCTTCATGGGGGAATTGGTACATATATATAATATATATAATATTAATATATCTTCTTCTTTTTTTTTTTTGGTACTGGGGATTGAACTCAGGACCTTGCACTTGCGAGGCAGGTGCGGTGCCACTGAGCCAAATCCCCAGTCCTATCTTAATTATTTTTGAATTGATTTTTATACAGGGTGAGAGATAGGGATCTAGCTTCAGTCTTTTACAAGTGGGTATCTTGTTTTCCCAGCACTATAAAGAGGCTTTTCTCCAGTGTATATTTTTGGCCTTTCTTCCAGAATCAGATGGTTGTAGTTGTGTGGGTTTGTTTCTGTGTCCTGTACAGTATTCTGTTCCATTAGTCTATATGTTTTTTTTGTGCTAGTGCCGTACATACTTTTTTTCTTACTATGACTTTGTACTATAGTTTGAAATTAGTTGTTGTAGATCACTTTTGGTAATATGGTCATTTTAACAAAATAACAATTCTGCTAATCCATGAATATGGGATGTCTTTCTGCCTTCTAGTGTTATCTTCAATTTCTTCAGTATACTGAGATTTTCATTGTACAGGTCTTTTACTTTCTTGGTCAGGTTCCTCCCTGGGTATGACATAATGGCTATATCTTGGTGGATTGCAATATGTAGTGAATGGCCTTCTTTCTGTTATCTAATTTTGTCTTGATATCTGCTTTATTAGATATCAGTGTAGTTACTACTGCTTACTTTGGGTTCCATTTGTATGGAATTTTTTTCATCTTTTCATTTTCAGTCTCTGTATGTCTTTGCTTGTGAGGTGTGTTTCTTGGAAGCAGCAAAGCATTAGGTCTTTTTTTTGTTTTTTGGGGGGTTTTTTGGTACTGGGGATTGAACTCAGGGATCTTGTGCTTGCCAGGCAGGTGCTGTGGCACTGAGCTAAATCCCTGGCCCTAGGTCTTGTTTTTTAGTCCAGTCTGCCAATCTGTGTCTTTTAATTGGAGAATTAAGACCATTTACATTCAGGGGTGTTATAGAAATTTATGTACTAATTTTTATTATTTTGTTGTTTTTTGTGATGTTTCATTCCTGATTCTCAATTGCTTATTAAATTTTCCCCCCTTTTTTTTTTTTTGGTATCGGGTATCGAATTCGGGTCCTTGCGCTTGCGAGGCAGGCAGCGGAACTACTGAGCTAAATCCCCGGCCCTAATTTTTCCTCTTTATGTAGGATTCCTTCTGCAGTGCTGGCCTAGTGGTCATAAATTTCTTTATGCTTATCTTGGAAAGTCTTTATTTCTCTTGTTAATTTTGAAGGATAGCTTTTCTGGGTATAGTAACCTAAGTTGGCAGTTATTTTCTTTCAGGACTTGAAATACATTCCTTCCTGTTCTTCCTTTCCTTTCCCTTCCTTTCCCTTCTTTTCCTTTTTTTCCTTTCTTTCCTTTCTTTCTCCAGGGATTGAATTCAGGACCTTGCACTTGTGAGGCAGGGGGCAGCACCACTGAGCTAAATCCCTGGTCCCCCCTCTTGTACTTTAAGATTTCAGCAGAGAAGTCTACAGTTATACTTACGAAGCTGCCTCCAAAAGTGACTTGGCATTTCTCCCTTGTAGCTTTTAATATTTTTTCATTGTTCCTTATTCTTGGTATTTTAACTAGAATGTGATGTGGGGGGAGATTCTTTTCTTTTTTTTTTTTTGAGGGAGGAGATTCTTTTCTGGTAGTGCCTGATTGGGGTTCTAAATGGCTCCTATAACCTGTTATTGTTTCATCAAATAGATTTTCTGTGCTTTTAGTCTGAACCTCAGTGTCCTTTTCTTTTTTTTTTTTTCAGTGACCTTTTCTACACCAAAAAATTTTTTTGATCTTTTAACCATGTCCCAGAGTTCTTAGATGTTTTGTTCATGATTTCTTGGTTTTTGTTTATTTTTCTTTATTGATGTCTACATATAATAATTCCTCAACCTTATCTTCAGGTCCTGAAATTTTGTCTTCTTCTTGGTCCTGTCTGGTTTTTTGGTATTAGGGATTGAACTTGGGACCTTGCACTTGTGAGGCAGGCGCCAGAACCACTGAGCTAAATCCCCTGCCTTCTTGGTCTTGTTCAGTTGGTGAGACTTTCCATTGAGTTTTTTATTTAATTTACTGTGCTTTTCATTTCCAGGATTTGTTTGATTCTTCAGAATCTCTATCTTTTTGTTGAATTTCACCTTTCATATCCTGCATTGTCTTCCTTAATTTATTTAGTTGTTTATTTGTATTTTCTTTCTTTTTTGTTTTTTGTTTTTTTGGTACCGGGAATCGAACTTGGGTCCTTGTGCTTGCGAAGCAGGTGGTGAAACCACTGAGGTAAATCCCGGCCCTATTTGTATTTTCTTTGAAGTCATTAATCATTTTATATAAATCAGTCTTCTGGCTTCTCTGGCATTTCATCTACTTCAGTATCTTTGTATTTTTATTGATGAATTATGCACATGTGGAGAAGTCGTGTTGCCTTGTTTTTTTTTTTCTTTGGTACCAGGGATTGGACTCGGGTCCTTGCGCTTGAGCAGCAGGTGGGAGAACCACTGAGCTAAATCCCTGGCCCTGCCTTGTGTTTTTTTTTTAACTTATGTTTGTATATTGAGTTTTGTGCATTTGTAGGGATGAATAGCTCTTCCACTTTAAAAAAAAATTTTTTTTTTTTAGCTTTTCCACTTTTATTTAAGGGTCTTCTTAGTGTCTGGCCTTCTTTCAGGACTTGGTCCCCAGCACCACTTGTGCTTTAAGAGTTCAGTCCCCTACCTGCCACCTCTGGGTGCTGGGGTTAGCAGTCCAGGCTGCTTCATTCTTTCTTCTGTGTTGTGCTCTGGTTTGGGAGGGGAGGTTGGTGTAATTTTTAGCTTCCCTGTTGGGTCTTTGTTTTTTCCTGTTTTGGTTTTTGAGACAGGGTCTCACTATGTAGCCCAGGCTGGCCTTGAACTCACTGTGTATCCCAGGCTGACTTGAAAGTCACAGCAATCCTCCTGCCTCAGCCTCCCAAGTGTTAGGATTACAGGTGTCTGCCATCACGCCTGGCCTGTTGGGTCTTTCTTGATCCCAGAGCTCTTCTTTTTTTCCTCACTAAGTAATTTTTCAGGTTCTGGAGAAGCTGTGATCTATTGCTGGCTTCCACTCTACCATCTTGATTCTTGTTTGGGTAGCATTTTTTGTCTGGTTTCTTTCAGTTAGGATGTTTTTTTCAAGGTTCATCTGTGTTGTGGCATGTTTCTCTATTTCATTGTTTTTTTTCTGGCTGGAAAATATCCCATTGTTGAAATTCATCAGTTGATGGACATTTGGATTGTTTCTGCTGGTTGACTATTTTGAGACAGGGTTGTTTTTTTTTTTTTTTTTGCTGAAGGGATCAAACTCAGTACCTTGTGCTTGCGAGGCAGGAAGCACCACCACTGAGCTAAATCCCCGGCCCT
>NW_004624781.1:7339997-7387901 GCF_000247695.1 Heterocephalus glaber
TTTTTTTTTTTTTGGTACCAGGGATCAAACTCAGTACCTTGTGCTTGCGAGGCAGGAAGCACCACCACTGAGCTAAATCCCCGGCCCTGGTTGACTATTTTGAATAATGGTACTGAGAACATTTGTGTTTGTTTTCGTGTGGACATAGGTTTTTACTTCTCTTAGAAATGAAATTTGTGGGTCAAAATTTGTTTAGGTTTCACAGAACTGCCAGGCCGTTTTCTATAGCAGTTTAGTTCCATTTTACAACCCAGTTAACAATGTATCAGGGTTTCAGTTTCTCCACATTCTCTTTACTCATAGTGGTTGTGCAATAATCTCTCATTGTGGTTTTAATTTTCATTTTTCTGGTGACTAATAATGTTTAGCATTTTTTTTTGATGTGCTTATTAACCATTTGTCTGTATCTTCTTTGGAGAAATGATTATTTAAACCCTTTGTCCCCTCCTTTATTTATTTATTTGACAGTGTCAGATTATGTAGCTCAGGCTGGCCTTCAACTTGCTTTGTATTCTAGGCTGCCCTTGAACTCTCGATTTTCCACCTCAGCTTCCTAAGTGCTGGGATTGTGGACACATGCCATCACATTCAGCATCTTTTGTCCATTTTTAAATTGGATTCTCTTTTTATGCTTAAATTGAAGACTTCTTTGTATTTTTTTTCTATCTAGTTTCTTTTTTTGTTGTTTTTTTTTGGTACTGGGGATCGAACTCATGTCCTTGCGCTTGCACAGCATGCGGTGAAACCACTGAGCTAAATCTCCGGCCCTGGCTATCTAGATAAATGATTTGGAAATGTTTTCTCTTGGGTAGTTATTTCAAATGGCAAATAACAGGTGTCAGCAGACTTATTGTAAAAGGCCAAACAGTTAATATTTTTGGCTTTGTGTTCCGTATGGTCTCTGTTACAGCTGTTCTTCTACTCTACAGTTAAAGTACCAAAGCAGCCATAGACAGTGAATGAGTGTGTCTGTCTGAGTTCCAATAAAACTTGTATAGTTGTAGTGTAGCAGTTGTATAGTTGTAATTGTATAGTTGTATAGTTGTAGTTTTTTTTTAATTTTTAAAAATTGGAATAGGTACTCTTGCTATTGTTTTTTTCTTCAGTACTGGGGATTGGAGTCAGGGCTTTCACAATGAGCTACTTCTCCATCACTTTGTCCCTCAGTTTTATTTTTAATGTTTTATTTTGAGACAAGTTCTTGCTAGGTTGACCATGCTGGGCTCCAACTTGTGATCTTCCTGCTTCAGCCTCCTAGAGTGCTCAGATTACAGGCATTTGCCACCATGCCTGGCTCTTGCTAAGGAGAAATACACTGTTTAATATGCTTTAATTTTTTTTTGCCTATTCAAAAATATAACTTGTCAGACATGAAGTCTTTTTAAGATAGAGCCTTTTTATGTATATAATATTTTTGAAGCTTGCTGTACACTTACAGTGGTTTGGAGAATTTATCTTTGATGTTGAAATGTGTTCCGAATCATGGGGAGCTTTCATTTAAACAGATCTCCCAGGGCTGGGGGTTCAGCTCAGGGTAGAGTGCTTTCCTGACGTTCATGAGACTGAATTTGAACCCCAGCACCACAAAACAAAACAAGTAAAAAAAATCTCCTGAAAAGGTTTTCTTTAAGGCAGTCTTTCTTGTCTTTGGTGTATTATACAAGTATGTTTACTGGGAGCAGTATTATTATAAAAAGGAGGATAATTGCCATACTTGTAGTAAGCCTTTAAAGGAAAAAAAATTTTCTTGTAATTTAACAAGATTAGAATTTTGCTCCTTTGTTAGTTTTAGGAGTAAAAGATTATGCCTTATGCTTGTAAATTTTTCTCAAATAAGATTTTGATAAATATCATTGAATCCTCAAACTTGGATATATTGAACATATTTCATTGTAAAATTGGTATCGGGGATCAAACTCGGGACCTTGCGCTTGCAAGGCAGGCGGCGGAACCATCATTGTAAAATTGTATATACTGTATTAAGCAAACCTTCAACAATAAAGAAGATGTGATAGGTTAGTGTTTAATCTCATTCCCTTTGACCTAATTTCTTTAGAGAAATATTTTTTTTGTATGCTTTCAGGCCAGATTTTCCTGTCACACAGGCTGAACTAGATCAGAGGCTTCTCTGCCCTTTAATCCTTGTCGTCAGTTGTAGTTGTAAACTGGTGCCTCCTTATAAACTAGAGGCATTCACTATCTTCCCATTGATGGGAACTTGTGATTATATACTTGAGCTTGTGCTAATTGTAGGTTCTTGGAATGGCTTGATCTTTCTTGTTTGTGTTTTTTGGTACCAGGTATTGAACTTAGGACCAAATGCTTGTGAGGCAGGCATCGGCTCCACTGAGCTAAATCCCCAGCCCAAATTTTTGGTTTTTTGAGACAGAGTCTCACTGTGTAGTATAGGCTGGTCTTGAACCAGGTATGTATCCCACATTTGCCTGGACCTCTCATTCCTCCTGCTATATCCTCTTGAGTGCTGGAATTACAAGCATGCACCATCACACTTGGCTGATATTTTTCTTTAGATGAACATTTATAGTTGGTCAGTGACTAGAACACATTTTTGAGTCCACTATAGTTTATAAAATATACTGCTAGAATTTATCCACAGTGGCTTGTTTTTGTTTTTTTTGGAGATAGGTTTTTTTTTGGGTTTTTTTCCAGTACTGGGGATCGAACTCAAGACCTTGAGCTTGTGAGGCAGGCACGGCTGGAGATAGGTTCTTACTATGTATGTGGTCCAGGCTCCTGGAAGTAGCTGTGTAGCCCAGACTGGCCTGGAGAACTTGAAATCCTCCTGCCTCAGTCTCCCAAGTACTTGGGATTAGAGGCCTGTGCTACCTAGTGATTTTTGGATTAGAGAATAGAAATTAATGAAGTAAAGATGAAATAAATATATGAAATAATCTTATATATATTTACAAAGTCAAGGTTTTTAAAATGCTCATCTATGTGAGAGGACCTAAAGAATATGCCTTTTTATATTTTTAGTGATTAAAATAGATTTATCTCTTTCAATTTTCATGTATGTTTGAAAGTTTTCATAGTAAAATATTGGAAAATGAGTTAATCTACTTTTTTTTTGTGGTTTCTTCAAGTATTCCTGTAAAGTAGTTAATTTCTCAATATTTTCGAGTGTTTTTTAAAAGTACCTTCAGTGGATGAAAGAATCTCAGTCAATGTTTGGTCTTAATGAAATAGATCACAAAATGAAAGGAAACTAACTCTCAGCATTGTGGCACACACTGTAACCCCAGCACTCAGGAGGCTGAGGCAGGAAGATTGCTGTGAGTTTGAGGCCAGACTGGGCTACCAAAATCAAAAAGAGAAGAAGGAAAGGAACCTAGTGAAAATGAACAGAAAGGTAGTTTACTGAATGCCTCTGTCCTTGTAATATGTTTAGTGTATAAACCAGGCTGTTTCCATAGGTAGTGGGATGAATTGCAAACCTACTTTGTTAATGTCTAACTTTTCACTTATGATGAGTCTTCAAGTTTATAAACACCATTGGAATTACTTTTCTGTTTTCCTCTGCTGACCTCTGTTTTCCTTTTCAGCATCCACTCGTTTTGTCAAGTGTGAGAAATGCCATCACTTTTTTGTTGTGCTCTCTGAAGCAGACTCAAAGAAAAGCATAGTTAAAGAGCCTGAATCAGCAGCGGAAGCTGTGAAATTGGCATTCCAGCAGAAACCACCTCCTCCCCCCAAGAAGGTACAGGCCTCAGTTCAGTCTCGCAGACATTGGGTCTTGAAAACGATCCTTTGCTTCCCTAACAATAGTATCTAATACTTTTACTAATAAATATTATAAGTTCTTAATGGGCTACTGTATAGCTGCTAAATGTTAATGATACGTTGCCTTGTCCCTTGTCAAGATTATTTAGTATCAGTGGAATATAATTCAGGTTTTTTTTGGGTTTTTTGGGTTTTTTGGTGGTACTGGGGATGAAATCTAGCTATATCCCCAGCCCCCTTTTTTTTTTTTTGGTACTGGGGATCGAACTTGGGTCCTTGCACTTGAGCAGCAGGCGGCGAAACCACTGAGCTGAATCCCCGGCCCCCCAGCCCATTTTTTAATTTTGAGACAGGATCTCACTAGGTAGCACAGAATTTGTGATCTTCCTGCCTCAGCTTCCCTCAGTGCAGGGCTTACAAGCGTGTACCAGCATGCCTTGGTAATTGAGTGATTATTAAAATGGTATTAGTACCAACTTAATCTAAATACGCTTACGTAGTTCAACTGTTGACTCTGGTTTGGGCCCCTAAATATCACCAGCCTGCAGTTATCACCCTTAAATTAGTCTATTTTATGGTAAAACAGTTTTCAGCCCAACAGTATCAGCAAGTGTTTTTATTGACAGGCAGCCAGGGCTGCCCTGTGTATCACTGTGGCTCTTGTGGAACAGGCTCTTTGAATGAGTCTCAGGCAGTGTGTGTTGTGATGCTGTGAAACATGGCAGAGTGCACACTAGCTCCTTTGGTACATGGCATACACTTTTCACAAACCAAAAGTCCTTGCCTCCTAGCCTGTGCTCTCTGTTCTGGCTGTGTCTCAGAGGTCTGCACACTGAATTATTTCCCACTTTATGCTTCAATGTATCTTTCTTTTTCTGCTATGCTTAGATACCAGTGCTTTTGTCTCTATCTCCACATGTGCTGTGGTAGATTTAATAATTCATAAGTATAACCTGTGAGGAATGAATGAGACTAAAAAACTGTAATAAAATGTACAACAGCTAAAGAATTTGTCATATAAAAATAATATAATAGAAAATATAGCAATTAAGCTTTATATCTTTAAACATTTGTGTGCACTCTTAAGACATCTGTGTAGTTCTAGAAAAGACAAACTATTTTCACGAGTTGTCAGGTATTAATGGTTCTCCCCCGCTCAGTGGTACTAGAGACTGAGCCCAGTAAATGCTGAGCTATATCTGCAGTCTTTTCTACTTTTTAAAATTGAAACAAGGTCTCAGTAAGTTCCCCAAGGTTGGCCTCAAACTCACTCCTCCTGCCTCAGCCTCCTGAGTAGTTGGGATTATAGGCATGTACCACCATGCCCAGCTAATAGTTCATTTTTATTCAGTAAAAAAATCTAAAGGAATTTACCCTGTCCAAAGCTGTTGACAATAACCAAATATAGAATAGAGCTAAGAAAAAAAAAAAGAATAGAGCTAAGAATAAAACTTTTAGATTGGCATTTAGGTAAATTAAATTAATTAAATTAAGATTAATATTGGAAAGCTGAGTGTGTGGTACACTCCTGTAATCCCAGCTACTCCAGAGGCTGAGATGGAAGGATTGTATAGCCTGGCCAATTTAGTGAGCTCATGTCTCAAAATAAAATAAAATGAAATGAAATTAAAGGGGTTGGAGATGTAGATCCATGGTAGAGCACTTGGCCAGCATGGTTGAGACCCTAGGTTCAATCCCTCATACTGTGGGTGGGTGGGGAGGGGCTAATAGAGAAAAATCTAGATGTTTGTGAGTCTTAACTAACACACATGAATACTGGTAGTATAATGGCTTTTGATTATATAATGTCTATGTCTAAAAAGGCTAATTTTGTAATCTTTGTGAAGGATACTATCTAGGGAGAAGTATAGAAAAGATTTCTTTTAATTATTTACATTAATGATGGTACTCTTAGACTTTTGGTGGCATGGGTAAGCCACTTGAATTGATGGTATTATTTGTACAATAGAAACTAGCATAGCACTCATAGAAAACAGTGGTATTTTGTTAAGTTAGCCAATGAATTGTCATTTTGTTCATTTAGAGTTTATGATGTTTGAATCATTGCTACATAATGTATTGTTCTCCTGGAATTTTTATCTATCTATCTATCTATCTATCTATCTATCTATCTATCTATCTATCTATGTCTGTCTATTGACAGGGTGTTGCTGTGTAGCTGAAGTCAGCCTTGAACTCTTGATCCTCCTGTCTCACTGTCCCCAGTGCTGGGATTACAAATGTGCACCCCTACATCCAGCAGCATTTCATTTTTAATGAGTCTTTTTTTCGAAGTCTAAATTCTGGGCGAAGGTGCTTAGTGTATAACTTTGTAATATGTGTGCTTTTATGATAAAGCTCATAGTAAATTACTCATAACTAATCATTTTTCAGATTTATAACTACCTCGACAAGTATGTGGTTGGCCAGTGTTTTGCTAAGAAGGTGCTTTCAGTTGCTGTGTATAATCATTATAAGAGAATATATAATAATATCCCAGCTAACCTAAGACAGCAAGCAGAAGTTGAGAAGCAGACATCTTTAACACCTAGAGGTTAGTGTTTTTGATAATTGACCAATGTAGAGATTTCTGCGCTTAGAAGTAATCTTCATCTGTGACTCCTTGCTTTAATTTTTTTAAAAATTAACTTTATTGGTACATTTTAGGTATACATTATGATCACATTCATCATTGGGAATTTGTACCTGTACGTGATACATCTTAGTTCTTGTTTTTTCCCATTCTCCTTCCCTGCCTTCCACCCCTCCCTATTTACAAAAGCTGTGTTTCTGTTCTTTGCTTCTTTTCTCATATTTTTTCTTTCCCTTCTTTCATTTCCCCCACACCCCCTAGTTCACCTTTGCCTTTGAACCTTTTCTTCCTATTTAACATTATCTAGTATGCATTTAATAAAGCAGACTTTTTTTTTTCTTTTGTACCGGGGATTGAACTCGGGTCCTTGTGCTTGCACAGCAGGCAGCGAAACCACTGAGCTAAATCCCCGGCCCTTATTATGCATTTAATACAGGGCAGCATTTTTCAAAGTGTGGACATCATTTGGGCACATTGCCAGTAGCATTTAAAAAAATTTAATAGATGTGAATAGAAACTGCTAGAGTACATTAACTTGCAGGTAAGGTAAGTGTTTCTTAAAACTTTTGTTTTCAGAACATTACATGTGCACAGGTTCGACACATAAAGTGTGATATATTTTTTTCTTAAGGTTCTCAATAGTGTTTGAAAGAAGCTAGGATTTTAGCTCAGCAGTAGAGTGCTTGCCTAGTACATGGGCTTGATCTTTAGCACTGCAAAAACAAAGAAATGAAAAGAAAATTGAAGGCCACTAGAGTAGAGTGAGTAATTGTCTTTGAATTATAGACTTCATCACTAGTTTACCATGGATTGATCATTGTACAACCTCAAGTTCTTCTTGGATTCAGGAAACAGAATTTCATTTGCTTAAGTCAGATAATGTGGTGATGATAGCTATTAATACGACATATCCAGTACTCTTTCTTTTTTGGGTCCCAGCTACAGAGTGTAAGGTTAAGGGGAGATTTGTAAGTGATTAAAGTTAGTTTCTTTTATACCCATATATTTTGTGATCTCAGTGTATATAATACAAATTATTTTAATAGAACGACTACTGAAAAATGATTATGAATAAAGTAATTGTAAATAGTTTTTATTTTGAGGAAGTTCTGCTAAATAATTGAATTTGTAAACCTATAATACATTTTGCTTTAGTAGTTATCAAATGTGTAACTGATTTCATTGAAGACACTTGCTCACTTGTTGAACTGCAAAATACTCATGTGGTAGTTAGTATCAGTTACTTATTTTTAGAAAGCATAATTCATAACTAATAGAAGACTTGAAACTTCAATTTTATTTATTTATTTATTTTTGAGACAGAGTCTCACTATGTATGTAGTTCAGGCTGACTTTGAGCTATGTAGCCCAACCTGGCCTCATACTCCTGGCTATCTTCCTGCCTTAGCTTCTCAAGTGCTGGGATTATAGGCAGGCACCACCACGCCTGACCAGAACTTTAGTTTTTATAAGGTCCAAAAAGCACTGTCTAGTCGTGGTGCAAATTATTTGTTCTGGTTCCTTCAGTCAGTCAATGTTGATCACTTCTCAGCCTTTTGTCTAAGATCAAGTGTAATCAATACTGAAGTTGCTCAAGGTGCTGAAAGAACAAATGCAATATTCGTGTTATGAGGGACTTTATTTATTTATTTTTTGCACGTGTCCATTTGGGACTTTAATTCTTATAAGAGACTTACATTATCATATTCTTTTCTTAAAACAGATGGCAAGTTTTTTCTCTGACAAATGTGAATATTAGCAATTGGATAGCCATCATTAGCCTGGTTTTGTTTTGTTTAGTGTAGAAAGGATGTAGCTTATAAATTCTTTCATAATGGGAAAAGCTGAAAACAGTGGTAATGAACAAATATTTTAAATATATTTGGAAGAGGGCAAGAAGTGGGATACTCATTGTTTCCCCAAACTCAATAAATACAGAATATTTTCATGTTGCCATTTTTCATCTTTTTAGAGTTAGAAATAAGAAGACGGGAAGATGAGTACAGATTTACAAGTAAGTAATCGTATTTATCCTGTGTAGTCTTCCTTCCTTTTGAGGTTTACCTCAGTGAAGTGTCTTAGCAGTACTAAAGATAGACATGGACTTGCATGTGTATTACAAGGAAGATGTGTTTTATTCATATGTGGTACGTATTGAGTAAATTAAATACTTCTGCATTTATCATGTAATCCCATTATAGTTAATATATCTCTTTTAGTTTTGTTCAAATTAAGTAATTTTTCTCATTGGGCAGAGCCAAACTAAAGTCAGGTCCCTTCCTATATTGTCACAATTCTGAATTAGATTTTGCTGAAATTAAAAAAAAGAAAAAAGAAAACTGCTGTGCTAGTGACAACTTAATTGAACTCATACAAGAGACTAGATTTTCTTGCCTGATTTGGATTTGAATGAGGCATAACATTGTGAACTAGACACCAGTCATTAACTCACAAATGTAGCACAACTTAAATTCACATTTTTTTGTTTCGGATTGAACTTGGGACCTTGCGCTTACAAGGCAGGCGGCAGAACCACTGAGCTAAATCCCTGACCCTAAATTCACATGTTTACTGAACCCCTATTATGATGACTAGAATAACCCTTTATCTTAAGCATGAAGATATCTTGAAAGTGGCAGCCACGTGGAATGAGATCATCATAATATATCTGCTGAACTACTATTCTTTCTATTGTTTTAATTAAAATAATGCTCTAGAGCTAGGCATGGTGGCACATTCCTGTAATCCCAGCATTCTGGTAGTCTGAGACAGGAGCATCCGCAAGTTTGATGGTAAGGTTTTTTTTTTTTTGCTTTCAGTAGCGGGAATCAAACTCAGGACCTTGTACTTGCCAGGCAGGTGCAGCACCACTGAGCTAAATCTCTGGCCCTGTATCACAAATTTGAACCCAGTTTGAGCAATTTAGTGACTTGAGACCCTGTCTCAAAATAAAAATTAAAACAAGATGGAGAGTGTAGCTCAGTGTAAAGGCAATGGGTTCAATCTCTAGTACCTCTGGGAAAAAAACAAAAACAACCATTCAAAACAAACTCTGTTTTGTTTTGTTTTGGTACCAGGGATTGAACTTGGGTCCTTGTGCTTGCAAGGCAAGCAATGGAACCACTGAGCTAAATCCCTGGCCCTCAAAACAAAACTCTGGAAAGCACTAATATTCTTAACCCATTTCTTAGAAACAACTTAAAAATAAGACTTAAAAATAGAAACAAGTAGCCAGGCAAAAGCCTGTAATTCTTTCACTGTAGGAGGCTGAGACAGGGGGATAACAATTGGAGGCCATCCTGGGCAGCTTAACAAGTTGGTGAGACTTTGTTTCAAAAAAAAGAAGAAGAAGACCTGGAGATGTAGCTCATTGTAATTCACTGGGTTTAACCCTTAATACCGTGGAGGAAAAGGGGGAGGAGGAGGTATAAACAAATGTATGATCACAGATAATCATTTTTGTAGGGACCTACCTGATAAACTGATACCTTAGCAGCGATATTCTGCCTAGTTAAGCATTGTGTCTATGTTAAAGGGACTAGAAAGATCCAGTTGAAATCAAATAAAATCAGAGAGTCAGATGGGATCAGGAATAGTGAGATTTACTATATTTGGCCTGCCTGGTATTTGAATCACTTTTAAATGTGGAAGACGCTATAAAGGTCCTGTGTCTCAGTATTTTCATGTTGTGGATAAGGAAGTAGTTCCAGGACAGTTAAATGACTTTTCATGGCCTCATAACCATGAAGCAAGGCACTGAAACTAAGTTCCCTAATTCTCAGTACATTGTTTTTTCCTTTTTCTACAGTCCTGCTTCTTTTCATTCATACTGAAAAAAAATCCTTTTGTTTAATCTTCAGAGTGCCTCTAAATTAGCAAGGTGGTGGGTGGTGAATAGCTGTAGTCTCAGCACTTGGGAGGCTCAGGTAGGAGGCCAGCCTGGGCTACATAGCAAGTTCAAGACTAGCCTGGAGCACACAGTAATACCTTATTCAAAAAACAAAACAGCCGGGGATTTAGCTCAGTGGTGCTGCTGCTGCCTGCCTCTCAAGCACAAGGTCCGAGTTGGATCCCCGGTACCAAAAACAAAACAAAACAAAGATGCCTCCAAATTAATTTAGTTTTCTTCTTGCACCTTCCAACCATGTGTTTGAAATTGATACCAGGTGTTAACTGCTGCTTTACAGATTAGGAAACAGAATCACAAAGTTTGTAGGATTTGCCCAAGATCATTTAGCTGTTTAGAGACCAAGGAAGGCTGTAAGCCTGAAGCCTTTTAACTCCTAACACTGTTCTCCTCCCATTATACTGCCTTCCTTGTGTGAAGAGAATTCTTACACCTTTACATAAATAAGGAGGGTGAAAAGAATCCTTTTCTTAGATACCTTGTATAACCATGTGTGTTGCACATTTGTCACTAGATAATTTGAAGTCTTCCTCTTTAGATAAGACTAATGTTGAAATACTTACATTTTTCTAAATAGTTGCTTTGTTTTAGAAGTAGCGTTTATGAGGCATTGTTTTTCAAGTAAATTCAAGTGCAGTTCTAGTAATTCATTTGGGATTTTTTCAGAATTGCTTCAGATTGCTGGAATTAGCCCACATGGTAATGCTTTAGGAGCATCAATGCAGCAACAGGTAAATCAAATACCTCAGGAAAAACGAGGAGGTGAACTGTTGGATTCTTCCCATGATGACATAAAACTTGAAAAAAGTAATATTTTGCTGCTTGGACCAACTGGGTCAGGTAAATGACTTCTTAGGAAACATTTATGGCTTTTTTTTTCTGTATAGGGGCTCGAATTCTGGACCTTGCGATTGTGAGGGAGGTGGCAGAACCACTGAGCTAAATCCCCGACCCATTTTATGACTCATTTTTAAAGATAGAATATAAATGATTCTCTATCTTGTGTGTTGTGATTGGGGGATTTTGATTCTTAAGAGGAAAATGTATGACTGTCTTCTGGATATGTTGTCACTGTTCCAGTTTAGGTTTCAAGCTGCTTTCGAAGCATAGGTGTTGCCCTTCAGGCCAGTCCTTAACTTGTTAGCAGGAATAGCAGATGAGATACAAACAGATCTGAATGATAATAGAGAAAAGATGTACCAGTTAACAAGTTTTTAGTATGTACTATTTGAGTTTATTTTGAATTTTCTTAGAAAATCATGGGTCAGTATATTTTTATTAAACTTTTAGTTACTGTTTCTGTTTGTAGGTAAAACCCTGCTGGCACAAACTTTAGCTAAATGCCTTGATGTCCCTTTTGCTATCTGTGACTGTACGACTTTGACTCAGGCTGGATATGTAGGTGAAGATATTGAATCTGTGATTGCCAAACTGCTCCAAGATGCCAATTATAATGTAGAAAAAGCACAACAAGGTATGTTGCCAGAATAGCTTGTTTGTCCCCATATTTAGTCTATTGGGGAAAGAGCCTAATATTAAGAAATAATATAATTCTTACTTTGTATCAAGGGCTAAAATTCTGTAATTTTATAAAAGAACCTGTGTTGCATATTTTCTAGCATACTGATTAAGGGCCATGAGTTTGCTTTGTCTAAACTCATGGTCACTAAGATGGCAGGGTGAAAACAGGACAAGTTACTATTTTGTTAGGTTCTTTTTTTTTTTTTAAAGGTTACTAAATTATTATTATTTTTTTTGGTACCGAGGATCAAACTCGGGTCCTTGTGCTTGCTCAGCAGGCGTCGAAACCACTGAGCTAAATCCCCAGCCCAGTTAGGTTCTTAATACTGTCATTGTTTTCCTTGTTCTAATTCCCCTCCAGACTCCTAATGCTGTACCTAGGGTACAGGTGGGAACATGAGCAAGAGCAGGAGAATACAAAATAGGAGTCTAGAAACAGATTAGCCCGTTGGCCTACAGGACATCGTAGATGCTGTATTTATCCTTTATTATTTATACTTATGTACATGAAGAGCTCGATTCTTTTGTGTCCAGATTCCTTTGTGACAAGAATATGCAGGGGAAAGAGTAAGGTGCTCTTTTGCTAGTACCAACCATGCATATACCTCATGCTTCCACACTGTATCTCAGCTTCCCGTGATAAAGAATGTAGGGTAGATGCCTGTTGTCAAAGAGCTTCCAGTACCGTATTCAAATGTTCTGTAGGATAAATTCCGAAATAATTGCACAAAATGATGAAATAGTAATGTATTTTTAAAATGTCAAGCCGTTGTATTTTTTGAGTATAAAAACTTGAGTGACCTTGCTATTTAGTCTTTTAAGTTGAGCCTGTCTTGTGTTTATCTTTTTCATATTATAAATAGAATCCTCCTTAAATTATAGGAATTGTCTTTCTGGATGAAGTAGATAAGATTGGCAGTGTGCCAGGCATTCATCAGTTACGGGATGTAGGTGGAGAAGGCGTTCAGCAAGTAAGCAGTTGAATATTTTGTTCAAGCCCACTAAAAGGAAGGGAATACATCAGCCTCTCAAATATTGTACGTTTGGTTTCACATTCAATTAGATTCTGTTTCGCTTGCTTCTCCCACCCTAAACTTCACATACCATTTTAAAGTAGTTCAGATCTTAAAAGAAAGTTAATGATTTTAAGTACAAAATACCTTTCCTAGGAAGTTAAAAATATTTTGAAGAACAGAAAAAAATTTTAATCTTTGTTGTTTTTATTCCTCAAAGGCCCAGTTAAAAATATTTAGAAAATTCTTGAAGAAAGTTCTGGTTCTAACTAGATATAAGTAAACTATACATGCTTCTTATTTCTTCCACTTAGTTAGAAGGTAATTATAAAATAAAGTTTCGTTTTTTTTTGTTTTTTTTTTTCTGGTACTGGGAATTGAACTCAGGACCTTGCACCTGCCAGGTAGGCGCAATGCCACTGAGCTAAATCCCTGGCTCCAAAGTTTAATTTCTTTCTTTCTTTTTTTTTTTGGTACTGGGGATCAAACTCAAGACCTTGTGCTTGCGAGGCAGGTGGCGGCAAAGTTTCATTTCTTGCAGTCATAATTAAAGTCATAATGATCTTCTAGCCAAGTTAACCTTTTTAATAGTAAGTGATGAAATAAGCTAATGGGTGAATAAAATTGCTTTGCCTTTTTTGACAGACATACAGAGGTATGCTTGCATTTATAAAATGTGCTAAATAATTTTTTCATGAAGGCATCTCAAAATATAGGTAATTCTCAAAGTTTAACACAACGCTGGAAGTAGAATAGAATTTTTATTTATGTGAAAGACAAAGGTTCAATTATTTTCAAATTGTGAATGTTCCCAGCATGTTTGGATATCATAAATCTGTCTTTATGTCAGAGTTACGACTTTACCATCAAAAACGACTTCTTACATTGGCAGTTTCCTGAATACAGTATATCTGGAGTCCTGTAACCACTTCAGATAAGTTTGTGAATTATTATTATTATTATTTTTTGGTACCGGGGATTGAACTCGGGACCTTGGCACCTGTGAGGCAGGCATCGGAACCACTGAGCTAAATCCCCAGCCCAAGTTTATGAATTATTAATGTGATAAGGCCACTTGATTTTCATATTAGTTGTAGGAATGTGGGAGTTTTCATTAGTTCAACTCATTGACCATAACCATAACCACAACCACGTATTATTTTCCTCATTAAATCCCATCATATAAAGTATAACATTGCACTTAAATATGGTGATATTATAAATCATTCATTCTTTATTTAGGGCTTATTAAAACTTCTAGAAGGCACAATAGTCAATGTTCCAGAAAAGAATTCCCGAAAGCTGCGTGGAGAAACAGTACAAGTTGATACAACAAATATCCTGTTTGTTGCATCTGGTGCTTTCAATGGTTTAGACAGAATCATCAGCAGGAGAAAAAATGAAAAGGTAAATTTTTCTGAGGAATTACTCAGAGCATTTAAAGTTACAGAGGTTGGGCGCTCAGTTTCTGCTCTTGTGTCTGCTAGTTGCCTGTCATCGAATTTTCTTTAAAAACATCAGAAATATATTCCTAGTTGTTGTTTTAATTGTAGAACAGTAAATTAGAAGATTTCAAAGCAGCATTGATGTATGGGCATTTTTAAAATAGTACTTGATGAGCTCAATTTTATATTTTATCTAAGGCTCTTGTTACCTGAGGCAGTTGCTATATCAGTAAAATTTCTGTTCATTTCTCCTGTCCAGTTCATTGGGGCCCAAGATTACAGTATTAAATATATACCTATATTTCAACCATATGTATGCAATATGAAATTTACAGTTCTAGTTCTCTTTCTCATGGTTTCCCCTCCGAAAGTTTCAGTCAGCAAATACCTGTTTTATCTTCTTAAAAACTCAGATTGTTAGGGCCAGGAATTTAGCTCAGTGGCACAGTACCTGCCTCACAAGTATAAGGTAACTCACATTGTTAAAAATGATGAGGTGATTACTCCGAAGATCTTCTTGGTCACTTATCTCCCCAGTATGTGGATCTGCTTTCCAGTGCACAGAGCCTGCATAGTCACCTGACACTGTACCTGTGACACCGTCATGCCTTTCTGTGTTCTCCTCTAAATAAACCCCTATAGTGTAAAAGCATTGTCAAGTATATATCCTCAGTTTTTATAATATTTAATAAGTACTTAATATCAATTTATATAAGAAATGTATATATAAACTTATTACTATGTATGGTAAGTGTATAATATTTAAATTCCTGAATGAGGGGTATTTTGCTTTCTGATGGATGCACTAACTGCCCCTGTGCACTGTTCCTTAGAGAATCAGAGGAATAGTGGGTGTCTCAGTTCAGGGTGCTGTAGTAAAGTACCATAGGCTAGGTGGCTTATGAACAACAGAATTTATTTTTTGAAATTCTGGAGGGTGGTCACCAGCCTTGCAAATGCAAGGTCCTGAATTTGATCCCCAGTACCAAAAAAAACACAAACTGGAGCCTGGAAAGTCAGAGATCAAGGCACCAGTAAATTCTGATGAGGACCTATATCCTCACAGTGGTTATCTTTTCACTGTAACATCATATGGCAGAAAGGCAACGAATCTCTCTGGGGTCTGTTTATAAGGGCACGAATCCTGTTGGTTTATGACCTAATCACCTTCCTCATCTCTCCATACCATTACCTATATTACCAATACCTAATAACATACCATGCCATTAGGCGTTAGGAAGAATTTGGGGGGAGATACACACATTCAGCGCATTGCAAATCAATTTTTAGCTTAGGCTATATTCTCAAATAGTATATGCTTCTCTTGTACTTTTTTTTTTTTTTTTTTTGAGCCAGGGTCTTGCTCTGTAGTTCAGGCTGGCCTCAAACTCACTGTGTAACCCAGGCTGTCCTTGAACTTGTAGTGATCGTCTTGCCTCAGCCTCCCGAGTCCTGGGATTACAGGTGTGCACCACCATGCCCAGGTTCTTGTACTACTTTTTGTTGTTGTTACTGGGGATCGAACTCCAGACCTTGTGCTTGCGAGGCAGGCAGTGGCACCACTGAGCTAAATCCCCGGCCCCCCTCTTGTACTTGTAATGAAAACTATGACATATCAAAATTAAACTTTCAAGGGGCTGGGGATTTAGCTCAGTGGTTCCAACGATTGCCTTGCAAGCTCAAGATCCCAAGTTCGATCCCCGGTACCAAAAACAAAAAAACACAAAAAACAACAACTTTCTAACAACTGGCTGGAATATAGTTCTTTTATGTTGAGTCCCATACACCTTTAAATACTTAGCCAGCCTTGTTCAGCAAAGTTATTATTCTTACTTGATGTCATCCTTATATGTTTCTTATAAAAATGTGACTTGTTCTAATTCACAGGTTGATGTATATAGCCCCAAATCACGATTTTAGTAGAATTGTGGGTAATTTTTATGACGCTTTATTCCATAGGCATTACCCTTCTTTACAGTACAACAAAATTAATTTTGGTTATGAAAAAATTACTATTTTCATTTTCATACTTCTCTACATCTTTTAGAAATCACATTTGTCTAGAGGTCTTAGATAAATCTTGAAGCCTCATTATATGAGTTCTAAGTGACTTCCCTTACTAGTTCTTACCTAATTCTCCTAGAATTCATTCTCTGAGTAAGTTATTATGTAGTGGTTAGGTTCTCAGTCCCTCCCACTCCCCTACCAGGGATCAAATGAACTCAGGACCTTGTGGTTGTGAGGCTGGCGCTGAGCCACTGAGCTACATCCCTGGCCCTAGGTTCTCAGTTCTGAAGGCAGATAGACATGGATTGAAATGTTGGCTTTGCCACTTAGAGCTACAAGACCTTGGTCAAAGTATTTAACCTCTATAAACCTGTTTTATAACTTTGTAAAACATGAATAATATTTATAGAGTTGCTGCAAAAACATGAAATGTGCATGTAACGTACTTAATACAGTGTAACGTCATTCTGTTTATAATATGCATCATGTCTTCGGCAGTATCTGGGATTTGGAACACCATCTAATCTGGGAAAAGGCAGAAGAGCTGCAGCTGCTGCAGACCTTGCTAACAGAAGTGGGGAGTCAAATACTCACCAAGACATTGAAGAAAAGGATCGATTATTACGTCATGTGGAAGCCAGAGACCTCATTGAGTTTGGCATGATTCCTGAGTTTGTGGGACGGTTGCCTGTGGTGGTTCCTTTGCATAGCCTGGATGAGAAAACACTTGTACAAATACTAACCGAGCCACGGAATGCTGTTATTCCTCAGTACCAGGCCTTATTCAGCATGGATAAGGTTAGGTTCTTATTTTGTGCAGTTAATTATTATTTTCTTGCCAATTAAATTCTACATAAATTAGCCTAACAGATTAAAAAGAGATCTTGCCCACTCCTCACCAAGTGTGCTTCTAGGAATCCAGGAATGCACATTATGTTGCATCATATTAGACATTTAGAAGTTGGTTTTATTTTTCCTGAATTAAAATCATTATTGTGATATAAAGCCCAAGGATACAGAGAGAAATGATGTCATTAACCTACCTCAGTCTCACTAAGCCAAATACACGGGATTGTCCTTTCAGCCTTGTTACTCCAGATGCTTTGTTGTGACATGCTGTGTACACTTTTGTCCAAGTAAACTTTTATTAGCTTCCACATCTGCATCTCTGTAGCATATACACAGAGGTCACTCTAGCCCACATACCCAATCAGAAGCATAAGTTTGCGGTTTCTGAACTCAGCATCTACCTGTCATCTTGTCTTCCCCCTCCATTGCCTCTGCCTCAAGTCACGCCCCTTTACCATGCTTCACTTTGACTCACTCATTTGGTTCCTGATTGGCCCATCTCCAGTCTGTCTCCGAGCGCTACCACCAAAATATTATCTTTCACTTCACTTCCAGATAAAATCATTTATAAATTGAGCATAGTGTCCTTCAAATAGATACTAAGTTCTTAATATTAACTCAATGAGTAGACACAGGCTAATTCTTTTATTCCCTACTTAAATTCCTGCAGTGGACTCCTACTCTTACTTAGATGCTCCCACTTTGGTGATGCCTGAGTGTACTGTTTTCGTACACTGTGCTGTTAATATGTAGGGGCCCAATAAATGTTGAAAAAGTCCAGGGAAATCCATGTCAATCTAGAAAACCTTCAAGGATTAACAACAAACTTGTGATTTCACAATACTGGTAGCATTGTAGCTTAATTGGTAAAAACAAGTGCTTCTTGAAAGACAAGGTTCTAAAACACCATGAGAAATAATTACCTCACTATTTGAATTCTATTTTTGAAATTTGTAATAATTTAGAGACGCTTGTCTAAAAGTTTACCTTTGTTGTACAGAGTGAGTATGTTAGTAACACTCTTTAAAATATAGTTTTATCCTGATGTGTAGCTCAGTGGTAGAGCACATGCTGGCCCTGGGAATCCCTATAGGGATCCCTTCTAGGGATCCAATTAATATTTTCTAGGAGGAAAGTAATCAAGTGTGAGTGATATCCTTGTGCAGTGGTGAACCTTTTAGGTGAGTGCCCAAACTGCAACCCAAAACCCACTTATTTATTGCAAAGTGCCAAAACTGCAATTAAACCTGAATACTGAGGTTTTAGTTTAGAAAAAACAACTCATACAACTTGTGACAACATCTCAAAGAGGGCTCTGGGTGCCCACTGTGGCACGCATGCCATAGGTTCGCCATCATGGTTCTACTCTGAAAGGGATAAAGTCAGTTAAAACATATTGATGCTAACTTTGCCTGTGTTCTGAGTTTGAGTAAGTCAGTTTACTTAACCCCCTGGAACTTACTTCTCTGTGAAATCAGGGCCCTGCTTCCATTTAATTCTGTAATTTATAATTCTAAGAAGACTAATAAGGCTGATAAGTAGTTAATAAATTAGCATGTTCACTATAGGTCCATAATCCCCATGTCTCACCGCTGGGTAGCTCTGAACTACTAATGGTACACGTATGACTGTCCCATTGGGTGGCACCAGCTGCCTGATATGATAGGCAGGTACCACTGCTAGTTCAAGCTGATGGGAATGTTAAGTGCTGTATGATTATATTAGGAAAATATCAAAGGTTAGGTAAGTTCTTATTTATTTTTAATCTATTTGTAGTGTGAACTGAATGTTACTGAGGATGCTTTAAAAGCCATAGCTAGATTGGCACTAGAACGGAAAACAGGTGCCCGAGGCCTTCGGTCCATTATGGTAAGTTGGCATGTTTCTAAAAAATACTAGATTATTTCTTGGTCTCAGTTTTGAGAATATTAAACTTCTATTTTTCTCTCGGAAATTTATTTAGAGAATTGACCTAAAGTTGTGTGTGTGCGTGCACTTGGTGGGTGGTGTGGGGAAGGTTCACGGTGGATTTTATTTTGTTTCCAAAAAGATACTTTGGTGTAGGGTGTGTAGCTCAGTGGTTGAGCATATGCTAAGCACCTGTGAGAGCATGGGTTCAATTTCCAGCCCCCAAAAAACAAAAATGAAAGGGATGTAGCTCCGAGCTGAGCATGTATCTAGCAGATCCTTGCGTTTGATCCCTAAAAGCACCAAAAGGAAAAAGGAACTGTAAGGAGTTTGCATGAGAGGACATTCACATACTCTGACAGAAAATCAGGATGCAGTACTAGGAATTGAACCCAGGGCATCATACATGCTAAAAAAGCTCTCTGCCACTGAGGTACACCCAAAACCCTTAAAAAATTTATTTTGACCTGGGTCTTGCTGAATTACCCAGGCTGGCTTTGTACTTTCAGTCCTCCTTTCTCAGCCTCTGGAATAGTTGGGATTATAGGTGGGCACCACCATGCTTGGCTTCTACGTAGACTTTTGACTAAGCCCAGAGCCCTGACCTATTGAAAGCCTCATTTTTGTTTAAAAGTAAATTGAAGATACCATAACATTTTACCCCTCAGTTCTTCAGTATGAAGTTGCTTTTCAATTTTGTTGGAGATCCTAGGGATATAGGCTTATTTTCCTGCTACTACCCACTGTGTTTGAGTTCTCTCCCCTACTCCCCAGGTCTGGCTGTACAATGAATTACTATTTATCTACCTGTTCCCAAAACAACCCCATGTTCCTACCCCTTGGAAAAATTTCACTACTGTCACTTCCCTCATCTGAATAGGTTTCTGATTGGAACTATAGGAGATCATACTCTTTCATGAGGGCCCAGAATTAAGTTCTTAACTGATGAAGGGTAGACTTATAAACTTGCAAACTAGAATAGGTAATGTAGTTGACATTTTAATTTGATATACTTACATATTTTTCTTTAGATGGGGTATAACTACCCCTTACCTGTAGGCAAAGCTAGTTTTCTTTTTTTTGTTTGTTTTTTTGTTTTTGGTACCAGGGATCGAACTTGGGACCTTGCGCTCCTGAGGCAGGTGTCGGAACCACTGAACTAAATCCCTGGCCCAAAGCTAGTTTTCTATAGTGAATAATTTTACTATACCTGTCTTCACACACCCCCACCCCCCACCCCCTTTATACTGGGAATCGAACTTGGGACCTTGCACTCACAAGGCAGGCGGCGGCACCACTGAGCTAAATCCCCGGCCCTGTAGTGAATAATTTTAGGTCTCTATAGCATTTGAGACAAGTGTTCATTTGAAGTCATTGAAGACCTTGGTTGAGGTCACTGAGGATTACTGCTTCAAACTAAGGACTGCCAGTTGAACAGGTCCGTGGTCATAGAGTAAGCCAGAAATGTCTCTAAGTAACATCTGAGTCTGAACCTATAATCTTTTTTAAGGCAGGGTCTTGCTATGTAGTCCAGGTTGGCCTTGAACTGGCCATCCTCCCGCCTCAGTCTCCCAGGGTTGGGATTATAGGCATACATCACCACTGTAGTCTTTTTGTACATGCATTTTGGCCTAAATAGGTAGAACTGCAGACTGATAGTTTACTTATAAAATAACTTTCCTGAATTTAGTTAGGAGCTGTTTAAAGAATTTTCATCTATTTCAGCTTTCAGTTATAGAGACTTCATATTTCTTGTGGGAATGGATTCAGTTGGTCTGTAGAATAAAAGTATTTTGTGGCAAGGGCAATAGTGCACACCTGCGATCCTAGCTACTCGGGAGGCTGAGGCAGAATGATCACAGGTCCAGCCCAACCTGAGCAACTTAGCAAATTTGTCTCAAAATTAAAAAGGCCTGGGATATAACTTAGTGATAGAGCCTGAGTTTGATCCCCAATATTTTAAAAAAAATTGTATGTAATCTGTTTTTCATTACTTTTTAAAAATCTCTTTAGGAAAAGCTGTTATTAGAACCAATGTTCGAAGTCCCCAATTCTGATATTGTATGTGTGGAGGTTGACAAAGAAGTAGTAGAAGGAAAAAAGGAACCAGGATACATTCGGTAATGTATTTTCCACCCCAAACATATCTAAAATTTAAGACCCTTATTGTTTAAGTAGGTGTTAAAAATTGCATAGTAATCATTATATTTGTAAGGGAAGTTAAAACTGCATGATTTTCTATAGAAAAATCTAATTTGGGTTTATACAATAATATTTTGTCTTTCTGAAAACTGATCTTCAGAGTTAGCCTCTACTTTTTTCCTCTAAGGAAAAAGTATCAAAAATGACATAAAAGTAGTAAAAATTAAAGACATTAAAATTTAACTTCAAAAAAAAAAATTTAACTTCGCTGCTGATGTTCTAATTGATAAGAGTTTTTCTCCACATCTTTCATAAGTACAAAACTTTGTTTCCAGAATTTTTCTCTCAGTAGTTTTATACCAGTTGACAAATTCAACACATCCACTGCTTCATTTACCTGTTCCTGGAATCAGCCAGCTTTCTCCTAAAGAGCTAATTACTTTAGGGCCGTAGGGTCTCCGTTGCAGCTACTCAAAAACTACCTGCATAGCACAAAAGCAGCTATGGACAATGTGTAAGTGAACAAACATGTCTTTATTCCAGTCTTTATTTTCAAAAATAGGTGATAGGCTGGATTTGGCTTGTAAGTTGTAGTTTGTCCCATTAATAAATCTGTTAAGGAAAATGCTGGGAAATCTGCTTACGACTCCGTTGGGTACTTTGTTTCCCGTATCTCACCTCTAGCACTCTGTAATGTTAAAAGTGCTCTTAGTATTTTCTAGTTTTGTACGTTTTTTAGCTAGGGGGATGAATTTACTGTTTTGAATCTAGAAATATGTTTAACTCCAGTTTTTACTTTAAAAATAAACACTGGCTTTTCCTATTGTAGAGCTCCAGCAAAAGAATCCTCTGAAGAGGAGTATGACTCTGGAGTGGAGGAAGAGGGGTGGCCTCGCCAGGCAGATGCTGCAAACAGCTAAGCTCTCCGATGGTGATCCTGTATATAAACCTTCTCCTTCTCTTGTTTAGGATCATAACTGTTTTTGCAGTCTGACATTAAAGGCACTGAGTTGATCTGGGATATCATACATAGTCGGAAGCCTTTAGGATAAGAATCAGATCATGTATATTGTAACATCACATTGATTTATACAGAGGACATTATGTGGACTTTAATGACATGATGTTGAGAGATAAAAATGTACATTATTTTGGTTCAGTTTTTAAAAATATGCTTTAACAAAATTCTTAGTTCTTTTAAGCAATGCAGGTGTTATGATAATGTGGATTTTACAATAATGTTACTCTACAAATGGGAAAATAAATTCTTTACAATTGAATATTGGGATATTTAGTGTTCCCTTTTTTCTATCCAGATTCATTTACTGAAAATATTAGAATTTTATTCATCTTAAAAATTGGACCAGGTAATTTCCAAATAGTTTAAAATGTCTTGGAAAAATACTCTGAAGTATTTTGGATGATTGGCGCTTTCCAGAAGTATAGAGCTTGCTTTTTTGTTTTGTTGTTTCGTGCTAGATAGCTAATTCTTTGGGTTTATAGAACATTAAAGAAAATCTGTTGCTGTCAGCCAAAGGAAATGTGTTCACGCTAACTTATAAGTTATTAATCTTCATTATATAGCAAAACTAAACATTGGGAGGTTGACTTATCAAATGAAAATTTTACCATTTGATTCCATAAATATTAAACTATTTAGATACTCTTAAGCTTTTTTCCTTTCCTTCCATAGTGATGCAAATTTCTATATTCACTTCAGTCTCATTTGAAATTGTTTAAATCAGAGTACCTTTAAATACTTGTTTTTGGTTTTTTAGCTTCTAGAGTCTTGAGTTTTTGTTTTACCCCGTCTTTGCTGGGAAACAAACCTTAAACTATTACCAAATCCTAAGTGCTGTCGAAAGTTGGGCTATAGTAGCTATAATAAAGGAGATGAGAGGTACCTGTTTATAGCTGGAGTAGAACCAGAATTGCACTTTTAAGCCTGGAATAGAAACAGATTTCTTACAGTCCCTGGTAATGGTTTAAGTTTTCCTCATGAAGTCTTTCATTTTATAACTCTGTGTGGGTGGTTTTTTTTTTTTTGGTACCGGGGATTGAACTCAGGACCTTCCGCTTGCGAGGCAGGCGCTGGAACCACTGAGCTAAATCCCTGGCCCCATTTTATAACTTCGTTCATTATCTTTCTCTGACAGCATCATGTTCCTTTTTGTAGAGTGAAAATTGGAGTAGTTTCTGGTATATTAAGGGGAAAATTCTAGAGACTTTTTAGTCATGGCAGCTTACATTCAGTTTGGGAAGTTGTTAACAAACCATAATTAATGTTTCTAAATCAAACACAACTGAGTATAAGTATAATTTGTATCTTAGAACTTAAGTTTTGCCATTTAAATAAAACAAAAGGACTAAATGAAAACCATGGTGGTGGTGTGCCCCTATCGCAACAGTGCAGGAGCACTGCACTGAGTGAAAGGAAGAAGGACGGCAGAGCCGTGGCATTTTTAAAGAACACAGTTGTCATTTGAGCCCCTTTATTCCAGGGATTGGTTAATACTTTGCACTCCCAGGTCCCTCTAATTAATTCTCCTAGTTCTAGAAGATTCCACAGAGTTTTACTACAGTTTGTGTTTAGCATCATTGAAAATCCTTACTTGGGAGTGAACCAAAGGAAGTAAAAGACAGTAACAGTCAATTAAATTAAAATCAGAAAACAAAGAAAATCAAATAAACAAAAAGTTGTTTGTTAAGAAAAAGAAAGAAAACCCTTACTTAAATGTTCTTCATGGAACCTGCCACTTGGGAGACAGACCAGTCTTTTCCAGAACCTTACAATTCAAACTTCAGTGCATTATCATGTGATGAGGTAGGCACCAGGCATCGTGTCCTAGATAGGTCTGGAAGAACAAGGAACGTTATAAAGATGTCTGTTATCCCTAAATTAATTTATAAATTTAATATTCCAATACAAATACTGTATTTTTTTCATTCTCTAATTTTATTGGTATATTTTAGGCATATAATATGCTGGCATTCATTATTGGGAATTTGTACCTTTACATAATCCATCTTGATTCTTATTTTTTCCCTATTCCCCTGCCTTCCCTTCAACCCCTCCACCCCTCCCTATTTACAGAGGCTGTGTTTCCATTTTTTTTCCTTTTCTCATATTTTCCCTTTCCCCTGTTCCTCCCACTTCCTCCTCTCCTTTAGACCTTTTTTTCTGTTTCACATTATCTATTATACATTTTGATTCTTATTTACACTTTCATTTTCTCACAGGAGAAACTTCAGTATTTACACATGTGTCCTATTTATTTCACTTAAGAGTATGGTGCATCCATTTAGCTATAAATAACTCTAGTTTCTCATTCTTTATGGCTGACTAGTACTTCATTTTATTAAAAAAACCACATCTTCTTTATCCAGGCTCCAATTGATGGGCAATTGGGCTGTTTCCAAGTTTTAGCTATTACAAACTGTGCTATAAACATGGGTGCACGTATATCTCTGTGGTATGATTCTTTTAATTCTTTTGGGAAGATACCCAGCAGGGGAATAGCTGGGTCAAATCGGTCCTCTAGTCCTAGTTTTTTGAAGTATCTTCATACTGATTTCCACAGTGGTTGCAGTCTACACTCCCAGCAACAGTGAAGAAGGGTTCCTTTTTCTCCACATCCTTGTCAGCATTTGTTATTAGTTGATTTCTTAATTAAAAATACTGTTATTGGGGCGGGGATTTAGCTCAGTGGTTTTGTCGCCTGCTGCGCAAGTGCAAGGACCTGAGTTTGATCCCCGGTACCAAAAAAAAAAAAAACTGTATTTTAAAAATTAGGTGGGCTAGCTCTTTAGGTAATGAAACTGAAGCCCTTAGTGGCTAAGTAGCTTTCCCAAGTTCATACAACTAGTAAGTGATAGAACCAGGATTTAACTGGTTTCAGAGCTCCTATTCCTTTTTTTTTTTTTTTTTTGGTACTTGGGACTTTGAGCTTTCAAGGCAGGCGGTGGCACCACTGAGCTAAATCCCTGGCCTCCAGAGTTCCTATAATTAACAAACATACTGAAAGAAGAATGAAGAGGGGCTGCCTCTTGATTTTAAGTACATAATGCTTTAAAAACATGAGTGTGGGCCCGGGGATTTACCCCAGATGTACCCAGTGCATGAATCAGCAGCTAGACCAGTGGAAAAGAATGTAAAAGTCCATAAATAAATTCAAAATACAATAGGGGAATTAAAACAAAATTTTTTTTCGCATTAAACTTTAATGGATCTCAAAATTCTGTGACAGATTTTTGGTCAAGTTGCTTCCATTAAAAAGTATTGATTTTAAAAACTAGTAACTTAAAACTGCCACACACACAAAAAAATAAATGCTCCACAAAACATTCTCCTCTCCTTCGGAAGCTTTTACAATGCACTGCTATCATTAACTAGTCTTTTTTTTTTTTTTTTGGTACCGGGGATCGGACACGGGTCCTTGCGCTTTCGGGGCAGGTGGTAAACCACTGAGCTAAATCCCCGGCCCCACCAGTCTTTTATTATTAAACTTAAATGGACCATTGGGAGAAACAGCTCTGAGACCTGTCTTCTGCCACTGATTAAGACTGGGGTGGCAGGTGTTAGGGCAGGTAGGTGTTAGCCTTCTGAGCTTTCTGGGTAGACTTGGTGACCTTGCCAGCTCCAGCAGCCTTCTTGTCCACTGCTTTGATGACACCAACAGCAACTGTCTGTCTCATATCTTGAACAGCAGAACATCCCAGAAAAGCTCTTGACACACATGGGCTTGCCTGGAACCATGTCAATGATGGCACATCACCAGATTTCAATAATTTGTGGCCATCTTCCAGCTTCTTACCAGACTGGCAATGAATCTTTTCTTTTAGCTCAGCAAACTTACAAGCAATGTGAGCTGTGTGGGAATCCAGTACAAGGGCATAGCCAGCACTGACCTGGCCTGGATGGTTCAGAATAGTGACCTGAGCAGTAAAACCGGCTGCTTCCATTGGTGGGTCATTTTTGCTGTCACTAGCAACGTTGCCTCTACGAACATCTTTGACAGACACATTCTTGACATTGAACCCATATTGTCTCCAGGAAGAGCTTCACTCAAAACTTCATGGTGAATTTCAACAGACTTTATTTACCTCAGTTGTGACATTGACTGGTGTGAAAGTGACCACCATGTGAGGTTTGAGAACATGTCTCCACTCAGCCCACAGGGATGGTATCAATACCACCAATTCTGTAGACATCCTGGAGGGGCAGCCGCAAAGGCTTGTCAGTTGCCAGAGTGGGTGGTACAGTGCAATCCAAAGCTTCCACTGGCATCGCCATCTTTACGAGTGACCTTGCATCCCTTGAACCAAGGCATATTAGCACTTGGCTCCAGCATGTTGTCACCATTCCAATCAGAAATTGGCACAAAAGCTACTGGGTCAGGGTTGTAGCCAGTTTTCTTAATGTAGGTGCTGACTTCCTTAACAATTTCCTCGTAACTCTTCTGGCTGTAGGGTGGCTCAGTGGAATCCATTTTGTTAACACCAGCAATGAGTTGTTTCACACCCAGTGTGTAAACCAGAAGGGCACACTCACGGGTCAGCCCCTTCTTGGAGATACCAGCTTTGAATTCAACATCAGCAGCAACAATCAGGACAGCAGTCAGCCTTAGATGTGGCTGTAATCATGTTTCTGATAAAGTCTCTGTGTCCTGGGGCATCAATGGTAGTCACATAATACTTGCTGATCTCAGTTTCCACAGGGAGATGTCAATGGTGATACCACACTCAAGCTTGGCTTTAAGTTTATCCAAGACCCCGGCATACTTGAAGGAAACCTTCTCCATCTCAGCCTCAAATTTTTCAATGGTTCTTTTATCGATGCCACATTTGTAGATCAGATGGCTGGTAGTGGTGAACTTGACCGAATCCACATGTCTGATGATGACAATGTTGATATGAGTCTTTTCCTTTCCTGTGTTGGCTTTTAGTGGTGGTTTTCCGAAAAAGCACAATCAGGGAATTTAATATATGAAAAAGGTGACATTTCAAATTAGGAAAAGGGAGAATTTTCAATAAGTGGTAGTGACAGCTCAGTTGCCCCCTGGGAAATGCAACAGTATACCACATGTAATTAATATTAAGACAAAACAAGCTTTTGAATATTACTTGATACCAAGTTTCTGGGAAGTCTGAAAAGTCCCTTGGAGAGAGGGGCCAGGCTCTCGATTATTTCCATGCTATGACCCAAGAGGCCACTGTCCTCAAGATAAAGAGCCCTTTTAACTTTACTGTCCTCAGCTCGTGGCATAGAAAGTAATTGATAAATATTCGATGAAAATATAAAATGGGGCATGTCCATAATCTAATTCCTTTCTCACACTTTGAAAAGCAGTATGTCTGAGGGTGTAGTTCAGTGGTAGGGTTTACCTAGCATGTGCAAAGCTCTGGGTTTTATCCCAGTACTGCAAAAAGAAAGACCAGGAAATACCTAATCACAATAATGGAGCAACTAGACATCCATAGAAAAAAAGGAACTTGGCCCATGTAAAAGATCTACACCTTATACAAAAATTAGCTCCAAATGGATCACAGACTTAAATATAAACTTATAAAACTTTCAGAAGTTTCAGTGAGACCCTGTGTCAAAATAAATTGAAAAAAAAAAAGGCTGGAGATATAGCTAGCGCTCTGGGGCTCAATCCTGGAACCACATGTGTGTGCACATACACAAAGACACGAATACTACTTCAGTGAAATGTCTGCACTGATGGCAAATGAGCATATGAGATGTTCAACATAATTAGCCATTAAGGAAGTGTGAAAATGACTATAAGATCACTATGCATTTCTTTAGGATGCAAAAACAACATGCTTATGAAAATGCAGAGAAAATCAGTTGTATATTGCTGGTACAACCACACTGGAAAACAATTTAGTGGCAGCTTTAAAAATGAAACATGGGAGGGCCAGGGATTTAGCTCAGTGGCACCCTGCCTGCCTGGCAAGCACAAGGTCCTGAGTTTGATTCCCAGTACCTGGAAAACAACAACAACAAAACAACTAAACATGCAACTAGCATATGACCCAGTAATTGTACTCCTGGGCATTCATCCTAGAGGGGTACATACAAGTGGCCTGAATAAAATGTTCATAGCAGCTTTTCATAATAGCACCAAACTGGAAATGACCCCCAAATCCTGCAACAGGCAAATGGTTAAACAAAATGTGGAATATCTACATTGTGGAACCATACTGCTCAGCAATGAAAAAGGAACAATTCTTCAGCAATCTGGATGACTCTCCAAAGGATTATGCTGAGTGAAAGAAGCAAATCCCAAAAGGTTATATACCATATAATTCTATGTATATACCATTCTTTTTTATATATAAAAAGAATGGTATATATATCAGTTTTGAAGGGATGAAATTAGAGAAATCTAGGGTCTGGTTGCTAGGAATGAAGGAGAAAGCGGGGTAAAGGAAGAGAATTGGTATGGCTACAAAAGGACAAACGAATTCTGGTAGTGGTGGGATATTCTATATTTTGACTATCAATGTCAGTATTCTGGTTGTGAGATACTGCAGTTTTGCAAAAGGAAACTGGGTACACAGGATTGCCAGTACTTTGCGGGGGGGGGGTGTGTTGAGACAGGCTCTCACTATGTAGTCTAGGCTGGCCTCCAACTTGCTGGAATCCTCCTGCCTCAGCTTCCCGAGTGCAGGGATTACAAGTGTGTGACATCACGCTCGGCTCTCCCTATACTGCTTCTTACAAAACTGCATATGAATCTACAATTGTCTCAAAATTGTTTACTCTTAATACAATCGAGGGCTGGAGATTTAGCTCAGTGGTGCCGCGCGAGATCCTGGATTCGATCCCCCCACCCCGACCCCAAATCAAGCCGGGTTCAGGTTTTCTGTGCTCCGTACACACTGGCATTCTTCCACATATCCCTATCTACTAGCATATGCTCTTCTCATCTGAACTGTGCTACCCTCACCCATTTAACTCCTTTTTATCCTTCGGATCTGACTGAAGCCTCAAATGGTTAGGACAGCTTTCCCCAACATCTAAGTCAAATACTCATTATTACACGTCCACGTTTGTCTGCGTGAGTACTTGATTAATGTGTTTCCCCTCCAGACATGTAGTTACACCAAGAACAATCCCAGTCTCAAGCAGTATTTTGAATTAAAGGAACAAAGGCTGAATGGACGCCCATCCCAACATTATGCTTCCGACAGGGCGTGTCGTAAGGCGTCGCGCGTCGTAAACGTTACTTCCTCCCGGAAGACGCTCCGGGTGAACCACTCAAGTTTCCTGTCAGTTTTCAGAGCGTCTTCTTCGGTAACATGGCCCTACCGCCCTTCTTCGCCCCGGGTCGCCCTGGCCCGCTGCCCCCGCAGCCGCCGCCTCCTTCTCCCTTCGGCTGTCCGCCACCGCCGCTGCCCTCCCCGGCTTTCCCGCCGCCCCTTCCCCAGCGACCCAGCCCTTTCCCGGGGGCCTCTGCCCCATTCCTCCAGCCTCCCCTGGCTCTGCAGCCTCGGGCTCCCGCGGAGGCCTCCCGACGCGGCGGTGGCTGTGGCGGTGGCAGTGGCGGCGCCTTCTACCCGGTGCCGCCCCCGCCGCTGCCTCTGCCGCCGCCCCAATACCGGCCCTTCCCGGGTACCGACGCCGGCGAGCGTCCGCGGGCACCGCCTCCAGGCCCAGGACCTCCCTGGAGCCCGCGCTGGGCAGAGGCTCCGCCACCTTCCGATGAGCTCGGGGACGCGGCTTTGCAGCGCCTGCGCGACCGGCAGTGGCTGGAGGCTGTGTTCGGGACCCCGCGGCGGGTGGGCTGCCCGGTGCCCCAGTGCGCGCCACCCCGGCCCAGCCTGGGCGAGGTGCGCGCGCGGCTGCGCGGGGCTCTGCGCCTAGTGCGGCGGCTGCGCGGCCTGAGCCTGGCCCTACGCGAGGCCGAGGCGGATGGGGCGGCGTGGGCGCTACTGCACGCCCAGGCCGCGCCGCTGCGCACCGAATTGGCCGAGCGGCTCCAGCCTCTGTCCCAGGCCGCCTATGTGGGCGAGGCGCGGCGGAGGCTGGTAAGGGTCCGGCGCCGTCGGCTACGGCTTCGCGACAGGACCCGGGAACGCGAGGCCGAGCGGGAGGCAGAGGCTGCGCAGGCAGCAGACCGCGAACAGGAGATTGACCGCTGGAGGGTCAAGTGCGTGCAGGAGGTGGAGGAGAAGAAGCGGGTGAGAGCGGCAGTCGCGCAACGCGGTAGGGGATGGTGGTGGTTTGGAACCCAGGCTTAGCCTTTTTGTTTATTCGTAAAATTAGAAATAGCTAGCTTTCCACTTCGAACTTCTATATTAATTGCCCATTCGAGATGTATAACACACAAGACAAAAGCCCCACGTGCACTGTCTAGTCCTATAAACATAAATTAGATGATTACACAGTTGCATCGCTGGGAGAACAGGTCACTTGTATCCTGCTGTGAAGTTGTATCCACCCATAAATACTCTTAACAGGTGTTTTGATTCCTGTGTCTTGCACTGCTCTAGGTGGTTATTTTCCCTGGTGCTGGACATTGAGCCCAGGCGCCTTTTACTGAGCTACATCCTCAGCTATTTTTATTTCGAGACAGCTCTTGGAGATTTGCCCAGGCTGGCCTCGAACTTCTGATCCTTCTGCCTCAGCCTTCTGAATAGCTGGGATTATAGGTGTGTGCAGTGGCACCCCCAACCCTAGATGATTTCAAGAACACAAAATTGAAGAACTAGGGGCCCTACCTCCAGGAACACTCACACCTGTCAGGAGCATTTCTACATAAATTTGGGGGGAAAATCGTTTCATAATTAAAGTATGACTACAGCTGTCTAAGGCCCAGTGTTGCCTTGCCCGGGAGCCGGCTATGGCGTGGGGAAACAAGGCCGTTTTGCTTTGGGTTACAGCTGAGGCCTCAAAGGCCTGTAAAGCTGTGGCGCTCAACAGCAAAGATAACACCAGCTGAAGACATCCTGGTTCCTTGAGAAGCCAGTAGCAATACAAAAGAGAAAGGTTTCCCCTGGGGAGGGACAAGTTCCTTATCAGCTCAGCTCAGCTCAGCTCTCCTGAGGTTTGAGAAAGCTCTCCTTTCTGCCCTCATCAGCATGAGGTTTGCGTCGGTAAGGGATCAAACAAGAGATCATTGGACATCCTCCCCAAGTCACCTGATACTCCCTCCAATTACTGTGTGTACCACATAAATAGTGGCTATCTCGGAGAGTCTTTATCTTTGCTCACTCTGAGGCTCTGACTTCCCTCCCGACCCGCATATATTTTGAAATTATGTAAGTCTCTATTGTCTTTTTTTGTTTAGCCCTCACTGTCCCCCTTACTAGGCAGTCAGAGGAAATCGGCCTCTGATACACACCCCTATAACTGGCTCATGGCTGTACGAATAGTGATTTCCCCGAATAGTGATTTCCCCGTGATTTGTCTACTGGTTTTACAGCATATATTTCCAGATTCAGCAGTGGTCTTTTTTTTTTTTTTTTTTATTCTGGGATTGAATTTAGGACCTGTGTTTTCTTTTTTTTCTTTTCTTTTTGTTTTTTTTGGTACCAGGGATCAAACCTTGTGTTTTCGAGGCAGGTGGCAGCACCACTGAGCTAAATCCCCAGCCCCGTGGTTTTTTTTGAATACTTTATATGATACTCCCTAAGGTGTTAGTGAAGCATGCAGAGATCATTTTATAACAACCCTGAGAAACAAGAGGGATTTACCCGTTTTACAGATTAGAAATTGAGTCCTAGAGATTAACTTGCCAACAATTGCACAGCCAGTTTGTAGCAGTTTTACTTCAAATTTAAGCCTGAGTTGGCTGATTCCAAAGACTATTTCAAGATAGGGTCAAGGTGAAACTGGAAGTTGGTGAAATACTTGTTTAAAGCATTCTCATGATTTTAAGTGCTGCTGGGGTTCCCTTCCCTCCTCTGTCTGTTCTCCCCAGTTGCATCTGCTACTGCCCTAGAGCCCTAGAGTCTGATAAACTTTACTGTGAAGTGTATTGATAGCAGGCTTCATCATTGCATCCTCAGGAATGTCATTGCTTTAAAGGAGAATGCCTTGCCAGGGAACTCTGACTCGAGGGAATTTGAATCAGTTCAGCAGATATTTAGTGAGGGCCTATTAGGTGCCAGTCCCAGTGCCTGATACCAAGGGTAGAGTACACAGCTCATGGGTCCTTTGGAGGCTTAGAGCCCAAGAGGGATCATGGTAGTATAGCATGGTGTATGTTAGGATTTCAACTGTAGATGCTCAGAGAACCTAGGGAAGGGATGTAGCATCCCCTGGAGAAAGGTTTCCCTGATGATACACATCTGAGTAGAGCTTTTGGTTTTTTTTGGTACCGGGGATCGAACTCGGGTCCTTGTTCTTGCACAGCAGTCGGCGAAACCACTGAGCTAAATCCCTGGCCCTCTGAGTAGAGCTTTGAAAGAAGTGTTAAAGCCCGGTGAGAGCAACAGATGCAGCCCCAATCCAAGTTGAAGAGTGAAAGTGTGCTGTTGGTGCTAATGATGGAAGTATACGCAGAGAGAACTTCAACTGAGAGGATGAGGATATTGGAGATAGAATCCCATGAGGGATGATTTACTGTACATGTGAGCCAACTCCAGAAGAGTAGTGTCATAGTCCTCAAATGTTTGGAAGCTCGCCATGTGCAAGAGGTTCTGGGAACTTTGGCTGGGTATGGTGGTGCATGCCTGTAATCCCAGCTCTTGGGAGGATCACTGTGGGATTGAGGCCAGCCTGGGCTACATAGTGAAGTCAAGGCCAGCCTGGAAGACATAGCGAGACCCTGTCTAAAAAAAAAGAGGTTCTGGGGACTTTAGAGCAATGTAGCAGACTGCATAGGTTTTCACATAGAGTCCCATTTCTCTTCTTCTCCCGGAGCCTGATTTTCATGTTGATAAGTCTGCATTTTTAACAAGCAGGCCCCAACTTAACAAGGTAAGATGGGCATAGATACTCCCTGGACCACACTGTGAGAAACCCCAAGAGAAGCAAAATCCTGCATGGAAGCTGCAGAGAGCTTTTCCTTTCAGAAGGGTGAGCAGTCAGTATAGGGGGATAAGCCCTTGGCAGTGCCCTTGAGAGGGGTGTTGTGCCAGGCCTCAGAAACTGGGGTGTAGATTCATTAGAGTCTCAGCCTTGGGACTGCCTCATCCTCCGAAATCTCACTGCTGGGCGGCTACGAGCTCTGCTGTAGGCTTGTTACTAATACACGGTCTCGTGGGCTCTGTTTCTCCTCCAGGAACAGGAACTCAAAGCTGCTGCTGATGGTGTCTTATCTGAAGTGAGGAAAAAACAAGCAGACACCAAAAGAATGGTAGATATTCTTCGAGCCTTGGAGAAATTGAGGAAATTGAGAAAAGAGGCTGCAGCAAGAAAAGGTAACTATGGCTTTGGATTTCTGTTTACATTTCCTCCCTTTTCCCTCCTGTTGTTTATCCTGATGCCTCCCAACTCCAAATATTTTTGAAAGAAAAGTAATATGTCATTTTTTGGAGATAGGGTCTCACTCTGTAATTCAGGCTGGCCTGGAACTCACCATGTAGCCCAGGCTGGCTTTCAATTTGCAGAGGTCTTCCTGCCTCACCTTCCTGAGTGCTGGGATTACAGGTGTCCACTGCTGTGCCCTCCTTATCTTCACTCTTAGAGTAACTGAACTTGTCAGTGGTAACTTAGAACTTTTGAAGTAGAAAGCTTCAGAAGATTTTTATCCTTAGGTAGCCAAAGTTGAAAAGAGCCAGAGCCAGGTATGGTAGAACATGCCTGTAATCCCAGCACTCTTCCAGGAGAAGGCAGGATCACAGGTTTGCCTTTAGCCTGGGCAACTTAACAATTTAAAAGGGCTGGAGATGTAGATCAGTGCAAAGGCCCTGGGTTCAATCCCCAGTATTGTGATAAATAGACAGATACAGACAGACAGCTAAAGGAAGGGAGAGAGGGAGGGAACAGGAGCAGGTTTGGGAGCCCAATGCAGTGTCCAAGCTAAGCGTTCTTGCCTCTTATTTTTTTTGTTTTTGGCACCAGGGATCGAATTTGGGACCTTGTGCTTTCGAGGCAGGCAGCGGCACCACTGAGCTAAATCCCCAGCCCCTGTCCAAGCATTCTTTTTTTTTTCTGTCCAACCGTTCTTGGTCACAGTTTTCTAATTAGGCTGGCTATGGCTCATCACTTTTGCCACGTGACAAACAAAGATTGCCTGTCCTTGCTGCTCTAGAAAGTGGTTGAAAACTTGTCATGCTCCTTCTGATGCATTTAAATCAAGCCCAAAGCATAGCTATTTGAAGAGATATGAATGATGGGACAGGGTAGAGAGTACCTGCATGTACCATTCGTTCATTCATTCATTCATTTTGCACTGCTGGGGAACTCTGGGCTTTCTCACCGAGCTACATCCTTAGCCCATTTTTTATTTTGGGACCAGGTCTTACCAAGTCATGAAATTACCCAGGCGGGGGTTAAACTTGTGATCCTCCTACCTCAGCCTCCCAAAGTGCTAGGATTACTGGGCTGCACCACCATGCTGGGTTGCATGTCACTTTTAGACTCAGGAGACCTCAGTGGTCTCTTCTTGCCCATTCGTGCTTTCCATTTGCCTGTCTCAGTCTTTCTCTTGCTGGGCTTTCATTTGAGGGCCCTCAGTCTCACTTTGTTATGTTAAGATCTCATTATCCATCAAAATCAAATACACATGCAGTCTCTTCCATCCTTCCTGCTTGGGCTGAGGTGACCTGCCACTCCTTTGCAGTGGTACCTCATGTGTCCCATATCCTGCCTTATCTAGTAGCTGGTAGGGCTTTGACATTCAGCAGAGAGATTTGAGAGCAAGTGCTACTATACCAAATGATCTCCCTTGTGTGGTTTAAAATATAAATAAAAACAATTCTTTTAGACCCTTAAAGTTTTGCTGGACATGACCACTGTACTGAGGCAGGCTCATTTACTGGTTTCAGCATGCAGCAGTAGTGGCCAGTTCACATTCAGAGGTCAGAATCAGATGACGCCACTGTTGTTCTTTTAGAGCACTTGTAAGTCAGAGGGGAGTCAGCATCTGCTTCTCTCTTTCTTACTAGGAAGCAAAACATGAAGCCTACTCTTTTTTTCAGTGATGGGGGCTGAACCCAGAGTCTGAGGCATGCTAGGCAAATGCTCTGAACCACTGAACTAGATCCCCAGCCTAAGGGCTACTCTAATACTCCCCACCCCATAGCCTGCATAAGGTGAGTAATTCACTTGGTAAACTGCCAAGTGAATTTACCAACATGCATTCTCAGTATAAATGTCTTCCTCACTTCAATTCGAAAAGAAGAAATTTCTGGTCATTAAAAATAAGTGGCCTCAGGCTGGGGATTTAGCTCAGTGGTTCTGGCACCTGCCTCACAAGTGCAGGGTCCTGAGTTCAATCCCCGTAACAACAGCAACAAAAAAGCCTCTGGGGTGTTGACGTGAGTGTAAAATCATTGGGTACCTAGCAGCTGGTTGTATTGTGTAGTTAAAAGCAAGTAGCTTTCTGACTTCTCTCTTAAAAGTTGTGTGTACCTCTAAATAACCTGGGAGATGTAAGCAGGGCTACATCCCAAATTGTCTCATGGGCCAGGCCAGAGTTCTCACCTGCACTTAAAGCTGGGGGAAATACTGGAAGATGCTAAGCAGAGAATGAAGTGATGACAAAGAGCAGTGCTGGCAGAGCAGGGAAAGATTGGGGGCATCTAGGCAGCGAGGAGAAGAGGAGAGAGACTGGGAAGTCTGTTGCATTCTGGCAGGGAGAGTATGGTAGTATGAACTAAGTGCATTGGAGAACAGAAAAGGAACTTGAGATAGTGACTGTATGAATGTGTGTGCACATGTAAATAGATAACTCAGGGATGCATCATGTGGGAGCCACAGTTACAAAATGACGTGTGAGTTTCTAGCCTGGTCTGCTGAATGAGTGATGAAACCATTCCAATCGAGAGGGCAAATAGAAACAGGCCTGAGGTTGGTGGGTTCAGTTTGGGGCATGTTGAGTTTGTGGAGATGTGGTACATACTGGGTCACCACGTAGCCCTGAGTCAGAATGACCTAAGGGAGGTTGTATGGCATGAGATGAGGGCCAGAAAGACGAAGTCCTAGAGAATGTCAGAATCAAGGTAGGTAAAGAGGAGACCGCAAAACAGACCCAAAGAGGTCAGAGACAGGAGGAAAAGGTGGTCTCCTTGAAGAAATAGGCTCCTTACCTCCTCCTGGAAAGTGGCAAGTGCTTAGAGTGATTATTTAATCTTGGGTAGATCATTTAACTTATGTGTCCTGGTTTCCTCTTCTGCAAAAGGGGAATACTGATAGCACCTACCTATGAGTCTTGAGAGGAGTAAATTAGTAACAGTGCGTTACAAATAGTAGACATTATTGAAGTGCTTCAAGTTGTTTTCTTTTTCCTACCAAGTAATACAAAGGCTAAGAAACACCTGTGGGAATTAGTACCCAACCAGTCATTAGTGACATCTGCCAGGGCCATTTCAGTGGGGGAGGGGAGTTGAAGCTGGATCAGAAGAGGTTAGAGAGTGAAGGGAGATAAGGCAAGCAGTGAATTCAGTTTATTAAAAGATTGCTTACGGTGAAAAGGAGTGAGAATGAGATCATTACTGGGCTATGTGTGTGGTGTTGGCGGTGATGTGTGACTTAGGGTCCCGGGAGAACCTGGGGGTGTTTAAATGCTAAGTGAAGGAGGGAGTAGGAGGGGAAGGGTCAAGAGAGAAGTGGCCAGATAATGGTGGCCCCAGCTCTCCTGGAAGGTATGGAGATTCAGCTCCAAGGTGGAGGACTTGTAAGTAGAGAAGTACCCATCTTCCTCGGGCGTGAAAGTAGAGGCAAGGATGGGGAGGGAGGCAGCTGGGTGCAGAGTTTGAGGGGCTTCCTGCTTGCCATTGTGTTTTGGGGAAGTAGGTTGGATGGGTTTTAGGAGAGCAATGATGTTTGATGACTGTTTGAAATAAGGGGCATGAGGCATGGGCAAGAGCCAGCCAGAGACCCATGGAAGATGCTTGGTGGGAGGGGCTTTGGAGCAGCTGACAAACTTAATTATTGGCACCAGGTCCCACAATCAAGGGACTTCTTCGAGGAGTATGTGCTGCGGCTAGGGAAGCCCAGAGCGTGGAGCTATTGAGGTTTTTTATGGAGTAGCCACAAGTTTTTGGAGAGAAAAAATGGGAGAAGGATGGAAACATGGATATCTCCGGTCTGGAGGTTTTGGTGAAGCTGACAAGTCTGGGGAGGGGGAGTCTGTTGAGAGGGCAGAAAGTGGTAGTCAGAGAAGAGAATAACCAGGCATAAGCTGCAGAGGTGGAAAGGTTTTTCTGATCATTAAAGTCTGTACTGGACCAGGCCCAAGGGTGTGTTTGGCTGAGGGCGAAAGGAAGAGCGTGGGAGAGGTGGAGGGAACTGAGGTGACACCTGTCCATGGGGAAAGCAAGACGAGGAGTGCCATTCCCCAGGGACTGTGTCAGGGTACCCGGGGAGTCACCAGGGAGGGCTTGAGGGGAAGTGTGAATGGGACCCAGACAGCAGGCTAAGGGGTGAAGCAGCCCACTGCTCCTCAGGGGCCTGAAGGCTCTCATGGGCTGATGGAGGGCCTTGACTTTTTACTAAACCAGGAGATTTTAATAGCAGCAGACTATATGACTTGTAAAACCTATAATATTTCCTATCTGGCCCTTTACAGAAAACAATAAAAGAAATGAAACAAAACCATAAAATTATTACAAAACAACATAGTGGCAGTTTCCATTTGAACTTGGAAAATATTAGCCTGGCAACTTAGTAGAAAGTGAATTTGATTTGTAGAGTTTTCATAATTGAGAATGAGTGAATGTAAATCTGTTCAAGCAAAGAGGTAAGAATATGATCTGGAAAAGTGTTAGCCCTGAAAGAGGAGATGGAGAAAGAAATCCACAACTACATAGCTAGTAGTTGAGGGGGAGGAAACAAAATCACACTTCCAAATTAAAGCTTACAAGAGGCAAATCTACTAAATTTAAGGGACAGTTATTGTAGGGGACTTACCAGCCAGAATTAAAATTTTAATGTTCAAAGTTGGCAAGATCATACTTCATAGGTGGCTACATAAATTGCTAAAGCCCTGTTAAGATTATTCGTTCAGCAAAGAAATACTTACTATTTATCTTTGTGTCAGGTGTTAAGTTACTGAGTAAATGTGTGGCTTTTTTAGGAAGCAGTTTATTACCATATTCCTGTAGTCTTGAAAGTAGCATAAACATTTCCACTCTTGAGAATTTACTTGCTAGAAATGATGCATAGGAAGGAAAAAGTAACATGCCTGAAAATATTCCACTGTAGCATTGTATTATAATGGTGTTGGAGTCACAGAAAGGTCCAGGAGTAGGAAGCTTGTTAAGTACATTATGATACATTGATTTGTTGAAATTGAATAGAGACATTAACTATGCAGACTGGAGAAGAACGTGGAGATTGAACATGGCCATATAGAAATTACATACACACTGTTTTGAACTATAGGAACTTGTTAAATGTGGGCACAGAGCTGGGTGTGGTGTAATCTGTAATCTCAGCACTTGGGAGGCTTAGGTAGGATGAACGCTGTGAGTTCAAGGCCAACCTGGGCTGCATAGTGAGTTAAAAACCAGCCTGAAGTACACAGTGAGACCCTGTCTCAAACAAGGAGGAAAAAACCAAACAAACACACAGAAGGAGGGAAGGCAGGCAGGCAGAAAGACTTAAAGGAAACATGAAGAGTTAAAGGTTGATTATAGTAGGGCAATGGGATTTTTTTTTTTTTATTATTCCTTGTATCTGGTATTACAGTGCTTTGGCAAAAAATCCATTTTTCTTTAAACTCTTCGTACACTAACAGGATGACACCCACCACTCAGCATTGTTTCACCAGGCAGCTTCAGCAGCTGTCCTATTGCAGAGCCTTTGCGGTAGTGAACACAATTGCAGTCCATCCAGTGAAGTCTTTTTTGCCTTAAAATTTTTTTTTTTTCTTGATTGAGAAGTCTTTCTCCTTTATACTGACTCTGTGTGCTGCAGCACAGGCCCTGTTAAAATAAAAACTCACTTTGGTGTTCCTGTTTAAAAAAAAAAAAATACATACATATATATATATGAAACTTTATTTAAAATTTCACACATGCACCAAAATAGAAAGCTTAATGAGAACACTTAATGTACTTATCATCAGCTACGAATGATGTCCTTATCACACCAAAAAAAAAGAAAAGGCAGTAATTCCTTGATATTATCTAATGTGTAAACAAATTTTCCCAGTTGTGGCTTTAACTGTGTTGTCTGTGTTATTAGCTGATCTCAAAGTTAAGTCGCCCTGGTTTTCCTGTGACTGAGAGGGCCCAAGATTTTTAATGCTAAAAGCAGGCAAACCAAAACAGCTGGTCATCCCATTCTCCCCAGTAGACTGTGAGGTCAGTGCTCTGGGTTATGTGAGTCTTGTCCCTCAGGAGGTCTGTGCTCCCAGAATGCACCCCTCAGAGGGACAGCTGTCTGATGGACCTGCAGTTGATGATGAGCGAATTCATGAACATGAATTAAGTTAAGACAAGTGCCTCCCTTTAGTAAGCGCTCAGTCCAGATGGACGATCAGACCCAAAGGCTCAATGGTGTGATCCAGGGAGAGAGAGGCCTTTAGGGTAGGTTCAGTGTAACTGGAGATTGAGAAAGATCAAATTGAGCCTTGAAAGTGAGGTAGAATTTACAAATTCTAAGCAAACTCTTGCTGTAGGTAGGACATTGAGACTGCTCATTAGAATACGGATTGTGGAGTAAGAAAAAAGTTGTATCTGAAATGCCACTGGTTCTTTTTGCCCAGGGGTCTGTCCTCCGGCCTCAGCAGATGAGACTTTCGAGCACCATCTTCAGCGACTAAGGAAGCTCATTAAAAAACGCTCTGAACTGTATGAAGCGGAAGAGAGGGCCCTCAGAGTGATGCTGGAAGGAGAACAAGAAGAAGAGAGGAAAAGAGAATTGGAAAAGAAACAGAGAAAAGAAAAAGAGAAATTTTTACTTCAGAAACGTGAAATTGAATCCAAGTTATTTGGAGATCCTGGTAAATTCCTATGTATTTAGTGGAGAAAAGGAAAATATTAAATTGGCAGTGCTACATCATGGGAGATCACATCTTAATCAAGAGGTGGAGGGAACAAATGACATCTTCTGATTGGCAATTCTAGACCATTGGTGGTGAATCAATGGCACATGTGTTGCAGTTGGCCGTTTATTATCATTGAAGCTCTAAAAGGTTTGCCATCACTGTTCTAAACTGTTATCATGGAAGACATGGATACAAACAAAATACCGTTAGGGCTGGGGATGTAGCTCAGTGATAGAGTACTTGCCTAGTATGGAAAGGTCCTGGGTTCCATCCTCAGTACCAGGAAAAAACAACAAACAGACAAAAACCATATTTGATCATATTGTCATAATCATGGGCCCAGCCACTTTTCTTTGAGAAATACACTGCCCATAACAAGCATGATGACATGGTACTGTGCCTTTTCTCTTTCAGATGAGTTCCCCCTTGCTCACCTCCTGCAGCCTTTCCGACAGTATTACCTCCAGGCTGAGCACTCTGTGCCAGCTCTCATCCAGATAAGGTCAGAGGGCCAGGATCTTCCTGTCGCCTTTCTCTTGGGTAGCAAGAAGTACTTGATGAGGCGCTTACTTGTTGAGGTCGGTTAATGTATCTCTTCAAAAAGTTCCCCATGGGTTCATGATGTTGCCAAGTCTCAAGGCTGCCAGGCATTCTTGTTTAGTCCTCCTCATGCTTCAGAAAAAGCTTTCTCCATTTTAATAGTCGAAGGAGCTGAAACTCAGGTTGTGACTTGCCCTTTTGTGTAGCCCTCATGTTGACTTGCAAGCATTGCCTTTATTTTTCTAATTGTCTTCTGGTGCTAAACACACCCAAGAAGAGAAACCCTCCCAAGTATGTGCCAGTGGAGACTGTTAAGACCCAGGCTCACTTCCAAGCTCCTATGGGTCACACCCCAGAGAGTGGGAACAAGGGTCTCATCGGAGTCATCAGTTACTGTGGAGCCAGGTGTTTTTCAGCTCCTCAAAATGAGAGAGCAGACTGAATATAGCCTCAGGCTCTGGCAGCAGTGCTCTTCCCACTGCAGTCTCTTGAGAAATCAGTTGGTAAAACACATATAATGAGTGGCTTCCCCAAGGTAGATTAAGTTTGTTGTTAGTTAGAAGCACTTTGTTGTTTTACAGACTTCCTAAAACATCTTAGGGTCTAGGGGCATTTTCAAAGTGTGATTTGAAAAATCACCAAATGATCACTGAGGTCCCTTCCCAAAGGGCTAACAATTTATGATTCTCATGAAAGAATGCTGTTTAGCATACCAAGTGTATTTCCTGGAAAGAGTTGATCAGTGTAGAAGTTTTAGCTTTGAAATGTTAATACAGTCAGTTCTCATTATTCACACTACTTGTGTTCTGCGAGTCACTGCGAAGGCTGTATAACAATACTGAACTGTTGGTTCTAATGGAAAACACAGACTTAGATAGATTTCTGAGAACCTCTGTTAATTCACAACATTTTTATCAGCTGAGCAGTACCTTGTTTCATATGTATTTCTGTTTCAAGGCACTTTATTTAATATACATTGTTGACTCACAGCATTGACCTCAGGGCTAACAACACTGCCTGAATGAAGCTTATCTGGCACATGTATTTTCTCTACAAGGCACGTCACAGCTCTGGGACACTTAATACCATGACCCTTCGTGGCCATTTGAAACAGCAAAATCTTTGGTGAAACCACAGACATGTGCAAAACAAGGCTCTAAATACCCCACAAAAACGACACTTATTTCCAGTGTGAGAGCTGAAAACAAGGCACAGTGAGGGTCACCTCGTTTGATCTCAGCTAAGAATGTGTATTTAGTGACTCAGATTTTTTTTGCCATTGTTTGTATCTTAAAAGTATCCATGAAATCCCCACAAGTGATGATTTAGGGGCTACAATTACATTTTAGTGAGTAGGCAGATTTGCAAATACAGAACCTGAAAATAATGAGGATAAACTATGTTACTGAGTTATCCATAAGATTTTGTAAGTTCTTCAGAATTTTTTTCCCCGAAATGTGAGCTTTCGCATAATTCCTAAAAATCAAGTTTTGTAGTAAGTTAGCATATCAATCATTTGAAAGCTAACTTCTAGGAATAGAGTATTTAGTTGCTGAGCATCTTGCTTGGAAAAAAGTGGAAATAAACCGTTCCTCTATAATGTTCTTGTTAAGGCATGATTGGGATCAGTTCCTGGTGCCAGCTGACCATCCCAAAGGCAGCTCTGTTCCCCAAGGATGGGTCCTTCCCGCGCTCCCCAGCAGCGACATCTGGGCATCTGCCGTTAAGCTGCAATAGGATGGAAGCTCCAGACGTGTGGTCCCACCAGCGCGCTCTCCAGCTCTGAGGATTAGTGATGCTGCCTTCTGTGCTGTGCACTGCACCTCAACTTCTAAACACCGTGTGGTGTGGCTGTAGCCTGAAGTTATACTTTCTTCTGCTCTGTCCTGGCCGGGGTGCCTCTTGAATCAGGAGATTGATGTGATTCTTTAGGAAAGGACCGAGGTGAACCGAGGTTATTACCATAGGTGGTGGCTTTGGTTCAACAAATTTGTCTCTGTTCTGAGAGGCTTGGTCCTGAGTGACTTGCTGATTTACCCTACCTTCCTTGTGTGTTGATGGGTAAGTACTCTCAATACACTCGGATACTCAGTAACATGTGCACTAGGTAGGCTTGGAAGCCCTTTCCCCCAATATTGAATGTAAGGGCAAGCTTGGTGTGAAACCTCTGTACCTTCCGACGCAGAGGGTCGTCTGACTCCCAGGAGTAAAGGCCAAAAATTTGACCTCCATTTTTGTTAATTCCAATTTTGGTGCAGCTTGCAAGACTTGTAGTTAAGAAGATTGCAGTGGCTGCAGTCCAGGCTGACAAGAGATGAAGGCCTAGCCTTATGGAGAACTTAGAAAACCTTAAAAGTACCTGAACCCACACTGCGTCATGTTTCAGTGTTCCTCATTTCCCCATCCTAATGCAGTCACCTGTTATTGAAGTTCCTAGGGGTCTGGTTGTTCAGGATCTCCAAGGACAGAAGTTTATTTCCCTGTGGGATGTGGGACCTTCCTTGACCTCACTCAGTCATGGTAGGAGCTGGTATAGCCAGGAATTTTTAAGGAACTCAAGGTTACAAAAACATCCATGTAGTCAAAGTTAGGAAAAAGCAAATAAAAATGATAAAATTTATTTTTAATATTCACTAATAAATGCTGTTGTGCTCAGTCATTGTCAGCTTTTCATTTTGTTTTGGCTTTTACTGATTATTTTGTTATTTAATTTCCAAAAAACTAAATAGCATTTTTATTTTCTAGTTTTGAGAGTTTGCCCCAGTTTGTTGCCTCTCAAAACATTTGGCACATTTCACTTTCTTATTTCTGAAACATTTTTCACTCCAAATCCAAATTTATTAAACAGGCATTTGCCACAGGACAGTGACTCTTAAACATCAAACTTTGTCTGCAGAATCTGACTGTGGGTAAGCAAGGAAGGACACCATCAGCTTGTCACTGGAAGCCGTTCCCTGCAAGATCCTGATGCTTCTGTCCCTTTTCTATTTGATTTGCCTTGTTTAATCTCTCCGTTATGCATCACAGGGTTAACAGGGAATGAGGGTCCCAAAATGTGTCTAAGCTCACAAACCATAAGTTGGATGTGATTAGTCTCTCAGTCTCACAGTCCTTTGTGCCTTTTTTGTTTAAAATCCCCACCATTTGCTCTGATGAGATGCAGGAAGAGACGAATAAGAGATGACTTGTACAGTGTACCTTTGGTGTCTGGGCAGCCTTGCTACAAAGACATCTGCATTGACAGAGGCAGAGACTCAGGAAAACTCAGGCAACAGAGACCAAGCAGAAGGTGACATTTAGCTGTGGGTGGACAACTAGTCCTTTCCTCTCATTTTACTTTCAGGGGATTTTTCTAAAGTAAACATTATTTATATTAGGTTTTTGCTTTATTGCCTGTGTGTTGGAGTGGCAACAGCCCCTATTCTTTTACAAGTTTAGAGAAAATAGAATCTTGAATGAATTTTAAGAATATGAGTGGTGGTGTTATAAATATCTTGTCCCACAGTCTTTTTTTTTTTTAAGCTTAACTATGGAAAATCTCTACTGTATCCAAAAGTAATAATGATAGTAAGCCATGATAGCACATGCCTTTAATCCCAACATTCTGGGAAGCTGAGGCAGGAGGATTGCAAGTTTGAGGCATGCCTGGGCTACATACATAGTGAGACTCTGTCTTAAAAAAATAGTATAACAATTTTTTCCATATACCTATCATCCAGCTTCAAACAACTCATTGCCAATCATATTTCATCTATATCTCCACAATTTACCCTGGATTTTTTTTGGGGGGGGGCGGGTGGTGGTACTGGGGATTGAACTCAGGACCTTGTGCTTTCAAGGCAGGTGGCACAACCACTGAGCTAAGTTCCCGGCCCTACCCTGGATTATTTTGAAGGAAATCCCAGATAGCAATTTACTTCACCCAAGAATATTTCATTATGCAGTCTTAAACTTTTAAATTTAGCCACAATACCATTACTGCATGTGAAGAAATGAATAATGACTCCCTAATACCAAAATTACTCCATGTGTTCAGACTTCCTTTTAATCCATTTTACATTCTGTTCAAACACAACCTGTGCATTGTTGGTTGTTACATATCTTCTCTGATAATCTAGTTTCCCGCCCCCTATGATGCGCTGTCATGCTTGCTTTCTTGAAGAAATTGCATCATTTTCTCCCTGAGTCTGGTGGATAGTCTCCAGTTTCCCAATTGCATGCTACCATACCAGGCCCTCCCTGTCCCTATATTTCCTATAATTCAGTGGGTAGATAGTGCTGTGAGTCCAATATGGTAGTCACAGCTGATAAGCACTTGAAATGTAAGTAGCTTCAATTAAGATAGGCATGACACATGGCTCACATGTTTCTCGGGTAGCACTGATCTAAAGGCTTGTTCACATTTAGATTGGAATTTTATGGAAAGATGCTTTATAGATGTGGTATGTATGTCCATTTTGGGGGCCACTCTCTTTTTAGGGTGTGTGTGTGTGTTGGGGATCAAATCCAGGGCTTCACACACCGTAGGCAAGTACTCTACCATGGATCCACACCCCCAGCCCAGTGCTTATCTCCTTATGATATGAGAATCCACTAATACTCAAAACCCAGATTCATTAATTCACTAGGGGTTGAAAAATAGTGATAATTGTATTATTCTTTCTTCATTTATTAGCTGGAATCCTTTTTTTTTTTTTTTTTGGTACCAGAGATCAAACTTGGGTCCTTCCGCTTGCAAGGCAGGAGGCCACTGAGCTAAGTCCCTGCCCCTAGCTGGAATACTTCTAAAAAGAGAAATTTCCCCTTATCAATTATTTGGTTATCCTTGGGTACAGTTTGTATAGGAGAGCAAGAGATAAATAATTCCTTTTATTTACTAGTTTTCAAAAGTAATGAGCTTGGGGCCAGGGATTTAGCTCAGTGGTTCCGCCGCCTGCCTTGCAAGTGGGAGGGCCCGAGTTCAATATCCTGTACCAAAAAACAAAACAAAACAAAAACAATGAGCTGGTTCCCTACCATCCCTCAAAGGTGGCCGATGGCTTTTGCTTTTAAATCTCATTATAAACTTTGCATCTAAGCATTTTTCTTTCAGCCCCTTTTCTTTCCTGATTGTCCCATTTTTGGCCAGTAGGGGTCTCTTCAGCTCAGCTCCTGAGTTCCCAGATACTCCCAGAATTCTGTTCTAAATTTATCTTGTGGATTTGCTGCCCCAGTCCCGGAATCAGGCGTTTTTTAGCGGCAGCGAGCCCTGTTTCTCTTCAGAGGAAGAGCTATTTACAGGCCACAACCTGCGTATTAGAGGTGTTTGTTTTTACTGCTGCTTCTTGGTGGTTCTTTCTTATTCTTCAGCCCATTTCTAAATCATGTCCTTTTTATAAAACTGTTACCTAAATTTCTCCATATACTGAACATGAATGGAGCAAATAAAATTCACACTAACCAGAAATATACCAAATTATTTGCTGACTCGTTGCATCCTATATGCAAGAATACTCATTTTCCAGGAAAGGAGGCCTGGAGCTGTGAAAAACTTAACAAAAGCATTCATTTTTAAAAAAGAAATTTGATAAAATGGAAGAATATAAATCTATAAGAGAGATTAATGGTATGTTAAATACTAAAAATATTTTCCTCCCAACTGGTTGAGTTTATGATGTCGAAGAATTTGCTCCAACAGGCTAACCAAATTAATCGCCCTAACACCATTCACATTTCCATATGCATGTGACTTCTGTAACAAGAGGCTTAGCTGGGATTATTCCATCTGACATAGCCATTCACTTCTGAATGTTTTGTTCACAGAGAAGATCTGGGAATTGCAAGGTAAGTACAAAGTACATCTTGTTCCATTTAAATAAGTAGGATATGCAATAGATAAAAAGAATATGAGATTAAATGAGATATTTCCAAATAATTCTTTAAAAGTTTAGAGCCAACAAATTATTCTTACATAATGAGCTGTTTAGCTTTGTGTGTATCCATGCAGTGGTCCCCGACTTGGCACATCTGGCCATCTATAAAGAATTTATTTCCAATGCAGATTCCATTTGCTTTTTGGAATAAACTGTTTCTCACGGTCTCTGAAGCAGAGATTGAAGTCTTTGAGGTGTTAGGATGTGTAACTATGCAGAACAGCAGACTTTTCTCAGCTTTATTCATGGTTTCTAGAATCAGGATTTGGGAGGTAATTTTTCATTTTTCAATTTCCAGGTACTGCATTAGGTGCTGAGGACAAGCAGACAGGATTCCTGCCTTCCTGGAGTTTGAAGTAGAGGAGTTTCATGATTATACAGATAATTAGAATCATTATTTATAGCTACGATAGTACTATAAGGAAAAGTACATAATAATTTGTATTTTTCATTATCAAAAGTTTTAAAGTACCTATTGAGGGTAACAAAATATTCCATAACCTAACAATACTGGTTATGACAAGAGGTGTTAATCCAAAAATCATCTGAGAATGTACAGAGGAGCTGGGCATGGTGGTGCACACTTATAATCCCAGCACTCGAGGGCTGGGGATTTACCTCAGTGGCACCGCACCTGCTTTGCAAGCACAAGGACCTGAGTTTGATCCCCGGTACTGAAAAGAAAAAAAAAAAATCCCAGCACTCAGGAGGTTGAGATGAGAGGACTATAAATTTGAGGATAGCCCAAGTACTTTATAGGAATGGTTCTATGAGATTATGAAGTAGGAACTTTTTCTTTCAAACATGATTCTAAAATGTGATTAGGTGAAATAATAGGAAATAATGTCATGTTGTAAGGGTAAAAATTATTTCAAGTTACGGGAATTTAGCTCAGTAGTACTGTGCCTGCCTTGCAAGCACAAGGTCCTGAATTCAATCCCGGTACCAAAAAAAAAAAAAAAAATTCCAAGCTGGATATAGTGGTCCATGGTTATAATCCCAGCTACTTGGAAGGTTGAACCAGGGTAATTGCAAGTTTAAGGCCAGTTCCGGCAACTCTACGAGACCCTATCCAAAAAAAAAGGAGTTGGAGTAGCTCAGTGGTAGAGTGCTTGCCAGCCATGCTTGAGGCCCTGGGTCCAAGCCCCAGTACCTGGGAGGAGCAGAATGATTATTCCATCTACATAGGTATATGCTAGTTCACAAAATAT
>NW_004624781.1:7388095-7442695 GCF_000247695.1 Heterocephalus glaber
TTTTTTGGGAAAGTTACTATAGTTCTGGACCTAACTAACCCACTACAGGACTTACCCTGTACATAAGGGGAAGCTTTTTTGAGAAAGTAATGTTTTAGGTAACAGTTTTTAACCAATTGTGAGGAAAAGAACCTAGGGAATATCTGGGGTGGGTCAGGAGACCATGATAAAGGCTGGCATGGCTTGAGTGAGATGGGAGGAAAGGCTAGCTAGACATGAGGCTTCATGAGAGTAAGTTTTATTCTGAAAGCAGCTGAAAACCATTGAAAGGTTTCAAGCAAGATACCGGCTTTGTTTTGTGTTTTGAAACGATCACTCTTGCTTCGATGTGTGGAACAAACTTAGGAAAGTGGAGCATGAGAGGGTAAAGGAAGCCATTGTCCAGGTGAGATAGCGGAGCTGGGGTCCTGTGGTAGCAGGGGAGGTTGTGTGAATGGCTGGGTCCGCAGATTTAAGAGCTGGCACTTGGCAGAGGATCTCAGGTGAGTGGTGGGGAAGGAGGGGAAGGTGTGAGGGGTGAATCTTCCTGGGCCGTGATTGCGCTGCTGCTGTACCTTGCAACCAGGTGCTCTGGGGAGGAAGAGCAGTTTGTCGGGGTGGGAGATGCTTTGTGGCTGTTGTGTTTATGAGTTTGATCTCAGAAGAGACCGGACATCTGTGAATTACTGATAGCTAATGGAAGCTGTGGGCAGGGATGAAGTCTCAGGAAGAGTACAGTGCGGAGCTTTACAAACAAGCCTCCCTCGTCGTCGCCTGGGCACCCCAGACCAATTGCCACAACCTCCACTCACTCCACGGCAGAGGCAGCCCAGGGAGCACAGGCCCCTGGGCTGTGCTTTGAAAACAGCCCGGCTCTCCTGATGTCCTCCACCCCTCAGGTCTCCAGGGCTGCCTCTGCCTCCTGACTGAACTGAGTCTGAACTAGCCCTTGTTCAAGTCTTCCCCAGGGCTGAACAATGTGTGCTTTATTTTCAGCACTAAGGATTAAACCCAGAGGCTTCACATTGAGCTGCACACCCAACTCTTTTTTAATTTTATCATTTATTCAGAGACAAGGTCTTGCTAAGTCACCAAATTGCTCAGGTTGGGCTTGAACTTGTGATCCTCCTGCCCCAGCCTCCCAGGGTGCTGGGATTACAGGAGTGCACCATCAGTCCTGGTGACCATTTCAATCTTAGTGCAGACAGCTTCCTGGTACAACTATCTACCTGAGTCAAGCAGCCTCTGTCCCTGGCTCCAGCTGTTCCTTTCCTGGAGTCTTGCTTTCCATCTGACCCTTTCCCTGCTCACAGGCTGTTCCCCCAATCCCTCCAGGGTCCAGTCAGTCCTTCTGTGTCCTAAAGTGTCCCCAAGCCCTATAAGGACTGGAACACTTTCCAGAGGCACTCCTTGGGGTGGGCTGGCAGTGAGCCCTAATATCTTTACCTAATGATCTACACCTCTCATTTTGTACTTAGTGAGGTGCCCTCATTTTAAAATATGTTCTAACTGCCTCATATCTTAAACTATAGCCCTTGCTTCTCTTAAAAGATATATTCCTTGAGACCAGCATGGTGGCATCTGCCTATTATAATCTCAGTACTCTGGGAGGCTGAGGCAGGAGGATTGAAAGTTCAAACCCAGCCTGGGCAATTTAACGACTTAGTGAGACCATGTCTCAAATTTTGAAAAGGGCAGGGGATGTACCTCAGAGCAAAGGCCCTGGGTTCAACCCCTAGTACAGCAGCAGAGAAGGAGGAAGAGGAAGAGGAGAGATCCCCAGAATCCTCCAGTTGCCTTAGAAGCAGATACAGGGCTGAGTAGGAAGACCTCTTGGAATGCAGGTGCTGGGTTGAAGATGGGATGCTGACAGGCAGTTCAAACCTGAGTCTCAGTAGATGAAAATTCAAATGACAGCTGAACATGTGAGCAGTAAATTAAGGATGCTGACCATCCCTGTATCCCTTGTGACACTGGGAGCTTCAGCTGCCCTGTCAGAAGTGGCCAGTGGGGCAGCTAAGTAGCTGGCTACATGGAAGCTGCCTGATGCAGTCCCTGGAGGCAGCAGGGCACTGGCTGGGGTGGATGACCCTCCTGTATGGGAAGACACTGATGAGAATAGACAGGCGAGGGAGGGGTGAGGAATTACGGGATTTGCCCCCTGCCCTCATTTGACCTGTCCGTGCTGCATCTGGAGGATGCGCTCCTGCAGGGAACAGGCTGACCGTACCATGAACCAAGAGCAGCTGGCTTCTGCGTCACCCTGGCAGGGGTGGCAGATTGTGCTGAGCTAGCAGCACACACTGATCAGCCCTGGTTGTTTGTAAGGTGCCTGGCTGTGCTCAGGAGTCTAGGTTTATGTTATACTTATTTGTGAGCTTAAATCTGGTGTAAATGAGGATTCCCCCCCCCGCCCCTTTTTTCTTCATGGAAACAAACTTGATATTTAATCCCAGGCACCTGTGAGTATTATTAAACTAAGGATAGATACTACACTTGACTTTAGCTAAAAGCTTAAAAAGTGATACGTGAATGGGTTTTTAATTCTGGGATTTCAGCTTTAGTAGACACTGTTGATCAGTGGTTGGGAGTTACAGATGTTCACATCCTCATCGACACTTGACATCATTGTTTTTTTTTTTGGATACTGGGATTGAACTTGGACATTGTGCTTTCAAGGCAGGTGGCAGCACCACTGAGCTAAATCCCCGGCCCATTGGCCTTTTTTGTATTAACTATTTATGGTTGTGTGTGCATTGCGGTAACTCACTGTTTTATTTTGCATATGCCTGAGAATTAATGAGGTTAAACAAATGATCATATGTTTATTGCCTACTTGGATAGCTTCTTTTGTGAAGTGCCTATTAAAATTTCTTGCCTTTTTCATTGTTTATAAATGTTCTTTGTATATATATGATGTGAGTCGATCGTTTGAAGATGTGTTGTAAATATCTTCTCCCACTCTGATTTTTTTTTATACTCATAAATCGGAGCTCTTAACTTTAATGCATTTTCTTCATGGTTAGTCCTTTTTTGTAACTTATTTAAGAAGTATTTGCTTGTTCCAAGGCCTTGAATATAGGCTCTTATTTTATCTTCAAGCTTTGTTATTTTATCTTTGGCAGTGAGGTCTGCAATCTACCTAGGATTTATTCTTGTGTGTCATGTGAGGTAGAGATCAAGTTTTTGTTTGTTTTTGTTTTTCAGTGCTGGGGGTCGAACCACTGAGTCACACTCTGAGTCCCAAGGTCTTCTTTTGATTTGGGTTTTTTTTCCCAGGTGGATGTCCAGATGATCCAAAACCATTCATTGAAAAGAATTTTCCTTTTCCTACTGCTCTACAGAGCCAATTTCGTTATAAATCAAGGATCCATATATGGGTTTCATTCTGGACTTTCTTTTGTGTTCTGTTGGTCTCTTTATAAAGCCTAGTGTTGCCACCACAGTCTTAATTCCTGTAACTTTAAAGTAAGTCTCAATACCTCATAATAAAAATCTTCCACTTTGGTGCTTCAAGATTTCCCTGGCTTTTCTTAGGCCTTAGCATTTCATTTCATTTTAGGATTAACTTGCCAATTTATACTAAAAATGTGATGGAATTTAAAAATTTGGGATCTGTAAATCAATTTGAAGAGAATTTATATTTTTATAATACTGAGTTTTACCATCTTTTGAACATGATATATTCCTCCATTTAATGTTTTGTAGTTTTCTGTATAGCGATCTTAAACATCTTGTGTTAGATTTAATTATTGATGATTGATGTTAATACTCACAGTATATTTTTAAAATTTCAATCACTGATAAAGTTCTTTGTTTTTGAGACAGGGTCTTGCTGTGTAGTTCAGGCTGGCCCCAAACTGGTGGCAATCCTCCTGTCTCAGTCTCCTGAGTGCTGGGACTACATGCCCAGCTGTAATGAAATTCTTAAAAGATGCTATTTAACATGGTTTATTGTTCATATATACAGATATAATTTATTTTGTCTATTTGTATCCAATGATCTTGCCAAATTACTAAGTTTTATTCTAAGATTCTTTTGGATTTTCCTCATCTAATTATGTCATATAGAAATAATGGTTGTTTTCTCTTCCTTATTGTTTTCCTCCCTTTAAGCACAAGCTGGTCCGTCTGCTGAAGAGAAGAGCTGAGGACTGCTGTGTCCCCTTTCTCATTTCCCATCTTAAAGATGTCTTTCACCACTGAGATATTTCCTATTGATATTTCACAGATTCTCTTTGTTCTTCTTTGTCTTTCTCTCTTCTCCTTCCTTCCTTCCTTCCTTTCTCTTTCTTCTTGATACTGGGGATCGAACCCAGGGAGTCCTGAGCTATTTCCTGACTCCTTTTCATTTTTGTTTACTGTGAAGCAAGTTCTCACTAAATTACCTAGGCTGGCCTCAAAATCACAATCTTCCTGCCTCAGCCCTCTTGAGTAGCTGGGATTTCAGGGATATGCTAGCATATCTTTGCTGAGATATTCTTCATTAGGTTAAGGAAACTACTTTCTGTTTTTAAGTTGCTAAGGGTTGTGTTTTGTGGTACTGGGGATTGAACCCAAGGGTGTTCTACCCCTGAGCTACATTCCCAGCCCTTTATAATTTTTTTTTTGTACTGGGGATCTAACTCAGGACCTTGCGTTTGCAAGGCAGGCGTGGTGCCACTGAGCTAAATCCCCAGCTCTATAATTTTTTATTTTGAGACAAAGTTTCACTAAGTCACCCTGGTGGGACTCGAAATTGTAATCTTCCTGCTTCAGCCTCCCAGAGCCCTGGGATTACATATATGTGCCACCATGCCTGGCCTCATTGTTTCTTTAAATTTTTTTTTTTTTTTTTTTGGTACCGGGGATCAAACTCAGGTCCTTGCACTTTCGAGGCAGGTGGCAGAGTCACTGAGCTAAATTCCCGGCCCAAAATATATAAATGCATGAAGGAAAGCACATTATCCTCAGAATTATGTTGGATTTGTTGATGTGAACAGGATCAGGACACACTATAAGAATTAGTACAAATTTAGATGCTCACTGTAGGCTAAATCCTCATCTGTAATGTATTTTCCTTTCCAAAAAAAATCACCATTCTTTTTTGTTTCATGTTTTTGGTACCGGGGATCGAACTTGGGTCCTTGCATTTGCACAGCAGATGGTGAAACCACTGTTGGCTGTTTCTTAAAATTATGAATGTCTATTAATTTTATTAAATTTTTTCTGCCTCTATAATGAGCCAGAAAACGATTTCTGAGCAAAAAAGGTTTTTCCTGCAGCTAGCTGACCTAACTGATAAAGAGCCACCCCAGCTCATACCCCTTCCCACACCTAACACACGTCCTCCATTGTTCTCAGGAAGTGTCTGTATCCAGGGTACTTTTCTATCAAATCATGTAAACTAATGTGACTTCCTCAACCTTGAACTGATGATAAATGCCTCGCTTCTGTATTCCCACCCCTCTTTCCTAACCCATATAAACCCTCTTCACTGCTAACTCCTGGCTGATCGCTTTGTGGAGAAATCCCCAGTCAGTCTGCTGGCATAATAAACTTGCCTCCAACCTCCAGGTGTGTTCTCCATTCTTCTTGGCCTGATCTTGCTATACCACTAAGAGCTGCCACACTGTGGAATGTCCACTACAATAGAGATATATGATTATATAATTTTTTATCTTTATTCTGTTGATTTTTATCTTTACTCCTATTGAATAATTTTAGAATGTTAAGCTAATCTGTCATTCCAGGAATAAGTTCAGCTTGGCAATGTTACATTATTTTATCCATAATTATTTTTGTTAAGATTTTTGCATTTGTGTTCATGAGAGAGTGGTTTCCCATTTTATTGTCAAGTTTGGTATGAAGATTTTGATGAGGTCAAAATGAATTCAGAAGTATCCCTTATTTTCTTCTTTGTAAGACTTTGTATAACTTGGTGGTGTTTCTTCTCTAAACAGAGAGTTTAGGTGACAACTCTTGTGATATTTTAGAGCCAGTGTTGTGGATCTAGTTTTGATTCATTTCATCTTTTCCTTTCTAGTGGTGCAGGGCCCAGCTAGGTGACCACACAGGACAGTGGTGAGGCCACTGGTTCTCAGGACTCGACACCCTCTTCCTACCACTGGGCAGCCTGCCTGGCCCTGTCGAGCCATCTCCACATTCCTAGGACAGGATGAGTGCCCTGGATGATGTCCCCTTCAAGGTGCCCAGGGGCTTCGTGGTCAGCACAGAGCCTCTCGCTGAACTAGAGCTCAGTGTCTCGGCCTGCAGGGAGCTCCTGCTGGGTTCTATGGTAAGTGTCTCATTCGTTCTTTATCGGCAAGTTAAGTTTATATGAAGATTTTGGGGGAAACTTATTGCATTTACACTATAACAGATGGATCTGGCTAGAGTGCAACATTCACATGATCTTGAAAAATAAAAGAACAAGACTGCAAAGAACTGTGGAGCTGGCTTGAGGCCCCCGTGGCTGGGGCCCCATGGTGGGCTACAGGGTGCTTCACAGAGCAGTTTGGGACTCACTCACCTGGCCCTTGAGGAACCTAAGGCTCAGAGAAAGAAGATGATTGTTTGTGATTAATGGCAGTGACAAGACTAAAAGCTAGGTCTCAACTCCACATCAGTGTATATTAGTAGGTGTGAGTCAGTGAGGTGTGAAGGCTAAGTTGCGGGGGGTGCTGTTGAGGGAAGTCAGGAAGAGAGCACAGTCCAGGCACGAGAGGGCTGGGGAGGCGAAGGGCGAGGTGCCCAGGGACCCAGGAGACCCAGCGCAGTGTTGCCCCATCAGCAGACCCTGGCGCTGCACAGAGGCTGCCCAGAACCAAAGTGTCCACAACCAAACCAAGCCCTGAGAAGCTAGAGCTCAGGGCACAAGGGCATATGCCCTATGTGGTAGGAGCTCCCACTCTCCCCTGGCAGCCTGTGCCGCCAGCTCTCCTACATGGTGCTGTCTTGTTGAGATAAGGAACTTGGTTTACGGATCCTGCAGTAGGGGTGGACGATCCCAACTTTCCCCTCCTGCTTAGCTCAGGCCACACTGAGCAGAGGTTATCCTGAAGAAGCCCTCTCCTGGGAGCAAAACCCGCACCTTCTGCCAAGGCCATGCCCACCTGCTGAGCCTGGCTGTGCCTCTCATCTGGTGGGTACCCACCTTCCGGGAGTCTCTTCCCCTTCCACAGCTGTCTTTCTCCTGCTGTGGGGCAGAACCAACAAGCAGAAAACCATGAGACTCCAAGATGATTGGCAGCCACCCCTGATAAATCCTCTGTGGTCCCTGGGCTGTATTCCCAGGGTTTGGAACTTGGAAAACACTGCCCATAGCAACGAGGTCATAAACAGTAGTTAGATCTCCAGGTGTACTTACAGTGGCCCAAAAGGAACAAAATAATAACGGCCACCATGCATTCATTGAGCACTCACATTCACCAGGCTTTGCTGGGTGCTCCTCATCTATTTGCTCTTCTGTCTTATTTTTTTTTTTTTTGGTACTGGGGATCGAACTTGGGTCCTTGTGCTTGCAGAGCAGACAATGGAACCACTGAGCTAAATCCCCGGCCCTCTTCTCTCTTATTTTTATCGTGGTCCACTTAGCAGGTGGATGTTCCTGCACCATGGCACAGGAAACCAAAGCTCCCAGCCAAGTGACCCACAAGGTCACATGTGGGTAGTGACATAGCCAGGATCTCAACAGGAATCTGTCAGACCTCAAAGCCACGCCCCTCCCCTCCTCCCTGCTGCCTCCCCAAGTCGGGTTTTGTCCTCAGTTTCCCTTTCATTCACTTCCTTTTTCCCTTTGTTGGTTGTCTTACAAAATACATTAATTGTGGTTTAAAAATTAATATGTATAAAACGGATTGACAAACATTTTTTGTAAGGGGCCAAATTATTAACCTCTGTGGAAATTACTTTGCTGTTGTGCGAAGAAAAGGCCCTGGAACACATAGCCAGCCACAGTAGATGGCTGCGGCCATGTTCTGAGGAAATCTTATTTACATAATCAGGATGGTGGGGCACTTTGGCCTGCAGGCAGTTTGCCTACCCCCAAGAGATAAAAAGCTTCCTCAACACCTTCCACCTGCCCTGTTCCCCACCCCCACCTCCCACAGCAACCTCTGTTACATTTTGTTTTGCTTTGCTTTGCTTTTGAAGTACCTGGGATTGAACCCAGGGCCTTGGTACTACATCCTCAATAGTATAATTTTTTTTTATATTATTGAGACAGGGTTTTGCTAAATTTCCCAGGCTGGGCTTAAACTTGCAATCCTCCTGCCTCAGCCTCCTAGTGTGCTGAGATTATAGGCATGCACCACCATGCTTGGCTTCTGTTACTCATTTTTAACATTTTCTTCCAGACATTCTTGTTTGTATATGTAAACAAATGCAATCATTTGCTCTTTTTTAAACAGATAATGTAACTTTTATATATACTGTTTTGATTTTTTCACTTGATATGGTATAAGATCTTTCTGCATTAGTACACAGAAAGTTTCGATTTTGTTTTGCACTGCATACCTTGTGTTATTTGAACTTATCATACTTTAATGAACTAGTACCCTGTGGATAGATAGTTTGGTTGTTCCTAGTCTTTTGCCATTACAAACAATGCTGCAGGGAACCACAGACTGAATGCCAATGTCCTTTAGAATTTGTTTTCGTATATTGTCAAATTGCCCTCTGTAGACCCACAGTGATTTACATCCCAATCCATATGCTAAGGGTGCCTTTTCCTCCTGTCCCCTTCCCAAGTCCCCATAGGAAAGTGTCAGCAGACAGATGTGCCCAGGGATAGGCAACTGGTATCTCAGGGTACTTCTAGTTTGCCTTTCTTTATTGATGAGGGAAGCTCAGCTGCTTTTCATATGTTTAGGAACCATTTGTATTTTCTTTCCTGTGGACTCTACATCCTTTGCCCACTTTTTCTGTTTGGCTGTTAATCTTTTTCTTATGTATTTTTAGGGATTTAATCTATTTAGTGAAGTTAGCCCTTTATCTATGATATGGGTGCCACCACCCCCAATTTGTCATTGGTCTTTGACCTTGCTTCTGGGGTGTTTGCCATGTGTATTTTATGCACTGGTGCTCATGGTGGGGTGGTGATAATAGTAGAATTATCTTTCTTTCTTTTTTTTTTTTTGGCAGTATGGGGATTGAACTCAGGACCTTACACTTTCAAGGCGGGCGGCAGCACCACTGAGCTAAATCCCCAGCCCGGAATTATCTTTTCTTTTATAGTTTCTAGGTTTTGATCTAAAGTCAGAAAAGCTTTGCCCACCTGAGATATAAAGATATCTCTCCTGTTTTCTCCTGGTACTTTCATGGCTTCATGTCATCTATTTGAATCTTTGACCCTTTTGGAATTAATCCTTGCGTACATAAAGTGCAAGAAGAGATGTACCCCAGACTGGCCTTGGACTCACCATGCAATGTAGCCCAGACTAGGCTTGAACTCACAGTGATCCTCCTGCCTCAGTCTCCTGAGTACTAGGATTACATGCATGCACCACCACACCTGTGTCTGTCTTTCTGCCTACTTGACCCCTCTCCCCCTCCCCAAACACCACTTCCCCTAACCTAGCCTCTCCCTTAATTGTCCATGGGAAAGCACTGAAATTGCTTATTAAATTACTCAGGTATTTATTTCTTGCAATGCTAGGGATCAAAACTCAGGCTTTGCACATGCTAGGCAAGTGCTTGATCATCCCTGTAGCCATAAAAGTTTTGTATTTTGCGGGGGGATGGGTACCGGGGATTGAACTTGGGTCCTTGCGCTTGTGCAGCAGGGGGCGAAACCACTGAGCTAAATCCCCGGCCCAAGTTTTGTATTTTTGATAGAGTTTTATGTTTCCTGTTCTTCTTTTTTTTTTTTTTTTTGGTACCAGGGATCGAACTCGGGTCCCTGCGCTTGCACAGCAGGCGGCAAAACCACTGAGCTAAATCCCCGGCCCCTATGTTTCCTGTTCTTGACGTGTGTGTGTGTGTGTGTGTGTGTGTGTGTGTGTGTGTGTTAGTTTAAAGGCAGCGAACCAAAGTTCTTTATTTTTGCTTCATTTATAAACTCGCAAGTTAGATTATTTATGTGGGCTTCCAGTCACTGTTTTTGCTGTTGTGCCAGGGGTTGAACCTGAGGCCTGCATGTAGGAAAGAGCTCTTCCTCTGAGCTGTACCCTATCCCTTACAGAGTGCTTTTGTAGGTGGCCTGATACTGCAGTAGAGAGAGCACTACTTTCCGGTAGACAGGAACACAGCGTGGCCACTCACCAGCAGTCTGTCCTCAGCAAATAAAACCATCTCAGTGATCATTTTCCTAATCTAAATATGGATGACACTTGATCCTACTTAGTAGAATTTTTTTTTTTGGTATGGGGATCGAACTCAAGTCCTTGCGCTTCTGAGGCAGGCGGTGGAACCACTGAGCTAAATCCCTGGCCTCTACTTAGCAGAGCTCACCAAGGATTAGATTACTCCATTTCCTGGGCCCCAAAGTAACCTTGGATGGCAGGAAAGAGGAGCAGGAGGTATTGTAACAGGGATTTAGAGGCTGGGCCAGGAGATGCCCAAAGGGTAACAAAAAACACAAGAAAGCTTGGCATCTCTGCTTCAGCTTTACGTCTCCCTTATCACATGAAAACTTTGGATCAGATCCCTGCTCAGCTCTGCACGTAAGCATGCTAATCACTAAGGAGTATTACAAGGTTCATTAGCCCTAAATTTACCTAGGCTATCTTTCAAGACTGAAGATACCAAGATGAGAATAATTTTTAGAATTTGTAAGGACATCCAACTGCCAGCTTTTACAAAGTCCAGTTCCAGATGCCCTGGAAAAATGGCTGGAAGTCTTTTTTTTTTTTTAGTACCAGGGATTAAACTCAGGACCTAGTGCTTAAGAGGCAGGTGGCTGCACCACTGAGCTACATCCCCAGCCCAGAAGTCTTAAGTCATTGTCCTAAACCTGCAGCCACCTCGGATTCCAGGAAAAGCAGAACCTTGCAGATCACCCCATGATGTGGTCACCCCCAGGGAGAGCAATTACCCCATGAGGGGAACTGAGGGTGCCTCACAAAGCAGGAGCTGCCCTCTCATAATGGGAACCACATCCTCAGATGCTGATGGCTCTCCCAAGACCTCAGAAAACTACCTGAGCTACCCATCAGCCAGGCCTCCGCTTGACCACGATTCCTCCATTGCCAGGGGCATAACCCCCAGTGATGGCTGCAAAACCCCAGCACTTGCCTTTCTTCCCCTTTTCTATAAAAGTCCAGAGTGTCTTTAACAGCTCTGTGCATCCCAGTGTGACCACGCTGATAAAAGCTCCGTCCTTGCCCTTCACTGCTGCCCAGCTCCTGCGTTAGCTTTATGGGACAGGTGGCCAGGCCTGGTCTGCTTTTGCCCCAAACTCCAGTGACAGTATTAATCTTTTTTTTGGTTTGGTTGGGTTTTTTTTTTTTTGGTACTGGGGATCGAACTCAGGTCCTTGTGCTTGTGCAGCAGGTGGCGAAACCACTGAGCTAAATCCCCGGCCCAACAATATTATTCTTGAGGACGTCTGGCTACCTGGACCAGCCTCCAGGGCTGGGTGACTGTTAGCAAGTGGTGCCGGCCTCCAGTGAAGGCTTCTTTGCCAAGAACAAGGTTTACTGAAGAAAAACTTCTTAAATTGTATAGGTTTTTTTTTTTTCTGTACCGGGGATCCAACTCGGGACCTTGCACTTTCAAGGCAGGCAGCAGAACCAAAGTGCTAAATCCCTGGCCCTGGAGAAAAAGCCTTTAAAAGTAACTCTTATTCAATGACGTACTGAATGACTCAGGGTTTTAGACGTCGGATTTTAGCACATTTCACTGTAACATGTTCCTCACTTGTCCAGAGTTGCCATTAGCCGGTTAGTGACATCTGTTGACCCCACTGATAGCTGAAATCAAGGTGGCATAGGCTTCGAAGGACACTCGAGGCTCTGAATCAGAAGCCGCCTGGGCCTGGCGGGTCCCCAGGCCAGGGGTGAGGGATCCCAGTGCCCCTTTTCCCCGCACCCAACCCCAGCCCTGGTTCGCCCTCACTGCGCTTCTCTCCACAGCATGACTTTAGCCTGGAGAGGAAGGCGCTCTTCTGCACAGAGGCTGCCATCCGAGGACACGGCCCCTACCAGTGCGGTGCCCTGGGCGCGGCGTCGGCCCCTCCGGCCTGGCTCTTGCTGCTCAGCCCAGACAGCGGCCTGGCACCCCCGCTTGCGGAGCCTGGACCCCAGGAGCCGCCCGGGGACGAGCAGGAGGCCGCCGCCGGGGAGGAGAAGGACGCCTCCTCCGCCAGCGAGGGCGAGCGGGACCCTGGCAGCTCGCGGCCCGGCTCCCCAGCCACCCCGGAACCCGCCCGTCGCCGCTCGCTGCTCGGCCGTTTGTCTGGGAGCAGCCTAGCCGCCCGGCCCCGCGCGTTGCTGCGCAGCTTCCGCGGCCACCATGCGCGCAGCCTCTGTGGGGCGCCCGCACCCCCGGAGCCCGCGCCACAGCCCCCGCCGCCCGCCCCCGCACTGCCCCCGCGGCCCGCCACGGCTGGCGCCATGGCCCCGCTGCGGAGCCACAAGCCCACGGTCTCGGTAAGGACACGGTGCGCGGCCAAAGCCCCGGGTTCCGGCCTCCCGCGCCTCTCCTCCCCGCCTTCACCTGCCCCACCTGGAGCTGTAGCGCTGTCCTTCTTCAGCCCTTGGCCTAGAAGAATACCTGCCCTGAGGCCCCCTTCTCCCCGTTTCCCGCTGTGCCTGCTTTGCCACCATGACCATAAGCCGGGTGATTACCCACGAGTGTCTCTTCCAATGGAAGAGGGCGCCTAGCTGCAGACACGACCCAGGGGGTGCTCAGTGAATGTCTGTTGAGTTAAAGAAGCGGCACAGATCAGGGCGTCCCTGGGCTGGCTAAACTGGAGGCTCAATGGAGGGATTTCCCGGTACAGTGACTTTGGCCACTGGGCCACACGGAGGGTTAGCTAGTCAAACCTCAGGATGGGGCTGTGGAAAAGGACATGGGACAAGATCCAGTGCTGGACGGGCATCACGTGTTGAGAGATGCCCAGGCTGCCAGGCATGGGAAGGCTCCCACCTGGGGGGCGCGGGTGGGAGTGAGGCACCTGCATTCACAGCCAAGTCAAAGAAATGTCACACTCAGGGCCCTCGCTTTGTCCCTTCCAAGGACTTGTCCCCAGTGTCATGTTTACAGCTGTTTGTCCTTTTTCTTTAAGAGGTCCCTCCAGATTGTTTAAGCAGCAGACTACAAAGCCTGGATCCGTAGCGGATGGGGTAGGATAGGCAGCAGAGGGTGGCATTTGGGCACAGCTTTCTGTCCCACAGTTGGGCCAAGAGAAGCTGCAGAATAAGGCCGAGTTGGCTGAATTAACCAGAGACAGACTTGAGGTCTGGCTCTTGTCATCACTGTTGTGTGACCTTAGGCAGATCATGGATGCAGATGTTCTTCACCCTAGAGTGGGGCATGGCAGGGAGCCCTAAGAAGATGGGGTCGGGTGGGGAATTCACATGCCCACATCCACACTCTGCCCTGGCTTTCCTTGGGAGGAGGGAACGGGTCTGTGTTTAGGGCTTTGCTAGCCTGTGCCCTGCAAGAGCCCAGCCCAGGTGAACTCCACAGGAACCACCCCATACCCTCTCACTGCGATGCAGGGTAAGGAGCCCTCTGAGTCAGGGCCAGGTCCCAAATGTGTGTTCTGTATCAGGTCATTAACTTCTCTGAACCTTGATCTCAGTATCTGTAAAATGAAATAATAGAATGATTCTATCATATTTCTTGGGGTCTTTTCCTCCTTTCTCTTTTTACAGGAGAGGGGGGATTGGGTCTCATTGTATTGCCCATGTTGGTCTCAAACTTCTGGGGCTCCAGCGATTCTCCTGCCTCGCCTCTTGAGTAGCTGGGAGCGCAGATGTGTGCCATCATTCGAAGCTTCCTATCATAATCATCTGCAGAGTGTTCCAAGCAGTAAATGAAATGCAGCCTTGCTGCAGTGCCACTTTACCAACTACTTTGCTCACATTGTCTCAATTAAGCCTCCTAACAACCCTGCGGGTGCTTGTGAGATGCCTGTTTCGCATACAAGTGAAGTGAGTGACCTGTGGGGAGCTGGGGTCTGCAGGACTCTGTAGAAGGTGGTACGTGAAGCCACCCTGTAAAATCTGCAGCCCAGCCGGTGTCTCCTGTGGTAACTGACATGCCAGCCTATCTGTATTTCAGTCCCTCAGCCCGTACACCTGCCTGCCACCTCTTAGGGGGACACCCCAGCCTCTCAACTCCTACAGATCACACCCTGATTCTGCAGCTGACCTGCTATCCGCCCTGAGCCAGGAGGAGCAGGAGCTCATTGGGCCTGTGGTGGCCCTGGGATACCCCCTGGGAAGGACCATCGTGGCTCTGCAGAAGACGGGGAGGCAGAGCCTGAGCCAGGTGAGTGGGGGTTGGAAGCTGGAGTCGGTGAGTGGCCATGGGTTTTTTTTCCTTTATGTTAATGAAGTTCTGCTGTCTTCTTTTTAGAGGTACAACCTCAGGCTGGTGTTAATTATTGGGGTTTGTGAGCAAGCTTCCAGACCCTTCTGCTACCTCCCCCGCAGGAATTTATCAGCAGTTCCCATGTCCACTGGTGGAGTCTCAAAATTCTACTCCTGTCCCAGTTCCTGCCCCAAATATGGGAAGCTGGAGCTTTGGACAGTCAATTTCTCTCCAGAAAGGCCCAAGAGAACTTATTCTAGTGGGTTGTTTGATTGTTTGCAGTACTAAGGATTGAAACCAGGGCTTTTGCACTGAGCTACATCCTCATCCCCTTTTTATTTTTATTATTTTTTTTTATATTAAGACAGGATCTCACTAAGTTGTGAAGTTGCCTAGGCTGGGACTCCAACTTGCAATCCTCCTGCCTCAGCTTCCTGGGGTGCTGGGATTACAGGGATGTGCCACCATGTCCAGCGGAGAGAGATTTTTAAAAAATCTGCATTGTCCAATATAGTAGCCTCTAGCTATATGTGGTTACTTGCAATGTGTGACTAAGAAACTAAATTTTAAATTTTATTTTGTTGTAATTCATTTCAATTCACGACCATATTGGAGAGCACAGCTCCAAGCCCCCCCCCCCCGCATTGAACCTGTCTCTCTCTTCCCACTTACCCACCCATCCCTCTAGTCCTGAGTATTTACTGGCCACTTCCTAGGGTTAAGGTGAGGCCAAGAGCTAGAGGGGAAACCAAGGCACATCTACACCTGCACAGTGGGTAGTTTTCCCTGGAAGCAGGCTCAGATGGAGTTTGGCAGGCAAGATGTTTGTGAAAGAGGCCCTTGGGACCAGTCCTGCGGAAGTGAGGGGACGGAAGCCAAAGTGGCAGAGGGAGAAGTTGAGCTGTACACAGCGCCTGCCAACACCGCTTCTGTGAGGTCCCTCTGGCCCCTCCGGCCCCTCCGAGTGTCCTAAGTGGGTTGACATTGTGGTCGGGCCTTTATACCTCTGCTTCAGCCAGTCCTTGCCTGTGGAAAGGGGTGACTTGAGAGACATGGGTCTCTGTAACAAACCCCCAAATTGAGTAGCTCAATACAACAACCATTGATTTGCTCATGATTCTCTGGGCTGATAGTTTGGGTCGGACACAGCCCGGTGGTTCTGCTGGTCTCATTGTGGCTCCAGATTGGTAACAGTTGGTTCCAAGAGAGGATGCGTGAAACTGCAAGGCCTCCCACGGCCTCAGCTGTTTTAAGACAGGGTCACTTTGATCTTAGCTAGTCTCTCAAAGTATGTCTTAGGCCAGCCCAGACTTAAAGGGTGGAAAAACAGACTGCCTCTGGATGAGAGAGGCTGCAAAGAATTTATGGCCATGCTCTAGGTACCACAAGGAGGTTCCAGTGTTCAGCAGAGGCTTCATTAAGCTGCCAAGCTTTGAGCTGGACTTTGAAGCCAGATTAGACTGAGTTTGATGTAAGGAAAAAGGATGCTATTCCAGGCAGGAGGGACAAGTGAAGGAAGAGGTGAGGACAGGAAGGAAGAGTTTGGAAGGCCCTGATCTAACCAGTCTTTTGGAGGAGAGGGCTGCTGGGAAATAAAAACGGAAGGGGAATCAGGGACAGACTGAGGGTACCTTGAAGGCTGGGCTGAGAATTTGATAAATGACCCGATAGCTACAAGGGAAGGAGGGGACAGGGAGTGACCTGAATGCCATTGCCCACACCCCCAGCCCAGTGTGACATCCCCCTGCAAGTGTTCTCTAAGATTGGGAGCTCTGGTTGGAAAGCTGGTCCCGGGGCAGTTGGCACTCATTTGTTTTTCTCCTGTCTCTGCCCCCCACCCCGCCCCTATCAGAGGGCTTGGGCACCTTCTCTGTATCACTGACTGCAGAATACAAGTCCCCAAGGTCTGAGGCTGAGGCCTGCTTTGGGGGGAAGGAGTGGCAGGGGGGTGACTCTCATCCTGGAGCCAGAAGCAGGGTGTACTGCTGCCAGGCTGGGAGGACGGAAATATTCCTGGGCCCCTTGCCTGCCTACCCACCCACTCTTGCTTCTGCACTACTCTGGAATCATCAGCCTGTGTCCTTTTGAGAAGGAAAACTTCCAACATGGTCACCCCATGGGTCTAAACCGAACACTAGTCTGAGAGCATTCAATTAGGTCATCTGGATTCTCCAAGGTTACTGTGCTATTACTGCCCTGAGCACTTTGCAGACAAAACTGAGGCCAGGGAGGTTCATCTGGCTTGTCAGGGGCAACACCAGGACTGAGGCCAGGCTGGTGTGACCCAGAATCTTTGTTGCACAGTGCTTTTCTCCCACTTCCTGTGTGAGAACCTCCTAGAACAGCAATCCAGGCTGATCTGAGATTTGAGAGCAGATCTAACTCTACCTTCAGCTGCTGCTACAAAGCCTAGAGCATGGCCAAGAAGCAGGTCAAGAGGGCTGTGAGGGGCCAGGTCCCCCAGGGAGCTCTGACAAGCCTCCTCAGTCCCTTTGGGCCGGGTGACAAGGCTCCAGTTGCTGCCTATCATGGCGGGGTCTGAAGATAAGTGCAGCCAGGGCAGGCACTGTCCTCCTAGACGGTGGCAGCAAGAATCTCACTGGAGGCCGGGGTTTCCTTTGCCTCCGGGTCAGAGCTTAGAAAGACAAGGGGAGAAGAGCTCCCCCGGCCATCTCTGTGACCCCAGCAGGAGGGCCCCTAGAGGGAGAGAAGGGAAGGATGTTTCGGAAATGTTTGTGTGGGGAGAGGGTCGAGGGAGGAGTGTCTGGTGTGAGGATCAGATCCAGGATCCACAGAGCCCAGTTTTCTCCTTTGCCCGCTGGGCTTCACTATGTATCTGGGAAACCCCTCTGAGGGCAGCATAGACGGTCCGAAATTTTATCATATTCTTTCCCCTCTCAAAGTTCTTGAACGTGAAAGGTTGGCAGGCATACTGCCAAAGTGATTTAGGCTGCCTTGCAGCTAGGCAAGGGAATTATTCTTTAACAAACTGAAAATGAGTGGAAAATAAAGAGACTGATTCAAAAGAAAGTGGAGAATATGAAGATGACTTTGAAAAGGACCTTGAGTGGTTAATTAATGAAAAAGAAATTGATCCCAGCATAATAGAGATGGCTTATGAGAAGGAAGAGAATATTAATCAGGAATTAAAAGAAAATGAAACAGAAATAGAACACATGAAACAACTTTCTGATCTTGATAAATCTTTGAAGGATGAGGTTTCACCAAGAAGAAAGGACTTTATTTCTGTCCCAAGTATTCAGTCTTTGGATCGCATATCAGATTCAGACAGGGAAAACTCTTTTCAGGACTCCAAACTAGAAAGTCAGAAAGACCTGGAGGAGGAAGAGGATGAGGAAGTAAGCAGATATATTAAGGAGAAAATTATACAAGCTAACAAACTTCTACAGACCCAAGAACCCATGGATGATAAAAGGGAATGAAAACTTAAGTTCAAGGACAAATTAGTTGATCTGGAAGTTTCTCCACTAAAAGACAGTGATACTTACAAAACTTATTTTGAAAATGAAAATAATATGTCTGGAAAACTGTCACAGTTATGTATTTCCAATGAGTTAGGGCAAGAGAATGTACTCCTGTCACTTACTGAAGGAAGCTTCGAAAAAAACAAGGATATGAAGATACTGGTAGAGAAAGATGGAAAGTTTGAACTTCTGAATTTACAAGATATTGAGAGCCAGGGGTTTTTGCCCCCCCTTATTAATGCTAATAGTACCGAAAGTGAACCCCAGCAGTTGTTACTCAGATCTCCCAGCTCGTCTATCAGTGGTGTCAAGAAAGAAGAGCCCCCGGCAAAGATTCAGATTACTCAGTCATCACCAGGAGAGCCCCTGGCTTCTGTCCCTCAGCCACCACCCAACCCCAAGACTCATCCACGCTCTGCTGCCACCTCAGATCGAAATAAAGGAAATGGGAAATCTGATCATCGGACACAGTCTGCCAATATATTTCCAGTGACCTCAACATACTATCTTTCCCTTCAACAGAAGGAACTCCGGAAACAGCTAGAAAGGAAGAGAGAGAAGCTTAAGAGAGAAGAAGAAGAAGAGAAAATAGAAGAAGAGAAATAAAAGAAAAAAGAGAACGACATGGTCTTCAAAGCATGGTTGCAAAAAAAGAGAGAGAAGTTTCTAGAAATATGGAGAATCCAGCTTGCTAAGCAAATTGAGGACATGAACAGCAGACAAGAAGACAGAGATCCACAAGAAGCTTTCTGATTGTGGCTTAAGAAAAAGCATGAGGAGCCGATGAAAGAAAGAAAGTCAGAAGAACTAAGAAAGCAAGAGGAATGGTTATTCTTCCTCCAAGGAACAGAAGGCCGGGAAAAGGCTTTTAAACAATGGCTAAGAAGGAAACGAATAGAGAAAATAGCAGAGCAACAGACTGTTGAAGAGAGAGCTAGACAGCTACAACTAAAGCAAGGCGTTCGAAACACTTACAGAGCTACCTGTATAATACGTCAGAAGCCAAATCTTTTCGCTTTGCTGATCATTATTACTGAAGGAATCTATTAAACATCTGGTAGCTGCTATTATCAAAATTTTGGATATCATTTTTTATGGTTCTTGTGTCTTGGTAATACGCTAAATTATGAATACTCTAAATTATGGTATTTATCTTTTGGTGATACTGTTATTTTTAACACAAAATAAATTCAATTTTGAAAAAATAAAAAAGAATCTCACTGGATTGGGAATACTGTGTTCCCAGATTGAGATTTGCCACCTGTGTGGCATTGCTGGGTGGCCTTCTTCCCCAGTGGACAGTCATGGGGTATCCCAAGGGGCCTTTGGATGGCTTCATCTACCCTCCCTGTTCTGTGAAGTTCTGCCATCATGTAAGCCACCCCTTTGGGTTCAGATTCTTTCTCCTCTAGAAAGACACACACTGCAGTAAATCCTTTTAGGCCTAGATAAATGACAGATGAGCCAGGTATGGTAGTGCATGCCTGTAATCCTAGCACTGGGGGAGAATCATAAGTCTGAGCCCAGCCTGGGCAGCTTAGTGACTTAATGAGACCCTGTCTCAAAATAAAAATGGGGTGGAGATGTAACTCAATATGAAGACCCTAGGTCCAATTCTCAGTACAGAAACAAAGCAAACAAATAAAAAATATCAGATGACCCAAGGGAGGACATCGGTGATGGAGACAGCATGCTTAGAGGAGTCGGGGGAAGAGGAGATACAAAAGCAAAGCTTTGTGCATTGCACCATCCTTCTTTCCACAGATTTGCTCTGCCTCTCTCCTGGCATAGGCAGGGGCCCAGGGCAAGGTCCAGACTCACTAAAGGAACCCAGACACAGCAGGCACCTTCTTTGGGGGTTTCTCCATTCACAGGATAGAGGAGGAACATGTGTATGACACTAAAGACTTCTGGAGACCCTAGGACATTCTCACCTACCCAGGGGCCTGAGGCAAGCCTGGTAGCTTCTATAATCCCATAGGTCCCCAAAGCGGACCAAGCAGCAGAATCTTTACAGGTACAGATCCCCAGGCCTGTCCTGAAGGTCGCCCTGATATGCAGCATGGCTTGGGGCCAGCTGTCCCTGGAGCCACACATGAGAATCACCCGGAGAGCTATTAACACAGCCCTGTTTCCTGGCCACACCCTAGACCAGAGATAGCAGAGCCTCTGGAGTGAGGTCCAGGAAGTGAAGTCAGTAGTTTTCCAAGTGTCCAGGGTGGTTTCTATGGGACCCAAGGTTGAGAGCCATTGCCATGGATGAGCCAAAAGCTGAAGGAGAGCATCCACCTTCCTCCCCTGTCCTCTCTGTCCCCCTGCCGGACAAGGCGCTGAGTGAGAGGTGATCTGGACCCTTGTCCTGGAACCACCTGCCCAGCCTGGACCTCAGTTTCCTCACCTGGGAGGGAGGTTTGGGCCTGTGGCTCAGAGCAAGATCCTGTCCCTCTGGCCAGTGCATCGGCCTTCATCTCTGTAAGACTGAGGGCCTTACCAAACACTCCAAGGAGCTGACTAGTGAAGCACACCCAGGAATCCCAGCGGTGCCTTCAGAATGTAAGACCAAGAGCCTTACCAAACGCTCCAAGGAGCTGACTAGTGAAGCACACCCAGGAATCCCAGCGGTGCCTTCAGAATGTAAGACCAAGAGCCTTACCAAACACTCCGAGCTGACTACAGCGAAGAACACCTGGGAAGGAACACACCGGACAAGTTGGAAAATAAAACAGACCTTTATTAGTCTGGCCAGACGGCACTCCCAAAGCAAAATAGCTTAGAGAGGCAGCTGTCTCAGAGTCCGAGGCTGTTTTTATAGGGGCTTGAGGGGGAAGTTAACATATAGAATTAAAGAAAAGGGAACAAAGGTTAGTGGTCGACTGTCACGTATTGATGGTCAGCAGACATTTGCAGCTTGTTCTAAAAATTGTGGTGCCCAGAACATCAGTTCCGGGCAAACAAGGAGTTGAGTAGTTTACTTTGGGACTTTAGGTCTGTTACAGATTTTTATCTAGTGTCCCAAAACTAACAAGCATCTTTATGCGTTAACTCACATTTAATTACAATGAGGCTGGAGAAAAGGAACAAAGGTTATGCAGTCCCACATCTCCCAGGCAGCTGATTGCAGCCAGGGCAGTGAGGAGCTGCATCAGTTTGAAAACCATTCAACCAGACCATCCCAATCTCTGCCTGCCCTGAAGGTGTGCAGAAACCCGCCCTGCTCCTTCTCTGCGAATACCCCTAATCCTCCAGGTCAGGAGCCTTCATCTGGCACCGACCACCTATAAATCCTGCTTTGATTTGCCTGGCACTGACGTCCTGCATCTGGTTTATCTCCCATGCTAAGCTGTAAGTTCCTTCAAGGTCATTCTTAATTCATTTCATAAATGCAGCATCTGTTTATTTAAGAGCTCCTTCCAACTGCCATGCTGGGGCTGGGGACACAGTGACAGGCAAGACCAACCAGCCCCTCTCACGTGGGGCAGGAAGTGAGAGAGGACAAAGAGGAAGTGGAGCAATCACAGGGCTCTGTGTGCCACAAAAGGAGCTCAGGGACACAGCCAGTGGAGACCCAGGTGGCAGAGGCTTCCCAGAGGGGCCAGCGCTGGCCTGTGCTGAGGCAGCCCGTGGCTGGGACAGGGTGGAACAGGCCCTTCAGCGTCCACCATCTCTACTCACCCTCTCCAGAGGGTAAAGGAGCCCCAGTGATTTGAACAGGGATTGACACAGAGGATATGGCCCCTGTGGGCCCCTGCCCACTGCCTCTCCCCCAGCTATAGAGGCTCAGGGAGTCCTGGGGATGGAGATGTCAGGGTGGGGAGGGGCCCCTCACAGTGGGTGCTTACCGGGATCGGGGAGTGTGTATGTCCCCACTCTCTGAAAGGCCCTTTCCTGGACTCCAGCCCCCACCTTGGGACAGTGGTGGGGACCACAGTCCAGTTGTCCTGAGGTCTTTAAAGGGGGGCCTCTGCTTCTGTTTTGGCTCCTGGGATCTCTGGGCCCTGTTGCATGCAGGGGGGTTTCCCAGCTCCCTTGGTCTTGAGCTCAAACTGCACACCATCTACTGCTTGTCTTCTTACCATCCCACCCTCTCTGCCCACTTCTGTCCAGTTTCTCGGCTACCTGAGCGCTCGGGAGAGGCTGCTGCAGCAGGGCTATGAGGAGGGCCTGGTGGATGAGGCCATGGAACTGTTCCAGTACTCTGAGAGCAAGGTCAGCGGGGCCTCCTTCCTGGGTCCTTCGGGATGAGGGTACACCCATCCCTGAGCAGCCTGCGGGGTGATGGACATGAAAGGTGATCAGAAACAGGGAAACAAGGAGAGGGGCAGTAGAGAAAGGGCAGTTGGAGGGCTGGGGTCTGAGGAGGGAAGCTAGCCGCTGGGCGTGGGCAGGGTCCCCAGGCTCCTTGTCCCATATTCACACCCAAGCACAGGGGGTCGAGAATAGCAGGAGGTGGAGGTGAGGCCAGGCCAGGGCCTTCTTTCCTGAGCAGAGGAAGAGAGGTCAGAGGCCACATCACCTCAGAGGTGCAAAAACATAGCAAGGGCCTCCCAGGATCAGGCTGGCCTGGACGGTGGAGAGGCAGCTTCCTGGGGTGAAGTGCTGTGGGCACCAGGACTGGGCTGCCCAGGGTCCCAGCACCTTCCTGTGCCCTCAGGCCGGGGAGTTCCTTCGCCTCTGGGAACAGTTCAGCGACATGGGCTTCCAGCAGGAGCGGATCAAGGAAGTGCTGCTGGTACACGGCAACCGTGGTGAGGAAGCCTTGGAGGAGCTGGTGGCCTGTGCCCAGTGACCACTGCAGCCCTCCACTGCTGGCAGCTGTCCTGTGTCATGGAAACCAAACTGGACAAACAAAGCTACGCAAGTAAAAAGCACAAACAATCCCAAGGTTGGGAGAAACACCACACCCAGCCAGCAGCGCTCCAGGAGAGGGAGGCGGGACTGAGCTTTTTGTACAAGCCTGGCACACTGCCTGTGTTCAGCTTTCTCTGTATTAATAGCTTTGCTTTTGAGAAAATTAAAAAAAAAAAGATAGGCAGTCCTTCCGAGTCCCATAGGCTCCTGGTCTTGGGTAGAAAAAACATCTTAACTGAGAATCAGAAGCCTTACGTTCTGATTTAGGTTCTGTGGATGTCAGGCTCCAGGCTTCTTTGGGGCTCTGTTTCCCAAGGAAAAGTAGAAAAATTTGATCAGGTCAAAATTTTCCAGACCTGGCCACTGCCCATGACATACTCTCAGAAAGGACAGCTTGGCAGCCTCTGGGGTTTTTGTTTTGTTGTTTGTTTGAGACATAGTCTCATTGGTATGGGACTCATGGATTCAAGCAGTCATCCTACCTTAGCCTACTGAGTACCTGGGACTGCAAGCACAGTCTCAGTTTTGTTTTGTTTTATGTAAGAAGCTCTCTGAGGATTCTTCACAATGTAATGGACCCAGGGCCAATGTGTCTGGCTTTCTGGACCAGCCAGTTTAGGCCCCCTTCTGCTCTGACAATCTGGGGTCCTCTGTCCTCTTTCATCTTTTGGGAAGCTGGGAGGTTGGGATCAGAGTAGTCTCCAGCTGCTTAACACCTCTTCTTTGGAGGGCCCTAAGGATGGGAAGGGCCAGTTGCTGGAGTGGCCCATGACTTGACCCAACAGAAGTCAGATGCCAACACATGGGTGCCCCTGATTTCCCAGTGCCCATGGGAAGGCCTTCGACAGCTTCCACAGAGTCCAGACCTCTCAACCACTCTACCTGCAAACGGGGGTGGGGTGGGGGGTGGGGGGCACTTCTACCTGGGGCCCATGAAGTCACAAACAGAAACTCCCACATTTCTCAGGGCCCAGACACCTTGTCTGAATGTGTCACGGAGACTTCTGGGCCTGGCCCCGGTCTCCTGAGCCCCATCCACGCCCTCTCAATGTTTTCCACTAAGCCCCAGTGCCTGCCAACATGAAATCACATGAAAGATATTCTTTGGCCTTCAGATGTGCTTTGAATAACTTTAAGGCAATGCAGAACTATTTGAGAAAATCAGCAGGATGGCATAAAGTTGGTCATGCGTCTGTTGCCAAAAATAAAACTACCCTTGGAAAAAGACAGTAAAATTAAAGTTCAATTTCTAAGATGGAGTTTTAGGGCCCAAGTTATTTTGGTTCTGATTAAATTTACCTGGCCTCGGTCTACTGCCTTATTAAGTCCCCTTAATTAAGTCCCCTTCATTAAGTTGCCATAGAGGTGCCCAGGTGGCAGGCCTACAACCAGGCCACCACTCCCATTCTCCTGCCACCTACAGCAGCCTTTCCATCTCTAAAAAAGTATTGCTTGATTAAAAATGAGACAGCACTGGACAGATGGTTAGTTTAAAATATGTTTTAGGAGGCAGAATAGTGTAGTTTGGAAGCATGGAACCTGAAGTCAGAGCTGGGCTGAAACTATAGCCTGTCACTAACTAGCTGTGTGACCTTTTGAAAGTTCCCCACCTTCTTTGTGCCTTAGTTACTTATTCGTAAAATACAGATGCTGAGACTTTTCGATTGTGCTTAGGGGGACAGCACACAGGAGCCTTGTGGCACTGTGTCTAAGCTACTTATTTAGACGCATTTATAACCTTCCTCACTCTGTAGTCACTGTGATCACCATCTGCATCTTCGATACAGCTAACAGATTTCTAGCCAGTGTGGTTGGGATCCTCAGTATCCCCCAAAGGCTTCTGTGTTGAAGGCTTGGTCCCTGGTGACAGCGATCCTGGGAGGTGTGGGACCTTTAAGAGATGGGGCCTGGGGGAAGGAAGTGGTGCAGGCCCTTGAAGGGGCTGTTGGTATCCTGCTTCCTTCCCCTTTCTCTCTCTCTCTGCTTCCTGGGTGCTGTGAGGTGAGCAGCTTTGCTCTGCCACGCTCCATGATGTCTTGCCGCACCCCAAGACCCAGACAACCCAGCCGAGCAACCATGGACTCTGGAATTGTGAGTCAGAATAATCCTATTCTCCTCCTAAGTTGATTTTCTTGGGAAGTTTTTCACAGCAAGGGAAAGCTGACCAGTATCCCTGCCTTTGTAATCAAACTCAGAACACCTGGGAGAAGCTCACCCTGTGACTCGGCTTCTCTGGTCTGGCTCGGGCACAGGACTCTGGAAGTGGCATCTGGTGGAGCAGCTGTCTCCACAGCTAATACAGGGATCAGGTGGCTGCAGGAAGCAGCTGCAAGTGACACTCCAGATACCTGACGGCAGCAGGCGAGAGACCTGATAACCCCTGGAGGGGAGGCCAGGACAGCAGGAGAGGCCTGGCCCAGTGCAGCAAGAGGCACAGCTCCTGATCCCTGATCCCTGCTCTCCCTTCACCCTCTTATGCTTTGTCTCTTCTGTGCCACCACAGTGCTTCCTCAGAGGCCCCATACCAGCATGAGTCCTGACTGTGACAGGACGGCTGTCTCTCTCAGAACCACTTCCAGCTGAGGCCCCAGGTTCCTTGTGTGGCTCCTCCCTGAGGCACATGCATGGTGTCCTCTGTCTACCTGGCCCTCTGACCCTTCTCTGAAGGATCCCATTGGTGACATCGGGCCCCCTTGGTAATCTGGGATAATCCGCCATCCCAAGAGCCTTAACTTAATCATACCTGCAAAGCCCTTTTGGCCAGGTTCTGGGAATTGGGCCTTTGGGAACCATGATTTGGCTTATGACAGAGGGTCCATGCCTCACCTCAGATAATACAAAACTCCTCTGGTATTTCTGGTAGTCCCAGAGGGAGTTTTGTTGTGATTTGTATTGGTATTTCACAAGGGACATTTCCAGTCTGCAATGACAGTAGAGCAGGCCTCCCATGTGACCCCAACTTCCTGTCTCTACCAGCTGTGTGTGAATGAGGCAGCAGCTCCCAAAGCTCAGGCGGGGCCTAGGGCTGACCCTCACTGCAGCCTCCTCTTACCTCCAAGATGAGCCTTGCCACCCTGCTTCGCTGTGAGTCAGCCTTCCACAGCTGGTGCCATTCTGGAGGCGCTGCCAGGTCAGGGCGGGAGGAAGGCCCACCCTGGCCTCATTTGCCCTGAGGATCAGCGGAGAAGTCAGGAGACAGCAACCTCGTCATGGTCTCCTCCCCGCTCAGCCCCTTCTGGTACACTTGCCTGACCATCTGACCTTTGGTGCCCAGGCCTCCGGTCCAGTCCGGGAGGGTTCCCTGCCAACTTCTGTAGGGAGTGCTCTTGACCTTACAAGAGAGCACTGGGTAGAAGACCATGCTTACCTCAGACAGTGGCTCAGAAGCCATGGGGTTTCCAGCTCAATGAGAGGTGTCAAGGGAAGGGGTGGCCCCTTGGCTTCTCACACTGGGCCAGCCCTCCTATCCCTGCGTAAGATGAGCCTCAAGTCAAGGAAGACTTGGGGTGTCTTTCCTCATGGAGTTGGGGAGGCTTCAGAGGCCCACCTCAGGTCAGCACCTCCTGCACACACCTGCTAACCCCCAGATCCTCGGGCCAGGCTTGTCCTCCTCCAGAGGTCCAGACAACCTAGGGCCCTCCCAGAAACTCTCCCTGCCTCCGTGGAGCCACCTTCAGCAGGTGTGGGTCTGTGCCTTCATGCTGGGGACAAGGGTGACCCTGAGCAGGCCCAGAACTCATCACTCAGCTGTCCCTACTCAGCCACCCCATCCCTTGTTAACACCAGCTGGCCCAGGAGTGGGAGGATTGACAATGGGAAGTGACCTCTGCCCTGGAGTGGGGTTCCCCGGGCTGGGCTGAGCAGTTCAGAGCTGGGGCTGGGGAAGACAGCAGGAAGATAGAAGGACAGGCAGAGCTGGCCCTGTTTCAAAGGGTCGTGGAGGGTGAGTGCTGCCAGCTCGCTCTGCGGGATAGGCCTGGCCAGGCGCCCCCGCCAGCTCCATACCCAGCCCCGAAGTGGGGCACCCACCCCACCCAGCCCCTGCTGGTGGCCCTCCCCCCTGCCATTCTCCTCCTCAACCTGTCCTTATAAGGCCACCCACTCAGGAGACGAGGTTCTGTGTCCGCTGGGCAACTGCCCGCACAACGTCACCAGCTGTTTAACTGCTCCGGACTTTTAACCTATGATTTTATTTATTTTTTTTGTCGTTAAGAAAATGTTTCCAGATTGAGCAGAGACATTAACTGGGTGTCAGATGAGGGCAGAAAGATGGAAGCCAGGGACCCTGGACAGGCCAGCCTTGGGGCATGGGCTCAACACAGATTATAAATGCCCAGCCACCAAGTGATCCCAAGGACTTCAGCTGCCCTGCACCAGCTGTGGCTCCCTATTCTTCAGTGGCAGCTGTGTATGGGGAAATGCTCCTCTCCCTGCTATGGGCCATCTTCACATGCTGTCAGAGTGCCTGTCCTCCCTGGCAGGGGGAGGGGCACATGTCACTGCACCGGGCCAGTCTGACCCTGCCGGTAACCTTGGAATCCGGCACTTTTCCTGGCCTTGGCCTCAGAGGAGCTGAAAGCAGCTCCTGGCGCTATGGCTTCCGCCCAGCCCGGCAGTGCTCTGTCCTCAGTGAGCCTGAGCCACCCGAGTCCTTGAGGCAGATCCTGTCCTTTACTTAGCCAGGGCTGGTTCTGCTTGCTACCTGCTGGATGCAGTGAGGGAACTGGGCAGAAAGTGAGTCTCTGTCTTGCCTTGAAACTAATGGTCTGCGAGAGGGAATCAGCAGAGGCTGTCGGCCACAGCAGGACTGGAGGTCTTGGTGCTCAGCGAGGACGCCATCACCGTCCGGGAACCCTCCTCATGGGCCTGTAGTGCTGAGGGGCTGACCCCATCCTAAAGTCCTCTGCCCAAACCCTGACACAGCTTGTGGTTAGAGGGGCTACGTTGACGTGTTTGCTGAATGAACAGAGAACAGGGAAAGGAGGCAGGGGAACCCGGGAAAGTGCCCCTGGGAGCAGAGGCCCGTACTTAGAGAGAACCAGCATCCAAAGAGATTTCGCTGCCTTCCCAGTGAAAGACCCACCAGAGTGTGACCACCCATGCCCCTTAGCAGCCAGTCCTCAGAGCCCAGAGGGACCAGGTGGCCAGGACTAGGGTGAATAAGAGGCCCTGGTGGGTGCTGGGTGGTCCTGGGGTGAATCTGCACGAAGCCTCCCGTGCCCAAGGACAGCACTGCAGTGTGCTCCATTGTCAGCACAGGGTACGTTTTCCATGGCAGCAGGGCTGAGCAGAGATCCCTGTCCCCGAGCAGTGAGAAGCAGGGACCACTCTGTGGTCAGAAGTAGGCTGAGCTCTGAGAGCGGCGGTGCTGCTGTTAAGGGAAGCTACCAGTCCTGTCCCTGTGAAGAGGAACTGTGTTTTGTCATCCCAACCCTGCCTTGTGGGGCAGGTGGCCAAGGAGATGGCTTGTGGCTGTCTTAAGCTGTTTTGGGGGCTCAAAGTAGGAGGCTGAAGCTAAGAGAAACTGTGCTCCTCAGGGCCTCAGGTCCCTCAGTGACAGCCCACAGGGATGGGACTTCCTCCGAATCTGGCTCTTCAGGCACCTAGGAGGGCCCTAGAGGCTGCACCTCCGCCCTGAATGCGCTTCCCTCTCACCTCCACCAGGGGGAGCACTGTCCTGCGCCCCTAAGTCTTGGCGGATCAGGGGTTGAGCCAGACATTTCCTCCTTGAGGCTCCTACCCATGCCTCATGGTCAGGCTGACTACCATGCCAGGCCCATCCATGGCTCTCCTGCAAGGACAGAGCTTTCTGGATTACCGACCTTCGGCTGGGGCCTGAATGTTCCAAGCTCTTTCTGTGCATGGTCACGCTCACCATCCCAAGAGCCCTTGGAGTTGAGCTGCTGTTGTGCCCACTGATGGATGCCCACCTGAGGTCAGAGAGGTTAAGCAACTGTCCAGGGTCACACAGTCTGAAAGTGCTGGAGCTGGATTAAACCCAGAACATCTGAGCTGGCAGTTGGAATATCTGCAACGCCATACTGGTTCCCCTGACACTGGGCCCCCACTGCGAGCTCTCTCACCTGACCCCACACATAATGTGTGCACCGGACCCAGGCTGTCCTCTTCAGTAATAGACCCAATGTGGGACTCAGAGAGGAGAGGCCACCAGTCCACTGTTACATAGCAAGTTGGTGGCAGAGTCCTGTGGGCCCCTTGGTTAAACTTGGCAGTGGTGAGGTCTCATGGGGACGATGGGGAACCAGGCCCACTTAGAGGTGACAGAGCTGGGTGCCCAGAAACTTATGTGTCTGGTTCTGATTCCATCCCAGCCACTCCTCAGAGAGCTCCTTAAGGTCAATGTTTTCCCCTCAGATTCAGGACCTTTGGGAGGCAAGGCCCCAGCTTCTGGATACCAAGGTGGTTCCAGGCCTTGCCTGGAAGACAGTCCTCAGGTTCCCATCACTGTAACATAGGGGCAAGCACTGAGAGGAACATTTCCCAGCATCCCTTACAGTGACCAAGCCTAGCCACGGAGGGACAGAGGCCCAGAGAACTGAGGGCCAGAGGGAACAGGGCACACAGCCAGCAGGCTCCTGTCAGGAGAGGATGACAGCACAATCATTCAAGTCGGTCCTTAGAGGAGAGTTGAGGGGAGGGGCTGTTTACACAGGGGAAGGCCACTCCAGGGATGGGCAAGCTGAGGACAGTGGGGCCTGGAGGGGAAGGGGAGGGACAGCCACAGGAGATGGACAGGACTGTATGACAAGGCCACCTAGTGGGAGCTGTGACTTGAGACAGTGGAAGAGAAAAGGAAGGAGCCAAGAAACAAGTCCCCTGACCTCACCCTTTGTCCACCTCCCACCTTCTGCGGTGCCCCTGCTGGGATCCCAGTGATATCTGCCAACAGGGAAGAGTCTGGGGGCACCCAGCACCTCTTTCGGGCACTCACAGCTTCAAAAACATTCTGTAGCTCCCCATTTCTTGCAGAGTAAAGGCCAGATTCAAGGCCCCACACTCAGTCTCAAACATGCAAGCTGGGGGCGGTCATGCGCAGGAGGCCTCTGCTAAGGTCTGAGCATCCTCGTATCCACTGTACACAGGAGCCAGCTTTGCCAGGATCACACAGCTGACCAGGCCTGAAGCTGGGCCAGGAACCCAGTGCCAAAGCCCAGGCTTAGTGGGTCCACTGGCTTTGCCCCATTGGGTGCGGAGTACAGCCTTCGGTAGCGCCTTCCTTGTCAGAGGTGCCCACAAGGGCTCGAAGTTCTCCTTTCCCCTGGGTATCAGCCCTTGGGTAGCCAGTTGGCTTGTAGCCAGCTGGCACGTGGCCAGGCAAAGCCGCTGCTCTCTGAGCACCTGGACTTCCCTCTGCTAATGAGCACTTTGAGGTTAGCACATCTTTGCAAGTCCCAGGGAGAAGGAAACCAGTTACCTGAAAAGAGAAGCTGCTGGGCCCACGAGTGGGCCTATGAGTGGGCAAAAGTGTGTGTGTGTGTGTGTGTGCGCACATGTGTAGGAGAGAGAGAGAGACAGACAGACAGAGAAAGAATTCCAAGGGCCCAGATGTCCAAATACCACCAACTCCTTTATCTCTCTTTGCTGGATCAAACAGTGCAGAAAGAATGGGACACGGTGGGATAATATTTATTTAGGTAGCGGTGTTGAACCCAGTGCCTTTGCATTGAGCTCACTCCCTGGCCCACTCCCCTTTATTTTTTATTTTGAGACAGGGTCTTGCTAAGTTGTTAAGTTGCCCAGGTTGGACTTAAACTTTCGATCTTCCTGCCTCAGCCTCCGAGTGCTGGGATTACAGGCCTGTGCCACCTTGCCCAGCTGAGAGGGGTGATCTTTACAGGAAAAAAGAAGGGTGGGGCTGTGGGGTGAGGGAGGACAGACCTGATGGCTCACTGAGGCGTTTTCCCTTCTGGATGTCTTGGCAGGAGACACAGGCCACCAGCATGGCATGACGGGAAGAGGATTCTGGTGATGGGGGATTTAGCTCAGATTGGCCCTTGTGCTGCTGTGCGTCTTTCCTCCCCTGTGAAAAAGTGGATGGATGAGATGCATATACCCTGCCCTGAGATCCCGAGACCCCACAAAAGCTCCCCTTTACTGTTCAAAGATGCTGAGACACTAGAGAAGGGTCCCCTCTTTTCCTGCTTTCCATTCTAGCTGGGGCTGAAGCCTGAGGGCTGCAGAGGACCTGCTGGGTTGAGAGCCCTTCCATGGGGTCCCATATCCCTCCCATGTCCCTCCCGTGTCCGGGATTCGCACGCTCAGAGGTGGCCCATCTCTGGACAGCTGTGGCTTCCACTAGCACAGTTAATTTTCTGCTGTTCCAGAGAAGTGACAGCAACTTGAAGCAAAGCAATTAGGATGAAAAAGAGCCTCAGCTGCTTGGGGCCAAAGGAAGATAAACAGACGGGCTCTGTGTGTACTCCACTGCCAAGAGCAGTCATTCTTCACGGGCCGATTAGCACTGCCAGCCCCAGGCTCATCCCCTCCCCGGAAGGAGGATACGTGACCCAGGAGCGCTGCTGCTCTCGGACCTGCTCTCCCCTGCCGTGCTGTGGGCTTGACAGTCTTCCTGGCCCGGCTACCTGCCCATGCCCAGGGCCCTGCAGAAATGGTGCCCACCCCTCTGAGACCCGAGCTTGCCCTCTACCTCTCTGTGGGTTGCCCCTGAGTGACTGATTCAATCGTTCATTCATTGTTTCAACAGACATCCAGTGAGCACCATTCATTCATTCAGCAAATATTTATGAATCCCCTGCTATGTTCTAGTCACTGTTCTAGGCTCTGGTGATACAGAAAATCTCTGCTTGTGCTGGGGCTGTAGTTCAGTGGTAGAGGGCTTATTCAGCCTGCTTGAGGCCCTGGGTTTGATTCCTCAATACCAAAAAGCAAAACAAGTCCCCTCCTCCAAAAAACTGCCCTCATGAAGTTCAAATTTTAATAAGAGGCCCAGGGATTTAGCTCAGGGGTTTTGCCACCTGCTGCGCAAGCGCGAAGATCCGAGTTCAATCCCCAGTACCCCCCCCAAAATTTTTTTTAATAGGAGGAAAGAGACAGTGAGTAAAGGTAAATACAGCATGAAAAATGAGCTAAATGTTTTGGAGGAAAATAAACAGGAACAGGAAGTAGGGAAGGCAGAGAAAGGGGAGGCAGACTTTAAGGTCAGGAATGGCCTCAGAATGACAATGACACCTGAGCAAAGACCTGCAGGAGTGGAAGGGAGGGAGGCGAAGACAGGCACAGGGACACAGATCTAGTACCCAGTGCTGGGAGTGGGCCTGGTGTGTCTGAAGAATGGCAGCGGAGGTGCAGAGGGTGGGAAGAATGAAGTTGGGGAGAAAATGAGGTGAGGAGATCCTGAACGGCCTCTGGGTTTTACTTTCATGGGTGAAGAGCCACCCAAGGGCTCTGTGGGGAGGAGTGACATGTCTAGTTGTTACACCAACAGGATGGAGCCCCAAGCAAGGCAGCAGCCAGCTGGGACAACGGGAAGGCCTGCCCTCTCCTGCCTCGGTCCCTCGGGCTACATAAACACATGGAGGGCCAGGGGGCCGTGGGTGCCAGACACCCAGAGTCAAGGCCTGGGAGAAAGCTTGTGGAAGTCTGCACAGAGCTCCAGCAAGTATGTCTGCAGGGTGGCCACCAAGTTCAGGGAAATGTTGCCTGCTACTGTGAGCCGTGTGTGTGTGCGTGTGTGTGTGTGTGTGTGTGTGTGTGTGTGTGTGTGTTGTCTTAAAGTCAGCCTCTGGCCTCTGACAGAGAGGTTTCAAACCTGGCCCTTTGGGGTCAGTGACGCCTCAGCATCTCTGTAATGTGCCCTCCTGTACTTGCTTTGTCCCCTCGGATGCCATGCAGTGGCTGAGGGGCCAGGGTATGAGAGGCTGAGGTCCCCACTCCTGCTGTTCTGCTTAATGGGCTATGTGACTTCAGCAGGGTCACATCAGCTGCCATCTTCCTCCCTACAAACCAGGCACGGTGACCATCCTAGCCGAGAGTGGGGGCCCATGGGTGGAATCACAGAGCCTTTAACCCTGAGGACGCTGGAGCCAGAGCAGAAGGTGAGCAGGGTCATAAAAGCTCCACCCACAGTTCCTGAGAGGAGGCAGGAGCTGTGAAAATGCTCGGCTCGTCCCCAGGCACGGACATCCTGGTGAGGTGGGCCATTGGTCTCCAGCTAGATCCCAAGGCAAGAGAACCCAGGAGAGGGAGGAAAAGGGTTTGGTCCAGGGAAGCAGCTGAACCCCCCAAAAGAAATGCACACAGAGCATAGGGTGACAGGGAGCAGATGCTGAGGAGACTGTTTGAAATGGCCTGTCCATCTCAGAATGTCACCCAAGCAGGTGCAGCACGGGAAACAAGCGTGTGGCCCTGGGTTCAAAGCTGGGCCCAGCCCCTTCCAGTCATGTGACCTTTGAGTTTGTGTTTTTTTGTGTTTTTTTGTCCTTCAAGAGGAGGAGCAGGGCTGCTGCTGAGCTGGCTACCACTTAAAATTCTTAAAAACTCAAGTCAACTGTGGGAACCAGTTTACTCCATGCAAATACTGTGCTGTTAGAATTCTGCACAAAAGACATCTCAGAATTGCTGCTGGGACAGAGGAGCCACCAAATGCAGGGGTCCAATAGGCCTGGCTACAGCTGCCAGTGCAGCCCAGCAGTCCTGGGGGTGGGGGAGCCCAAGCTGATGGGTCTCAGGATCACACTTCTCACGTGTTCAGCACTGGTCAGGAGGCAAGAGCAAGGAGGAAGTCCTCCGTGCTGTTGAGAAAAACTATCCAAATGGCTGTGCTGGCACATGCCTGTAACACCAGTGCTCTGGGAGGCTGAGGCAGGAAGACTGCAAGTTCAAGCCCAGCCTGGACAATTTAATGACATAGCAAGACCCTGACAGAGGTCAGTGTGAAAGCCCTGGGTTGGAGGGACAGGGAGAGAAGGGAGGGAGGGAGGGAGAAGAGAGGAGATGAGAGGGGAGGGGAGGGCAGGGGAGGAGAGGAGAAGAATCCACAACATTGGGAGAAAGGCAAAAGGACTGCAGGTCTTTGCAGCATCCCTGGGACAGGGTTGAACATCAAAGTTATTTAATTACTAAGGGACACTACCTTTGTTCTTACAGCTTACTGATTAGGGCCCAGATTTCATGAAGTCCTATGCTACCCTGTGGGTGCATGTGCCCAAGTAGGGATGTGCAGGTATGTAAAGATGCCAAAGACTTTCTTCCAGGACAGAACCACAAACATGATGGTTTTATTGCCCACAGTAAGTAACCAGCTTCATCTCTAACTTAGCAAACTTATTTCAGCATGTCTTTCCCAACTAAATACACAAATCTCTGTCTTTCAAATGCCCTTTCCAACCAGCTTTGCATTCTTCTGCTCCATTATGAGTGAGTCAAATCAATCACTGACACGTGATATAAAATATACTTTGGCCGAACTGTAACTGAGGGACTCTGCCATGCTGTGTGCTTTGGGCCAGCTGGTCAGCTTTTCCACTTCACAAATCTCACTGGCCACAGGGCAAGGGCACCAGCTTCCGGGACTGTGGCAGGTCTGGAGGGGAGAAGGACATCAAAGTACTTTGTAGCCTTCACTGGAGCTAAAAATCAGGGTTTACTGTTGTCACTCATTGGACAAGGCTATTCCAGGCCTGGAAGTTTCCAGGCCATGAGGGTGGCTTTCTGCAAGCTTGGGACACAGGGTCAGCCTGACACCAGCTTCCTGCACAGAAGTCAGTCCTGGGTGTCCAAAGGAGGATGAGACTGTGTCTAACAACGAAAGTCAGTGACAGGTCTCCAACTGGAACTACAGTCTGGGTTCTTGCAAAGCCTCCTCATTTTATTCTGCAGGTGGGGAAACTCCCCCAGCTACCAGCACAGAGCCTCTGCCCTGACTACTTTGTATGGCTTTGCCTGCACACACATAGACACAAACACTCAATGATGTCACAGCCAGGGGTCCAATGAGCAATGCTGGCAGCCAAGGTCAGGAAAAGAAGGAGCTGGATCAGCCAACAGAGAGAGAAAGAGAGCAGAGGAGAGAGAGAGAGCGAGAGAGAGACAGACAGACAGGAAAGGCATTTATTCCAGGCCCAGGGAATGGCAGGAGCATCGGCTGGGAGGAGAGACAGGATCTGCAGGATGTAGATGAAGGCATACAACAGAGGAGGTGAGGCAGGACTGGGCTCATACCTTGAATGACCTGAAGTTATAAGGGTTAACAATCCATTGTCCCTGTAGTGAGGGCAAAAAACGGCATTGGCAAATGGCTTACAGCTGCATACTCCCTGACATTCTATGTCCCCAAAGGGGATGTGGGGAACCCTTTCCTCCCCCACAGGCTGCTCCAGGACCAGCTCAGTTGTGTCTGCTGTGAGTCACCCCAGCCTCACCCCCTCCCCTAAGATGCCTCCATCCACGGTGCCTCTGCCCCCAAGGCGGGGCTCACGGAGCATCTTCCCCATCTACCTTCCCCCTCTCCTCTCCCAGTCTCCCCTTTCCACAGAAGCCTGCCTGTCTCCTCCCTACAATCTGTACACTCTCCTCCTTCTGGAAGTTATTTGTTTCTCCTCTCCTTATGTCCCTGTTATCCTGCTGTGGTGGTTTCTTTTTCTTTTTAAAGTAGCATGTTGCTTTCAATCTTTTGTGGAGGGAGACAAATATGTGTAAGCTTTCTGTTGTTCTGGAACTGTCCTGCTAGGACTGAGGTTTTCTGGGCTAGATCTTAAGCTGTGTGGATCCCTGCCCAGTGACCACATCTCTCGTTAGGTCTAGCACTGTATTGGGCATACATTGGGCACCTAGTCGTTGCCTACTGATTGGTGGTTTGGTTACTATTACTTAGCTCACATTTAGCCATGCTTGATTAGTGGCCTGGTCATGTACAAGCATGGGTTATTCAAATCCTAAGCCCCTACCCCTCTTGCTAACATTGTGACCCACCAGCTCCCAGCAGAGGCCAAGTGATCTGAGGGCTCCGACCCCAGCTGTTGGGGCTCCCTGAGCTCCTCGGTTCACGCCACTAGAAGGCCAGGAACTGAGTGTGTCTATAGGTCAGAAGTTCTCAGTGGCTCCCCAGGCCAGCCTCACACACCCTCAGCTCAGGGACGACTCAGGATGTTTCCTCTAAAGCCAGTTTGGAGGTCACAGTTCTGGCAAAGGCAAAGCCACAGGCCCGGGAGCTCCAGGGGGCAGCCTCAGCAGAAAGGTCTGCAAGGAGCCGGGCCGGGGAAAGCCGATCTTCTCCCTGAGCAGCCGCCAGGTGCCGCCCTCGATGGCGTAGAGCATCGTGGACAGGCGGTTGACTGTGTAGACTATGTCCCCGCGCACCACGGCCGTGAACAGTGCTCCCTTGCTGTTGACAAACTGGCCGGGCAATGCTGTCCACTGGCCTGTGACCAAGTTGAGACAGTCAATGGCGCAGTGCAGGAAGTCGTCAGAAGGTCCGTTGCGCACCACGTAGAGGCTGTCGCGATGGGCCACCATGCAGTGGCCATAGCTCTGCGGACGCCGCAGCTCGGCCACTGGCTGCCAAGCGTCGGTCTGCGTCACATACTCCACGATGGTCGTGGTGTCTGCGGGATGCCACAGGCACACGAAGAGGCGGCCACGCGCCTGGGCGCAGGGCACACCCGCAGCAGGCTGGGGCAGGTCGGCCACGAAGCTCCAGCAGCCCGCGGCCGGGTCGTAGCGCTCCACCGAGCTCACAGGCATCCTCTGGAACTCGCCCCCGATGGCGTAGAGGCAGCCCTCGAAGCCGGCCAGCGCCGGGTCATAGCGCGGCTGGTGCGGGCTGGGGAATTCGCGCCAGGTGCCGCCGTCAGGGTCGTAGCAGAAGCCCAGCTCCACCACCTCCTTGCTGGCGCCGCGCACACCGCCCACGACGTACAGCTTGTTTCCCAGGGTGGCGACGCCCGCCAGCATCGTGCTGGCCTCCAGGGGCAGCGCGGCCAGCGTGCGCCACGCGTCCTCCTCCTCGTCCAGGTAGCACATGGTGCGAGACCTGTCCTCCAGGAAGCCGGGCGCGGGCGTGTGAGTGCTCAGCGCCACGTAGTAGCTGGGCCGAAGGGTAGCCACGTAGGCGCGGGCCTCGGGCAGCGCCAGCCCGGCCGCCAGCTCGCGGGCGCCGTCGCGGATAAAGAGCGCGGCGCTGTGGAACACATCGCGCAGGCCGAAGGCAGCGGCCGCGTCGCACAGCAGCGCGCAGTTGTCGGTCGTGAGACTGTGCTCCAGGAAGCGCGCGAGCGCCGGGGCCTGCAGGAAGGCGGCGCACTCCACGGCCTGCAGCAGCTCTTCCTCTGCGGCCAGCGCCGGCCGCTGCCCGCGCAGCACCTGCAGCGCCGTGCGGAAGCCCTCGGCGCTCAGCGCCCCCAAGCGCACCTCGGCGGCGCGCGCCTCCCGCATGCCCGAACGGAAGAGGCCTCGGAAGAAACCGCAGTGCTCCACTAACAGGCCCTGCTCGGCCTGGAACAGCTGGCCGCCCACCCACACCTGCACGGGGACCTCGGGGCCCCGCGGCATGCTGGGTCACCGGGGCCGGGAGCCGCGGGCCACTGGCGCTGGGGCTCCGCCGTGACAGAAGAACTTCCCCGGGGATATAAATACCTCCCTGGCTAAAGATAGTACAGGTCATGTGATGTGGTGGCCAGCGGGCAGCGTGGCCACAGGCCTGGAGGGCATCTGGAGACCTGTGAGGTCACTCTGATGGGAGAAGTAGTGACACTAGTGACGGAATACTGAGCACCTACTGCATGCTGGGCACTGCAACTGTGGCTTGCAGGGATAGCCTGGTTGCACAAATGGCCCGATTAACTCTCACCCTGTGCCCTTATGCAAAGCAAGCGTCCTAACTCCCTCCTCACCTTATTTGCCTTCAAAGTGACAGCTGTTTCCCAAGGTTGGAGTGGTATCTGCAAAGCATTCTGAATGAGGCTCAGTTTGGGTGGCCTGTCCAGGGGGATTCAGCCAGAAGGCAGGACAGGATTCATACCCACCCCAGGCCATCGGCTCAGAGGGGCGGGCCAGGCAGAAGCTGGGCAAAACGAGTGGTCTGGGGACCGGAGTTCTCATGTGGTCTGAGCCCTGCCTCTAGGTGAGCCTGACGCTTTTGCAAGCCTCAGTACTGTTTGTGTAAAAAGGGAGGAGTAGCATAGCATCTCTGCCTTGCAGATGAGTGGCCAATAAGCTATATGTGCAAATAATCCCCAATGGGATGGGAGCAGGAGCTGATGTCATTGTCTATTTGCTAGACCCTCTCTGTTTCTGTGTGGTTCTGGACCTTAGAAGAAGGAAAATGGGAGGCCTAGGAGGGTATGTGCCTGAGGATAGAAAGAAGAGTTCTTAAAATAATCACAGCTAACTTTTTTTTTATTGGTGGTACTAGGAATTGAATGCAGGACCTCCACGCAGAGCTACATCCCCAGCCCTTTATAGTTTTAAAAAATTATTTATTTTTATTGTGATGCAAGGTCTTACTAAGTCACTAAATTGCCTATGCTGGGATTGAACTTGCAATCCTCCTGCCTCAGGCTCCCAGAGAGCTAAGATTGCCCAGCATGCAATAGGCTTGGACCATGACACATTGGCTTGATTTGGTTATTATTAATGGCTCTGTTTCATAGGTGAGGATACTAGGGACCAAGAGCTTTGGTCACATGGTCAGAGGGTTTCAGAACTAGGACTGGAAGCAGCTAGTTTGAATCTAGGGCAGTGGTGGCGAACCTATGGCACAAGTGTTGTAGCTGGCTGTTTGTTATCGTTGAAAACTCTAAAAGGTTCGCCATCACTGGTCTAGAGTGTGTGCTCCTAACCACTGTGCTCTGCTGCCTCCCTGTGCTACAGATGCCGGGCAATCAGATGGAGCCTCAGGCCCATGGGTCCAACCCTTTCATTTACAGTGGGGGACCTAGGGCAGAGGGAAAGGGAACAACCCAGGCCTCCTGCTGCTTAGCCTAAGGCAGAACTTTCATAGGTGGTCAGCTAAGACTTTGGGTCCCACGAGAGGCGTTTATGGTCATCTTCTCCTGCCACTTGGAAACTGAGGCCCAGAGCCTCACAGGATGGTGACTGCCATTTCAGAGATGCTCATTTCCGAAGGATGAGGGTGGAGCGGCTTGGAGGACCGAGCAGGAGGCGGGAGGAGGACAGGAACATCCCACCCTCTGAGGACTCCCGCAGATCCTCAGGGTGAATCTGCAGCCCCCAGCCATGTGCCTCCCACTCAGTTCACTCCACCCGAGTGGCAGCATGTGGGGGCCACTTGTCCGAGCCTGGGAAGCTGGAGGCCACAGGCAGCCAGAAATATCTCCGATATTCTGCCCCAGGGACCAGACAGGAAGAAGAGGCAGCAGTGGGGGACTAGGCAGGAGTCCCTGTGAACACTGTCCCAGGCCCTCTGCCAGCTTCTCATCTTTCCTGAGGCCTGGCACTGGCTGAAAGGGCCTGGAAGGTCCAGGCAATGGGCATAACACCCTCTCTTGGGGACAAGTGGGGAATCTGTGGTGCCAGGTCCCGACTGTCCTTGCCAGAGGCTGTGGTGTTGGGCAGAGGTCTGCCTGTCCCCAGCTCACAGAGAAAGAGGGGAGGCTCGCAGATGGAAGGAGCTCTTCCTGACCAGGAATGGGTCCGGAGACTGGACAGAGCCCCTCGGCCCTGTTTTGGGGCCAAGCCAGGCCATGCCTTGTCACCTGTACTACTGGTAGCCTTGCTGCCTGCTGCAAGGCTCAAGTAAGGGAGGAGGGTGGGGCTGCCCCGGGATACAGTTCTTGTCCAGTTCAGACGCCTGGTAGTGGCCATACACAACCGGAAGGAGCTATCACTGGCCCGGCCGGCCCCTCCGGCAAAGGGAGCGCGACCCCTCCGGGCAGAATTTGCTGCCTGCCAGGCTCGATTTGTCCCCGGGCCCAGCCCCACTAAGTGGGTCGGGCTGGTGCACACGCCGACCTGACCTTCACGTGCAGTAGCCAGGCTCCTGGAGAGGGTCACCGAGGTGGGGGGCGTGGTTGTGGGGCGGGGTGAGGAGCAACCTTTGGTCCCACCGGGAGCCCCAGCGATTGCCGCCCCGCAGCTGGGAGCGTTTCCTCCTCCCAGACGCTGAGCGTCCCTCTGGGACTTGGAGAGTAAGCGGCAGCATCCTGGCTGTGGGCGGCCCACGGAGTTCCCAGGCCCTGACGACCCCGCGCTCCCTCCGCCTCCGCAGTGGCCCCTGCCACGCTGTGCGAGGAGGGCGTGGGGGCCAGGAAAGGAATCCGCATCAGACTCAGCTTTCTACAGTACAGGCCCGGCCTTGTTCATCTCTGCAGCTGTCCACCGGGCTGGCACACAGTAGGAGTCTGTTAAGTGGGGCCCTGGTCCTACCCGGGGGAGCTCCTGATCAGATGGAGACTTCCCAGGAGAACCTCCAGTCCGATGGAGGAGACACAGCCCTTACTCTGGGAGCCCCCTCCCCAAGCGTGATGGGGGAGCCCTGGCTGGCTCCACCATGGTGAAGTTTCTGCCCACAGGATAGTGGGTAGCTTGCACTTCCAGACCTGGAGCAGGAGGAGCACCGGATGAGGAGTCAGAATTCCTGCCTGGGTTGTGTGTGTGTGTGTGTGTGTGTGTTCCTGGAGATTGAACCCAGGGCCTTTGCACTGACCCATACCACCCCCAACCCTTTAAAAAATTTTTCTCTTTAGTCTCTAAATTGCCCAGGCTTGGCCGGAACTCGAAATCCTCCTGCCTCAGGCTCCCAAGAGTGCTGGGATCACAGGTGCACACCATCACACCCGGGTCTCGCCTGGGCTTTGACTTGGCATACAAAAGCTCCCCAGCCCCTCCAGGCCTCAGTTCTCCACCTGGAAGGTGGAGTTTGGATCTGACTTCCACAATTCTGTCCAGCTTTGACATCTAAAATTATCATCACACTACCACAGGAGTGGTTGTCCTGTCTCTGGGAAAGGCAGTGGCATCACAAAGGGCTTGCGCAAGCTTAGCTTTCTTGGAGTAGCTCTTAGAGCCACCTGGGACCTGGATTCAGGAAGACCTCACACAGGCTCCAGTTCACACGAGGGACATGTGTCAGGGGCCTGGGGGTCGAGAGGGGAAATGCAGCTGCTTGCTCTAACAAAATGACCTCTCTCCTGAACTCAAGAGTCCAAACTTCTGCTCTCTAAACTTTTGCACACTGAGTTCTTGGTCGGTGGGTAAGAGCTGTGTGCTACTGTTGCAGATGGAGCAGAGAGAACTCTCTGTTGCTTTTTGGGGCCCTGAGCCAAACTCTGGGTGTGGCACTTCTTTGTTCCCTACCCCTTCACAATCTCCGTATTTTACAGATAAGGAATTGAGGCCCAGAGGGCCAGGTAGCTTATTCAGGGGCTTGATTCCCAAGGTCTTCCCAGGCCACTGTGGGCAGCTGGTGAAGGCGAGGAGACTGATGGTGAGGGCGGGGACCGGTGGCAGCTGTGAGTAGACACTTGTCTTTCCAAGGCTGCCTTTGAGCAGGGGCAGACTGAGCTGTTGGCTGTAACTAGCATTGCACAAGCTGGGAAGTAGCAGGGCTCAAGTGCGCAGGCCTTGAGCATGCCCCCAGCTTGTCTTCTGCCTCAAGGCCCTCTGGTGACATTGGTTCTCTGCCCCCAGTTCGCGCTGGGAACCAGTCTGTCTGCACAGGACTGTGGCCAGCCCAGAGATGGGGCTAGAACTTGGCTTCCACTTTCCCAACTCCTACAACTCAAAGGAAAACCCTGGGCCATTAGCTGTGTAAGCAACTCTGACTTAGGGTGTGATGGAAACAAATTCCTCCTGGTACCTCAGAGTCTGCTGCTTTACTGTGATCATCCAAACTCAGTTCTGTGGAGTCAAAATTCATGTCCAGTCCAGGAACTTTTCCTTCTTGTTACCACCCTATGTGGACCTGGGCTGCCATGGCTTCTCCTGTGGATGTGTGGATAGTCAGCTGGCCATCTGGGGGACAGGGAATGGGGGTAGTGAGGCTCCTGTCCCCTTCTGGGCTCCAACCTGGAGTCCAGAAGACAGGGCTGATTCTGTCACTCTTAGGCCAGAGTCAGCATTTTAGATTTATTTCCCCTTCTCTTTAGGATTTGCAGTTGGGGACCCCAAAGCCCAGGGAAGTGAGAGAATTCGCCCAGGGTCACCCAGGGGAAGGCACGCTCTAGATCTGAAGTGTCTGGGTTCTTGGTGAGCCCCTGCCCTGTCTCCCGCCTGACCAGGTTTACCCTGAGGCCCAAGGGAATGGCCAGGTGACTGTCAGCCTCACCAGCAATCCCACAATTGCTGTAGGCAGGACCGGGGTGCCAGGTTTTAGTACAAATGCCCCATTTACCCAACAGACCACTAACACATGCAACTCATTAGCTCCCATCAGGGAGAAACAGTAATCCGGGATGGATGAGGTGTCTGGAAGCCGAACCCATATTGACCATGAAGCCTTAGAAGGGGGCTCTCACCCCTCTTCCCAGGAGCCTGGCTTCTGCAGTGATGACACATAAGGGTCCCCGTACCCAAGGGCCAGGCTGGGGGTGTAGAGGCCATGCGGTGATCTGAAAGTGCCAGGCAAGGGGTCAAGCTGGGAGGCTTCCTGGAGGAGGAGGCGGGGCGGGTGGTCGGAAAAGGAAGGGGTGGGTTTTCTTGCTGATGGGAAGAGGCCCAGGGAAGGCTGTATCCCCATATCCGGGGTCGCCCCGTCTCGGGTCCTTAGCGGCCGGGTCTGGGACACCGGAACCCCCTGCCCGCGCCGGGGCGGGATGAGCCCTTAAAAGGAGCTCGCGGGCTCGGGCCCCGCCCGCTGCCCCTCCCCCACCTCGCGGCGGGAACGGGCTCGGCTCGGATCGGCGCGGGCGCGGACGCGGACGCCGACGGCTCTGGCGACACCGACGGGTGGGCGGGCGCGGGTCGGGGCCGTCCGTCCGCCTCCGTGTCGCCCTCCGCGGTCGCCATGGCCTCGGTGTTCGGAAAGCCCCGCGCGGGCCCCGGGCCCCCGAGCGCGCCCCTCGAGGTCAACCTGGCCATCCTGGGTCGCCGCGGGGCCGGCAAGTCCGGTGAGTGGCGCGGGCGGGGTGGGGACGGGGCGCTGTGGCTTTGGGGGCTTCCTTGCCTAGCTGGGCTGGGCGAGCCCCTGTGATTTTTCTTCTTTGCCTCAGTTTCTCCTTTGTTGATTCTCTCAGCTCTTCCGCCCTTGTGCGCAGCCCCTCCACCTCCCCTGCCTCCTCTGTCCTCTGCTCCTGTCTGCCTCTTCCCTCTGTGTCTCTGTCTTGCATGGCTGTGACCCCCCGCTGTATTCTCTTCCACCCTGTACCCTTTCTCTTTGGGCCTGCAAGTCCACCTCGCCTCCCCACTCCCGTCTCCTCTCCCTGGGGCCAGCAGCCAGCCTGGGTGACTGGCACCAAGGGGACCTGTTGGGCTCTGATCTTTGAGCTTGGTCACACCCTTGCTATTCCTTGATTCAGGTTGTCACTGCTCACCCCCCATGGAAGGTAATTGGTAGAGGTCCCTGGCCCTTGGGATTTCTCAGGCAAGGGCCACCTCAGTTCCTTGGGATCCTGGGACAAGCTGTGCATGCTTATCAATCATATTTGTTTCAAACACATCTCTCTACTTTCTAGAAATATGTTGGGCTGTGGTCCCACGTGTCAGAGACTTGTTTTTTTTTTTCCTTCTCTGGGCATTGAACCCAGGGCCTTCACACTGAGCTGCATCCCCAGCCCTTTTTATTTTTAAATTTTGAGGCAGGGTCTTGCTAAGGTACTAAGTTGCCCAGGCTGGGCTTGAACCTGCAGTCGTCCTGCCTCAGCCTCTCAGAGTGCGGGGACTACAGGTCTGCACATCCAGGCCTGCCTCTGTGCCACATGGGTCTCTGGGACTTGTCTTTGATGAACCCAGACCTTGGGCTTCCACTGAGAACATTTCTGCTGACACTGAGCTGTGCTTTCACCACAGTTTCTCCTGGCAACTGTCACCATTGGCAGAGAGGCCCAGATAGGGTGTTGGTCTCTGCCTGCCACTGACAACTGCAGGCATCTGTAAGTAGGGGGACACAGGGGACCCCTCCACTGGCTCTTTGTCCGGTTGTGGCTATCAGCGAGTGTCCTGCCCTGCTCCAGCCTTCCTGGCTCCAAGAGGGGTCCTAGAATCTGGTTTTTCTCCAGAAAAGATTTGTCCTTGTCCCTTTGAATGTCAGCTTGCTGTCTGCATCTCGGTGGCTGGTCCAGTTTAGCCAGTGACTACATGAATGAAGGAATTTAAATTTCAAAATCTATTCCCTCGGTATTCGTTGGTCGTTGGCAAACCGACCCTGTGAGGACTTTTAGCAAAGAACTGAGAGGTTTTCTTGATTTTGTAACAGTCCAGTGGCAGAGCTGGCTGACCTCACCTTCATGTGGCTAAACTCCAGACAGAATCAGGGTCCTCTCTGTGCTCCCAACCCCCGAGAACTTGATCCTGGATTCTCGGTCCTGTGGCGTATCCAGGAGGGACGGGGAGGCCCTTGGATAGCCGAGCCCTGAGACATGAGCTCCAGGACTCAGGTGTGATTGCTGGTACACAGATCTCGCCTGGACCTTGTCTGGAATCCCGGCCCTTGGGGCTCAAACCCTCTGTGGCCCACAGCCCAGCTCTGCTCTCACTGTCTCTCTGGCTTGTAGCAAAGCTGGAATAAATGCCCCATGCTTTGGAATCTGTGTGACTTGTCCAGGGTGGGGAGAGGTCCCTTCGGTTGGGGGTCTCACCAGGCTGACCCCAGGTAACTAATTCACGAGTCCTGACCACTGCTTTTGGGTCTCCAACACCTCCTTAGCCCGGCCTCTCATTGGCTCTTGCTATTAAAAAAAATCCAGGGTGGGACTGGATGGGACTTGCCCCCATATTTCTGTTTCCTTCTGAGCCTCTCAAGCCTGGTGTCAGCCAAGGGTCATGGAAGTGCTACCTCCTAGGCATTAGCCACACACTGCGGTGGACACTGAGCCCTCTCAATCTGCTTCCCGCAGCCCTGACTGTGAAGTTCCTGACCAAGAGGTTTATCAGCGAATATGACCCCAACTTGGGTAAGAAACCACTTGTCCCTGGACCTCCTGCTGCCCTGCCTGTTCCCCACCTGGAGTATTCCTGGGGACTGACATCTGGGGACAGAAGTAGTCATCACCAGGATAACTCAGCCAGTGGCCATTTTTTCCTGGTACCGTGGATTGAACTCAGTACTTTCTCATTGAACTACATCCCTGGCTCTTTTTTATTTTGAGACAGGGTCTTGCTAACTTGCCAGGTCACACAGGCTAGGCTCGAACTTGTGATCCTCTTGCCTCAGACTCCCAGAGTGCTGGGATCACAGGCATGGGCTCCCCTCCCCAGCTCAAGAAATATTTTAAGTGCCACAAATCCCCCTCCGTGGCCCATTCCAGACAACTGGGAGGTCAGCTCAACTCAGAGAACTAAGAGAGACTGATTCGTCCCCAAATATGAGGTGTGGTAAAACTTTTAAAAAATGAAAATAAAAAGCCCTGAACATAGCAGATGTCCACGTCCAAATAGGTGTTGTTCTCCTAGATGGTCACTCAGTGTTCTTCTCCAGAAAAGCTGAGCAGGAGAGACATTTGGGAAGTTCTCTAGTGGTGCTGGCTTCTGACTGTTTTTGAACCACATGAGGAAACTTGTCTTGCTTTTTGTTGATTTTGTGGTAATGGGGATTGGACCCAGGGCCTCGCAGGTTCTAAGCAAGCTCTCTACCACTGAGCTATATATCCCTAGCCCTTTGAAATTTGATTTTTGACATAGGGTCTCATTAAGTTGCCCAGGCTGACCTCAAATTTGTGTCCTCCTGCCTCAGCCTCCTGAGTAGCTGGGTTTACAGGTGTGCACTACCATATCCTACTCATTTTATTTTTTAGTTGTATCATGGTATATTGGAAAAGGGGATGTTTTGGTGCCCCTCAGAGCTGGGTTCGAATTCTTGCTCTGCCAATTGGCAACCTTGAGAGAGTTGCTTACCCTCTCTGAGCTATTGTTTCTCCGTCTGTAAAACAGGAATACAAATACCTATCTCAGAGAATTACGGTGAGGATTAAAGAAGATCTAGAAGAAGATCTAGCCTTGTGCTTGACCCACAGTCAGTGCTTATAACATGTTTGCTTTTCCAAGGCCTGGTGACTGAGATTCTCTCAGATTGATCAGATCATTGTTTTTGAAAATATTTTTAGCCACAGGACCTTTTCCTAAAATAACTTCTTTTTTTTTTTTTTTTGGTACTGGGGATCGAACTCGGGTCCTTGCGCTTGCACAGCAGGCGGCGAAACCACTGAGCTACATCCCCGGCCCTAAAATATCTTCTTACATGGACCCTTAATACTTAAATAAAAGCAGCATTTTATTCGTACCAGTATAACATATCTCATTTATAACTTTTTGTTTGCTTGGGTTTTTTTGTTTGTTGGTTTGTTTGTTTTGAGGTAGGGTCTCCCTGTGTAGTCCAGGCTGGCCTGGAAATGTTTGTGTAGCCCAGGTTGACCTCAAACTCATGATCCTCCTGCCTCAGCCTCTTGAGTGTGAGGAATATGGTGTGCTCCACAGTTATTTCTCCACTGGGCAGTAACATATTTTTTTGTAAACCATCTCCTGGAACCAATAGGGTGTCTGGATGATGTTAGGCTTTTGAAAATGGGCATTGGATTAATTCCTCATTGATAGAAATTGAGAAAAGCATTGGTAGGAGGTCTGCAGGGAGACCCAGGGCTCAGTGACGCAGGCTGGACCCCCCAGTGGTGCAGCACCCAGCACAGCAGGCCCCTGGGAAATGCCATGAGGCTGCCCAGAGGAAAGAGCGGAGCCCTCTGGTGCCCACCAGCCCCTCTGTTCAGGTTGGGCGAGAGTACTGAGTCCTGGTGCCAGAGCAGGGGGTCCTCAGGGGACCTTGGTCCTATTTTTTTCATGAATAAAATAATCCCTTCCTCTAAAGAGATCTTAACAGAACCCAGGCTGTCAAAGAGAATTTGGAGGGATTCCCCTGGTTAGGCTGGGGTTGTAGGACAGGCAGTGTGGTGACAGTCCCCAAGACTTTGATCAGCAGAGGTCACCTGCTGAGGGAACAGGTCATGGGACGCAGTGTCATGCTGGCTGAGGCAGGGGTTAGGAGTGGACAGAGCTGGAGGAACGGAGGACAGGAGGAGGTGGACGCCGGGAAGGAAAGACACAGGCAGGCAGGTGTCTGGGAGGGGACAAGGGGGATTCCCAAGGACATTTTTCCCAGGTCAGATCGTGCAGGCAGGCTGCTTGTACTGAAAACTACTTCCAGTGCATCTGATGTTCAGGCATCACCAGGCATCCTGGCTCTTTCCTGGCAACCCACTTCCCATATGTCTCCTTCCCTGGCCCCAGACCATACCTTGCACCAGGGTCCCTGGGTGAGCCTGTTCCAGGGTGGTTTGCGTTTCCTGGTTGAGTAACTGAGGCTCTGACCTGGTGCTGGAATGTGTGGTCAGACTGGTGGGGGGTGGGGGTGGGCACAGTGCTTAGTCACTGCCCTGAGCTGCAGAGACTTTCTGGGGGCCAGTGCCATTCCTGGGGCTCCATCTCACTGCCGAGAACTGCCTCAACTTGCCAGTTCCTGTCCTCTCTTGGTTCCAGCAGCAGCCGGGACTGTGGGACCCAAGCCTGTCCTTCTGTGGAGAAAGCTGGGATTCGGGAGAGGCTGTGCCTCAGACACATGTTGGCAGACAGCTCTTTAGCCTTTTCCAGGGTCTCCCAAGAGCTTGGGGCCCCCTGAGGTGGAGATTTGAGCTTAGTTCCAGCTGGGGGCACAGTACAAGGCAACAACAGAGACTCTTCCCTGGGGTGCTGAGTTTGGGTTTTAGGGTTGTCCTTCAAAGAACAGCTCCTATTATCACCCATTTTTCAGGCAGAGAAACTGAGGCACAGAGAACTCAGTGATTTGCCTAAGACCACAGAGAGCCTCGGGTACAAAGGAAGATGAAGGACCGCTCTGTTTGTGTTCAGTAGGGGCAGCCTTATGTTACAGGGGCCCGGTCAGAGGTCCATGTAGCACTGTGCTCTCTGACCCTGTTTCCCCCTCTGGAAGGTGGGCCTGACAGCCCGAGCTCTGTCGCTGTCAGATCTGTGCCATGCTGTGGCTGTGACTGAGAGCTGACCGGAGCAGAGAGTTCTGTGCCTGTGCCGAGCCCCTGGGAGGAGACGAAGGTCCCCAGGGCCCTGCTCTTTCACAGCAGGTGGGGACGGTGCCAGCTTCACCCTCTCTTCTTTTCACTCTGGTCCAGTAAGGACATCCATACTCTGACCAGAACTTTTTTGGGTGCCTTTTAAAAAATGATTGTTACTGTAAATGACAGAGAAATGCTTTGGGACAGGGCTCTCCTCAACCTTAAGGTGCCCAGAATATCAGTGAGTTCTAGGGGTTAGGTAGTGTGGATATTTCAGGACTCCAGGGTGCCCTGTGTCAGGGAAGACTGGGTGCCTCTCGTCTCCCTTGCCGTCTGCTCAGAGCCAGGGGACCAGCTGATCCACCGAATGGTTGGGGAATGAGGGGTCCGGGTGGGAAGCCAGCCCCAAGTTCAAGTCCCTTCTACTCATAGGCTGCTGTGTGGCATGGGCAAGTGAAAGGCTGGTGGCTGCATGGCACAGAGGGGACCAAGGCTGGGCTGGGCGGGACTTCGCATCTGCAGGGGGGGAGCACCTAAAAGGGGTGCACGGGGCAGCGCTGGCAGGAGCATGAAGACAAATGTGAACGCGATGTCAGCATCTAGGGACAGCTCCTCTTGGGCCAAATATAGTTAAACATTTGGGGCATGTTTTCCATTTGATTTTTTTTTTTTTGGTCTTTGCGTAACAGCAGCTATTTATCCAAGTCCCCAAAGCAGGCTGGGGACGAGGCACTGTCTGTGATTCATGCTGGATGCTAAGGGCCCTGGAGTGTGTCCAGGCTGCCTGGCTCCTGGCGGTGCTCAGGGAAGTGTGTGGCTGTACCTTCAGCCTGGCTGCCGCCTCCAGGGGGGCTGAGAGCATCCCCATTCCTGGGGAGGTTTTCGGCGGGCCATGCCCCAGGTGGCACCCAGGGAAAGGTGTGTACGTGAGCTGGAGTCCCGGGGAAGACTGGGGGTGGGGAAACTCATTGCCAGTATGGCAGAGATGTCCCATCTGCATGCCTGACCGCTGACCTCTAGCTGCTTTCTGAAGTTTGAGGTCATAAGAAATGGAAAAAATAATACTAAAAAACGTGTGAAATCCAAATAAGGTCAGCAGTTCGGTTCATGGTAGAGTACCAGTGTGGATGTCTGGGTTTGGTACGTGCTAGGGTTATGTAAGGTATTAATGTTGGGGGCAGCTTAGGGAAACGTGCACGGGAACACTGCACTATTTAGTAAGTCATGAATCTGAATTTATTTCAAAAGAAAAAAATCAGCTAGGAGTGGGAGCCTGGCCTGTACACTTCGATGCTCCCTGGGCCCCTCCCCTTTCCAGGTGGTGCCGGCCCCCTGTGCCCATCCAAGCCTCGCTCAGCTCTGGGAGATGGGGCTGTTAAAGTGCAGGCCAGGAACAAGCACTCAGCGCAGCACCTGGCACAGAGGAAAGCTTGGAAACTGTTGGCCACCATTGTGCCCATTTTAAGATGATTTCAGAGTCCCCTGAGAACTGAACTGACTTGGCCCAAGTACACAGCTAAAAAGTCGCTAAAGTTGGCTTTGGTTCCACATCTACAGTTTAAAACTCTTCTGCTGTTAGAAGGACAAGGATTATTTGTAAAACCCTCTTGGAGCTTCTGTTTGGGGTCTGAGAGCCCTGCATTCACAATGTCATGTGCTTCTCATTTCCCTCATCTCTGCTCCCACTGGGGCAGAAGTGTCCTTGGGACTGTCCCGTGGGCTGGGTACTGGTGTAGGAAGGGCAGACAGTGGAGAGGCTTGGGGTTTGAGGAGGAAGGGCTGGCAGGGCCACTCCTGAGCCTGTGCTGCTAGCTGGGTCCCTTCTGGCCTGTCCCAAGGGACGGCCTGTGATGCTCAGCCCAGCAGGTGAAGCAGTGCCTGTTTGGTGAGAGTTCTTCTGCATCCAGCTCAGCTGAGGCCGTAGCAGCTCCTGGGGCCCCTCCAATCTGCATGGGGATCCAGCTGAGACTCAGACCCAGCTCCCTGTCGAGCGGCCCACCCTGTCCCTCACCTGGCTGACTGTCTGTGTTGCAGAGGACACCTACAGCTCTGAGGAGACCGTGGACCACCAGCCCGTCCACCTGAGGGTCATGGACACTGCAGACCCGGTAGGTAACCTTACCCAATCCCCTTGGAGAGCAGGGAGTTAGGATCCCTTGAAGAGTCCGACTTGTTGCATGATCCTAAGTGAGGCACCGACTTCCTGAGCCCAACTCCTTCATTTGCTGAATGAGCAGGATGGGATTGGGCCGGGGGAGTTGCTAGTGCCAGCTCTGGGCCCCTGTGTGGTGGAGCTGTTCGTTTGTGCACACAGGCAGACAGGTGCACACTTTTTTACACAAATGCTCCTGGTGAGAGCCCCTTGGCCATCTCCCCCACGTCCTCACCCCCCCCCTTGCCAAGGCCAGATGCCAGTTATTCTCAGAAGCCAAGGGGGCAGCATGAACTTGACCCGGAGTTAGCAGTGCCCAGAGACAACAGGGCCCTGTAGGAGCTGTGCCAAGTCCTTGGCTCTGTGCCCGAGCAGCCAAGGTCTCCAAGTCTCTGGCTGGGCGGGGGTCACCAGACAATGTCTCCTTTCACACCGAGCCAAGTCCACGCTCAAGTGCTCCTTTGAAAAGGGCTCGGGTGGGGAACAATATACAGAGACCTGGTGTGGGGAAGCAGGAGGGATGGCTCAGGTGAAGGTCTTTATCCCGCTGCCCATGACCTCGCGTGCCCCTGGGTGGACTTGTCCCTCTCGCCCAGGACACCCCCAGGAACTGTGAGCGCTACCTGAACTGGGCCCACGCCTTCCTGGTGGTCTACAGCGTGGACAGCCGCCAGAGCTTCGAGGGCAGCAGCAGCTACCTGGAGCTGCTCGCCCTGCATGCCAAGGAGACACAGCGCAGCTACCCAGCCCTCCTGCTGGGTAACAAGCTGGACATGGCCCAGTACAGGTGAGTGTGCGGTGAGTCTCTGCGGGATTAGTTACCTGCTGTGAGGACAGTCGCACGTGGGTAAAGGTAAAGGGATGGTGTTGGGAGCATAATGTGCGCCTTGGGCTTCCCAGCAGCCAGGGACTGGACCCCAAATGTCAGAACAGAAGCCACACCCCCCATCCTCATGGGTCTCTATGGTTTCTCTCACCTCGCCCTTTCTTTCCTGAGCCAGTGTGACCTTCTGGTCCCACCCCAGCAGCTGACTGGTTCTGTGCCCAGTTCCATTCCAGGGCCAGGCTCTGAGGGGCCCTCAGGTCAGTGGCTGCTCTGGTCCAGCCAGCTCTGCCCCACCCCACTGCGGCCCCCCAGGCTGTGGTGAGGGCAGCTCCTCTTAGACAGGCTGGACTTGAGCCAGAGGTCGGGACCAGGCCAGAGGGTGGTTGACCACAGAGTCTACAGCCATGTTTACTTGGCCGGCACAGTGTTTGACAAGCCAGGAACTGGAATGTTTTGGGGTGGGGCCTGCTTCCTCCCCAGGACCACAGCCTCACTGCTCCCTGAGGTTTCCCTCCAACCTCTCCTCACATTCTCATCACCTCCTGGCCCTGAGGCAGTCGACTGGGATGCCACTCTAGCTGAGTTATCCCACTGGACTCTCCCTGGAAGCCACTGTCCACCCCCCGACATCTACCCAGCCCTCCCCCTCGAGCTGCTCACTCCTGCTTTCCCAGGCCCCAGAGGCCCAGCGACTGGTGGGGACCTTTTGTGTAGGACAGGTTGGGTGGGCAGTGGGAGAAGGGAGTTGTGGCTTCCTGAAGGGGGGCTACTTTCAGGGGCCCAGAAGAACGACATCTCAGGGAGCAAGGGGAGTTGGTGATGCTAACACGACTGTGGGGTCTGAGGAATTGCAGGGCCCAGAAGAGGGAGGGGTCAGAAGACCTGATTGTGAATAGGGCGGTTTTCAGTATGGGGAGTTAACCTGCAGATCACTGTTCTTTGTCAAAGAGATTGCCTCAAAATGCTTTGGGAGCAACTGACCAAGAATATAGGGGTTGAGTGAGGCGGTGGCGTTAGTTCCCTAGGGATAAGTCGTGACAGTTCACGCACCCCTCCTTTCTTGGGTCACATCGCAGCATTAGTGGATCAGGACCCGATGGGCCCACTGGATGTTCTAGCTGCCCTGAGGTGGAGGCTCCCATGATTGTCTTGCAGCTACAAGGTGGAAATGGGTTTAGAGCAGTGGTTCTCGAGCCCAGGCTGCCACAGTAGGAAAAAGTACAGTGCCTGTCATCCCTTACACACAGGCTTGAGTCTCTGAAAATTCATTAGTCACATCCTGCGAGGACAGAGTTCAGGTTCAAGCTCGTTATGACGGCAGATCCACCAACTTCCCTTCCCAGAGGGCCTCCCCAGGGAGTGGTGAGCGCAGTCCATACACAGCACCGGGTGTGTATATGGGGAGGTTAGATGCTCTGCCCCTGACTTGTGGGTCTCATCACCTGCTCCCTCTGTTGCTCCTGCTACTGGTGGGCAATGCCCATTCCCACCAGGGCCCACCCTGGGGACTTCTGTCATCTCCTGGGCTTTGCCATTGTCCCTGGAAATGGCGGGTGGGGCAGTCCAGCAGCTTTGACTTTGGCCTCCAGACTTCAGGGACCCCAACTCCTCCCTCCTAAGAGCCAGTCTGCTCTTTCCCCCTACCTCCATTCCATGGCATTTCAGTCAGAAGCTTCTAGAACCTTCCCAACCTCAGATGTTCCATCCTGTCATCACAGGAAGTGGCACAGGACGAGGCGGGGAGAGGCATTGCCTCCTCTCTTTGTGTGTTCCTGCTTATGTGAAATGTCATTACCCCTGCTCTCCCTATCCCTCCCCTGGGCAGGAAGACATATGTTTCCACAAGTCCCAAGAGCTCTGCCAGTCACAGTCTTCTTGAATCACCTCTGGTCCATTCAGCTGCCTTTCTCAAACCAGGGCTGGGATGGCTCATCTCCCGATCGAGGGTCCTGTGCTGGAGTAGAGAGAGGAGGCTGGGCATGGCCTTCTTCTGGTCACAGGCAGGTCTATCTGGGGGACTTTGGCCAGCTCTCCACTAACCTTCGTCCTCCGTTTATCAGCCACTGTGCATTGAGCACTGACCTGAACCAGGTACTGTGCTAAGCACTCAGTACCACTTGTTTTTCTTAATCCTGACAACCCCAAGAGGTTTGGCATGATCCCATTGTGCTGATGAGAAAATGGCTCAGGAGGTTGAAGATGCAGGCAGCCCCAGCCAGGAGGCGGGGACTGAGGCAGGACCTGCCCCGCCTGGCCTGGAGTGGCCCCCTCCTGACTCACTGCTTCGCCTGTTTCCTACCAGGCAGGTCACCAAGGCCGAGGGTGCGGCTCTGGCTAGCAGGTTCGGGTGCCTGTTCTTCGAGGTCTCCGCCTGCCTGGACTTTGAGCATGTGCAGCATGTGTTCCATGAGGCGGTGCGGGAGGCGAGGCGGGAGCTGGAGAGGAGCCCCCTGGCCCGGCCCCTCTTCATCTCCGAGGACAGGCCCCCCACGCACCAGGCGCCGCTTACCGCCCGGCACGGGCTGGCCAGCTGCACCTTCAACACGCTGTCCACTGTCAGCCTGAAGGAGATGCCTGCTGTGGCCCAGGCCAAGCTGGTCACTGTGAAATCATCCCGCGCCCAGAGCAAGCGCAAGGCACCCACCCTCACCCTCCTGAAGGGCTTCAAGATTTTCTGAGGCCTCCTCTTTGGCAGTACCTGGGTTGGCCAGTGGGTATAGCTGTGGGACCAGGCTGGCTTGCGATGGCAGACTTTCCTGCTGATGGCCTCATGGCCCTCGCCCCCTGATGGACAGCTGAACCTGCCTCCAGCACCAAGCAGTGTTCCCACACTGAGCCAGATTGACAGGCTGGGATGCTACTGTTATAACCATCAGATCTTTGTCTCCATGGTAACCACTGCATCTAGGACCCTGGAGGGAAACAGCCATTGCTACAGCCCAGAAATCTGGGGTTTGCCCTAGCAGGAAAAAACTGGTATCCACTCTGCTGCTGTGATCCCTGCTGCTCCAGCTAAGGCCAGGATAGCTGTGACCCATGGTGGATGGACAACTCCCAGAGGCCTGCAGGAGGGCTTGGCATCACCTGGCGTGAGGCAGAGGCAGTGCAGCTGCTTAGAAGTTGGAGCCTGGCCCTCTTGTCCTCTTCTGACCTCACAGGAGCCCCAGGCAACAACCCTAGTGTATCCAGGAAAGATCCACTTAAAATAATCCTATGGGAAAGCTGGAGAGGGCCAGGGGTCCCAGGCAGAGGTATTTCCAGTGCTTTGCCTTTCAGGGAGGGGAGAAGGGCACCTCCAATGGGCTTTTACCAGGATTCAGGGTCCTCTGTCCCCTCTTTGTTAAGGGCTCCATCTGCAGACCCTCAGGACCAGCCTCAAGTTTAATGGCTGAGGCTGCAGAACACAGTTGTCCTCCCCAGTGACACTTCCTGGGCCCTAATCAGCCCAAAGCAGGGGCAGATGCCACCTGCCAGCCACCAATGGCCCACCCATTCGTAGGTAGAAACGGTGTAGTCTGTATTGTGGTTTGGCAGGACTCATGACCTTCAGCAACAGATTTGAGCTTTCAAAGCCCACTTTTTTTAAAAAAAAAAGCACTGGGGATCGGACCCAGGGCCTTCAGAGTGAGGTACATACTCAGCTTTTTTTTTTTTTTTGGTACCAGGGATCAAACTCAGGACCTTGTGCTTTCGAGGCAGGTG